>CM062811.1:306771951-307971951 GCA_031772625.1 Pinus tabuliformis
GAAGGGGCTCCCAAGAATTTTATTGACAGAAATAATCAATATATGAATACCCACTAGCATCGTACCAATCAAGGTAAATACCATGGCTATTACCATCCATTTAAGCAAGGATTTACCACGTCATCTCAACACCGAGACAACATACATGATCAAGAACCCGACCTTGAGAGAGCCAACCTCAACGCATATCTAGCAAAGATGAAACTCTGTGTGAAGTACATGAGCATAAAATTAAGTCATTCAAGCTCATGAGGTTATGCCTTACACATCACAAAATATAGCTCTATTGGACTGATTCCTTGATAAAATAGATGTGTAGACCCAAAACTAAGGTATACATCACTAAAGTCTTGAAGAAGACCCTCATATAAATGAACAAGTCAAAAAGGATAAAAGAAGATGAAGTCCTCAATATTCCACATTGCAAGCATAAACATTGCTAATGAAAGCTTGTAATCAACATAATCAACATATTTTAATAAGAAAGAGTTCCCATGCTACATATTTCTATTACATAACCAATATTCTTACACGCTATCCCAACGCCTTTAAACATTAACACAACACATTAGTCAATTCTGTAAATAATACTAACACAGTCATGTCTCATGCACAATAGCACCATTTCAAACTAGAAATGTAACACACATTCATTATCATGGAAAATACATAAGGAACACTTATCTTGTAAGTTTTTGGGAAACTAAGTCTGGGATTATGACTCTCCACCCAATCTTAGATAGTTGTAGTCAGTTCTCACTTCCAGCTATCAACCCTGAGCTAGATTCTAAAGACTGAGAGGTCTTTTGCTCATGGATTGAAACACAACCTTCAGTTGCTCCGGACTATAGAGCTCTTACCACCTCCACTCTCCAATTGAGTTGCAAGCAAAAAAATACATAGGGAATCTAGAGACTCATTGTCTCCACCCTTCAAAACTCAAAAACATGGTTCCACCCAACTTGGGGACTCCAAAACCACAACAAAATCAAACATACAGTAAGGAAGCCATCCAGAAATCCTCCAGGAATTTTCCCAAGAATAATTCCTCCACCCTAGCCCTTCGGGATTTTCTGAGAATCATCGTCTCCACCCTATGGCCATTGGGGACTCGAGAGGTAATTTCTTCCCCACTCGGAAGTGATTTATTCCTGACTTCTTGCCAACCAAAATTTGTCTCTTTGTGTATTTTTTTTCTTCCAATTACCGTATGTATGACCTAAATATTCCTTCAGGATGTATCAACCTTGTCCGAAACGTTCAGCAAACAGTAATAAGATGTCTACTATGGGAAAACAGGGAAAACGGGATGGGGATATATGTCTCACTCAACCTTCCTGGTCCTCCTGTCAGGGTCTGGCCTGAACGGTTTCTTCAGTCAGGATGTATGTATCAACTTGTTCGAACACGCTCGGCAAACAGTCAGTCATTGTGATAAGAGCCCCATCCATATCCCTCAAAAGGTGAAGATGGGATGCTCCAAGAATATGAAACTGAAGGCGAGGTGGGTGCCCGCTAACGCGCATAAGATAAGGTTTCTTAAGAATACAAGTCCCGTCCTATACTAGCCGAAAGGTGAGGATCGAAGAGGCGAAGAAGAAACAATGAAGTTAATTTGCCCCCGGAGGGACAAGCGGCTTCGCTCCTTACATAATTCATTCGTTTATGACAGGTTTGATACTTATGTAAGTCAGTCATTGGTTGGACTGGTCTACGTTAGAAGGCTATCACTTACAAGCATATGAATCCAATTGCTTTATCCACTGCTCTTGGGCGATTTCATCAATCATGCCACTTTTACTAAGCTGGGGGAGGAGAGATATTTCACCCCTCACAGTCAGTCTTCTAACCTTCCTTTCCTACTGCTCTTCCCTGTTCTATCTCCACGTTTATTCGATAATGTTTCTTTTCATTTTGTTTCCATGCCTTTCCCCACAACTCTAATTCTTTTCTTTCTTGTTGTGCCACTCTCCAACAGTTCGAATTGTATTTTCCTTGTGAACCTTCAGACATTGACCCTGCCAACACAATCTTGTTAGCTAATGACAAGTGTACCACATCTCCCTACCTGTTACCTATTTGTTAAATGCAATCCAATGGCCCACTCTTCTCTTATGTTCTCAGGGGATAATTTCTCAACAACGTCGTCCTCCCTTGCTTGCATTTTTCTCCAACGAAGCATGGCCCTTGTCCTCTTGTCCAAATTCCTCTTAATGGCATGCTCCAACTCATTTAAAATGCATACCCACCAACATCCTTGGTTTTCATATCAATTAATAACCCAAGAAATTACCCTCCTGGGTCTCATGAATTTGTGTCCCATTACTCAACCCATCTATAAAATATCTACATTGCATACATGAGTGCAAGAAATTGGGGTTGTCACAATACTGGAGGTAGCAAATGCTACACAGATTTTGAAATAGAAAAATGGTTTGGAAATTTTTGATTTCATTCCTTAGATTGTGTATACAACAAAGGATTTTTATCTATAGATATTTTTTTTAATCCAGACTATCAATACATTATTTTTTAAATAAAGGAAATTATGGAAACCTTATTTTGAATTAAACCAATTTGTAATGCCAAGTGTTAGACATCACCATGGTGAAGACCAAATATGAAGGATAAGCATTGAATGCATATAGTATTCACATGATATACATTTTATAATACATTGGAGTGACTGTTTTATTCCATATTCCAAGGTCTCTTGGAATACCTTTGACTTCTCACATTCCACAACAACCCTTAGAGGATTAGGTGTCCAACATTCCCCCCTTAATCCGAAGGGGTATGTATGAGTCCAAGAATAGAGTTGTAATACAAAATGTGCAAAAATGCATGGCAGCACTAGGCTGAATGTGATCTTTGAAAAGTTGGCATAAGGTGGTGGTTTAAGGATGATCAC
This sequence comes from Pinus tabuliformis, assembly GCA_031772625.1. Classification (NCBI taxonomy): domain Eukaryota; kingdom Viridiplantae; phylum Streptophyta; class Pinopsida; order Pinales; family Pinaceae; genus Pinus; species Pinus tabuliformis. Next base: position 306,774,863 of record CM062811.1, read on the forward strand.
CAACACTAGAATTCTTAGTGTAGTTCCTGGAACTCTTCCAAATATGGAAAGAAGTATAAGTCTTCTGTTAGAGGAATTTCTCCTAATGATTTGAAGAGGGAGACATTCAACTTGAAAAAGGGAGGTTTGCAAGTTGCGTAAAAAGGGAGAACCTCAACCTGAAAAGGGATGTCTCAACCTGCGGTGGTTTAAGGATGACCACCAACTATGGAATGATTAATGCAATTCCTGGAGCTCTTCCAGAACTAGTAAGAAGCTGAAGTCTTCTGCTAGAGGAAGCGTTCCTAATTCTTTGAAGAGGGAGAAGCTCAACCTAAAAATGGAGGTCTCAACCTCACATAGATGGTTTAAGGCTGACCACCAAACAAAGGCATGCTGAAGGGAATCTCTGTCTCTGGATACAACTCTGAATTTGGTATGGGAGGTTGTGGCTCAGGCTTGCTTGATGAGGCTTTTAAACTTGTAGAAAACTCAACTGCAAGATTGTTCAATACTCTAGAAGAAATTCTGACATATCAATGAAATATCTTCTTGGTTGTTGAAGCCCATTTCCAAGAAGCGATCCACCCAAGATGAATCTTTGTTCTTGTAGGAGGCTTGTTTTTTAAGCATCTGTTCGAAGAATGAGCAATTTTACGATAATGATCACATGGATGAAGATCAAAACAATGATCTTTCATATGGCCAACTTTTTCACAATGTTGGCATCTGCATTCTGTTGTGGCTGTTGTGGAAGAAGAGCAGGAACAAATGAAAGTGAATTTTCATGAAGAAACCCATCACTTTGCAATTGAATGGGCTTGGAATAGTCTAGAATATGAAAGGATGCCTCATTATCATATCCAAGACCTGTTTTGTGCTTGTTGTGGAAAAGCTCTTCCCAAGGTCTAATGATTGGCTTGGGAAGCGCAGACCGAATTTCCACACCTGTATTCAGATCTGCTTTTTAAATGAGCACTTGATATGAATCAACCTCAAAATTATTGACTTGATGACTTGCTGGCTGCTAATAGGATCATGTTTCAAAGTCAGATAGGAGATTGTTTTGAACAAAAACAAGTTCAGAAGGATGCCTTTTCTGTTGTAACCCATCTCTCTGTAATTGTGATTCAAGTTGTAAAAACTCTATCTTCTCTTGTGCATTTTGCAAATAGGTTTGAATATCAGCAAGAGATTCTTTGTTGATTTTAACAGTGCTTTCAACATTAGACATGATTAGAGTTTTTAATAACTCTAATAAATTCTCAATTTGAGCCATTTTAAAAATTTCTTGCAACTCCACCTTATAGCATATAATAAGGAAGTCAATCCCAATAGCCTTCAAGTCCTTGTCAAAATAGTATCATCCTCCAATAAAATGAGGTGAAATGTTCAAATATGGCGAGCCTTACTGGATTAAAATGGCCTTGCCTCAAAGAGGGATAACTATCTTTATCACCTTGGAAAAGAGCAGACCTACAAATTTTTACCTCCTTAAAACCGCACAGATATTTTTTAATGCATTGGATTTATCTTTCATCAATGCACATTAATCATGGTGCATATATATAAACCAATTCACCAATGCATATATAGAGAAACCAACCAATGCACATGTAAATGTCTCAACACATCTGACAGTTTGTAACACCCTCCTCCCACATCTACCAAGCAACTGACCAGTCGGGGTAAACATGTGGCAAGAAGCCAATATGATATGATTCAACCTCCTAAGCCACGTTAAGGAAGTGGAATCGACGGAAACACACCATACAAACATTCAACATCAACTGCTAGACCCTCAAGAACTAGTCCAATACTTTAGAATGCTTGCCCTTGGGTCCCACTGAATTTTTGGACAACTTAAGCCTTAATCACTCTCATGTTATAGGCATGACAGCGTCCAGAAACAAAAAGTTGTTCTCATAGGCTTATCTGCCAAGAACCAGAGACTAAATTTGTGAGTGCTATGCCAGCGACCATGGGATTTGAACCACTTTTTCAGGCCCACAACCCAGGTCATTGTCCAAAATTTAACCATCTCTTCAGAATAGTAAAATAACATGGAAATAACAGTATTAAAACAAATACTTGTTTAAGACCTTGACTAGACCCCTACTAGCCATGACAGTCATTTCATCAAACATATCATGAATATGTAATTTACAGGTATAACTAACAGTTCCGAGCATAGGGCTCTCATACTTAGCTGAGAATCGCTAGGACCATTGATGCCTCAATACATCAACTGTCATTCCATCCATTAGGTCATAGATACATTGATCATTCAATTACAAGTAAAAACATGATGAAATCCATACATGGTTGTTGTCATAAAACACATACATAACCAGCATAATAGCAACATAAATACTCATGAAAGTACAACCATATAAACCACATATAATCCATCAAAATGATCATAGAAATACAAGGAGAAATAATCTTTCATTAATGATGCAAAATCCAAACCTAGGATGGGACTTCCACATTCCACCCAACCGTAGAATGGCTGAGCCAAATCTCTCTTCAACCATTCACCCTCGTGCCATATTCCAAGCATGAATGTGGGATCTCATAGAAAACATCAAACAAATCTCATCTAGGGCTTCCAGAGGCCATGCACATCAACCCATCAAAAATTAATTCCACCTCACGGTCGGACATCACAAAACCATCATCAGATTGGACTCCATCCAAGCCTTCTAGGGCGTGTAGAGCGTTTGTTCCAACCAAGGCTTCCAGGACTAGTAACTCAACCCACAACTATCGTTGGGATTCCAGAGCATTTGTCCAACCAAGGCTTCCAGAACTAGTAACTCAACCCACCAAGGGCTTCCAGAGCATTTGTCCAACCAAGGCTTCCAGAACTAGTAACTCAACCGACCAAGGTCTTCCAGATCATTTGTCCAACCAAGGCTTCCAGGACTAGTAACTCAACCCAAGTTGTTACAGGGCTTCCAGAGCGTTTGTCCAACCAGGGCTTCCAGGAACTAATAACTCAACCCAAGCTAAGGAAACATGAGAACCAACCAAAAACACATAATGAAATTAAACCAACAATCACCATGGCTATCTAGGAAATGGCAAGGCTAGGAAATCCACTACATTCCAGGCAATCCTCCATGCTAATGATAGATCATGACCAAGAATCCACATGCATATGCCATGCATGCCAAAACTAGTGAAGAAAACATACATGCAACTTGGTACCTGCAAGAAAATATGATGTAGTTGTTGATCCCGATGCCCTCTTGCACTTTCCTGCTCTTCCTTTTCCTTCTTGCTCCAAGAATCCAAGTATGCCACACCCACCAAGAGTGCTCCAAGAAAACTTTAAGTCTCCAAGAGTATGAGAGAGAGAGAGATTAATGAGAGGGCTCCAAAACATAACTGACAAAAGTTACCCACTAATCCTCATAAGCCTTTTTATGAATGAGGCCTCAATTTTCTTCATTTTCCTCCTCACATGCAACCTACGACCTTTCACCTCCCTTTTCTCCAAATTTCCATTATTTTCATAAATAAATGTGCCAAAATTATATTTTGCCTTTCCAAAGCCTTAGTCATTGCCTTTGCCAATTTCCTTAGCCATAAACAATCACAAGTGATCCTTGCCACTAGGATTTTGCCCAACATTTAGCTTGGAATAAGTGTCCCATCATATGTGGTTATTATTTTACCTTTATTACTTTTATTACATGGAATTTTCACCAAGGCTGTTACAAAACCCTCCCCCATGGGGGAACACCATCCTCGATGTTCAATAGCACCTATAACCACAAAACCGTTGTAATAAAAATATACTGTCAATGGATCTTTATAACTTAGCTCGATGCAATATTTACAATGATCAACCTGCTGAGAAGAAAACCAACATGAAAACATAACAACATAACATCATAATGACATGACACACATACCGCTTATTGGATCTTTATAACATAGATCATGGCGATATTTACATCCATATACATATGTACATAAAACAACATCATCAAAACATATATCAAATAATATACCATGACATATACCAAAATCACACAAAAGCACCAAGCCAAAACAGATTTGCCTCCACCGGAAAACAAGGAAGGATACATAGCTCACATCTGATCCACCATCTCCCATGTAGCTTCATTGGGCCAAAAGTGCTTCCACTGCACTTTGACTGGCTTGATTTCTCGGTTCTGGAGCATGAGAACCTTTTTCTGCAATATACACTAAGGCTCTGGATGGAATTCTCCATCTGGTTCCACCTGCAATACAAACCAGTCAATCACATGATCAACATCTTTAACAAACTTCTTAAGAAATGACACATGGAAAACATCATGGTCTTTCACTGTCGGAGGCAGTACGATTTGATAGGCTACTATCCCAATCCTCTCAACAATGTTGAAGGGTCCACAAAAACGTGGTGACAACTTGACACATGATCTAATCTGCAAGGAGATCTTTTTCGGTTTGATGTGCAAGTACACCTGTTTCCCAACCTGGAACTCCTTGAACAACCTGTTCCGATCTGCATAACTCTTCTAACTATCCTGTGCTACCTTTATATTCTTATTTATAACATGCATTTCCTGTTCCATGTCTGCCAACATATCTGGTCCAATCAATACCCTGTTAACTGGATCACTCCAACTGATGCGAGTGTTAAAACTCTGTTCGTACAATGCCTCAAAAGGACTCATCCTCAATGAATCCTGATAAATGTTGTTGTATGCGAACTCTACCAATGGAATATACTCTTCCCACTTCCATTGCCGGTGCATCACATACATCCTCAACATCTCCTCCAATATCCTATTGACCCTCTTTGTTTGTCCATCTGTCTGCGGATGATAAGTTGTACTGAAGGCCAACTCTGTGCCCAAACCTGCAAATAACTCCTTCCAAAACTTGGAAGTGAACTTCGCATCCATGTTTGACATAATATTCTTTAGAACACCATGCAATATGACCACATCTCGGATGAATACCTGTGCTACATCGCTAGCTAAAAATGTAAACTTCACTAGAATGAAATGTGCAACCTTCATCAACTTGTCCACAATAACCATGATGGAATCATGTTGTCTCACTGTCTTTGACAAACCTGTAATGAAGTCCATGGAAATGACTTCCCATTTCCACTCTGGGATCACGATCGGTTGTATTAGTCCACCTTGATGCTTAAATTATACCTTCACACATTGACAATCAAAACATCTAGCCACGAACTCTGCTACATCCCTCTTCAAATTCAGCCAATAGTTAAATCTCTTTAGTACTGTTAGCGTCTTCTAATAACTTGGGTGACCTGAATAAGGTTTCACATGAAACTCCCTCAAGATCATATTCTTGAGCTCATTGTTGTCCGACACATATATCCTATCTCTGAACCTGACCAATCCATCTGTTGTAAGGAAATAATCCACATCTTGTGCACTTGCACCTGTACCACTACATGTACCTATACCATCACTTGTACCTATACCTGTACCTATACCTATGCCAATACTCTGTTGTAACCTATGCACAATATCCATATATTTGACATCCTGCTGAACTGCTCGCAAGATCCTATCTTGTAGATTTGTCCCATAGGAGCTCATAGATGTTAAGTGATTTACCTATATCTGTCTGCTAAGATCATCTGCCACTCTGTTCTCTTTACCTTTGATATACTTGATCTCAAAATCAAACTCACTGATCATAGCCAACCACCAAGCCTGCCTACCATTCAGATTCGGTTGGTCAAATAGATATCACAAATCAATGTGATCACTCATCAATGTGAACCTTCTACCCAAAATATAGTTTCTCCACATCTTTAGTGCATGTATAATCACTGCCAACTCAAGATCATGCGTGGGATAGTTCTGCTCATGTTTGTTCAATTTTCGAGACTCATAGCATACCACCTGTCCATCCTGCATAAGGACTCCACCAAGTCCTATGTTTGGATCTGTAATCTTTAGCACTGGTGCATGTGTCAACAACCGCTTGAGCTGCTCAAAACTAGCCTCACATTGTGCTCTCCATTCGAACTTCATAGCTTTCCTCTGCAATGATGTGATAGGATAAAAAATCTGTGAGAGGTTCCTGATGAACCTCCTGTAGTAGCCTGCCAAACCCATGAAGGATATCACCTCATCCACATTATTAGGAGCTACCCACTCCATGATAGCTCTTACCTATTCAGGATCTATTGCAATGCCTTCCTTGGAGACAACATGCCCCAAGTAGTGTACCTCAGAATGAAAGAAACTACACTTGTTGAGCTTAGAATATAACTGATGCTCTCTAAACACTGCTGCTAAATGTTCAACATGCTCTTCCTCACTTTTAGAATATATCACTATATCATCAATGAACACAATAACAAGTTTATCCAAATATGGACGCAACACATTATTCATCAAGCACATAAATGTAACTAGAGCATTAGTTAATCCAAATGGAACTTCAACAAACTCATAATTCCCATACCTGGTCCGGAAATTTGTCTTGTAAATGTCCTCTTATTTGATGTGTACCTGATGATATTCGGATCTTTGATCAATCTTTAGGAACATTGTTGCTCCCTTTAGCTAATCAAACAAGTTATCAATCCTTGGCAACGAATACCTGTTCTTGATGGTTACTTTGTTCAACTTCCTGTAGTTAATGAATAATATGAGAGTACCATCTTTCTTCTTTAAAAAAAACCGCGGGGCGCTCCAAGGTGATACACTTGGCCTAATGTACCCCTTGTCCAATATTTTCTTCAACTGCAACTTTAACTCAACCAACTCACGTGTGCTCATCCTATAAGGTGCTTTTGATGCTGGAGCTGCCCCTGGCACTAACTCAATAGAAAGTCTACCTCCCTGTGAGCTGGAAACTCTGTGATGTCCTCAGGAAATACATCCTTGAACTGCTATAAAACTGGGTACCTGTTCAACACATTTTCATCTTCAACTTCTTTACCCTTATCACTAGAAATGTGCATTGCAAATAAATTACACCCTTTTCTGTGACTATGCTTTACTTGCATAGATGTCACCATCCTAACTGATGTAGCTTTCTTCTTACCCTGTAAGACTCTTGGTTCTCCATTATCACCAACACACTCAATGGCTTTGTCATAACAGTCTACCTTGGTTCTATGAAGATATAACCAATTCATTCCCAACAACATCATGTATGATATCAATGGTAATACATTCAAATGTGTTGCGGCAGGAATACCATTCAAATCAAATTCACAAGCTCTTACCCAATGATGATCTCACTTCTTCTTACTTGTAGCTAACTGCACTAACCAAGACTCTGCATGAAATTCCTTACTCAAACCACACTTATCCACCAAGTCAGGACTAACATAGCTATAATTAGATCTAGGGTCAATCAAAATAGAAATAACTTGATCATAAAGCTTACCATCCATCTCAATGATAGATGCTTGATGATCTACCTATTTGTTATCCAATGCTGCATAGATATGTGGAATACTCTGACCAACATCCCCAACAGTTTGTGCCTCCTGCGCACTGTATATCTGAGGTCTAGCACCATAATTATGTGAAAAATCTCTCCTGTGATGATCCTTGCCACAAATCCAACACTCTATAGGCTTCCAGCCTGTCTCCTTGTTCTGTTCTCCTAATCGGAATCCCTGTCCTCTATCTGATGCATTGAACTTCTTAGGTGGTGCAATATTCTCTTTATTACTTGTATCTTGAGGTCTTACTTGCTTTCTATCCCATTTTCCTTTGTTCTTTGCATTACCTCTCCAGTCTGGCTTATTCTGAGTTCTGCGCTTCGATTGTTCATAGAAATGCCTTAGCTTCTGAATGGCCTCCTCCAATTGTCTAGGCTCATCGAACTCAATCCTGTCTTTAAATTCAACCAATAACCCATCAATGAACCTCTGAATCTTGGCCTTTTCCTTTGTGAGATAAGGAACATACCTCAACAACTCCAAGAATATGCTATTGTACTCATGATCTATCATGGAACCCATCTTCAACTTATAAAATTCTTTCGTCATGTCATCAAAGTATCTCTCACACAAATAGTTCCTCTTGAATAGCTGCTCAAACTCACTCCAAGGCAAATCCTCCTCATGAATTCATCTGACATTCTTCACATCTTCCCATCAAATGTATGCTTTACCTTTGATACTGAATGTAGCCACTCTAGCTTTCATGTTCTCTGAGTAGTCATGCAATATGAAAATTTTCCTCATGCCAAGCAACCATGCCTTTGCATCTTCTTGTTTATTCACCTCTCCGTCAAATATTGGTGGCTTTGCTTTCTTAAATTCATCTGGCAAGTATCCTCTATCACTCCTCCTGTAAGAATGATAATGATGATGATCATGTTGCCTATATGAATCAAAACTAGAATAATACGTGTCTATCCCCTCTCCTATCTAGTGTGTCCAAAAAAATTTCGTCTTTAATTGTGTCATCTCTATGTGACATGTGATCACCATGCGACTGAATACCATATGCCCCATTAGTTCTATCCGCCTACTCATAGCTGATCCGACATGGTCCCTGTCGCTGCAAATTTGACAAACTCTGAAGTATCACTGCATTTACCTCTATTTGTTTCTCCTGTCCTTACATGATTCTGTCATTATCTGCCTTACAACTCCTTATTTATTCCTTTAAGCTTCTCAGTGTAACTGCCAAATTAGAAGAGTTCCCAACACCATAATTCTATTCAGATTCATAGGGAGAGTCTTTGTAGTCAACCATCTTGCTAGCCATTCGATATTTCTTCCTGCAAGGTATATCATGTCAGCTAAACCAAATCACAATAAACCAACGTACCTTAGCATACCTTGCAAAGGATACCTTGTATGCAAGATAAACAAATTAGTTTGATACAGGTATAACATAATCATGACAATATATAAAGGCTTAATACATAATCATATGACCATGTAATCATCATTCTAGCTAGGGTCTAGTCATCAATGCATGACCTTATCAACAACACACACACCACGACCTCATACATGACAACAACCACTACATTACTGTACTCCTAACCACATGCAAACATAAACATGCATAAGAAATATGTAACCAACTACACATATGCATAAACACATATGATCAAGCATGAGTGAACGATACTTGAAATCAAACCTGCAAGAATGATACATGCAACCAAGCATACAAGAATGTAACCAAACATCCAAGAATGTAACCAAGCATACCACAACGATACATATAATAGACATAAATCGATATGTAACTAGTCATACACTCACAACGATGCATTCCACAATAAGAACATCAAATTCCATATGGCGACATCACTACAACCATGAGCAACATCAAGCAAATGCAACAAGCACATGGAATGCAAGGGTGAGAGACACACATGCAACTGGTATGCATGATGACAAACACATAGCCCATCCAGTCTGCAGGGTGAGCCATGCTTTGATGCAACTCTTTAACACCCTCCTCCCACATCTACCCAAGCAATCGGCCAATCGGGGTAAACATGTGATGAGAGGCCACTATGGTATGATTCAACCTCCTAAGTCATGTTAAGGAAGTGGAATCGACAAAACCACACCATACAGACATTCAACATCATTTATTGGACCCTCAGGAACCAGTCCAATACTTTAAACAGCTTGCCCTTGGGTCCCACTGAAATTTTGGACAACTTAAGCTTCAATTGCTCTCATGTTATAGGCATGATAATGTCCAGAAACCCAAAGTTTCTCTCACAGGCTTATCTTCTAGTGACCAGAGACTAAATTTTTCAGTGCTATGCCAATGACCCCAAGATTTGAGCCACTTTTTCAGGCCCAGAGCCCAGGTCACTACCCAAAATTGAACCATCTCTTCAGAACAATAAAATAACATGGAAATGATAGTATTAAAGAAAATACTTGTTTAAGACCTTGACTGGACCCCTACTAGCCATGATAGGAATTTTGTCAAACATATCACGAATATGTAATCTACATGTGTAAATAATAGTTTTGAGCATAGGGGTCTCATACTTAGCTGAGAATCACTAAGAACCATTGATGCCTCAATACATCAACTACCATTCCATCCATTAGGTCATAGATACATTGATCATTCAATTACAAGTAAAAACATGATGAAAGCCATACATGTCTGCTTTCATAAAACACATACATAACCAACATAATAGTAGCAGAAATAATCGTGAAAGTACAGCCATATATACCACATATAATCCATCAAAATTCTCACAGAAATACAAGGAGAAATAACCTTTCATTAATGATGCAAAATCCAAACCCGAGATGGGACTTCCACGTTCCACCTGACCGTACAATGGTGAGCCAAATCTCTCTTCAGCCATTCACCCCCGTGCCATATTCCAAGTATGAATGTGGGATCTCATAAAACACATCAAACAAAACTCATCCAGGCCTTCCAGAGTCCATCCACCTCAACCCATCAAACAGTGATTCCACCTCATGGTCAGACATCACAAAACCATCATCAGATTGATCTCCATCCAAGCCTTCCAGGGCTTCTAGAGCGTTTGTTCCAACCAAGGCTTCCAGGACTAGTAATTCAACCCACAACTGCAGTCAGACTTCCAGAGCATTTGTCCAACCAAGGTTTCTAGGACTAGTAACTCAACCCACGAAGGCTTCCACGACTAGTAACTCAACCCACCAAGGCTTCCAAGACTAGTAACTCAACCCAAGTTGTTACAGGTCTTCTAGAGTGTTTGTCCAACCAGGGCTTTCGGGAACTAATAACTCAAACTAAGCTAAGGAAACATGAGAACCAACCAAAAACACATAATGAAAGTAAACCCACAATCACCATGGCTATCCAAGAAATGTCAAGGTTAGGCAATCCACTGCCAATCCAGGCAATCCTCCATGCCAATGACAGATCATGACCAAGAATCCACATGCATACGCCATGCATGCCAAAACTAGTGAAGAAAACATATATGCAACTTGGTACCTGCAAGCAAATCTAATGTAGTTGTTGATTCTGATGCCCTCTTGCGCTTTCCTAACCTTCCTTTTCCATCTTGTTCCAAGAATCCAAGTATGCCACACTCACTAAGAGTGCTCCAAGAAGAATCTAAGTCTCTGAGAGTATGAGAGAGAGAGAATAATGAGAGAGCTCCAAAATTGAACTGACAAAAGGTTATCAATTGATCCTCAGAATCCTTTTTATGAATGAAGCCTCTATTTTCTTAATTTTCCATTATTTTCCTTCATTTTCCTCCTCACATGCAACCAATGACCTTTCACCTCCCTTTTCTCCTAATTTCCATTATTTTCATAAATAAATTTTCCAAAATGCCATTTTTCCTTTCCAAAGCCTTAGCCATTGCCTTTGCCAATTTCCTTATCCATAAACAATCACAAGTGATCCCTGTCAATAGGATTTTTAGCTTGGAGTAAGTGTCCCATCATCCGTGGTTTTATTTTTCCTTTATTACTTTTATTACATGGAATTTTCACCAGGGTTGTTACACAGTCATTCAACACACATACTAGGAGTGTTAATGTATAGAAGTTGTCAAAAAAAAATGATCCAATGAATAAGAATTATCCTTCGAACAAACGTTTTCCTTTGACATGGGTTTTAACTCCGCTTCATACACCTCCAAATTACATGCTTCAATGAATAATAACAATAACTCCATCTCAAAGGATTAAGACCTTGAATCATTTAGTGTTTCCATCTTGTTCATAGCCAATATAGTACGTCGATAATAAAACTCTGAGCCAACTATAAAAATGGTGTTGGAATGGTGCACTGGAACTTCATAGTACATTACGATTTCACAGGGTTGTGGTACGCTATAATTTCACATCACACCATGACTTCACGAGGCTATTGTATGCTACCATTTTTGTTTTTCTTATGCATTCTCCAGGCTTTTAGTTATAACAAAAAATTAACACCATTGGTCTTACTACTGGAAATTTTGAGGTCAGGAGGGTGAGCAGTCGTTCTATTTAAATCTACCTCGGAGTTGAGAGAGGGAGAAACAACATTATTGCAACGCTTGTCTGTTGCATTTGTCTCCCTATCATGCTCACAACTGGGGATTCCAATCACCCTCAATATATTCTAGAGAGGCTTCGAACAAGTCCGAACCAATACAAGCCTGTCCCAAAACTGTGATCAAAGCACCAGTATGAGCAATGTGTCAATCAGAATCAAGCAATCAGAAGACCTCGGGGCACCAGCATCTCCATCAAAACAACAGGGAAAGAAAAACTCCTGCTCCGTACTTTTACAGGAAGTTTACAATATTTAACAAAAGTGGGTACAAATGGAAGGGAATTCCAAGGAGAAGAGGGTGCTGGAGTCGAAGGAGGTAATACCACTGATGAACGAGTAGTGGTATATTGCAACGGGAGCTAGTGATGGTATATTGTAATAGAACTGAGCAGTGTTATATGGAACCGAGCGCAGCATGGAGCCACGAACAGTCACACTGGATCCACGATTAGAAATCCCAGCATATAACTAGAGACAACGATTTAGAAACCCATCATATAACTGGAGACACAATATAGTCAGGCCCGACACACAACGCCACAGTCAAGCCCGACACACAACACCAAACCACGATTTGGACAGGCAGTTTGGAGAGCCAGGAGTGGCAGTTCTAGGCCACCACACTTCTGCTTCAACGGAGTTAAAAACACACATGCCGAGGATGATTATGCATATGGTGCACAATTCCAATGGGAGCAGTATGACTGTCGTTGGTTCACTGGTTATAACACAAACGCCATTCTTGCACAACACCTCCAAGCAACGTAGCAACTTGCTTTAGTCTTCACAGGATGCAAAGCAAATTTGATTCTTCAACAATTAGAATAGAATGAAATCTCGACCAATGAATTCAACAACAATGCACATAATTTTGCAGGGATATGTCAGTCTGCAAAAATGCAGAATAGAGGGAGTTACAAGGGTAGAGGAATGCCAAATTGAAACCTGCGTGTGTCAGAATACACAGTGTTGTTCAAGATAGGACCAATGCATTTCATGAGGGAGCGTTAGTGTCATAGAGTCTTAGAACAATAATAGAGGGCGTTAAAAGTGAAAAGACTATGGTAGAGAATTAGGATCAGAATGACAAGTTTGAAATTCAGAACATACATACCTAGGTGGGGGCCACAAAACCAGTGGCTCAAATTGGAGTAGGGCCAGAATTCGCTTGCTATAATACCATGTTAGAAATCACCATGGCGAATACCAAATATGAAGGATAAACATTGAATGCATATATTATTCACATGATATACATTTTATAATACATGGGAGTGACCATTGGATTCCATATTCCAAGGTCTCTTGGATTCCCTTTAACTGCTCACATTCCACACCAACCCTTAGAGGATTAGGTGTCCAACACCAAGAGAGAGTGGAGGTAGAAAACTTCGCATAAGTTTTGAAACATAAAAATGGTTTAGAAACCTTTGATTTCGTCCCTTATATTATGTATATGACAAAATATTATTAGATTATCAAATCCAAACATAATATTATTATATTAAAGCCCTATTATGACATAAACCACACCAATAGAGGTAACAAAAAGAAAGTGTAAAAGAAAATATTTTAATTTTCACCATAAATAAAATATCTCATAATACCTCTTAAATAAAATAATTATATCAATTTGAGATATAGAGAGAAAAAATAATTGAAAGTTAAAAACTTCAACCACATGATAATAAGAGAAAGATGTATAATTCATTCAATTCTTAATATGAAATTAATATGTGATAGTTAAAATTAATTAATAACATTTTTTTAGTGTGACTATCGATAAAATATTTTAATATAGAAAGTTAAGTAAAATATTTCTACATCCTAATATGAGGAGAAATTGTTTTAAAATATATGAATAAAAAAAAAAACACTTTAATGTGTATAATGTGGATCATAAATAAAATATTTCAATGACCATGTTGAGTAAATGATTTCAATATATGCTATTTGTTTATATAATCAATTGAAAATAATCAACATAAATCCATTTTAACTCTAGATCTACCGAGCCATGCATTTTTAGAAAAGTTTATGGCACATATTTAACCACTACAGAATATTGTAGAATATTTTTAGTAGTATGCACAAATCAAAGTTGAGATTTATCTCCAAAATAGTTATGTCATTTTTGTCCTTTTACTTAAATTGATTTATTAAAGAGAATGTCATATGAACAAGTGTCACATGAAAGGACTTGTGATATTCTTGGGCATGTGGTATTGATAAGCCATAGTATTGTATTTATGATTTAATTAATATTTTTTTCTTAATTTTAGCAATGTGAAATATATCATGAATAAGTGTTTTGATTATCATTATAGATTGATGTCGATAGCCCCAAGGGTTAGCCCAACTAGTCAAGTCGTGCCTCGCCAAAACGGGAGGTCACAGGGTCGATTCTACCCGAAGCCCTTGGGGTTAGGTCTGTGATGGCCGAGGGGTGTGATCCTAGAGATAAGCCCTAGTTATTTCGTGGACGTAGCCTGCACCCCCTGACCACGGGTGTACGTGAACCACCGGGGAAAAAAAAAAAAAAAAGATTGATGTCGATAATATTTTACTAAAAATTTAATTTATATAATTATACTAATTTTTATTATTGTATTTAGTATTACATTCCACTTGATTTCAAATCAAATTCTTATTAAATCATAAAATGAAATAGTCTTATACAATTTAAAAATAAACTGTAAAATTATTTTTGGAACATTTAATTTCATTTTTTTTTTTGTAAACAAGGTAGTACTTTCTATATTTACTTTTTCAAAATTTACATTCCCAACACGTCGATTACCCAGCCACCTGCCCGAGGGAAACCAAGTGGCCATCGATCAGCATTGTATCCATTCCAAAATTTAAATAAGTTCATCCTCATCATCTGTATCTCCCAAGTTCCTCTCTCTAGTCTTTCAGACACACACATTCAAAAAAATATAGACAAAAACTAAAGATAAAGCAGCTACTCCTCATATGAGGAGGCTATTTGAAAAGTTTCCTGCTCTTCCGGAGTCATCATCTTCTTTCCTTTGTTCTGCGGCTTTACCCCTGGGCCTGGGAGCTCTCATCCCTGCTGAAACAGTTTCCACTTTAGCTCGGACAGAGTTTGCTCAATGCGGCCCAAAGCAAGATTGTTCCTGTATGTTTGGATCTGGATGGTTGCCAATTCCTTCATCATTTCCCCTCTGCCATGTTCCGGTTCTTTGTTTCGCTCCTGCCGATTCACCACTTCTCCTTCCATGTGCTCCTGATGGAGGGTCATAGCGCGAGCAACTATGTGTTTCATGATCCAGTATTGTTGCAAAGTCCTGGTATAAAGAGATTGCCTACCATTTGTTGTGCCTGGGTCTTGTACCATTTCTTCCCACTCATGCAGGGGAAGGTCTCTACCTCGAAGATTTTGTCTCAAGTCACGTTCCCAGCTCCAGATTTGGTCCCGGATTTCCTGCGAATTTGCTTTCATGTAGGCATCCACTAGTTTCTTGACCTGTTCACCTGTTGATTTTCTTCCTTTTTTCTGGCTCGTGCTGCTTGTTCTGGCTTCCTGCTTGACATTTCTTTTGCTTCGCCTGGGTGCCATGTTTTTGTTGGGCAGCTTATTGATGCTTTGATCCTTCAGGTAGACTTGTTGGGTTGCAGTTGTCCCCTCACTATGTGTTAGACCTATCACAGTATGAACACAATGGTCAGTTTTAACCGTTGGGATAGTGTGATTTGAGGGGATAGTGCTACCACCCCTCTTCGTAGGTCCTCTCGAGTTATGGCTATCACTTGAGTGCAGATCCAAAGCCTCTCTAGAACTTTCCAGTTCCGAGTTTTCTTTTTTGAGGGTTACGCTAGGATAGTTAGCGTATTTTTTCTGGGCTGCGCGGACTACCTTGCGGTCCAGGCCCCTCCCATCTCTCCTAGGTTTTCCTATCCCCCTTCCCAGTTTGAGTTCCTCTGGTTCAGGGTCCCCCTCTTGATTTTTCCCCAATTCTCTGGCTCCTACCGGAGGCACCTGCTTCCTCGCTCAGGTGTTCCAAGTTTGCCTTACCAAAGGCATAGTCTCAGGTTTTGGAATTCTGGGGACTTCCCATCTGTTGCAGGGGTCAAGGGATGATGGGTCCTTCTTTTCCTGTGAGCCCTTCTCCTTACTGTTATAATCACCCTTCCCAGCCATGGATTCTCGGGGTTCTCCCTTGACCCAGACTGCCTTAACTCTGTAACTGAATATGGTGTAATGCAGATTATCCCTATCTAACTGCATGCCTACTTGATGCTTCATGCAAGGGATTTTTTCCACGTGAGGGGGAGAAGTTTTAACATACCCGTCAGTCTGGAACCGCTGTTCTATCTTCTGCAACTGTCTTTGGCCGTCGATGCGTTCTTGCTTGCCACCTTCCTTCTTCTGCGTCCACATGCAACATGCATGGAGTCCCTCATACTTTGTTCTTTTAACATTCCTCTGTCTTAACCTTGCCTCCAGCTGTCTCCATTTCCGACGATCCATGGCGCGCTTTCTGGCCCACTTTCCTTGGGATTCTGCCCAAATGTCTTGTCCTCCGTGCTTCATTAATGTTTATCTTCTCCCGGCTGCTCTTGCCGTCCATTTACTGACTCTGCATTGCCATCTGGCTCTCCTCTGCTGTCCCTTCTCGGTCCTGCTGTCCTGTTCTCCCTGTGCCCACCTCTTTCCATTTCTGCCCCCACGCTTCTCGGGTCAGTCCTTTCTCTTTCCTCTTCCATCATCCATGTCCTCTCGGTCCTTTCTTCCGTCCTGTGCTGTTCCGTGGATGATCTGTGCTGATCTACCTGCGCCTGCCTTTGTCTTTCTGCCCTCCTATCTACGTCATCCAAATTCTCTTGCTGTCTCTGATCTACCTCGACTGCCTATTTCATCTGATTCATTTCCTCATTCTGGTTGAGCTCTGCTTCTCCCGCGTCTAACTGGTGCTCTCTGTTTTGGCATCCCCAGTTCGCGAGGAGATCCGCCGGGGCATTTCCTTTCCTTTTCACATGGGACGAGATAGTATATGCCAGTCGTTGAAGTTGCTTTTCAACTTCTGTGATTACCCACGCCGTCTACCAAATTTTTCTTAGTTTTTCCGCTGTTACTCCTTACTGTAATTTTTTTATGGTGTCTATGACCAGCTTGGAATCCCCTTCTATCTGCAATCTTTGGTACCCTTCTCGTATCGCTATCTCCAGTCCCCTGTTTAGTGCGTGATATTCTGCTTCATTGTTTGTGGCAATGTCGCAGTCCATTGCATATGCCCTTATGATCTTTCCTTCTTCATCTTTGAATATCCCTCCTATACCCGCCTCCCCTGGGTTGCCTTTGGCTACCCCGTCAAAGTTTAGTTTTATGAATCCTTTGGGGGGGGGGGGGTTCCTATAACTTTCTTCCGCTCTTACCTGTTCTGCATCTTGTATCTTCCTTGTGCTACTTGTGTTTTTTACTTTAATTTCTAGTCGGTTCATAATGCTAGTTTCCATACCTTTTGTCTTCCAATCTTCCTCTGTCTAGTTTCCCAGAATTATTGTTTCCCTTATATTCCCCATAATTTGGTTCCAGATTTCCCCTGTGTCATTTTTATCTGTTCTGAATATTACCCTGTTTCGGGCTTTCCAGAGGTTCCATAGGAAGAATCCAATTGACAGGTTCCAAGCATGGTTGAGGATTACGTTGCGGTACAGTTTACTGCTCCATAGTTCTATTGTTGTTTTAATGTTGTCTAACTTTCTTTCTGTAATCCCAAAAATTTGTTGGTGATTTTGCCACAAGATGTTACTTACATTACAGGAGTTGGCGACATGCTCCATGGTTTCCTCTTGCTGTTGGAAAAGCGTGCAGCGTGAGGGCCCATGCATACCTTTCCATCTTAGTTGATCCCAAGTCAGTGCTCTCCCAGGTAGCACTGTCCAGGTAAAAAACGCCACTTTTGGCTAGGTTTTTAGCTGCCAGATTCTTTTCCATTTTTTTGTGTCTGCATTTCCAGCTCCTCTTGTTTTCAAATGGTAGCCTTCTGATATTGTGAACATGCCTTTAATGTGTTTTCCCCATCTTATTATATCTGGTCCTTCTTTGATAGCTATTTTCCTGGTTGCCAGTTCTTTGTGATAGGTAGTCCATTGATCAGTTTCTGGGGCTTCAGGCCAGTCATTCTTCATCTTCCATTGTCTCCAATAACTGTTTTGGTCCCCTACCCAATAGTTCCTTACTGCATCCTCCACTATTTGGGTTGTGTACTGTTGTATTTCGTGTAGCTGGGGTTCTTGACTCAAGGTACCTCTTTGTTGCCACCCTTCCTGCCAAAAATCTACTTTGTTTCCCTCTCGAATTTCCCAGAAGCTGTTGTCTCTTATCAGGGCTCTGTTCATGTTGGCTAGGTTCCAAATCGTTGAGCCTTTCTTTTTTGTCAAGGTTCGGAGTTTACCCTCTGGTGTCCGTGCTACTTCATATTTTTGTTCCCACAGTAGTTTCCAGAGGTCATTCCCTCCTTGAATCCATCTCCACCATAATTTTGCCCCCATGACTTGGTTTAAAATATTAGGGTCTCTGAGTCCCAGACCTCCCTCTGATACCGACTTGCTTAACCATGTCCATGAAAGTAATGCCCATTTTTTTGTTTTGTTTTCCCCTTGCCATAGAATTTTTTTAAAGATTTGCACCATTTTCTGACATATGGTCTTAGGGATTGCTTGACTTTCCATCTGGTAGATCGGCATAGCTTGGAGGATTGATTTCAGGAGTATGAGACGGCTCGGTGTATTGAGCATTCTAAACGTCCAATTGTCCATTCTTTTTTGAATTTTCCTTATCAGACCTTGCCAATTCGCTACTCTATACTGTTGATCACTCAGTTGTACTCCTAAGTATTTTTTTGGGAACTGCCCAATTTGGAACCCCAATGTTCTTGCCAGGAAGGCTTCGCTCACTTTGGGTGTGTTGAAAAAGAAGATTTCATTTTTCTCTTTATTCACCTTTGTTCCTGAAGCTTTGGTGAATTTTGTTAAGATCTCCCCTAGCTTTTTTTCTTCCTTGAGGTTTTCTTGGCTGTACATCATCACATCATCTACAAATTGTTGATGTGTGATAGTTAAGTCTTCCCCCCATAATCTGAGCCCTTTGAATTCTCCTCTGCTTACTTTGGCGTTGATTAAGTGACCTAAACCATCCGCTGCTAAGATGAACAGGAACGGTGAGAGAGGGTTTCCCTGTCGTAGGCCATGAGTAGGCTTGAATGTATCGGCAGGGGTCCCATTTAGCAGGATTGACATACTAGGTGTGGATATCATGGACATTATCCATGCAATCCATCTATCATCAAATCCATAGGCTTGAAGGATTTCTTATAGATATTGCCAGCTGAGTTTATCATATGCCTTTGCTAAGTCAAGTTTGATCATCATTCCTTTATTTCCAATTTTCTTTAGGGAATGGATCACCTCTTGCGCAACTACAATCCCATCCACTATCTGTCTGCCTTTCACAAACCCTATTTGTTCTTTTTCTATCAAATTTGGGAGCAGGGGTTGTAATCTTTTTACCATTATAGTGGCCATAATTTTATAGATTACATTGCATAGAGCTATAGGTCTGAAGCTATGGGGTTCTTCAGCTTGATCTACTTTTGGTATTAAGGCCAGGAAGGTAGCATTCCATGCTGGGTGCATTCGTTTGTGGCTTCTTGATTCTTCTATTGCATTGACAATATATTTTTTCATGAACCGCCATGTTGCTTGAAAACATTCCGTTGTAAAATCATCCGGGCCAGGGGCTTTGTTTTTTGCCATTGTCTTGATTACTTCCTCAACTTCGTTTTCTGTAATCACCTGTAGAAGCGCAAGGTTTTGGTCCCTGCTTACTTTTTTTGCGATGAATTGTTTTATCTTTGCTATCTCCTCATTTCTGTTGCTTTGCGGCTCTGTCAATATGCCCTTGAAATGTTGGGTTAGGAGTTTTTCCATTTCCTCTTTCTGGATTACTCTGTTACCTTGTTTATTTTTAAGGGAGAAAATTCGACTTTGCTGCCTGTATTGCAACATTTCTCGATGGAAGAATTTTGTATTCCGTTCTCCCTTTTTTAGCAACTGAACTCTTGACTTTTGGCGCCACAGGATTTCCTTTTGCTTTCTCCTTTCCTCCAGTTTGATTAGCACTTCCCCTTCTTCCTTTTCTCTCTCCTCAGTTCTTCCTTCTTCTATGATTTTTTGTTGTATCCTTTGCATTGCTATTTGGATTTGTTCCTTGTCTTTATGGATGTTGCCAAATTCCTCTTTATTCCATGTCTTAATTTCACTTTTCAGCTCCTTGAGTCTCAATTGGAGTGTGTGCATCTTATTCTTGCCTTGTATTACTCCTTCACTTTTCTGCCACTAGGTTTCCAACTTGTCAACTAGAGTTGGGTCTCTTAGCCAAAAGGCTTCAAACCTGAAAGGTTTGTGTTGGTTTTGATTGTTCATGGCAATTTCAAGTTTTATTGGCTAGTGATCTGATCCTTGGCAAGGTAAGATCATTGCTTCATAGAATATATCTTTCCCTAGGAAGTGTTCTGTGGCTAAGAACTTGTCCAATCTGGAGGCTATCTGTCTACTACCTCCTCTTCTATTATTCCAGGTATATTTTCCATTGATAGTATTGATATCAATCAATTGGAGGGCTGTCTGGGTTTCCCTAAATCTCTCCATATCTACATCCTCCCATTGCATACCTCCTTTCTTTTCCGCTGTGTTTGTTATCATATTAAAATCTCCTGCTATCACCCAAAGTTTTTTTGTGTGTAGGTTGCCCATTCGACACAGCTGTGTTAGAAAGGCCTCTCTCTCTCGAGCAGTATATGAGGCCCACAGACCACTGATACCATTACCAAGAACCATTCTTTATGTCCTACCAATTTGAATCTCCCTAATAGAATCCTTCGCATTCCTATCCATATGTCAGCCATTACTTCTATTGGGTTCCATAGTATTTCTATTCCACCTGCACTCCCTTTTGCATCTATTATCATACTTTCATAATAAGGCTTGATTTTTTGTAGAATTTCCTCCATTTTTACTCCCGTTATTTTTGTTTCTTGCAGCAACATGATCTGAGGTTTTTCTTTTTTAATCCTCTCAACCAGGTATCTTTGCTTGCCCTTGTTGTTAAGCCCTCTTATATTCTAGGATGTAATAATTATTGAGACGGTTGGGTTGTTTGGTGGAAGACCGCTGAAAGAGGTACAACTCTTCCTGTGTTGACTAGCATTTCCCCCATTATTTGAATGAATTCTTGTAGGTTCTTCCTTCCTCTTTTTTCCCCCCTTTCCCTTTTTGTGGATGCTCTTGGCTATTATCCTGTATTCCAAGCTGTTCATTTATCCCTGTTTTTCCGCTCTCTTGCTTTTCTCTGTATTTTTGGAAGATGTCTTTGTATAGTATTTTATCTTCCTCTGGGATAAACCATTCATCTAGATTCTTCCACTTATCCAGTAAATTTTTTAGAATTTCCTCTTCTGTTGTTGCGTCATCCCCTTTATTTATGTCTACTTCCATTACTTCATATTCCTAGTGTACTTCCTTTTCTTGGTGCCCCTATTCTTTTGGTTCTTCTTGATCTTTCTGCTTATTATTCTTAGTATCCTTTTTTTCCCCTCATCTTCATGATTTATCCCTTCTTGGTAGTCCATCTTTCTGGTTTCTTCCTCCCATTCTTCTGTTTGTAATGCTTCGTACCTATTCTTCTCTTGACTTGTAGTTGGCTAGTCTTTCCTACCTTTTGGCTGGCATTCCTTAGTGGGTCGTTTCTTGTGTTTTACTTCTTGAAACCCCTCATCATCTTCGTTAGTTTTCCTCTGTTGCTTAGTCTTTCTTTCTTCTTCCTCTGCATTCAGAGGGCATTCCTTAAAAAGGTGTCCATATTCATGGCATTTTCTACATCTAAATGGTATGTGTTCATAGTCCAAAGCCTGCTGCCAGACCTCCTCATGATACTCGAGTTCGACAACACCGGGTATAGGGTTTGCAATGTTCATGTATACACATATTCTTGCATATGAGGTGTATCTCCCTCTTTTTGTTGATTCCGCTATCTTTACGAAGCTGCCTATGGTGTTCCCTATTCCTTCAAGAATCTCTGGGTCCCAGAAATCCATAGGTAGTCCAAACAGTCTAACCCATACCGATGCTGCTAGGAATTTTTCTTGGTCCGAGTTATAGCATTCCTCCCAATATATCATAAATAACCCTGCATTATAGAAATATGGTCCGTTTTCAAACACTTTCTCTTTATCTTGCAGGTTTGAGAAGATTACCATGAAAAAACTGCGTGCTCCCAGCTTCAGTTCAATGTGGCCGCGTGGCTGCCATTTCTGCTGGATCCATCTTGTCAGTTCTTTTTCTGAGGGCCAGACTCCGATGAACTTGCAAATCAATGCATGATCTTTCATGTAACTTCTGTACCTTTCCAGTTTGTTCATCGGAATGACAAACCTCGGTTTCTCCACTGTACAGGGCAGACATCTTCCTTTGCTTCCTGCTTGCCAGCGTGCGCCCAGGACTGGTCCCGGTGGCCTTTGAGCAGCCTCTGCTTTGCTGTTACTGGTTCCTTCTCCCGCTGTTGCATCCCTGTAGGAGGGGATCTCTCCCCTCCTAGTCTCCTTTGTCATTTCTGAAACGTCTGTTCACTTCTGACCGTCTGTCCGCTAGTTTTTTCGAGGTGTTCCGCGCCGCCTACGTCATGGCCGCAGGGTCATTAGGATTACAGAGCTCCAAGAATCCTTCATCATTTTTTTCTTTGGAACATTTAAAATTTTAAAACAAAATAAATATTATATTATGAAAATAAAAGTTCATATTTAGTTTTGGATGAAATTTTTTAAAATTAATAATTAATACCATATTTTCTTTGCGTGGACTTAAAAATTATCTTTTATTGCATTCAAATCTAATTTTTTTTTTTTTTTTTTGAATTTATAGATAAAAAAAAAATTATTTTATTTTATTTTATATATATATATAACATTGAAATTAAAAAATCTCAAGACAAGTGTAAAGAATTAAATGTGTTAAATGAGACGGATCTCCTTACGGATTTAAATATTTAAATGCGTTTAAGTGCATTGAATAGAACTTGCGTTGTACGAAAATGTTAAATTTCCACATTCATTTAATGTCTTTAACGAGTGGAAGCAGAAGGAGCGTGGGGCGAAAATGTTAAAAATTCCACATTCATTTAATGTCGGTAACGCGAAAATCGAGATGGAGTTCGGGGTGAAAGTTGCAAGCGGGTAAAATTACACCAATCATCTCAGGTAGCGAGGGAAGAAATCCCTACACAAATTTTCACTGTCTGTATCCACGTGGCATCTTCGGCATAAGGGGTGAATGTGACCGACACTGACCACTATCGTGATGGCATCAAAAACCGGTCATGATTCTTGGCATGCATAATGGGGAGGATAATAATTTGTGAAGAAAAAAAAATACAAAGTGAAAATTTTTTGACAGAGACAAGAGAGAAAGAGACAGCGAGCATGGAACACGGGTCATATACAGGGGTCATGGATATGGATTTATTTATATAGGTGAATGTTTATTGCGTAGTTTAACGAGGCAAAGGAGTTGCTCAGAAAATTATGGGAATTCCGGTTATATTTAGAGAAAATTTGACAAAGATTTTTGTAAATCCAAGTTATAGTTGTTAAACTTAAAAATTTTAGGTGTCCTAGACGTTTTTGATGGTGTTGAATCCATTTCCACTATCAAAAACATGATTCAAACACTGCGTCTACAAAATTTTTTGAAATTTTTTTGCCTAGATTCCGACCACTTTTGGCCGTCCGGGCAATCCCTCCACCTTGTTAGACGACTCCTATATTTATATAGATATATTTATATTTATGTGGGGCCATGTATATATATAAAAAATGAGTGTTTCCTTCGCTGGATGAATGAATTTTTCACCGACGTCAGCCCAGAAAGGTCTTTTGTATTCATTCCTTTTTTCTTTTTGCATGTGCCCGCCCACTACCACGGAGAAAAGGCGTGCACTCTCTAATCTCTACTTTCCTAGTATACTCTCATGTGTTGTGTGTTGCTGGGAGATTATTACCAGACATTCTTCCTATTAAAAAATATTTGGAAAATTTAATTTTCGCGGAGGGGCAGAGGTTTTTTTACTTTCGCGAAGCTAGGTTCGCGCACCGCGGAGCTGATTTCGCTTACTGCAGAACTATACCAGAGACTTAATGAATACTCACAGCGAAAATAACAAGATAGGTTTGGAGCAACACACTAAAATTTAGTATTCATTTCTTAAACATGAAAAATACATTTACATGAGACTGTAGCTCATTCACCAAGTAAAATAAAAGTTTTACAGTGATTTAAACTTATGCGGAATAACACACAGTAGAACAGCGTAACTATTATTTTCAGGCTCCACCAAAATTTGCTCCACCATTTTCTCCATAGAGACTTGCGCTCTTTTTTTCTTTTACTCTCTAACCTATTACAAAATGACTTTTACATTCATATATAACTCAACATACAATTTTTCATTTAATTCATGACAGAGCGAAATTAATATGATGTTGTTGTTGAGTGTGATCAGAATCGTGCAACTGTTTCTGGAGTGTGGGCAATAGTTTTTTCATGAATGCTTGCCCATATCTATTTATCAAAGTACATAGACCGCTTTAAATTCCTTTCTGCGTTTTAGAATGGTTCATGTCTAGCTTCAGTTCTTCAATCTTCAAACAGAGACGCAACCTGCAAAAATATGTTTGACAAGTATGGCTTTTGTCAGGTTGTTTATTGCGGTGGTTGGGATTATTATTTCCAACACTCCCCCTTAATCACAATTGCCGCCATTTACAATTCCCAAACAGTTTCTGAGATAAACAAAACTTTCACATGCCAATGGCTTTGTGAAGATGTCAGCAAATTGTTCCTGTGACCTGCAGTGCTGCAACACAATTTCATCATTGTTAATCAACTCTCTAATAAAATGATATTTAGCATCAATATGCTTGGTCCTCTTGTGAAAGACAAAATTATTTGACAATGCAATTGCTGAGGTGTTGTCACAGAAAATAGTTGTCGCGCCCTCTTGGTCATGACGAAGATCCCTCAACATCCTTCTCATCCAAACTACTTGACACGCTGCTGCTATTGCTGCGACATATTCAGCTTCTGTTGTTGACAGTGACACTATTGGCTGCTTCTTGGAGGCCCATGAAATGGCTCCGGAACCCAAATGAAAAACATATCCTGACGTGCTCTTTCTGTCATCGACACTGCCTGCCCAATCATTGTCAGTGTAACCAACTAGCCTGAAATCACTTGTTGCTGTGTACAAAACACCATATTGTTTTGTCCCATTGACATACCTCAGAATCCTTTTTGCTGCTTGCCAATGTGTCTCAATGAACCTTGACACCAAACTTACTGCATACATTATATCCGGCCTAGTGGCGGTCAAATACATCAATCTGCCTATCATGCTTTTGTTTAATGTCAGATTGACATTGCTGTTGCAATCTTCTTTGCTCAACTTCAACCCTACGACAGTTGGAGTTGGTGCAGACTTGCTATTCTACGTTTTAAACCTCTCCAAAATTTCTGCCACATACTTTCCTTGAGAGATAAAAATGCGATTTTCTGTTTGCTTCACTTCTATGCCCAAAAAATATCTTAACAATCCCGAGTCAGTCATTTCAAATTCACTCTTCATGACTTGTTTGAAATTAGCGATGAAGAAATCATCAATGCCTGTAAAAATCAAATCATCTACATACAAGACGACAATGAAAATCTTACCTTTGCTCTCTTTGATGTAGAGAGTAGGCTCACCATCACATTTTTTGAAACCATTGTCCAACAAGTAAGCATCTATCCTGTTGTACCATGCGCACGGTGCTTGCTTCAATCCATAAAGAGCTTTCCTCAACTGATACACTTTGTCTTCTTGGCCTTCAATCTCATAACCAGGTGGTTGTGTGACATACACTTCCTCTTTCAGCACTCCATTCAAGAACACTGATTTTACGTCCATTTGATACACTCTCCATTTGTGCTGCGCGACAATCGCCACAACTGCGCGCACTGTCTCCATCCACGCGACTGGCGCGAACGTCTCCGCGTAATCTCTTCCATGTTGTTGCTTGTATCCTTTGACAACTAGCCTTGCTTTGTGCCTTTCAATCTTTCCCTCAATGTTGCTTTTGGTCTTATAGACCCACT
This sequence comes from Pinus tabuliformis, assembly GCA_031772625.1. Lineage (NCBI taxonomy): Eukaryota > Viridiplantae > Streptophyta > Pinopsida > Pinales > Pinaceae > Pinus > Pinus tabuliformis. The sequence continues at coordinate 306,801,070 of CM062811.1, forward strand.
TCACTCCAATGACATGTTTTCATTTCAGAAGGCTCACTAACTCCCATGTGTCATTTCTTTCTATTGCTTCTATTTCTTCCTCCATTGCCGCAACCCATTTTTCTTCTTTCACTGCATCTTCAAAGTGGATTGGGTCATCTACATGAAAAAATAATGCAAATAAGGAATTCAGACCTGTGCTACTATCAACTTCATCTTGCTCATAAATTTCATTTAAATTTCTGAATTTTGGCCTTCTTGTGCTTGCTGAAGATGGGCTTGACATGTCACTTGGTGTCACGCTTCGCGGTGTGCTTGGAGAAGCACTTGCTTGGCTGCGCGAAACTGTCCTATTATTTATTGATGGCGTTGCTTGCTGCCTGCTTTGCTACGCTTGAATAGGAGTAGAGGGAGTCACAGTTGAGGGATTACTTGCTGCTGTTAATTCCTCTCTTTCCTCTTGTGGTATGCATGCTTTGACATTCACTGTGTTTTCTAAACTTCCATCCCATGCTTCTTCTTCTATGAATTGGACATCTCTGCTGATTATGACTTTCTTGGTTAATGGATTGTAGATTTTGTATGCCTTGGATTCATCACTGTATCCAACAAATATGCATTTCTCCCCTTTGCTGTCCAACTTCTTTCTCAACTCATCCGGGACATGTGCATAAGCAACACATCCAAAAACTCTCATGTGAGTGAAACTATGCTTTCTTCTACTCCATGCTCTTCAAGAACAATGTTCTAGACGCTTTTGGTTGGACATCTATTCAAGATATATGTTGCACAAACGACAACTTCGGCCCAATAGTCATTTGGCAAATGCTTTGCCTTCAACATACTCCTTGCCATCTCCATAATGGTTTTATTCTTCCTTTCTACTACACCATTTTGCTGCGGTATATATCTTGTTGTAAATTGCTTGTGAATTCCATGCTCCCTGCAAAATCAAAGGAAGTCATTTGAGATGTATTCTCCACCTCTGTCAGTCCTAAGGACTTTGATGTAGTGTCCACTTTGCTTTTCAATAAGAGCCTTGTATTGGCGAAAGCGCTCAAACACTTCACTTTTCTATTTTAGGAGAAAGACCCATGTCTTCCTTGTGTAGTCATCTATGAAGGTCAGTACATAGTGACTGCCACCAATTGATGGTGTCTGCATTGGTCCACATAAATCTGAGTGGAAAATCTCCAAAGGTGCCTTTGCCCTCACTGACTTTCCTGCTGGAAATGTCTCTCTATGTTGCTTGCCCAAGATACATCCTTCACATATGCTGTCTGGTTTTTCTATGAATGGTAAACTCTTCACCATGTCTTTCCTCTGCAGCGAATTCAAACCTCCAAAGTTGAGATGTCCAAATCTCAAGTGCCATAACCAGTTTTCATCTTTTACCTCTGCTTGAAAGTTTACTTGTGTGACAACTGCCTTTTTTCTTCCATCTTCTTGTGAGTTCATAGATAGTTGTGCTTGTGCACCTTCTTTTTGCAAATCTGATATTATTTTTAGGGGAAACATTCTATTGTTTGTCATCTGAACTTTTGCAATCAGCTGTCTGCTTGGAGGCCTATCCAAAATTGTGCACACATCATTTTTAAAGAAGACATTATAGCCTTTCTGCATGAGCTATCCATCGCTCATGAGATTATGTTTAAGACCGGGGACAAAGTAAACATCTGAGATGTGTTTTTTCTCCCCCTTCTTTGTTAGGATATTAACTCTTCCTTTTCCCATGACAGAGACTTTGTTATCAGTGCCTAATGTCACTTCAGATTTCACACTTTCATCTAGATCAGAAAACATTTCTATATTTCCTGACATGTGGTTGCTACACCTTGAATCTATATATCATATATCACTCCGTTTTTCTTGTGCTACATTACAAACTAAAAACATGTTATCATGATTTTGATTTTCTCTTGTGAAATTTACACTTAGTTTGTTACTAATGTCATATTGCTTCTTTCTACATTCATTTGTATAATGACCATACTTTTTACAGTAATGACATTGAACTTGAGATTTATCATACCTCTGACCTTGTGCTTGATTTTGGCTTGGGCCTTGACTTGGATTTTGATTGTTGCCTCTTCCATTTGAGCTTGAAGGGCTACTTCTTCCACCTCTGTGTGGGATTCTTTCTATTCCTCTAGCATATGATCTTCCTCTGCCTCGACCTTGACCAAATGATACTTGTGTCTTGAAAGCATGCTTCAATGAGGAGCTTGCTGCTCTATTCAATCTATGTTCATGAGAAATCAGTGATGCATTAAGCTCATCCATTGAGAACTGTGAGAGATCCTTTGTCTCTTCTATGGCCACAACAATCGCCCCAAACCTTGTTGGCAAACTTCTCAAAACTTTGTCAACTATTCTCCTTTCCTCAAATGTCTCACCATGAGACCTGATTTGAGTAACCAGCCCACTTACATGTGTAAAAAACGAGTCTATATTCTCAGATTCTTTCATACAAAGTGTTTCAAAATCTCTCCTCAACATTTGCAGTGTTGCTGTCTTGACTTTTGCCATGCCTTGGTAGGCTGTCTGGAGGGTGTCCCATGCTTGCTTGGACTTCGTTGCTGCTGCAACCCTTGGGAAAATACTTTCATGAACCACTTGGAAAATATAAAACAGGGCTTTTAAATCCTTCTTCCTGTTGTCCCTTAACACATCTTTTTCTTGTTGAGATAAGGCATTGTATGCTGCTACATCTGCTGGTTCTTGAAAACCATTCTCCACCAAATCCCAAATGTCTTGAGAAGAAAACAGGTCCTTCATTGTAATAGCCCAATAATCATAATTTTTGCCATTAAATTGAGGTATTTGAGGATTAGTCAAGCTTGTGCTTGATGTTGCCATTTATGAGCATAAAAACAACTTTCTACCTGTTGCGTTAAAAAATATTTGGAAAATTTAATTTTCGCGGAGGGGCAGAGGTATTTTGGCTTTAGCGAAGCTAGGTTCGCGGACCTCGGAGCTAATTTCGCACACCTATTAGCGCACCGCAAAGCTGATTTTGCGCACTTGAATTTTGGGCATTGCAGAACTATTACAGAGACTTAATGAATACTCGCAGCAAAAATTAGAAGATAGGTTTGGAGCAACACACTAAAACTTAGTATTCATTTCTAAAACATGAAAAATACATTTACATGAGACTGCGGCTCATTCACCAAGTAAAATAAAAGTTTTACAGTGATTTAAACTTACGGGGAATAACACACAGTAAAGGCGCCCACCAAAATTTGCTCCACCATTTTCTCCTTGCGCTCTTTTTCTTCTTTTACTCTCTAACCTATTACAAAATGACTTTTACATTCATATATAACTCAAGATACAATTTTTCATTTAATTCATGATAGAGCGAAATTAATATGATGTTGTTGTTCAGTGTGATCAGAATGGAGCAGTTGTTTCTGGAGTGTGGGGAATAGTCTCTGAATGAATGCTTGCCCATATATATTTACCAAAGTACATTGACCGCTTTAAATTCTTTTCTGCGTTTCAGAATGGTTCAGCTCTGGGTTCAATTCTTCAATCTTCAAACAGAGACGCAATCTGCAAAAATATCTCTGACAAATATAGCTGCTGTCAAGTTGTTTATTGCAGTGATTGGGATTATTATTTCCAACACGTCCGTCCAGAGTGTGATGTTCGATCCCACTGAACAATACTTTCTTGGTGAGTGATCATGCTCTTCATTTTTCACTTATTTTCACCGTTGTTTATATGTTTTCTTTTGATTCCCTTTTATTTCCTTTTCTTTTCTGCTTTTGTATTTTGCTGCTGCGTTGGGCCACAGACAATATGGATTGATCACTCCCTGCAAATGCTTCCCTCCTCCTTTATGTGCTGCTTTGGGCCACGGAAGCCCTTGTGAAACCTTGCCTGCGCACGCCCTAGTAAAACCTAGCCTGTACATAGATCTTGCAGGGTTTGGGATTCCACCATAAATTTGTTCCGATACTTTTTGTTTTACGTCCACACAACTTCGTGACGATTACGCCAAAACTACGACGGGATGTCTTGACCTTCTATAGGCTTAACATTCATTCTCCATTTTAGGGCAGGGATGTAGATTTATCTTGCAAGCTGTATTCTTATTCTCTCAGATATTGAAATTTTGAGATCATATTTTTACGGCATTGCAGGATTCGTCTGATGCTTGAACGCCCGATAATGTGACTACCGCGGACTTGATTTACACAAACTGTCAATGCTGATATGTTATGGCTGGGCAGGCTAATGACAAGTAGGGTCGTTTGGGTACTTTTTAAAGAGCGGGGTTTCAGTTACGCAGAAAGCAGGAGGAGAATACAATCGAGGTGGAGTGTTACCTAGTGTTCTCGAACCATCTATGGGTGGGGACAAAATTCCTAAACGACAGTCGACCATTTCTGAACCTGCAAAATGTACAGATTGATCTGAAATCTAATTGGCCAGCAGCTGTTGTTGAGAACGCTTTATCTGAAATTCGTATTCACCGTCGGAATCTTGACAAAGCTGATCATGGTTTTGCAACCTTCAGAAATCCAGCGACTTTTTTCCAAGACCTCCCTTGGAAAATTAATGGCAGAAGTGTCCTATGCGAAGGTTTCTCCATACGGTAGGTTAACGCATGCTTTATACTCTCTCTTTGTTGCTTTTAACCATTGATTGTTTCATAAAAATGTTAGTAGCTGACAATTCAAAATGAATCTTCTTTGCCCTTTAACTATTGCGTTCATGGTTCTTGGATATACAGTGAATATGTTGCAAAAGTTAGAAGTGTGGACATAAGGAAATGTTGGCCATTGTCTGAAAGCCTACTCGAGGACAGTCTAAGAGAAGGGCAAAAGCCTTCGCTTCCACCTTTAGTTAGGCCTAATTACAGATGGTGCTCATGTCATCTGTGCCTGGAAATGTTTGGGGGACATAAGCACTTTGGGGCCTCCTTTGATAGGTTCAATTCTCTCAGCATTAAGGAGCCAGAAAATAATTCCAAAAATTTCGACCGCAACAAAGAACAACATCGAAAAGTTTCTTTTGATACAGAAACTGGTCCGGGGTTTCCTCAAGACTTGGATGAGCAAATTAGGAAGCTAAGAACAGTTAAACTTTCAGGACAGGACTTTAATATTTCCAGAAGCGAAGACGGTATTAAAAATATCGAATCAGAGAACCAAACCCAGGCAAAGAAGTCCACCTTTGATTTAATTGAAAAGGAAGGTAATTTTATGAGTGGTGTAGAAAACGGCAAGGAAAAGTTGAACCTGTCAAAGGAGGCCCCAAAGTGGACTTCTTTAGCCTGGGTTTGGTTCTCTGATTCGATATTTTTAATACCGTCTTCGCTTCTGGAAATATTAAAGTCCTGTCTTGAATTGTCATTAGATAAAATTGCAGACACTCAAAAATATATTCTATTCTCATGAATGAGGAAATTACACACATATTTATACAATCAATAGTCTCAAGATAGGAATTCTATCTTAGACGTATAGTAGTGTGGTTGAGAGATTCTCTCAACCACACACTAAACTAGGAGAAACTAAATTCCTATTATGTAGGAACAAACTCCTCAAATGGAGAATTACAACCATAGACAAGTAGGAATTAATTATTTCTAACTCCCCCCCTTAATGACTACTTGTCATGATAGTGATTCACAAAGTCTGGTTGTGGTCAAACATAACAAAAAATATGTCGACGTCCATAAAAGAGCAACCATCCACCGGAATGTATGGGTACCAACCGCTGCAACCGCTAGTCCTTGTGCATACATGATTCTGTCGACCATTATCACTGCATATATGTACCTACAAATCCACCACCATCGGGCGAATTGCATGTGCAGAACTTCCCAAAAACAAAGAGAGATCAGTGCCTTTCTAAGCCAAATATTCATGTCCAAATAACAATCGCAAACAGTTGCGTTGATTGCGCCTTTCGACGCAACTGTCAGATAGAAAAGTGCACCAACCCTCTTATGCTCAGACACACCAATATCTGAGACCGTGAGCCAGGTGTTACTGCAGTCCACCTGCTCCTACGAGCACAAAGCTCCCGTGTACACGTTAGCCACTCAGGCAATATGCCACCACCGGGCAAGTCCGATCAGCCACCACCGGGCAAATCCTGTAGCCACTAAGGCTCTGCCACCACCGGGCAAGTCCGATCTGCCACCACCAGGCAAATCCTGTAGCCACTAAGGCTCTGCCACCACCGGGCAAGTCCGATCTACCACCACCAGGCAAATCCTGTAGCCACTAAGGCTCTGCCACCACCGGGCAAGTCCGATCTGCCACCACCGGGCAAATCTGGAACTTAAATGTGCCACCTTCGGGCAAATTCTGTAGCCACTAAGGCTCTATGGATGGTTTCTGGCTCACCACCAACCAGCCACACAGGCAATCCATTACAAAGTGGTTTTAAGATCACCACGAACTTTCAAATACCTTTAAAAGGCTTACATTTCATTCAACATTTTGGAGTTTCTGGGTACATACAATGACCATTACAACAACTAGGCTTGCTTATAACATATTAGGGAGTTTATTCCACAAACCACACTAACTTAAACAAACATTTATTTTGCTGTCCATCATAAATGTTGTCGCTGCTGCTTTACCTCATCTGTTCATTGTTCACATCTTGGGCATCTTTGTCAAATAAATTCTTGGAACTCCATGCTTAACCTGTCATTCGTTAGAGTCGCGAATTCTAACAAAATAACTTTACCTACGTTGAGTTAGCTAGGCTCAATAAGGCTCAATAACTTTAAACATGATTCCAAGAAACTAAATAAAGCATAAAATATTCAGGTTTAATTTTTCTATCTCTGCCCATAGATGATTATTTTCCAAACATACCAGCAACCATATTTCACCAACGATACATGTGAGGGGTCTACTTTTCACCTGAACTCAATGCAGTGCATTCAAACACTGATGATCCACACATAGGCACACACCATCGGAGATCTGATGCGGAGAACTACAGAAAACTCCAGATTTGGAGTCGGAGATCGCCGATCTACACCAATTTCGCCTTTGTTCTTCGCTCAGCTGTGCAAGTGAAGGCTTCACTTGTCCAAGGGACTTACTAATCCACAAACTTTTGGCAGATCATTCGCACAACAACACAAATCGAATCTCACAACACAGGCACAACACTGTCGGGTTGTGAGGCCAATCAAAGCCTCATTGTCAATCTGTCGTGATATGCGTTCTCAAAACGATCACAATCGGTGTTGTCAGCATCGAAGGCCTTCGAACCAGGCAAATCACTGTCATGATCATCGGCCTCTTCTTTGACACAACACTACCACGCTTCTCATACTCTCGCCATGATCGATCCTGAAACAATTTCAGGATTTCCCCGAGATTCAAGAAACGCGCAGCCAACCATCCCGAGTCCAACATTGTAGCTCCATGCCAAACTTCTTACAATTCTCACAACAACAGAACCATAAGTAACTGAGTGAATATAACCACACAACAAAGCACAACAAACATCTTGGGGATATGATCTACAATTTCTTCTACGCTTGGAATGCGAGGAGAGTGAATGGCATAGACACCAGGGCCGATTCCGGCACCATATTTCACACCCTCTTGGAAAACTGAGAAAAGTTTCTCTTTGGAATGAGAATTCTCAATGGTGATGAGATCAACATCCATATCAATGATGGAATGAATAATGTCATTGAAGTTTGAGTATCACTTGTGAGTATGGCTCTAAGTGGTATCTTGCACACCATAGTTAGTGACGTGGAATCCGTGTACAACCCAATCCAGGTAATAAGCATGTTCAACCTTGTGTAGAGGCAAACCTTCTCTAAGAGATGCCTCGTCAATTTGAATCACCTGAATTCCACCCGCTTCCAAATCTTCCACCTCATCCTTGATGGGCAAGGCAATTTGCATGCAAGTTTCAGATCTTGGTTGATCATTTCTAACAAAGGACCAGTTCAAAATTGTCACTAGGCCAGTGAGCATCCCCTTCATGGGTCGAGCAGTCATACAGATCCACCATGCAGATCCACTGATCCACGACACCACCGTCCAAAATCCACTGATCCGCCGCACCACCAATTCGAATCCACCGATGCTCTCGTTGCTTCACCACAGGCAAACTTGAATCGCTCCTCCTGCGGGCCTAAATAAATGGCCAAACTAAAAAATTATAAAAATTAAAATATATTCTTTTATTTCCTTCGCCCAGGACGGCCAAGCTTTCTCACCCGCACACAATCAACAGCAGGAGGTGCATAACAAGATGCCACTCTAGTCCAAATCCTCAATCTGTCGCAACATCTCCATTCTTGATCTTGATCACGGATTTCAGTGTGAGCAGGATTCTATCGAGGACATTGGATCCTTGCAATTCCTGCGTCGGAACCTACACGTACATGAGCCCTGAAAGAATTGACCCCGGTAAGAACGACGGGCGCTACAACGGGTACGCTGGGGATATGTGGAGCCTCGGGCTCACCCTCCTGGAATGCTACGTCGGGCGGTTGCCTTTCCTGGAGACCGGGATCCAGCTCGACTGGCCGACGCTCATGTACCTGATATGCAATGGGGAACCACCCGCTCCCCCGCCCTCGGCTTCTCCAGAGTTCCAGAGCTTCATCCGCTGCTGCTTGCAGAAGGACGGGTCCTTGGTAGATCGATGCAAATCCTTAGCACCATGGCTGTTTGCAATCTTCACCTTCACGCTGACAACAATATCTAACACAACAATCGCTCACACCTTGTCTAGCGGATCTCATGTCCCCGGGAACAAAGAAAACTTCACTGACCCCAACCTCAACGAGCCTCCGCGCCAGGTGACGCCCCAGTGTCTAGGAGGGAGCCATTGGCTAGCTACTCCCCCATGTTCGCTCGGCAATGGGCAAGCCACTAATTCGCTGCAAGATCCATCGATATGCAGGATCCATGCACCAGCAAATCCATCATCATGCAAACCCTCCTCAACACTTACAAACGCCGCCAGCTCGAGTATGCCGCACCGCTAGAATTTAAAAAAATGGACAAACAAATCAAACATAAATTGAGATCAAATTCGTTATTTCCCTCAGCCCAGGAGGGGCCAAGCCCTCAAGGGGTGAGGCCCTCATACCAAGATAAAATTGCAGACACTCAAAAATATATTCTATTCTCATGAATGAGGAAATTACACACATATTTATACAATCAATAGTCTCAAGATATGAATTCTATCTTAGACGTACAGTAGTGTGATTGAGAGATTCTCTCAACCACACATTAAACTAGGAGAAACTAAATTCCTATTATGTAGGAACAAACTCCTCAAATGGAGAATTACAACCATAGACAAGTAGGAATTAATTATTTCTAACTAAAAATGTTAGCAGCTGACAATTCAAAATGAATCTTCTTTGCCCTTTAACTGTTGCGTTCATGGTTCTTGGATATACAGTGAATATGTTGCAAAAGTTAGAAGTGTGGACATAAGGAAATGTTGGCCATTGTCTGAAAGCCTACTCGAGCACAGTGTAAGAGAAGGGCAAAAGCCTCCGCTTCCACCTTTAGTTAGGCCTAATTACAGATGGTGGTCATGTCATCTGTGCCTGGAAATGTTTGGGGGACATAAGCACTTTGGGGCCTCCTTTGACAGGTTCAATTCTCTCAGCATTAAGGAGCCAGAAAATAATTCCAAAAATTTCGACCACAACAAAGAACAACAGCTAAAAGTTTCTTTTGATACAGAAACTGGTCCGGGGTTTCCTCAAGACTTGGATGAGCAAATTAGGAAGCTAAGAACAGTTAAACTTTCAGGACAGGACTTTAATATTTCCAGAAGCGAAGACGGTATTAAAAATATCGAATCAGAGAACCAAACCCAGGCAAAGAAGTCCACCTTTGATTTAATTGAAAAGGAAGGTAATTTTCTGAGTGGTGTAGAAAACGGCAAGGAAAAGGCTGAGGCAATGAGAGGCCCAGGTGAGGCAGTAGATCAGGCGGGAACACAGTCAGCCTCATTGGAGTGTAAGGCGCGCAAAATTAGTAACGTGGAATCAGAAATAGCCAAAATTGATTCGCGTAGACATACTAATTTCGATATAGGCAATTCTGAAGGTTCTGGCAACAAAATATGCCCAGTTTGCACAACATTCACTTCAGCAACCATCACCGCTGTGAATGGTCACATAGACAATTGCCTTGCCCAAGTTTCCATGAGAGAGAAAAGGCAAGTAATTAGAATGCAAAAACATAAATCAAGGACACAAAAGAAGCGGTCAATAGTTGATATTTGTGCAGCCTCTCCCTCAATTGAAATGAATGTGGAACATTTACATGGTATGAATGCGAATTCCAAGCTAGCAATAAAGGTAACTGCAAATGGCTCTCTTAAACTCAATTGAATCTGCAAAATCTACGAATAGAGATCGACAACCGGAGTCCCTGGGAACGAAAAGGAGAAGGCAACCGCTCGGTACAATAACCTGCGTTTTAGGTTCCAAAGATTTGAAGGGATGCCTCGTTTCATACATTATCATCTCTATTTTATGCTATTTCTACTTAGTTAAAACTTCCTCATTTGTTAGTAGATCTTGCTATTTGCTTATAACAATAGAATTCATTGCTTTTCCTAAACATCAAACAGTTTCCCGAAAAAGTTGTCTTGTAATAACTAAATGAGCATCTATCCTAGTGGCAGGGTCCCTTAATTGGCACTTAACATCTTAGGCTTTACTTTCAAACTCCGTAACTTGTTAGATCAGTGCACAATTTAAGTATTGGTATCATATTCAAACGGTTACCTTCACTTTGTCGACACGCCCACTGGTTACAGCGCCCATTAAAAAATATTAACGATATACTTCAAGGATATATTTGTACGTAAAATGTTAATATTAGCAATTGTTCCAAAAGGTACAAAGAGAGGCCGATATGATTATTAAATTGGAATTGTTGAATTTTTCTAGAAGAATTAATTGATTTGTGGAAAACGTTGTTTTCTCGGACTAGATCATTGTGCAATTACTTTTCTTTAGATGTTTTGTTTATATCTATATTATAAGGAACACATTGAATGTCTTATTTCATTTTTGCTATCCTTACTAATATCTTTTCTGTGCTTTTTCTTGATCAATTTGATGAAATATTCCATTATCCTTTGGTCAAAGTCCTCACCTGCATATTAGTGTACATCACGGTAAGTTCAAAGCTCGAAAGTCAACCAAAAAAGTCAATGGCAAGAAAATACTCATTTGAAAGATAGATAGCTAAAGGGAATTGATAGTTTTCCAGGTGGTCCAAACTATATATATTTTTAATTTTATTTTATATTGAATAATTATCTTATGGTTTTATGTTGTTATTTTTTGAGTTCACTCATTAAATTTAATTTGTGATTTCAATGCATTCTCGTTAAATTTTAGATAAATTAGATTGGAAAATAAATCAGAATTTTTTTTTTTAAATCAACCTTAAAAACAAATATATATATATATATATATAGATAATTTTAAAATACATAATAAATTAATTTAATTTCTTTATTTATAAATTTTAAAATATTTAATTATTTAAGTTAATTTAATATATTATTATGTATGTATTATAATAATAATTAATATTAATATAATTAATTTTTGTTGTGATGATAAATCATATTAGTTTGGACAACAGATTCTGGGCGGATGGGCGATAGAGGAATTCTTACAGGGGCACCAAACTTTTTCACAGCAGCCACCTTTCGCTCCTCCTACATGATTGGGGTTACGGCTCCTCTTTTTATATCATACAGTTTTGTTATATCTACAGGTTTCTAAGACTCTGTTTTTATATTTCTTTTTTGTAAATACCTATCACAGGTCGTATTAGAAAGTTTACAAAACTCAAACATATATCACAGCTTTATGTTCATATGCTCAGCATATGTTTTGCGGGGTTGTTTTCCTTCCTAGAAGGAGACCCTTTTTGGTTTTCTTAAAATCGTTATGGTATTACTGAACAGCTGGAAAAAGGAAAATGTTTTTTGACAGAGATGCTAGTTAGAGCAGCTGTTGTGAAGTTTTTCACAAGCACTAATCATGTTTTCGCCAGGTATTTGGGCACAGCTCCAGGGGGACAAACTTCTTCGGAAGTGAACAAATCAGAATGTAAAACTTTTTATTTTTGCTAATGAAAAGTTTTGATTTTTTCTTCGGGAAAAAAATCATATTAGTTTGGAAGAAATTAATAACTTGAAATGTGATTTATCAAAAATACATTATAAAAATTAATATAATTATCATTATTATTATTAAATATTTTACTAAATAACCTAATTATTTAATAAATATTATTATTAATATTAACATTAATATACTTATCATTATTATTATTAAATATTTAACTACCTAACTTAATTATTTAAGGCCAGGTTTAATGAGTAATTGTGTGAATGGTCAAAAGTGATTGGCCAAAAGAAAATTCAAAAAGGTGTAGACCTTATTCATATATATATGTTTGAAGTCTCAAATAATAAAAGAAATAGCAAAACCAATCCTTGGTATGACAAAGATTGTAAAAATGCGAGGAGAGCAATTAAGGAAGGTGTTGATGATTCTCTTAAAATGGACAAGATAAGAATATACAAAGCCCTAATTAAAAGGAAAAAGAGGCAGTACATTCGTCAAAGACAGGAGAATCTCTTACACCTCTCTAAGGTAGCTCCTAAGAAATTTTGGAGGCAGATTCTGACTAGGAAGACTAAGGATAATAATAAAATTGCTCTTCACGATTGGAATTCTTATCTTAAAAAGCTTTATGAATCTCCTAATGTCACGGATAATTTGGAAACCCTGCTCACAACGAAAGAAGTCATCTCTTTAGAAGACATTAAGTTTGGGGTTAATCGCCTCGCGAATGGGAAAGCTAAGGACATTGAAGGTTACCAGGCAGAAATCTTAAAAGTTGGAGGCCCTGTCCTCATCCCCCACATCCACAAGCTTTTCAATCAAGCTGTTAAGCAAGGGTTCCCTAAACCTTGGACTGAGAGCCTCATTATCCCTATTTTTAAAAGTGGAGATACAAATAACCCCTCTAATTATCGAACAATTATGATCAGCCCTCTCTTAGCCAAATTATATGGTAGTATTCTGGAAAAAAAGTTAAGCATATGGCTTGAAAGTGAAGGTAAGCGGGCTAAAGGCCAAGCAGGTTTCAGAAGGCATCACTCAACAACAGACCACCTTGTTACGCTAAGGATCATTGCGGAGGAATGTCGTAATGATAAATCCAATTTATTTTGCTGCTTTGTAGACTTTAGAAAGGCTTTCGATACGGTTCCTAGATATAACCTTTGGAAGAGGTTAGAAGAGCTAAAGGTTCCTCTTGAGTTAAGAGCTGCTGCTATAAGGCTATACGAGAATGTAATTGCCAAGCTAAAGAACAATGAGGGGTGGTCAAAAGATATTAAGTGTAACATCGGAGTTAAACAAGGTTGCCCCCTCTCCCCTACTCTATTTGGCATTTACATCGATAAGCTCGAAGGTTATTTAGAAGAAGCAGGATGTGGTGGCACAATTTTAGCTGGGATAGTCATTATCCTTCTTCTCTATGCTGACGATATTGTTCTTTTGGCAAGGTGCCCTTCTGATCTTGATAAGCAACTCAAGCTTCTTAAGGATTTCTGCTCTACCATGGGTATGACTGTTAACACAGACAAAACAAAAGTTATGATTATCAAATCTAAGAAGGACACTTGCGCTAATTTTACGTATGACAATAATAACTTGGAGGAAGTGTATTCTTACAAGTACCTAGGAATTGATATTCATCACAAGTTCAACTGGAACCATAGCATTGAGAAAAGGATCAATGGGGGATGGAAAGCTTATTTTGGTCTTGAAAATAATTGTAAAACAACAAACCTCATAATGTGGGATAAAAAGAAGTTCCTCTTTGAAACTTTAGTCACTCCTGTTATCTTATATGGCTGTGAAGTTTGGGGCTGCAGCATCTCCAGAGAATCATGGAGGAAGATTGAGCAAATCCAGAAGTGTTTTATAACTTATAACCTGAAAATTAAAAGTAATACACCCTATCCTATTCTCCTTATAGAAGCAGGTCTTTCTTCTATTGAGAGCCTAGCTATGCTCAGGTTTCTGATGTACAAGCACAAGCTCAATAACATAGACAATCATAGACTTCCTAAGCTAGCTTTAAATTCCAGCCAAAATCACCTAAGGCTTAACCGAGGATGGCATAAGGACACAAGGGCCTGGTTAAACTATTGGGAGATCAATGAGAATGATGCTTTGCAAAACATAAATAACATTAAAGATATTGTTACTTCTAAGTTCAAAGAAAAATTGTGGTGTGAGAAAGATTTAGCGTCTAAAAGAAAATTAAGTTATTATAAGAAGGTCATCAACCCCACCCTTGAAGATCAAAAGTATCTCTCTATTCTAACTAGCTCAAAAAAGAAAATTAATATAGCAAAGATTAGAACGAATTCTCATGAGCTCCATAGTGAAACTGGCCGCTGGGCAGTTCCTAAAACGCCATGGATAGAAAGGATCTGCCATATTTGTGAGAATAGGAGCATCGAGGATGAAAACCACTTCCTCTTAGAGTGCCCTGCATACAACCACATTAGATCTCAATTTCACAACCTTTGTTACAATACTGACCTTCCTAGCCTTTTACAATGCCAAAATTATAGTGAACTCGGGAGGCTTCTCTCCAAGCTTTTTGAGCATAGGAATAAAATCTTAAATCAAAATAAATAATTTGTCTTTTTAGGTCCGATAGATCATTATTTGGTCTCAGCGGACGTTAACCATCATCATCATAAAATAAATTGAAATGTTTTATTTAGTTTGATATCTAGTGATTTCTATCAAAAGACTGTTTAATTCATTATGGATTACAGAAACTTGAATAGAGAAAAGCCAAGCTGGCTTTTGGCAAAAGCCAGCGAAGATAGAAAAAGCAGTGAAAATATCTTGCCATGTCAAGAAGGCAACTCAACTGATATTTGGAAAAACAGTCACACTTAAAATCAACGGTTGAAAGTGTCTCACTTGATCCAAGGGAGGAGGATGAAAGTGTTGACAATTGTTGATGCATAAGAAAGGCCTATCGGCCTAAATATATATCAAACGGATATATGGAGATACAAAATATTATAGATCTTAAGGATAATTTATTTATTTTTATATCTATTTTATTTATTAAAGTTACAAAAAGGGAGACATCAACATCGAAAAACATTGTGCAAGTTGATTAGTTATTTGCAGTGGTTCGACATTGTAGACAGTAACGTAACAAAAACAAGAATGAAAATGCTGTGACCAGATGACTGAGAACTGTTTTTAACAGAATGATATAAACAATCAATTGGGTTGGGTTTGCTAAGTGTAACAAGGACAAGAATGAAATTGTGATTAGATAGTTGGGAAGTTGAAACATTCCTGAATAGAATGGCGTGAGCTAAAAATAGACAGGTAGAATATATTAACATAATCATATAGAAGGTGGTTGAATATTGGATAGCTTATTCAAAATATAGCAAGCATGTTCGATGATTTTATTTATTTATTTATTTTAAATAGAGAAATAACAATTTGATAA
Source organism: Pinus tabuliformis (assembly GCA_031772625.1). Taxonomy (NCBI): domain Eukaryota; kingdom Viridiplantae; phylum Streptophyta; class Pinopsida; order Pinales; family Pinaceae; genus Pinus; species Pinus tabuliformis. Next base: position 306,816,621 of record CM062811.1, read on the forward strand.
TAGAAATAATGTGCAATGCATCATTTAAAAAGATAATAATATAGTAATGCCATAATTAAAAATAAATCTACGTAATAGGGTAATAAAAAAGTCAAAGGAAAAGGTTCAAGAGTAATAAAAAATAAAAAATATGTTTAATAGATACTTAAATTAAATATATGGAAATAATAAACTCGTATTTAAAAAATAAACTCATATAAATATTAATAAAAATGTCCAATTCATAAATAAAAAATATAAATATAGATAATAATTTTTAAATTTGAGAATTAAACACTAAAATATAAAAAGATACCATCATACTTATTTATGTTTTCTCATAATTATTTTCTCATTATTATATTATTTTTATTTATTTAATGGCTTTATTTATTAGCCTTATTTTATAATTATGGTCACATTATATTCATATTATTCTCTATAAATACATTATAATGTCATTCATTTACCTAAAAATAATTTAAATGACAGATTTTAGAAACCTTAACACAACCAGATAAAAATAGGTGACATAAGTCTATTTCAACAGACACATTTCTAATGCAATGAAGAAGAAGGAGGTGCCCTATATCATAGGAGAACTCCTCCAAAGCATCCTCTAGGTTTCAAATCCTAAACAAATGAGTTTTGTAATCCTCTCTTGTCTAGGTTACATATAGTAAGTAAACCTCGGTTGTATATAGTAAGTAAACCATGATTAATGATTGAGTGTTGTAGTTAAAGTCTCTTGGAACTTCCTTGATTTGTAAGAGAAGGTCGAAAAATAACCCTAGCACTGAATTTGTTCATGGATGTTGATTTCTAATTTCGACAATTGCCTTCAAATTTGTAAAGCTTGGCCAAATTGTAAGCATGAACTAACATTGAATATAAAAAGTATTTTGAATTACAAAGAATGTTGTTTTAAGCAACAACATTAATCAAATTCTCTTATATCGATCCATCTAAAATTTATGTTACTCTATTGGGCACCTTAGAGATTACCAAAGTGAGTGAGAAAGTAGAATTATGTTGATCATCCATGGATAAGCCTACACTACTAGTTTCCTATAAATAAATATTTTCTTGGAAGGATTTATATTCATGCCAATCATGAATGAATAGATAATTGGTTATTGAACCCGACATGGATATCTATCCATATCGTAGATGCCCAATTCCGTATGAATTGATACATTTCAAAAATGAAAGAGAAGGATAAGATATTTCATCGACCTAGCACTCAAATAATCTGTACGACCTATCTAGCACCTATCATAGAATAAATATAAGCTAATAGTAGGTAAATTGTATTGTATTGGAATTGTAGTTCAATTGGTTAGAGTGGTCTTTTTGAGGCGACATATACAACATTAAGTATAAATGTTCTATAAATCTCATAGTAGATTGATTATAAAAGGATTAATTAAACATAAACTCAAAACTGAAAAAGTTATATATAAAATATTTCCAAAAACTCTAATCATGCTCTCAATTATATATTATCCTATAAAAATTCATGATATAGTTTTCCAATAGAAATCACAATGGATACAACCAAAGCAATTTGATATACTTCTAAATACTATGGATTATATAGAAAGGTTTAGAACTATAAAAGTCAAGTAATTTGAATCTATTTGATCTTGATAATTTTATTATTATTTTTTCAATAAATATTTATCCTTTTTGTTACCATAGATACAAATATCTTATAAAAGAAAATCAATATATGATTCTATAAAGCAATTATCATATAAAAAATCACACTATATAAACATGGTTATGAAAATAATTAAATAATCCCTCTTTTATATATGTATATATATATATATATAGATAAATCACATTATATAAACATGGTTATGAAAATAATTAAATAATCTAAATATATTTGTTATAAAAAATTTAAAATAATATAAAAAGATAATAAAATGATCTAAAATATATTTTAGTAATATATATATATATATATATATATATATATAATTAATATATACTCATTGCCATGTCGTAACACACCTAAACAATAAAAATGTTAGAGAATACGGGAAAATACAAATATACATACTCATACTCATTGCCTTAAGACACTTAAAAATGACAATAGGGATATGAAAATATATAAATACACATTCATTGCCATGCCTCACTACACTCAAAAATATCAATGGGGGAAAGGCAGATATGGGGAGACATGTATTAAGACACCTTTGTGGGAGGAAAGTTGCAATAAAGCGCATTCAAGTCCCAATTTAAGCTTCCTTGAGCGGCGGGAATAGCAGGAACAATAATAAGGTGCCCTGTGCTCTATATATGGAAATATGCACTCATTGTCATTGTAGTGGAATAATGGTTTTTAAAAAATTTAGTTTATTAAATTTTATTAAAAAATTGTGAGTATGGTTTATTTCGTATTTATGTTGGTTGTAATTTTAGTTATGGCATATATTAGCTTTTATATATATATAATTTAATATTTTAATAATTTGTATTTTTAAATATGTTTAAATTTATATTAAAAGAGTGTTTTTCAAATGTATGGGTCAATAATTGTTTTTCTACTTGTTAGGTTCATGTTTCTATAGATATATTGTAACTGGACTATTATAAAGTAAAAAATTAGTATTATTGAATTTTGGAGATCATTATTGGTCTATTATAAAGTAAGAAACTAGCATTATTGAATTTGGAGATCATTATTTTTATAATTTACTATGGATTATTTCCACATGTAATATTGGCTTATGTAATTGAGTTTTTATTTTTATTTTTTTAACATATTAATGATTTAGAATTGCAAAAAATCACAATTCTAATAACAAAATAATTAAGCATCATTTAAAAATCACTATTTTTAACAAGAAATTGTTAAAAATAATTAAAGTTAACAAAAAATTGTCAAAAATAACTAAAGTTAACAAAAAAATTGTCAAAAATAACTAAAGTTGTGAAAAAAAAACATTATAAAGCAAAAAAAAAAAATTGGAATTAATTTGTTGACTTTTTATTAGAAGTCATAACTAATAATATTAAACTCTAAGAAAAAAATGGCAGTAGCATCTTTCCTTCTCCATCCTTTTACTTCAATTCTTACCATTATCATTAATAATGTTTATGTTTTTTAGAATAGTTCAAATTTTATTCCAGTCCAAAGATATGAGGTGTATTCTCAAGATAAAAGAATATTTCTAGGGTTTTGTCAAATGATTGTGAGACTAAATTGAGATTGTAGTAGTGTCTAAGAGATTTATACACCCGTTATAAGTTAAACTATTCCATGTCCACATATTTAATATGATATTGTTAATGTTGATCTAGTAGTGATTTGAAATATTACTATGTTTTAATGTTCCATATCTATAAAAAGGGTGATTATAAATGATACATAATAAGGTAGGGAAAATAGTTAAGTTCCACTAGCACAATTGGTTGAGGATGACCCTCGTTAGCAAGGCGACCCAGGATCAAACCTCAGGGAGGTTGTTGCGCTTGTGCTAGGGGGAGGAGACATGCTAAAATCCAGTCAGCTTAGGGCTAGTGTGGCCCAGGCCAGGTGCTCTCCCTGGGTGACTTTGAACCTATACTATTCATATTAAATACTCTTGTTATGCATTATTAATATGCTTAAACACTTAGTGTCTTGGTTCTGCTAGTAATTTCTCCCTATTTGAAGTTCCAAGTGTCCCTACCTACAAAACTAGGTGAGGAAGGTGAGTATCAAATATGTTCACCAAAACCATTGAGCTTGGATAAGTAGTGTACCCATGTCGCCCATGAGATAAGGAGGGATGATGTCTGAGACAAAAATATAAATAAATGGTGTGTTATTGATTGTAGTGGGGTGTTGGATGGGAGAGTAAATTGGATTTTTTGCTTCCACGCCAGAAAAGAAGGGACATCAACCTCAAAAGGCTACAATATCATACTATATGAGCATCTACAGAGAGCAACCACCATCATAACACCCACATGACATTGCAACATATAGGTTTTCTTGGAACTAGGGTTGAAATTAGATGAATAATAAAGGTTGGTAGTGAAGCCATGGGTGACTAATTCCCTTATTATCTCAATGGAATAAGTACATTCCTAAATTTAATTGATGTTGAACTTAAATTTTAGACCATAGCATCAATCACAATAGTTAGAAATTAAACAATCAAAGCATAAAAATTAATTTCACATGCATACATAACTACTCAAAATCAACTTTTCATTCCTTTGAAAAAACCTACAAGGAAACCTCAAGATGCTACCTAAAAAAATAACATTGATGAATAGCAAAAAGGTCTTGAACTAATTGAAGCAATTGTTGTACAAGATGTATATTATGTCCATTCAAATTGTATAGACACTTGAAAAAATTGTTTATATGAGCACACTTTCATATGGTACTATCCATATAATTGCACTGATCTGTATGGACATATCTGTATGACTCTATGTACTTTCTTACAATTATAAAAAATTGTTTTGTATACTATATGGGGACCATGAATTTTCCCAATAAAACCTATTTCGTGGCTTCCTGCACTCTCTCCTTCTCTTTGTTGCTCAATTGCTCATGTGTGATGAAAGTCTCTTCATTGCCTTGACCTTATATTTTTAGTAGAGAACTTATTTTTAAGATTACTCTTGATCTATGCAATTTATGAGATATAGTTTTATATTCAATTTTGTAATATAAGACTCTCAATTTTTTTTTTACTAAAATAAATTACAAAATACAATTATCTTTCCAAAAATAAAAGTATTTTTTTGAAAATATCTCGAACTACTTCTTCATGTTCATATTGAATATGTGTAAAAGGTCATGATCGAGCTATAATTCTCAATAATGCTTCTTAGTGAGGAAGGGAATGTGCACTAATCCAAGTTTGTAATTGAATGCCTCAAACATCGCTTTTGCCAAGTGATTGGTTAGGATATCAACTACCTCTTGATTCATGGGATTATGCTGGAGCATCATTGATGCCTTTCAAAATTTGCCTCATATGAAGTGATATTTAATCTATATATGCTTGGAATTATCATGAAACACTAGCTTCTTTGAGATTGAAACAATTCTAACTATCATATTAATGATTATAGCCTCGAACCCCTAATTAAACTATCCTACAGGTAACTTGTGAAACTAGATGACCTCGCAACTAGGAGTACTAGCTACCATGTGTTTTGCCTCTATTGAGCTAACTACCACATAAGTCTATTTCTTGTTGAACTAGGATACTAGTTGATCCTAGGCTAAAGCAACACTCTAAGGTGCTCTTCCTATCTTTTGCATTTCCTATCCATTCTAAGTTTGAAGAACCCTACAACTTCACTTCACCTTCTCCAAGATCTCTCATATTATACTCCATCATCTGTTTCAAATACCTAAGCACATGTTTTCCTACTTCCCAATGCTTTTTCCTTAGCTCCACCGTGAATTAAATCAAGGTGTTCACTGCAAAACATATATTTGGCTCGGTGTTGACCAAATATATTAATAAATTGATTAGCTTCTTGTACATTATGTGATCCACCAACTCTAAATTTGAAGATATCATCTTCTTTATATTAGTGGACATGGGTGTGGCCATAGGTTTGCAATCCTATATCCAAAACCTCTTTAGGATATGAACTACATACATACATTTCCCAAGGAGAATGTCCCCTAGTCTTTGCTAAACCTCCAATGCTGAGAAGTAATGCATCATGCCAATGTCCTCCATATAAAACTTAGCTTGTGTGTTTGCTTTACATCATGTAATAAGCTTATGTGCACTTTTTAGAAATAAGTTATCTACGTATAACACCAAAACAAGCATATCAATTTGAACAAATATATAATCTAAGTTAAAATCTGCTTCGCTATTGGTGAAGCCCTTACTTTGCAGGTGTCCATCAATTTTGGAGTACCACGTTCTTGGTGCTTTCTTGAGTCCATAAAAATATTTCTTAATCCTGCACACATGGGACTCCTTCCCATTTATTTGGAAGCCTTGAGGTTGCTCTATGTATACTTCCTTTTCAATAATCCCATTAATGGAAATTGTATTCACATTTGTTTGATGTATCCTTCAACCCACAAATGAAACCAATGACATTACAACTTCAATAATAGTGTACATGGCAACTAGAGAAAATTTATTATCATATTCCACTCCCTATTTTTGGGAGAACCTCCTCACCACAAACCTAGCTTTGAACTTTTCAATGTTTACATCTATCACATGCTTTATCTTGTAAAGCCACCTGGAACTCCCAATTAACTTCCTCTCTCATCTTGGCGCTATTACCCAAAAATCATTCTCTGTGATGGAGCCATAATTTCTCATTATGGAATCCTACGATATCTATTGGTCTATTTCCTCTTGAAAATTATAAGGCTTGGAATCTAGAATGTTTCTAATTAATGCCATATGGTTTAGAAAATTATTTGGAGGTATGCTCTCTATGAAAGTTATCCTAAGAGTCTCAAAATGCTGCTAAGCATCCCTTAATGTTTAATTGAACTGTTGAGGTCCTTTGACATAAGTAGAAGGGGATCCTATCTCCTCCTCTTCACATGAAGGCTGTAATATTTCCCTGGAAATCATTGGTGATATTGGGTCAACCTTTGAAGCTTGTTACTCTTCATCCTTTGTCATTAGGATAATCGCATGTGACATCTTGGTTACAAATTCTTCATCAAACTTTACATCCCAATTCATTGTTGTCTTCCTCTACTTTAGAGACCTTGTAAGCCTTTGAAGCCTCATTGTAACACACGAATAAACCCTTCATGGTGGAAAGCTTCAATTTGGTCCTCTTGATTACTAGTACATGGATATAAACTAGACAACCAAAGATGTGGAAATGACTCACCTCTGGCTTCACACTAGTGAATGCCTCCTCTATTTTCTTATCCTTCAAGGTCTTGTGAGGACATCATTTTTGGATGTAGACTATTGTATTTCATGCTTCTACCCAAAGAAATACTGGCAAGTCTTGGTCATGTATTATGGTTTTAGTAGGCCCTATTATAAATCATTCTTCCACTTTACAATCCCAATTTGTTGTGGGTTGTTTGGAATTGTAAACTCATTGATTCTTGCCTCCTTGCAAAATCCCTTAAACACCTTGGAGATATACTCTCCTCCATTGTTTAATCACAAGGCTTCGATATTTTTCTCTATTTTGGATTCCAACTAGAGCTTTGACTTCTTGAAACCCATTAAATACCTCATCCTTTGTCTTTAAGACTTAGATTCAAGGCTTGCAAAAAAAATCATCAATAAATAAAACATATTACATGCTTCTTGTTATTAATGATACCGACATTGGGCTACAAAAATTTAATAGTGCTAGGACTAGAATTCCTATATATATATATATATATATATATATATATATATATATATATATATATATATATATATTCTCACTACTTGGAAAACTGATCTTGGAATGCTTGCCAAGTATGCACCCTTTGCATACTCTATGTTGCTCGATATTAAGCTCTAGAAGATCCATGACTATCTCCCTTAGAATTGGAAATTCCTTGTTAAGTAGGCACCTCCATCCTCGTATATTGCAACTCGCACAAGCTACCACTATTATGCATGAAAGCTCAAATAAGTTCACCTTGCAACCTACACCAATAACCTTTTCAAACACCTATTACTTGAGTTGTATTTGTTCTAGAATTCTTTGGCCTAATGAATACTAGCCGGCTCTTGAACTGTACTACAAATCCCTTATCCTCCATGACTAAAATTGAAAACAAATACTTCTTAAGCCCTATAACAAACAAGATATCATCAAAATCCGAAGAATTAATTGACTCAAGCTAGAAGGGAATAGTACAAACTTTTGAATCAATAACCGAAGAATCCACAGTATGAACATTTTTATACCAACGTTTCAAATCCCAAATGGGATCCATCATCAGGATATTTAGAATGATGATAGAAGAAGAGCAATTTTTGAGAATAAATAATAATGAGGAAAATTTTTAGGGAACCTCATACTGTCGGCTTGGAATAATAATCTGATTTTTATTAATTTCTAATTTTTAATTTAAAATTTTTACTTTTATTTATATAAATTACTTATAATTTAATAAGTTTATATATAAGGGCTAATAAATTAATACAAAACCTAAAGATGAAATTAGGGAAAAGAAAAATAAGACTAATATAATAATTTCCATATAAATTAAATCAATATATTAAACTACTTTATATTAACAACTATAAATAAATAATGAATATTTATACTTGGTTAATATAATAATTAGTATATTAATTAATCGTTATATCAAAATTATTATATCAAAGCATTAAAATGCCAACTCTTATAATAGAGGTTAATTAAAAATATATGGGAAACCTATGCTAATTTCTATATAAATAAAACTAATATATTAAACCAAATTATATTAATAATTATAAATAATTGATATTTATAATTAATTAATATAATAATTAATATATCAATTCATAGTTATATAGAAATGAATAAATAATAGAATTTTATGCTAACTTTTTAACCTAAGAGAAAAATAAGACTAATATAATAATTTCTATGCCAATTAAATTAATATATTAAACTACTTTATATTAACAATTATAAATAATAAATATTTATAATTGGTTAATATAATAATTAATATATTAATTAATTGTTATATTGAAATTATTATATCAAAGCAACAAAATGCCAATACTTATAATAAGAGGTTAATTAAAAAAAAAAAAAAAAAAAACTATAATAAGAGGTATAGTTTTTGTTATCTAGTACTTGGCATCATCACTAAGCTCAAACTATTATCCTAAGTCTTACTTCTTTAAACTAGAAAATAATTGTTGAACTAATATCGTATGTTGAGATCCCTCCACATACGATGCATCCTTCATAATTGTGCTAGTAGAAAGACAAGATATCATAAAAAATTCCTTCTTAAACTTGGCTGCAAACTCATCTATCTAAGTTTTTGCAGAGACTAGTACTTACTTTTGGTCTTGCTTCTCTTTACCCTTTTCTTCTCTAGACACTATGATTTATAATGATTTTTCTTATGATTAGGCAAAGCACTTGATTTTACTTAAGTCCTTCTTTCCTACAAGTCCTTTTTTCCTGGTTATGAGGGTGAATTACTATTACCCTTACCCTTGTTGGGTCCTTTATCTTCGACCTTATTTGTCTTGTCATCCTTTGAATCCATCCGAGTTTCCTCGTAAATATAGTCATCCCAATACCCCTCACAGTCAAGGAGGTTTTCCCAAGCATAAACACTTTTGATAAATGGTTCCCATGAATCTTAGATGCCCTTCAATGTCATGCTCACTAGATCTGTATCTATAACATTCTACCCATCTACTACAATCTAATTACAAATTTGTGTGATCTTCATAAGGTTACTGGTGACTATGTTTGATCTGGTCATCTATATGGCTTTGAGTTTGTTCCATAATCTCATTTTATTTATTTATTTATTTATTAATGTTCTATGTCTAGAAAAGGCTAAGTAGGGCATTAGACATATCATTTTCTATCTTATTCTCAAATGCATGAGGGATAAGATGATCCTTTCTAGCATCCAAGATTATTTGCTTGGCCTTCACATCCTTTTTGTTGTGAGCTAGCAAGTCTTGTAGAACTTTAGGAAGAGTTACAATTTCCTTGACGATATCTTCGAGATCATTTTGTTTTAGTAAGAGTTTGAACATCACCTTCCAAGCTAATAAATTCAAGAAACCCTCCATTATGTTCTAAAATTTGAGCCTTGTTGTTGCCATTTATGATATTTACACAAAATCCCAAATTAGAAAATAAAACTTCAAAGTTTTGTTACTTCCTATTATTTTTCCCTACAATATATTTACTATATTGCAAATCCTAAAGAATATCAATCAAATATAAAGCGTTGGTACCATGTGAAATTTTCGAGCCTTGGGTGACTAATGTCATTATGAGCTCAATCAAGCAAGTAGATAGTTTAATTTAAGTAATGTTGAATCTAAATTTCAGACTATACCATCAATCACAAAATAGCTACAATTTAGATAGCGAAAGGAGAAAAATTAATTCCATATACAAAGGGAATTACTCCTTAAAATAAGTTTTTCATTATTTCCTAAAACTTACATGGAAACCTCCACATGTTGCTTAAGAAATAGCATTGCATGGACACCAAAAACAACTTGAACTAAGTGAAGAAGCTACTGTATGGGAAGTAATACATGTCCATATGAATTGAATGGATTATCTATATGAATATATGGATATGTATGAAATTTTTTTGTCCAATTGTATGGATCCATATAGATCTATCTATATGTTTGTAAAGACTTTTGTACAATTATAAAAAATTGTTACATTTGTTATATGGGATTGGACGCTACTTGAAAATGTCTATTTATTGGTTCTTGTGCTCTCCCCCTCTCTATATCACTTAACCTACTCAACTTCTCATATGTGATGAAAGCATGTACCTTGCCTTTCATTTATACTTCTAGTGGAGAACCAATTTTTAAGTTTACTCCTTGTCTAAGTCATGCATGAGATAGAATATTAGACTCAACTACTAAATATAAGAAATTCACTTTTTCTTAGTAAAGTGAATTACTAAATAGAATTACTTTTCCAAAAATATAATTATTTTTCAAAAATATCCTAAACTACTTCTTGCACATTCACATTGAATATGTGTGGAAATTCATGTTTGAGCTATAAGTCTCAACTTGTGTTGTAATATTTCTTTCCCTAACCAATAATGATGTCCATGATAAACTAAGGTAAAGAATATGTTGGCATATGTTTAGTAGTGAATTGTGACAACACGAAACCCTTTTGAGTTATATAAGACAAGGTGTCCTCCTTGTTTGGTTATGGCCCCATTGGTTGTAGGAGGATCATCACAAAGTATCATAAAGTGTTACTTGAACATAGGGAAATGAAGGACCAGTGAGAAAGATAGGATATCATAGAAGCCATGGAATGTATTTGAATTAAATGAAGCTCAATCTAGGATAATAAAAGGTGATCTTTGTTAGAAACTAATGTCCTTAAGGAAAATTTTGAGCTTTCTTGTAGAATGATGTGAATTCTAGTCCATGTGTGCTTTAACATTACAAGGGTTGTGTTGAATACCATTGGTTGAGAGTAATATGCTTATATAAGAAATAATTTGTTGGTAAAATACAAAGTTTTTGGGCTTTCCCTAAAGCTTATTGATATGTGAAATATCAAGAACTTTGTGTAGATGGAGGACATGGTCCACCTCTTTCCTATCAAATATTAATAAGACATCTAGATAAATAATGACAAATTTCCAGTCATTTTAGTATTCCTAAGGGATCATAAAGGTAATAAATCCACTAAGTGAGGATATGCGTTAGATCATTTCTCCATTCAAAAGAACCTAAATTGGTTTTTCAATTCTTACATTCTCGTTTGAGACCAAATGGTGAGTGGTAGTAGAGGGAAGGAAAGTACTTGGGACTAATGTGAGGGTGTGTGTATGACTATGTGGAAGTTTCAAGGCCTTCGTTTCATTAAAGAATATATGGTACTTGGTGAGGGGAGGGGTCCAAAGTTGGTGGTCGTAGAGAAGGATCATTAGGTATAGTATCTTGCATGATACAAAGATGTAATCATTTATGAAGGGTTGTGTGTTAACCATATTGTTATTGAAGAGAGGTTCAAGTGTGGATACAATAGGGGATTAAACATGATATGCATGATGATCCTTAGTGAAGGTTTATGCATTTGTGCGAGAATAATACTTGATGAAGTGTGCACATTTGTAAGGAATCCCTAGCGTCAACTTGATATAACTATAAGGGTGATGTCACATGAAATTGAATCATGAAGGTGAGAAACAATAACAGAAGTCACAAGACACTATTACTTAACAAATAAATGTTGATCCCATTCCTTGACCTAGCAGAGATGGTAATGTTCATGGTGAGGAGTGACTTGTAGAGCCAACTCTCTAATAAGGGCAGTCGAGACAAAATTCTTTCAGTTTTTGTTGTCAATAATTTGTTGTCCCATGTGATCTTTCACTTGGTAGTTGTTAGTAAAGATGATAACATGGGATATTGGAGGAGAAAGGTGAGTCATTAGTAAGAGATTATGATCAGGGAAAATGTAATGGGAAACATATATGATATGGTTGGAATTGGGTGTTTCATTTAAAAATATTTTTTTGCTCATTAAAGGGTGGTGAATGGCACATTGATCAATTGTGTTGTGAGCGGTTTATTTGTGATAATTTTAGTATTCGTTTATGGGTGATGGAGATGTGGTAAGCATGGGGGATGTTGTCACGATGGGGGAAGTTTGAGATGGAAAATGGAAGGAAATTAGGCATTTAACCAATTTCCTTTTAATAGCAAGAGAATTTTGAAAGGCCATGGGAACTAATGCATGTTGCACTAGAGAAAGTTGTTGAGGAAGAGTAGGTAATAAACAAAAGGTGAACTTAATGATAAGTACTTATTTTGGATCAGGGATGGAAAGATGCAGTTGGAACTTGCAAAAGATGTTAATGTATTGTCAGATGCTTTGATTGTTAGATTGCTTGAGTTAGAGCTATTGCGCCCATAAATCTTCCATGTAGTCTATTGGATAAAAATGTTCCTAAAAAGGGTTGTGCAAATGGTACCCTAGTTATGCATAACGCTTGGATTCTGGTAGATTACATTGTCATTGAGTTCCATGTAAAGGGAGGCATATGTGCTATATGTTGTTTGATATTCTCCTACCATTTGGAAACGAGGCCTTGACTGTGTATGGTTACCAATGTAAATTGTTATATGAAATAAGAGAACACGTAGATCCAATATTTTTCTTTCTCACGATTGAATTCATCAACAAAAAGCGAAAAGGACCCTATAAGGTCCCAGTATAGACCAAGTGGCAGCTAAGTCACCTATTTCTGCTATTGAAATAATTGCATATGTGCTTCTGCAAGTGATGACGCCTCCATTGGAATGACCTTGGGAGGTGCCATGTATGTTAAAAGAGTTTTTATTGTATACATTGATTGGGTTAAATGCAAGAGGTCGAGATGGGGTGATGCCCTTTTATTCCCTTTGTTGGAGATAAGAAAATAGAAGATGTTGAAAGTTAGGTTAGATCCTTGATAGTGGCTACAAAAGAGTGGGAGTGAAGGGAGAAAATCCCTTCTGGTGGTTGTGGATGCTAGAAGAAGAAGAGAACAAATCCCTTGTTGTGGTTGTGGAAGTTGGCTCTTGTACTAATTGATATAGAATATTGTAGGGCAAAGAGAGAATTGAAGGTTTGTATTAAAAGCAATAAACATCCATTGAACACATATCGCTCTTCTTCTTATAGTCTTGTTGGATATAAAAGGAGGGTTGATCATGTTTAACTTGTTCTTCCCTTTGTCTATTTCAATATAAGCTATAATATTAATAGCCATTACGATCACAATGAGATGTTAATGTGTTCCACCGCTTGGTCTCTTGGTTCTCGTACCAATACATGTCCTTAAGAGAGTTGCATTGTTTGTATTGTTAAAGAGAACAATCCTGTACAACAGAAAATGCACATTATTTTACTTTGTTTCTTGTGGCTAGCCATAATCTTGAAACTTGAACTCAACCCATTTTCGAATCATGGATTGATGTTGATTCTATCAACATTAAATATTAAAATTGAATTACTTATGTAAATTATGGGTCAATAACCATATTTAGAGTGGCTACTTAACTAAATGAATGGCACTATGAAGAGTCCATTGATTTTGTTGTTAAGAGAACTAACTAAATGAATGACATCATGAACATTCCACTGATTTTGTTATGTAAGAGGACTAAGTTTGAATGGAGGATTAGTGATGAAAGGAAGTAGAGGTGGGGAATAAACTTCCTACTCCAGAAAATAAGAGGAGAATGTGTAGAAAATTTAAATAAGCACTTACACAAACAAATAATAAAGAAACATTTAACAATTACATAATGATTTCTTGGGAAAACTCTTTTGGAGAAAATATCTCACACTCTAAAGCAACTTCAATATATTACTTAGTCGACAACAAATTTAGATATACTTTCAAAATCTCTATATTCTAAAAGTAATCAATAATATAACTCTAACCCATACCTCCAATCCAAATATTCTATATGTAAACATAACCCAATTATAAATCCTTTCTAATTTTTAACTTTTATTCTAAAAACCACCTATATTTTTAAAATTTTATTTTATATTATAAAAAAATGTCACAAATATTTAATTAAACAAATTAAATAATTCATATGATAAACACTATATAAAACTAATATTATTTTTTAATCTATATTTATATCTTCCCTATGTAAGCTCTGTTACAACAGAGCTTGTAGAGTACTCAACATAATACTAGACTATAAAATACTTTTTCAACGTAATAACATTGAATGGAAGGAAATGTAAAAGGCTGTGCATACTGCTTAGGGCTCAACACGCTTATAAAACAGGGACAGGGATGAGAAAGCGATTCTAGGTTAGAAAGAGCTTATAAACACAATTCAACCTCAAAATATAGAGAGTTTGAGACGTACTTAAAGCAGAGAGACGTCAAACGAACCTTATGGGTTACAGCTAGCGGATAAAAACCGTATCCTATGATGGGCCAAACCCAGTTGAATGGACAAAAATAAAGAATACTAGATTGCTACAGTTAACGAATAAGTTATTTATGATTTTCTGCATAATAGTTCTTTAACGTAACGAGATCATCTTGTTTATTGAGCTATATGTACGTGTCTTTCAATGCTTATGGGTTCTCTAGAGAGAGAGGGGAGCGATTTTTTCTCATATCTGTTACGTAATTTAGTACGATCCATCTGCAGTAGTTCATCGCAATAGACTGCGTAAAAGCGGGCCAGAAGATTTGTATCTTTTACGTTAAAAGATGATAGCGGAAGGGAAGGGTTTCAAAGCTTTTGGTCAATTGGTTGAGCGTTTTCTCATTATATATAGAAGATACGTAAATTTTTGTGCCTGGTTTATGTATTAATGGTTATTCGTCTTGAGTCAGAGCTTCGCTTCATATCCATGAGTTCGATAACAGCATGGATTAAAAAGGCATACATCTTTAAGTGGATATATATTTATTATACATATTTACTATCGTTTGGATATATATTTAAGTTATATAACAAATCAAAAACATAAAATTAAAAAAAGGAAAAGCATATTCAAGTCACGTTAAGACAAAAACTATCGACCAGCCCTCTCATCAGCAGCTGAGCAGTTAAATGGCAAGATGAATGAGATTATTATGTTTATGTTTTAGAAAACAAGAATTTCTTTTTGGAAGTTAACCTTTCTTAATTATAAAATTTCATAATGGGTTGTTATAATTTTTTGTGAAAAATAAAATAAAATAAAAATTAATAAATTTCATACTGGGTGGTTATAAATTTTAGTGAAAAAAATAAAAATAAAAAATTAGTTTGTAATGTTGTAAGAATAATCCTGGTTAGAATGGATATTTAAATTTTATTTTTTCTATTTTTATTGAGAAAACTACTAAATAAATGCTAAAAATCATTTTTAAATGATTTTTTATTAAGATATTAAGAGCCCACACTGATTTAGGTGTTAGGATTAATATGGATACTGATAACAATATGGAATTGAATAGAATATAATTTGTAGAATTTATCTTTAATTTTAAGGATGTTTATATACTCATTTGTTGGCAATGTTTTGAAATTTTATTGATAGTTTTTTAACTTCAACCTGTTATGCATATTGCTCAAATATTTATCTTTAATTGAATGTTTATATCTCACTTCTTCATACATAGGATAATGTATCATCATAGATCCTTAATTTTTACTTCTTTGCAAAGTAGAATATGGGTGGGACTCTTGCAAATAAATTTACAGATGTTTATGTCTATTATGTTTATCTCTTTGCTTTTGCTGCAAGATGATGACAATCCACCTTTAATTAATGTGCAAATATTTTTTGAGTAAAGATTTTCTCTTAAAGATAACATTATTTTATGTGACTGATTATCAAGTTGATAGAATCTTTCCACAACTTCTCTATGACTCTCTTTTTTTGTACTAAGTCTCAAATGGGTACCACTGTCACAAATGGAAAATGGTTCATCTAGAAATTTCAATTTTACATTTGTAGTCCATCTCATCTAGTCATTGTAATGAACCTTATATTGGTATTCACGTTAGGGTATTCTATTACTTACAAACTTAAGTAAAAGTACATAAAAATCCTCCATTATATAGCAATGGAGAAGGCCCAACGCCAGTTAAAGATAACTACGAAAACTAGATAAATACAAGTCTCTATGTAAGCTTATAACTCACCATACTTAACTCATAGACAGCGGAGAGTGAGGATAGACGTTGAGGCCCCTACGAAACTTTTAAAAGAAGCAACTATATGCCGTGCCTTTAAACATCCGGTGCACAGGGCATAAGTCAACAACATGACAATAACGATAATTAAATCGTGGTTGGAATCAATTCACTTGCATTACTCCGCTCTGCAGCAACAACGAGCCCAAATGCAATGACATCGAGGATGAAAAATGATGATCAGGAGCAATGTGGAAGCCTTTCTTTCACCCATTGTTCGCAGCTCAACTCAACTCGGATTAGACTGTCTGTTAAGGCCTCTGAAACTCGAGATCCGGTTCTCTCTGAGCTTCCACTGCTCAGAAAACCAGCAGAAATAGGCGTCCAAATAAGGCCCAGATGCGACAGGTGGCCTGTTTAATTCGATAACGGATTATATAATAAGACCACAGGAAAAGAAATTATGGATCAAAATCTAGCAAACAGTTTGGCTAGCAATCTTTACTCAATATTCCGCACTATTAATAACACCGTGAACTTCACAAACTTGGATGTCCAGACTCTGAACGATTTCAACAAGAAATACTACGTGAATCTGCAGATGAACAAAGGGCTCCTCACCTTCGACCCAAGTCTCTACACAGACTCCATCGATAGTGAAGACATCGTTGACAACGTTGCATCCAACCAACGCACATTCAAAGAAAATAAAATTTCTTTTTCGCCCCCTACAACATCATCCTAAGCCTCAGCCTCGATCCAACAACTTCTCAGTATCGATGACATTGTGACCATCAAAGACGAAGGCAGGTTTCTTCGAGATGCTGGAGTCGATTGACCAAAAGATGGTCGATCTAACAAATCTGAAAGGGGGTCTATATGGAGATTACGCTCAGTAGGAGATCTTGGCACAGTCTCACAAGATCTCATGATCTGGCATAGTCTCACACGATCTCACGATCTCCATGTCGCTAGGACGGAAGAAATCAGTGACGGTTTTGATCCGATCTGCAAATTCATTAATCAAATGTCGTCAAAAAAAAGTAGGTCGCTGCACAATCTCAACGCACCGAAAAAAAACTACCATCATTGTAACCAGTTGCGTGCAATATGGGTTGTTGAGGCTCGTCCAGGATTCTAAGCACGGTCTGAAATAACAACCTCGATTTGTCTCTCTGAAAACCACAAACTCATCACAACAGTGAGAATCCTTATTAGATCAAAACCATTATCACTTAGACAGATTTGTAATAAAAAAACTAGGAGAAGACACTAAAACTGAAACCCCATTAGATGATTAAAAAAGTGAAAAAAAAAATTAGGGCGGCAGGCATTACCGGCTCTCATACCATGTTAGAATATTTTATTACTCACAAACTTATGTAAAAATACATAGAAAGCCTCCATTATATAACAATGAAGAAGGCCCAACGTTGATTATGGATAACTAGACAAGTGGGTAAATACAAGCCCCTATGTAAATTTACAACTCATCATACTTAGCTCATAGGGAAATGAAGCGTTGGAAAAGACAAATTCCAACAATTCAATCTTTTATCAATAATATTTCTTCCAATATTATTTGGAGAGGTCGAAAGCCTAAATAGAACAACTAAACAAAATCGTTGTTTATACTAATGTTATGAAGAATAACTTTAGTAAGATGCAAAGGCTTGTATCAATAATCTTTCTTCCAATATTATTTGAATAGGTTCAAAGCCCAAATAGGAAAAACATGCAAAATCATTGTTTACACTGATGTTATGAAGAGCAACCTTGTCAATTTCCAACACCATCTCTAAATTTCTTAGCATTCACTATACATAAAATAATAGAGTTTCATGTGACTTGTTATTGAATTTCCAACACCATCTCTAAATTTCTTAGCATTCACTATACATAAAATAATAGAGTTTCATGTGACTTGTTATTGATTTTATTTGGATAAAAAAACCAATTCCAATTTGTCACCATTAAATTTAATGGTTATATATTTTAGAAAGTGCTTATTAATATTAGTTTTTTTTTTTTCTTTACATTCAATTTCATTTCCAAGTTGTTTCTTAAGAGACTATCTTTGTTATTTTCTAGTAACACAACATGGTCTACATAAGTTAAAAAGAATAAAGCATAACCTATAATGTATTCCCCTCCTTCCCAATTCTTCATCATTTAATCTTCTAACTAAATTATGGATGTGCCAAACAATATTGGAGAGAGGGCACATCTTTGTTTCACCATGATATTGCTATCAATTTTGACTTCACTTCTTCCCATTTATCATTTATCAATACCCCCATCCAATAATAACCTTTACATATTGATAAATCAGTTGATCAAAATTCCTACTTTCTCCATTTTTAGCTAAAATATTATTCAAGGTATTGTATTGAAGACTCTAGCAAACTAACAAATAAAATATAAACATTATTACCTTTCCCACATTTCCCTTCTAGACAACAATTCCAAGACTTACAAATAGGTCCATGGTTGATTCCTTATATGGAAAACCAATGTGAGAGACAACCTTGATATTGTTCTCTTCTTCTCATTTAATTGACTTCTTCTTTAAAATTATGCCAAATGGCTTAGAAAGTAGGCAACCAACCATAACTGTTTTGTGATTTCTCATATTCCTATTTATATTGCCGTCATAGTGAATAGGTATCACTTTGCTAATTTGTGAGTTTGAAGGTTACACAAGCCATATGGCTTGATGTAATTTATACTTGAGAAGTGCACACAAAGGTAGACCAAGTTCCTTTTCAGGAGTAATGTGCTTAATTCTAGTCTAATCTTCTTTTGAAATAAACTCTTTTTCTTTTTTAATGAAATCAATGTTAGAGTGTTCTATCTTGCGTCTCTCACATATAATTCACATACCTATGCAATCATTTCTTCCTCATTTATCTCGCTTGGATGACAGTTGTAATTATTTCTATAATTGGCATGTGAAGGTATCAATGAGCTCTTCTAGTTTTTTTAACGAAAAACTCATCTTATTTCTAAAGAAATGCTCTTCATAGACTATGTACATGTATTGCAATAAATTATGTAGATGTGTTTGAATAATTTAGCTTTAAACTTGAGCCATGCTCACTAGGATATTTGTTATACCTTTGGTAGGAAGAACTTTTCTTAAATTATAAATGATCGAACTTGTATACCGTTGTTAATGATAAAAATTTACATTAAAATATGTATTCATAACTATTTTAGAGACAATCATAATTTATAACCAGGCTTGTGGCTATGAAATTTATAAATATGGAAAAAGATGAATGAGTATGTTCTATGTTCCTATAGCTATTAAAAATATTATAATGTAAAAGTAAAGAGGGGTACACAACCTTTGTGCATTTTAGGCATTATCATATTCAATTATTATTGGATAAAGGGGATCAACTCGTGGTCTTTATTGCTCTTCTTCCTTGGTGGTCTCAAACACATAATACTTGGCTGAGTGTTAGTATTCCATGAAGGAAAGAATAATAGTTGGCATTCATCTTCTTGAATTTACTATAGAGCCTTCATGTGGTGTTCCTTTATTTTATGATAGTGCTAGGCTATGAATTATTTGTTTTGATAGTATAATTCAAATGTGGCAAAAAGTCGAGTAATGTGAAATCCGGTGTCCTTACATCCAAAATTATGTTAAATCCCATTATTCATCTATCCACGGATCATTAGTTTGCTTACTTTTATAGTGGAATTACTCCTCTACCTTTCAAATTTGTGGAATGGAGGATGGTTTATGCTTCCTGTCAAAGCCTATGACTATCCACTGAGCATTTGTTTGCTTCTTTTGGCATTAGGAAGGAGGCTTGGTCACTATATTGTGTGGGTGGTAGGAGGTTGACCTTAATGAGTAGGTTGTAGTGCTAGTCTAGCCCCTTCCATCTTTGACTCTTGCTCTTCCCCTATCTCCTTTGGACTTGGTGATGCTTGATATATCGGACACCAATACTCCCTAATGCATTATGGTGTAACATCTATTTTTAGCTTGGATGGTTGTGCCTAGTATTATGTTGATTTATGATTGGAGCTTCCATTTTAACAAGAAGATTGCTCATCATGAGGAGAATTGGAAGGCATGGCTACCTCTTTGTCCTCCATACAACCTTGTGGTGGTGAATCAATTGCCATATCATGTTTTGTATCATAGGAACTTTGTCTCCATGTGATACCATGGCAAATCATAGAGTTGTGATGAACTTCTAGTGTGAGAGTTGTCTTGCAATCATTTGTGATGAACCCTAGCATGGGACTCCCTTGTTGGTGGTTGTTATGATTCACCATTACTTGATAACACTGATTTGTGATGAACCTCTAGCATGGGTTATCATTGTTGGTGGTCCTTATGATTTACCATTAGTTGATGACACTATTTCATGAGGGTCTTACTTGTATGTGATTGCACCCTCATATTGTTGTCTGCCACAACATGGAGGATGGATGGTTGATAAGTGGTGGTATAAGGGCTTATCTCATCCCTAACACTCGACCCATGTAAGAATTGGGTGGTCATAATACACAAGACTCTTTAGGTTTTTTTTTACTGTTTTTTCATTGAATTAAAATAGTGATTTTCATTAGGGGAAACTTGAGGTAAAAATGAGCTTCATAAGGAAAATAATAAAATAATAATTTAAGATATAAGAACAAAGGAGTAAAATTTATTTATTCCTTATAATTTTTTACTTATCTCTATATAAATTTACTAAAAGATTTCAACTGTAAAAATGGAATTAATCTAAAAAAATATCTATATTGAAATTTAGTAAATTTGTAAAATGATAAATTAACCCAAAAAAAGGATTTTATTTTTTCTTTCTTTCCAAAACTACTTAATCTAGTAATATGATCAACTAGTAATGAGAAATTAGTCAGTTATGACTACTTCTCATGGAAATGGTCATAGATGAATGACTTACTTAACACACTTGAATCCAAAAAAACTGATATCTAATATAATGCACTGCGAAAACCCTTATAATTAAATTCAAAAGAGTGAAGGGAACTCTACTTGAATGGTTCATTAGGCACAATACTTGCTAAGGTTTTGCAAATGGGGTAGCAAGCTAAGTGTTCTTGATTGTGGGGAAAACTCCACAGTGAAGCGCGCTTGAGCCAAAGGCGATCTGGAATGGGTGACTTCCCGGGAAGTCCTGGTTACGAGGTGCAAGCCCCGGAAGTGATGATTGATGCTATGTGATTCATTTCACTAGTTTCAATCCCAGTTCTTCACCCCTGTGAGCATCACCCGATGCAATGAGTGCTAAGTGGACTATTCAAAAAATCATGAGAAATTAGTCAGTTATGACTACCTCTCATGCAAATGGGGTAGCAAGCTAAGTGGGTGTGATTGTGGGGAAAACTCCACAGTTAAGTGCGCAATGAGTGCTAAGTGGACTGTTCAAAAAATCATGACAAATTATGTAATGAGTGCTAAGTGGACTATTCAAAAAATCATGAGAAATTAGTCAGTTACAACTACTTCTCATGGAAATGGTCATAGATGAATTTCAAAAAACCATGCAATGCATGCTAAGTGAACTATTCAAAAAATCATGAGAAATTAGTCAATTACGACTACCTCTCATGGAAATGGTCGTAGATAAATTTCAAAAAATCATGAGAATACCTCTCATGGAAATGGTCATAGATGAATTTAGAAAAATCATGAGAATACCTCTCATGGAAATAGTTATATATGAATTTCAAAAAATCATAAAAATTAGTCATTTACTACTATCTCTCATAAAAATAGTCATAAATAAATGACTTAATTATTTTTTTAAAAATAATAAAATATATTTTATGCTATTACTTATTATGATAGATAGGTTCCCACTGTGCTAACATGACAACGATATTAGCTTAAATATATACTCGTAAACGTTGCCTATTCATTTGCGATTTGAAGTTTGAGTATATATGAATGAAGTGAAACTATGGAATTGTCAACTGCTTTCGAATATTTTTTATTTCTGATCTTTTAATTCACCTTAAATAGCAAATATATTGTTAATTTAACAGTGCACATCAAGATAAACAAATATACACAACAAATAAACCATACATAGAATACACAACAGATTAACGTGGTTCACCCAACCAATCTGGGCTACGTCCACCAAACATAGGCATCGACAATCTTTATTATCAAACAGGAGATTACAAAATAATCAATTTCCTCACAAACTCTCACTCATCAAACAATCCGTATGGATACCTGTTTTATAGCTAAGAGAATCTAACTGCCTCATAAATCCTCTCACATCAAATATAGGATGCATTAACTCTCTCCCAACAACCTGGAGCTAATCTAGCAACAAATTCCTATTGTTGTCACACATTAGAGATTTTTGCCTATTTTGTGAAACAGAAAATCTCAACAATCTCCACCTTGACAACAATTAGCCTGATACCCTGTTTGTTTATTATTTTTATCTTTTTTGCAAGCCAAGAGAAGCCAAACACCAACGTAGCTTCTCTAACAAAACTGGTTTCGTGAACATGTCTGCACAATTCTCCTTTGTATGCACCTTTTCAAGAGAGACTCCCCTTTCAATGATAACCTGTCTTACAAAATGGTACTTGATCGGTATATGCTTGCCAAACCGCTTCTTTGCAAGCATGAGAAGCAGCAATGTATTCTGCTTCAGTAGTGGATAAAGCAACAATGTTCTGCAACTTTGACATCCAACTAATTGCTCCACCTGCAAGAGTAAAGACATACCCTGATGTTGACCTTCTCTTATCCAAATCACCTGCAAAATCGGAATCAACATACCCGCAAACAAATTCACTACTCTTATTGTAAGTGATACAATAACTACTTGTGCCTCTCAAATACCGAAGCACCCATTTCACTGCTGACCAGTGTTCTTTACCCGGATTTTCCATATACCTGCTGACAACCCCAACTACATGTGAAATATCTGGTCGCGTACACACCATCGCATACATTAAACACCCTACTACATTAGCATATGGAATTCGAGACATAAATTCCTTTTCTTCATCTGAATTAGGACATAAACTCGAAGAAAGCTTGAAATGGGAAGTGAAAGGGACTGACACGGGCTTCACATTATTCATACCAAATCTCAAAAGTATTTTCTCAATATACTTTTGTTGTGATAGCCATAGCTTACCATTGCTCCTGTCTCTGAAAATCTCCATGCCCAAAATCTGTCTTGCTGCTCCTAGATCTTTCATATCAAATGTCCTTGCCATCTGAGCCTTCAACCTGTTGATTTCTTCTATGATTTTGCTTGCTAAAAGCATGTCATCAACATACAATACGAAGATAATGAATATGCCATTATTTAACTGTTTAAAATAAACACAATGATCATATTCACTTCTAACATATTTCTGACTCAACATGAAAGAATCAAACTTCTTATACCACTACCGAGGCGACTGCTTCAGGCCATATAATGACTTCTTGAGCCTGCAGACAAATTTCTCATTGTGATGCTGCACAAACCCTTCCGGTTGTTCCATATAAATTTCCTCATCTAAGTCTCCATGTAGAAATGCAATCTTAACATCTAATTGCTACAACTCTAAATCAAGCAAAGCCACTAATGCTAACACAATTCTAATTGAAACAATTTTAACCACTGGTGAAAAAATCTCATGAAAGTCAATGCCGGCTTTCTGAGAGAACCCTTTTCCAACCAGCCTCACTTTGTACCTGTCTTCCGTATCATTCACACCCTGTTTCAGCTTGAAAACCCTTTTACACCCCATAGTTTTCCTGTCTTTCGGAAGCTTAACCAGATCCCATGTGCCATTCTTACCTAAGGCCATCATTTTGTCCTTCATGACTGCTTTCCACTTGTCACTTTTCGAACCTTCTATTGCTTCCTGATAGCACAGAGGTTCATCGTCATTAGCAGTGAATGCAACTGAAGTAACATAATCATCATACCTTCTCGGTGGTCGTTTGATTCTTGTCGACCTCCTTAAGGATGTTTCTGGCACTTCCTCGATTGGCTGACTACCATCTGTAGGAACTTCTTGACGATCAGTATCTGAGACCTGTTCATGATCTATACCTGAACCCTGTTCATGTTCTGATTCTGAAACCTGTTCATGACTAGTATCTGAACTATGGTCATCATGACTATCATTAGAAATGATATCAAACTGAATGTGCTGAAAGTCAAATACATCATCCTGTTTCAATCTACTATCTACATCTAACTGTACAAGAGAGGATTCATTAAACTTTACATCTCTGTTGAAGATGATTTTGCGGGTAGTAGGATCCCACAATCTATATCCCTTTGTTCTAACACCATACCCAACAAAGATATACCTTCTAGACTTCGGATCTAATTTAGTTCGCTGATGTTTAGGCACTAGAGCATACGCATCACAACCAAACACTTTGAGTTTAGAATAGTCACAAGGGTGACCTTTCCATACCTCTTGAGGAATCTTGCAGCCTATCGCCGTTGATGGAGATTGGTTTATCACATAACAAGCTGTTGCATCGCTTCCGTCCACAACTCCTTTTGCAACCCAGCGTTACTCAGCATACTCCTTGCTCTCTCTAGAAGAGTCCTATTCATGCGTTCAGCAACTCCAATTTGCTGAGGAGTATAAACCGTGGTCTTATGTCTCTCGATCCCTGCATCCTTGCAATAGCTGTCAAACTCCTTGGAAGTAAACTCACCACCATTGTCAGTTCTTAAACATTTTATTGTTCTACAAGTGATGTTTTCTACCAATGCTCTAAACTGCTTGAAAACTGAAAAAACATCAGACTTCCTTTTCAACATGTAGACCCACGCTTTCCTAGAAAAGTCATCAATAAACGACACAAAATAAGACGAGCCACCATATGAGGTTGTAGGGGGTGGTCCCCAAACATCTGAATGGATATAATCAAGTATGCCTTTACTAGTATGTTTGCCTGTTTTAAACTTTTGTTTACTTTGTTTTCCAAATAGACAATGCTTACAGAAATCTAACTTTCCAGACTTTAGATTTGGAAGTAACTTGCGATCAGCCAAAATTTTTAACCCTCTTTCACTCATATGCCCCAATCTTTGATGCCATAAGTGAATGGAACTACTGTCATGTTCAGACACCGTAGACACATGATCTGACCCTGTACTTCCTTCTAACTGAAATAGATTTCCTACCTTCTTAGCTTTCATAACTAGTAAAATACCTTTGTAAATTTTCATTACTCCACCTTGAATTACAGTTTTATATCCATTTGAATCAAGTGCTCCTAATGAAATCAAATTTTTCCTTAAATCTGGTACATGCCTCACATCAGTTAACATTTTAGTTGTCCCATCAAACATTTGCAGTTGTATACTCCCAATCCCCACAATATTACATGTTACATCATTACCCATGTACACAACACCATCATCAATTGATTTATATGTCTTAAACCAGTCTTTATGAATACACATGTGGTTTGATGCACCGGAATCTAACAACCAATGTTTACCATGATTTGACACATTAACTGATAATACTTCATCACTCATACCTGAACCTGATGCCGAACCTGTATCTGTCGTATTTGCCTCCTTCTTCTCTGTCGAAGAATCTGCTTTAGAAGTTTGCTGCTGTCGCTTCCAGCAGTCCTTCTTTAAATGCCCTGATTTGCCACAAAACCAACACTTTACCTTACTCTTCTTCCCTTTCGACTTTGAACGTGAGTCGCTCGGCCTACTGGAGCGTCTTTCTTTCGAACGACCTCTAACCATCATAGCTTCTGATGTAGAGGTTTCTGAATGCGACCTTCTCCTTGTTTCTTCCGATAATAAAGATGCAACTACATCATCAAACTCAATAGTTTCTGATGAACTAAGACTTATAGAAGTAACAAAATGATCCCATGATTCGGGCAACGAGCACAATAAAGTAATAGCTTTATCCTCAGATTGAATTTTTACTTCTATACTTTGTAATTGCACCAAAAGAGTATTAAAAGCATTTAAATGATCAGCAATCGATGTACCTTCCTTCATTCGCAAACTGTACAACTGTCGCTTCAGGAGAATCCTGTTGGTTAAGGATTTGGTCATGTACAGTTTCTCCAGTTTCATCCACAAACCAGCAGCTATCGTCTCCGACACGATATTAAACAGGACATCATCTGCCAGACACAATCGAATAGCACTTATTGCTCTTTCATCCATCTCGGCCCACTCATTATCTGTGATGTTGTAAGGTTGTTTGGATTTGCCCAACAACGCCTTTGCCACACCATGTTGGACAAGCAAATCGTACATCTTCACCTTCCAGATCTCGAAATTATTTTTGCCATTAAACTTCTCAATTTCAAACCGGGCACTCTGAGTTTTCGCCATCTTGTATCAACCAAAAAACAATAATCTCCAAATCCAACTTTTAAAGAAAAGTAGTTAATCTCAAAAAAACGCCTATGCCTTACTGCCTTTGCTTTAAAAAAAAAAAAAAAAACTGCCGTTGTACCGTACTCAAATACTGGATGAGGCCTTACACCATTTAGTTTGCAAAAAACAAATCACATGCCATTCTGTAAATATACTTCAGCTAAGGGAAGATAGTTATATTTTGGATGGAAATAAAAAAGGCTAGAAATAATTTTTACACAGAAGCAAATTGCAGGAACGACCACCCAGCAGAAGTAACAATTTGTCAAATTGATTAATCATTCAAAAAATAGCGATGCGCCTTTTCGGCAGTTTATGTGTGAACATTTTAAAAAATCCTGAGAGTATGCTTCCTCAGCCCAAACAACTGACTATGCAGAATAATCAACACCAAAAAATCGTAAACACGTGCACAAAAAAAATATGTTTCAGCACAGGTAATACCTCCACGCAAAAAATATTAAATTCTGTAATACCTCCACGCAGAGAATCCGCACCTGTTATGTGGGGTGGGTGTCATGCTCTTTCTCATAGGATCTGCTGTGATTGTTATTCACACCTCCACGCAGACTTTAATATGTTGGCGCTTCAGCCATTACATGCACCCGCAGCCAGTAATCCCACTGCCACACAGTTTCAACAGTTCAACAGTTCAACGCACCGTTCTATGCCAGACTTGGGCCCGCCACTCCCCCGCTGCGCAGCTCTGATACCAATTGTTAATTTAACAGTGCGCAGCAAGATAAACAAATATACACAACAAATAAACCATACATAGAATACACAACAGATTAAGAAAGCGTTATAGCTCACTGGTCTAGCTCCATGGCACCGAAAATGTATCGGGGCTCAAGTGATTCACCGAAGCGACGAGACCTTGGAAGCGTTAAGCGGGCTCTCAAGACCCAAGGTTCTTTATTCCCATAAGGGTGAGGTATTTCTTGCTCGACTAACAGGACCGGAGGGGCTCGACCCTTTTTTTGACTTAATTTGGGGGGGCCAATAAGTAAATTGAAACTTTAGTTGCTCGACCATAAGGTGCCGTTAGGCCGCTCGACCATAAGGGCCGCCATCGAGAGGAGAGGTCATTTCTTGACCATAAGGTAACAGGAGAGGAGGGCGAGAAAGCGAGGCGCCAACCAAGTGTCAGTAGCGGGACGTTCTGTCAATCGGGGAAGGGACAACACCTGGAGATATCAGCGCCATCGAGAGGTGGGCTGGTCAATTAACCGAGCGAGGGCTGGTCAACCAAAGCGTAATGAAATCTCTCATATCGGTTTCTGAATGAGGGAGATTCCGAGCATATATTATATATGTCATTATCAGTCGAGTCACTAACGTACCTCACCCTCCGGGCCTCGACCTCGTAACCTCGTATGAGTCCCTCCGGGCGTAGAGATGCGAGTATAATATGTATAGAACAGAATCCATTATTATCATAACTGATATAGCTTAGTTCAACAGTCTTAGCCTTAGTTCCATGGCAACGTGGTTCACCCAACCAATCTGGGCTACGTCCACCAAACATAGGCATCGACAATCTTTATTATCAAACAGGAGATTACAAAATAATCAATTTCCTCACAAACTCTCACTCAACAAACAATCTGTATGGATCCCTGTTTTATAGCTAAGAGAATCTAACTGCCTCATAAATCCTCTCACATCAAATATAGGATGCATTAACTCTCTCCCAACAACCTGGAGCTAATCTAGCAACAAATTCCTATTGTTATCACACATTAGAGATTTTTGCCTATTTTGTGAAACAGAAAATCTTAACATATATTTGAAATGAAACTACGGAATATATATTTTTACATTGTTATCTATTTTAAGTAACTTAAATAGTATATATTTTATGTGAAACTATGGAATTGTCAATGACTTTAAAAGATATTTAATATATATTTTTATTTGTTATTTTTTGATTTATTTAAAATAATAAGTATTTAGTTATTTTTTGATTTATTTAAAATGGTAAGCATATATTTGAAGTTTAGATATATTAGTGAAATTAGGATAAATTTAAAATGCGTATAGTGTATAAATATAATAAGAATGTTTGAATCTTGTTTTGATTATATTATCAAAAATCTCTCGAATATCTAAATTTTAAATATTTATTATTTTCCATACAAATAAAAAAAACTGGTTAGACTAAGCGTTTAAAATATACGAATGAAGTGAAACTGTCTAACCAAGCGTTTAAAATATAGGAATGAAGAGAAAGTATGGAATTGTCGATTGCTTCTGGCTGAGCTCTTATATCCAATCGAGTGTATGAGAAAAGGCAATCATTCATCCTCCAACATGCATATAATAATTATAATATCCGAGGCGAGGATACTGGTGTCTGGTGTCATTGATTTACGCGGAAGGCAAAGTAGAAGAGGGGCGAGCGCGGTGGATTCGAATTTCGGACTTCGTAGAAACGATTGACCGTAATGGTGGTCCCTTGTGTCACCCTCGCACGAACCACATAAAAGCAGGTTCGTACTTCATATGGGAACCCCAGTTGGGCATTGGTCAATCTCAGCGGTAGCCAACACACGTCGCAACAACGATGGCATCAGGAACGTCCTTAACGGGGATGGCACACCCACACTGTCCCTTCCGCTTAAAGAGTGGTCGGACCAGAGAGATGCATACATCACGGGAATTTAACTCAGAGATCGTGAGACAGAAGTTTTAGACTCCAGTTTTAATAACTTAGATTAGTAAGGGGTTAAATGTGATGGGCATTTATATGTATTTTTTTAACTTAATGGTTAAATATTCATCATTTTAAAATGTGCATGTCAATGATGATGGTTATTTAATTTCACAAGTTATCAATTTGATAGTTGATCTAAGAATTTATATTTATACATATAAGTAATTTTAAATAAAATCACAGAAAATAAAAAATATTAGTGGTGTGAGCAAACTAATCATAGAATATCTCTAAGATAAACATAGAATACCTTAATAGTGTTGACACTTCAAGATAAGCATAAACTCACTCATAGTGGGTCTTTGAATTTATTAGAAAATTCTCGTCTTTATCTTCAACCAAACCATGCAATGTTGTGTTATACACACTTAAGCTAAACTTTAAAAACTGAAAGGTTGAGACTCACACAACAAATGCACACCCATGGGCCATTGGTATTCTATATAAAACATCGGCTGACTTTTTCATTTGCATGAAATAGTTGTTTCTTGTCTGATTTTGAAAGTTTATGTAGTTATTTTAGTGTTGATACACAAGTGATAGATCTCACTTTTTATAAAATAGGTTTCTTTATTAGTTTGATTAGAAAACATTTATATCTTGTGATTGGATATGAAAATCTCAAATGTGTTTACCAAGGTTATGATGTGTCCTATACATTTGTACTTGAATTTAAAGACAAGTGGGTTTGGATCTTTTAGCCTATTCTTCTTCTTCTTCTTACTATTCTTCTTACTTGTTAGAA
The DNA here is from genome assembly GCA_031772625.1 of Pinus tabuliformis. Classification (NCBI taxonomy): domain Eukaryota; kingdom Viridiplantae; phylum Streptophyta; class Pinopsida; order Pinales; family Pinaceae; genus Pinus; species Pinus tabuliformis. The sequence continues at coordinate 306,846,774 of CM062811.1, forward strand.
GATTATGAATTTCTTCAAAATGCATGACCTGTATATTATTATTGCTTGACATGTTAGAATCCTCCCAAATTCCTATTTAAAATCAAGTTCAAACATGTTTTATTATTTATAAAATATTTCTTTCACCAAGCTCATCACATTGAAAATTGAGATTGACTTCAAAATACATTATAGTTAATTGGTTTAGCCAAGTTACTTGAAAATTTTTAGAGAATTAATTAGCCTAATTTGTAAAATATTTGAAATTGCATAAATATTGACTATATATAATTGCACGAAATCATTGGCTAATTTGGAGATAGGAATGTTCGCAATTGAATATGTTTGAATTTTTTAAAGTAATATAAAACATATACATGTATGATATTAAGAGGTTGAGTGTATCTTACAATCAAGGCAAAATTTAAAAAAAATACTAAAATAAAACATAATTTTATATTAACAAAAAAAATAAAAACAATAACATACTACATGATATTTACATGATGAGTAAGAAATAAGAATAAAAATCCCCGATGGGGGTGTCTCATCCGAATTTCCAAACCCAAATATTTCTGGGAGCAGGTCCTTCCTCCTTGCAACGAGTGGCATGCAACGAGATCATTTGGCTAAGTTGGAGGCGGCCCTTAAAGTGTGAGCCATGACCTCCACTTGGCCCAGGACAAATTATGCATGGCGGGGCATTAATTCACACATTCTTGTCGTAAGGTGTGAGGTTTATCACATTCAATTCACAACGATGGGGGCTGGTGTATTTGGGTTTGCTAATCTGTGTCAACATTCCATCTGCTTCATCGCTGCAGGTATGGAGGTACTACAAACGTTCAGGTGATTGGATGTGCCTGAGATGCTATTTGAAAAGCGATCGCTCAACATTAATGTCCTCATCGTATTACATGGTATTGGGATGGAGGAACCTTGGGAGCAGAAACACACTTGGTGTTTTTTCGGCGTCTTCTGTCACCTTTATTTCACGTATTCATATATAGCCTCCGGTTTGAAGCCTTATATAATAATTCATCTGAAATCCTGGGGTGGCGAACTTCCATCGTGTATACAAGGTGGCGATTATCGTTTCTATTCCATTCTGGGTATGCTCTGGTAACTCGTCCCTTTCCCTCTTCTTTCACTCACTTGTGTTCTCTTAAGAACCTTTGTGGGTCTTTATAAAATAGCATTCTAGCTATTGGGCTATGGAAGTCGTTACATTTATCTATCCCTCGTCATAGACAATATACAAACAATCACTGGTGTGTGGTATCTTAATCGATCATTGTTCCCTTGTAGCCTTGTGGCAAGCAATATTTCAGTGGGCTTCACGGAGTCAAGCGTCGGTCACCAATGTTCTTTGTGTGTCCCTCCTTTGAGTTGGTTGTTGTTCTACCCTCCACATACTTTCAATCCATCGAGCCATTAGGGATATCGGTTAATTGTCCCATCTTGGTTACTGGAGTTTGGTATAGTAGTTCCTTTTTTGTTTGGTTTTAATAATCATTCCAATGGCATGCTCCTAGGGATAGTTCAGAAGTCACAAAAGATTGATTCATCGTTTGGCCTGTTTTATCAAGGTTGTAGTACCCACTTTGGTCTGGGCACAATCGGTCATAGGTACCTCGATGATATCAATCTTGAATTTCCTATTGCTCACTCCAACCCACCGATCACTTATTACTTGGCCTTTAGGGTCATATTTGTCCTATTTGGCCCGTTGAGAACTATTGTCAGGGTAGTGGGTTGTTTAAATTTTTCTTTGTCAATATTTCTTGCAGATTTTCCTCTCACATGGCACTGCATCAACATCTGCTTAGTCAAAGAGGAGGCACACTAGGGGCTTCTTCCTCCAAGAATCGTCATATTTTTGGTTGGGAGTCAGTTGCGATTTTTTTCGATATTGTTCCTTTGGAAGGGCAGAAGGAAATTCACACCCTTGAAGCAAAGGAATTTGGAGACCACTTGTATTATTCGGATTCAAAAGTTCGTAGTGGCAACATCAAATCAATTCCCAATCTAGGCAAATGGAGGAAGAGAAGATTATACTTTCTGCACTCAATTTCAACTCACAGGCAGATGGAGACTCTTCTTCACATGGTGCTTCGAGACAAACAGGTAGATAATTACAAGTTATTCGTTGGTCAGGAGGAACTGAAGAGGATCCTAAGGGATATTCGTTATGATATGGACAACATAGTGGTTCGTCTAAACAAAATGGAACGATATATAATTTCAGATTCTGATACTGATTTAGAGGCACCTCAGAATGGGGAGGCGGTTATTAATGCTCCTCCACTCAACATGGCCACTGCACCTCCCTCTCCAGATCTCCCAGTGATTATCTTAGCTGAATGAATTCATATCTCTCTTTTCTTATCGTAAGATGTTGGTCTCTCATTCTCATGGCGTCATAGTCAGCTACGGTTCTATATCTATGTTTTGTCATTGCGCTCTTTGTGAGGCATCTATTCTTAGTTTGTAATTTGTTGTTTAATAGTATCTATGGTTTTTCCAGTGTTGTAAGTCAAACTCTATGTCAACTTGCTTAAATATGTGGTTTCTCTTTTTTTAGTAAGTTACAAGTCTTCTAACCAGGTCAGCATGGCGCTTCAAAGAACATCCAATATAACTACTTTATTTTGAATATTAATAGAAATCATGGGACTAATATTATAAAAAAAATGAAATAAGAATAAAAAATGTTTAAATGTTTATAATAATAACCCAAAAATAATTCACATATTATATGATATTTACATGACGGGTTAAAATAAAAATCAAACATCATGAGAAGGGGAATTTTAAAAGGAAACCCATCATAAAAAAATTACTTGACAAATATGAGTGTTTGTCAAATTTAAGACTTAATGGTTGGTATTATTCAACCCGGGTTATGGGTTGGGTCATCATGTAGTGTAATATCAAGATATATGGTACACACGTTATATAGGAAGTCTTAAAACATTTCAAAATTTATGTTTATTTAATCTTAGAGTTTTTTAGGAAAATATGCATTTGACAAAATGATGATGCCACAGGTGAGGATTGTGTTAGTGTATCATAACTTGAGAGAGAAAATCCTCAATTTATTTAATGTTGAAATTAAATTTTTTATTATAGTACAATCACACAATAGTTAGAAATTACATAGCAAAAGCATAAAAATTAATAGCATACAAATAGGTAGTTACTTCTTCAAATCATGTTTTCATTCTTTTGAAAAATCTTATAAGGAAACCTCCACACTTTTCCTAAGAAACAACACTACATGGATACCAAAAAAAACTTGAATTGAGTGAAGCAATTGTTGTATGGGATGTATGACATGTTTGTACAAATTCTATGGATTGTTTGTATGATTGTATGTATTTGTATGATACTATCTGCAAAATTGTATGGATACATATAATCTTGTCTGTATGTGTAAATTTTTTAGTATGACTTTATAGAATTGATCAGCATGTTATATGAGATTTTGCACTGCTCAGAAATTCCTATCTATTGGTTTTTTGTGCTCTCTTCCTCTCTCTATCACTCATCCTACTTAGTTAATCAGGTGTGATGAAAGCCTCAACTTTGCATATTTTTTGGTTTCTTGTGTGCTCTCCCTCTCTCTATCATTCAACCTATTTAGCTACTCATGTGTGATGAAAGGCTCTACCTTGCCTTGTCTTTATACTTCTACTGGAGAACTGATTTTGAAGATTACTCGTCTAAGTGATGCATGAGATACAATTTTATACTCAGCTGCTAAATACAAGGATTTCACTTTTTCTACTAAAGTGAAGTGCAATATATAATTTAATTTTCCAAGAAAAAAAGTACTTTTCAAAAATATCTCGACATACTTCTCACACGTTGACACTAGATGTGTAAAAGTTTTATTTGAACTATAAATCTCAACTTATGTTGTACTATTTCTTTTCCTAACCAACGGACACTGAGGCAGAGAATGCATTGCCATGTGATAAGTATCTCCACATACTTCTCACACATTCACACTAGACATGTGTGGAAGTTTCTATTTGAACTATAAATATCAACTGATGTTGTATTATTTATTGTCCTAACAAATGGACACTAAGACAAAGAATGCATTGACACGTGATTTGTAGTGAAGTGTGACAACAAATAACCCTTTTGAATGATGTAGGACAAGGTGGCCTCCTCATTTGAATATGGCCCCACTAGCTTCAAAAGAAGCACCACACTCTATCACAAAGGGTTATTGGAACACATAGAGATGAAGGACTAGCATGAAACAAAGGAGATCATAGAACCCATGTAATTTAGTTGAGTTTTATGGAGCCCAATCTAAGAACCTAAAAGTTGATTTGGGATAGAAACATATGTTTTTAATAAAATGCTTAAGTGTTCTTGTAGAAAGAGGTGAAGTCTAGTCCAAGTATGTTTTGAAAATACAAGGGTCGGGTTGAATACCCTTCAGTGAAAGTAATATACTTAGAGAATGTTGTTTAAATACAATTTCTTTTTGTTTTCCTTGAAGCTTCTTGGTATGTGAAATATCAAGAGCTTGGTGTACATGAAAGACATGGTGCACCCATTTCTTATCGAAGATTAACATGTCATCCAAATAAATAATGAAAAATTGTTAGTCACTTGGGTCTTCTTAAGAGATAATAAAGGTAGGTAATCCACTAGATAAGGCATCGGGTTAGATCATGCCTACATGAACCTGGATTTGTTTTTTAGTTCTTATATTCTTGTTTGAGCCTAAATGGTAAGTGGGAATAGAGGGAAGGAAAGTGCTTGGGACTAGTGTAAGGGTATGTGTGAGACTATGTGGAGGCTTTAAGGCCTTGGGTTGATTGATGACTTTGTAGTACTTGGTGAGGGGATGGGTCCAAGGTTCGTGATGGTTGAGAAGGCTCATTATGTAGTGTATCTAGCATGATATAAAGATGTAATAATTTATGAAGGCCCATGTGTTGTACCATATTGTTGTTGAAGAGGGGTTCAAGTGTGGATGCAATGGGGGACTAAACATTATATGTATGATGATCCTAAGTGAAGGTGTATTAGTTTGTGCGATAACAATACTTGGTGAAGTATGCATATTGGTAAGGAATCCCTAGCACCAACTTGACATAACTAGAACAGTGATGTTAAATGAAATGGAATCATTAAAGTGAAAACTAATAGCAAATGTCACAAGACACTATTGCTTGAAAAATAAATGTTAAGCGCTTGCATTGACCTAGAGGAGACAATAATGGTGAGGGTGAGCGTGATTAGAAGAGCAAACTCGTTGACAAGAGTAATATAGACCAAATTCTTTTAGTTGTTGCTTCTATGATTTATTGTCCCATGTGATCTTTCACTTGTTAGTTCGAAGAAAAGAGGGTAGTTTGGGGTATAGGAGGAGAAAAGAAAGTCAACATGAGATTAGGATCAGAGGAAGTGGGATAGGGAACATAGATGATATATTTGGAAGTGAGTGCTTCCTCTAAGAACAATTCTTTACTCAATCAAGCGTGATGAATGACACATTGATTGGTTGTGTTGCGAGAGGTTGATATGTGATAGTTGTGGTATTCATTTATGGGTTATTAAGATGTGGCAACCATGGGGGACATTGTGGGGGTGGGGGAGGGTTGAGATGAGAAAATGGAAGGAAATTGGGCACCTACCCAATTTCCTTTTAGCAACAAGAGAATTTTTAAAGGCCATGGAGATAGATGTATGTTGCACCAAAGCAAGTTCATGATGAATAGTAAGTAATAAATAAGAAGTGTATTTAACAATAAGTACTTTTTCTATATCAAGGAGGGAAATATGCACCTAGAACTCTGAAAAATATGTGAACGTATAGTTGGACGATTTGATTGGTAGACTATTTGAGTTGGAAACATTGTGCCCATAAATCTTTCATGTAGCTTGTTGGATAAAAATGTTTCTAAAAGGATTGTGAAAAAGGTATCCTGGCTATACATAATGCTTGGATCCTAGTGGATGACATCGTCATTGAGTTCTATGTAAGGGGAGGCATACGTACCCCATGTCTGTTTGATATTCTCCTATATTTGAGAAATGAGGCCTTGGGGATGGAAGGATACCAATGCAACTTTAAGGTCCAATAAGAGAACACCTATCCATGTTTTTTTATCACCATTAAATTCATCAAAAAATAGTGGAATGGACATTTTAAGGTCTTATGGTAGCCCAAGTTGCAACATATATTTGGACTTGTTTAGCTTCATATCTGGACCTCCATAACAAGTTTGTTGATCACTTAAGAATGTTGTTGGAGCAATGGATTATGTTGTTGAATCACTTATACCTACTATTGAAATAATTGCATTTGTGCTTTTGCAAGTGATGATATCTCCATGGGAGTGACCCCAAGAGGTGTTATATATGTTGAATGAGTTTGTAATGTATTCATTAATCATGTCATGTGCATGAGGCCAAGATGGGGTGATTTCCTTTTGTTCCTTTTTGTTGGAGATCTGAAAAAAAGAAGAAGATGGAAATAAGCTGGAATAGATCCTTGATAGTGGCTATAGAAGAGTGGCAAAGAATGGAACACAGCCCTTAAGGTAGTTATGGATGCTTGAAGAAGAAGAGAACATATCACTTGTTGTGGTTTTGGAAGTTGGCTTCTATGCTAATTGATATAGAATGATGTAGGGCAAAGAGAGAATTAAATATTTGGATTAAAGACACTAAACATACATTTAACAAATACCTTGTTATATACAAAAGGAGCGCTGATCATATTTAACTTTCTCTTCCTTTTTTATTTTATTTCAATACTAACTATAATATTAATAGCCACTGTGTTCACGAGGAGACATTAATGTGTTCCACCACTTGGTGTCTTAGTTTTAGTACCAATACATGTCCTTATGAGAGTTTCATTGTTTATATGGTTAAAGAGAAATCCCATAGAACAAAGAATACACAATATTTTACTTTGTTGTTATGGTGGTCATAATCTTCGAACTTGAACTCAACCCATTTTTGGTTGAGCGATTCATCTCTATCAACTTTAGATATTAACAGTGAATTACTTAGGGGTCAATAACCATAGTAAGAGTGACCAATTAACTAAATGAATGACATTAGTTACTGATTATGTAGTGTAAGATAACTAAATTTGATAGGAGAATTAGTAGTCAAAGGAAGTAAAGGTGGAGAATAAACTTCCTACTCTAGTTAAAAGAGAATGTATAGAAAATATAAATAAAAACTTTCATGTTGATTCCCCTTCTGCCTTACTATTATTCAACTCACAAACATTTAACTTAAATATATTACTTCTTAACCAACCAAGTTAAAATACACTTTCAAAATCTCTATATACTACAACATAGCTCTATAAAATACCTATAATCCAAACTTTCCATATATAAACATAACCTTTCTAATTTCTCATACTATAAGTCATAATTTTCAAATTTTATTCTATATATAAATATTTAATATAATAAAATGTTAGTAAACCGATTATATAAAGCTAATATATTATTAAAATGCGAAAGTAAATATTTAATATAATAAAATGTTAGTAAACCGATTATATAAAGTTAGTATATTATTAAAATGTGAAAGTAAAACTAAAGCTCATTTCAACCTTGTATTTAGATTTAAAAATTATTTTGAAATTTATATTAAATTCTAAAAGAATAGAAAGTGTCGCTCTTAGACAGTTACCTCGAATTCTCTAGGAGTTCACTCCCATAGTTAGGGAGTTAACAAAATGATTCTTTGATGTCTCTAGTGTTAAACTCCGTCCATTTACCATTCATATATTTCAAACTATTTTCAAGTAAAATATGGTTAATCCACAGAGAAATTACCGGTTGAGTTAAATAAATAAATTAATCGTTTGATTGAAGAAGTTGAGGAACTAAATGGTTTGACTAAGATATGGTGGTTTAAATTTTCGAGATCTCAAACTCTCTTCGACCAAATTATGGTTAAACCACATAGAGAAGTTACCAGCTTAATTAAATAAATAAGTAAATGAAACATCTGATTGACGAATGAAAGTTTCCTTCTCTTTTGCTTCCATAAATTACGAAGCTGGCAACTGTGATTACAGGTAAGTAGGAAACGAGGTCCTTTTAACTTTGTGTGGGTGGTTTCGTAGTTTCTACCTTGGTTGTCTTACATATAAAATACTTGGAAATCAAGAAAAACCTGGTAACTCTTTGTTAGAAAGAGAGGTTTAAAGCGGGAGGTTGCTATACTTTAGTGTGGATGGGGAACAATACGGTAGCCACTAATTGGTGCAGTGACATGAGAGATGTATCTGCATTCCCAAGTATAAATATATTATAGAGCGGGTAGACCTGGCATATGTTTAATATGGCGTTTATTTTATATCAAAAATTATTAAGTGACATGAGTTCCGAAGTATAAATATATTTATAGAGTGGGTAGATTTAGCATAAGCTTAATTTGGTTTTTATTTTATATCAAAAATTATTAAGTGGATGGTAAAGATTTAACTTTCATGGAATATGTTGTAATATTCATCTTAATATTCACAAGTTAAGGGTTAAGATTTATATCTAAATTAGTTATGATCTTTTAATTAATTTGTCTCAACTTAATTAATTAAAGAAAATGCCATATCTGTGCATGTGGTAGTGATAAGCCACTATATGTTAACCAAAGCTATTTACAAATTAAGAATTTACATGATTAAATAAGGGTAGGAATTATGATGTTATGGGTTTAGTAGCCATTTAATTTATATGACTTCCTCCATATCTAATATTATTAAATTAATAAATGGAAAACACCTATATATATTAAATATTAAAAAATTTAATAATAATACTTATTTTTAAATATTAAATGGACTAATACTTTTTTGGTTTTCCGACCCCTCTTTACAATGACATAGATCAAGTTCCAATGTGTCTATGAAACTAACAGAAATGTTGAGTGCTCCACAAGACTAATTGTAACACAAACTAACGACAACGCCTCATGCACCCAGTCTCTCGTCAACTTTGTGTGTTGTACACGTTGCTTAGGGCCATGACTGAAAAAGTTATCAATACACTTACAAAACATTGACAGAAGTGAGAAAGCTATTCTAGGTTAGAAAAAGCCTATAAACATTCGTTGCAACACCTATGTTCAACCTCATGATATAGAGAGACCTACTTAAAACAAAGAGATATCAAATGAACCTTATTGATCATAGTGAGCTAAGAACAATTCTAGAAACTTCCCCATATAGCTGACAAAAACCATATCTTATCATGGTCCAAGCATCAGCTGTATGGAAAAAAATAAAAAATACCAAGTTGGTGGATTAAACTAGCTAAAATTAACCAATAAGTTATTTATGATTTTCAACGTGGTAGTGGTTTCAGAAGATCATCTTTGTTCATTAAGTTGTATGTATGAATCTTATATATATATATATATATATATATATATATATATATATATATATATATATATATATATATATATATATATATATATATATATATATATATAAATATATAAATAAATAAATATATATATATATATATATATTTTCCTAACCAATTAAAACTATTCATGAACTGACAAAAAAGGAAATAGCACCATGACATATCAAAATATTGGAGCCAGCTGAAGGTCACTTGGGATTTGAACTGATCCCCTCCTCAATAACCGAAGGCCCCTTCGTTCTTCAAAGTAATTGAGCCCTTCCTCCAACTGTAGAGATTTCTTAGACAAATGATTGACTTACTGGTTCCATTCCCTTAAAATGCGTTGAAAGGATAGATTGTGAAAGAGACCCTTGAGAAATTGAATTCGATCCATCCAGTGTTGGAGGGAAAGAACCTTCAAGTGTCCTCTCCCCACAAGCTAGTCAATCACACACTTTGAATCTCCATAAATTTGAAGACAGACAATGTTCATGGATGCAACAATATATATGAAAACCCAAACAATTAGAACCTCCGCTTTGGTGTTTGACCCTGAGCCAGTATTCAACCAGATCTGAAAAGTCACATTGTTAGGGAGAAATATGATGGCACCCCCTCCACAACACCATTTTGATATGCACCATCGAAGAAGCCTACAATTGCAGAAAGAGGACCAGGAGGAAAACATAAAGAACGACTCTTATAATGCTTCAGAGGCCTGATATAATCAGTGAAGAAACCCATAATTTGTGGCAGGATACCTAAGATTTCAATGGGTCTACCTTCAAAGATATGCTTATTCTGGATTTTCCATATGCCCCAAGCGATGAATATGGGCAGAACTTTAAAGATACCCATATTGTGCTCCCACCAAATTAGACAATTATTAAGAGGAGACATAGGACCAAGGTCCAATACATTAAATAAACTAAGAGTAGAAATCCAAAGCGCCCTAGAGAAATCACACATGAAAAATGAGTAATTGACAAATTCAAAGTCCCTTATGCAGAGGATACATATATTAGGCCCAGAAAATCCTTTGTACATCAAAAGGTCCCATGTATGAATCCACTTCTCCAAAGCCTACCAAATAAAAAATTTCATTTTTGGAGCAATAGGCCAACACTAGATCTGGCTATACCACTAATTAGTCATGGGATGGGAAGAACAAGATGATATAACATTATAGGCATGGCTAGTAGTAATTTACCAGAAGAGGTTTTCCAAACCCAGGCGATTGAGTCATCCTCCATTAACAATATTATTCAATTAAGAATTAGATTCTTGACAAATTTATCCCATTCATATGCAAGAGCACCCTGAAGGCTCAATCCAGAAGAAAATTTCCAGCTACCAATAGAAGAATGTTGCGAGGATGGTAGAAAATCATGGAAAAGTTTGTAAACACCTTAGACATTGAGCTATGAAATGTGCTTCAGAGATAATAGATAGAAATAAGATCCTCCAATAAAAGGATCAATCCCCAACTTGACCTGTATCCCATTACCGACCTTCTGCATAAACCATTTAGTGATCCAAGGAATAGTTTCCACTATGATCCTCCAGATATTCGAACCAACAATGTATTTAAGAAGCTTTAAAGTCCAAATCAATTTCAGAACAAGATTTTTTAAAAAATATTTCTCCAACATAATGTTGCTCCGTATACCATTCCCAGTTAAGGCCCACCAGGTACTTTTCATGGCCAATGCAAGTTCAAATAGATGGAGGTTCTTGAACCCCAATCCACCCTAAATTTTGGGCTAGGCTAGGATATCCCACTTGACCAAGTGATAATATGTGCAACTTCTTTTACCATTCTAGAGAAAGTTACTCATACACTGACAAATCTTGTGGAGGGTAGATTTGGCAATCTTTGTGAGGGATACCCAATACACAAAGATACTTTCCAATACCGACTTGATCAATATCATTCTGCCACCAATAGAAAGCCATATGTAGCACCAATTGTTTACCCTTCCCTTGACCTACTTAAGTAACCAGTTCCAATCCTCCACATAATAACAATTTGGCTTTAGGTAGTAACCCAAATAGAAAAACCCTTGATCCAAAGGGGCCATCTTATAAGGGAGCACAAATTCAATATAAGAAATTGTCTAGGTTGGAACATTATTATGAAAAAAACAGACTTTTGTTGACTAGTCAACATTGTAGAGGCGAAACAAAAGATAGTAAAATTATCGTAGTAGGTGTTCCATTTAGATTCAAAACCATCACACAGGATAAGAAAATCATCAAAGAACAAGATATAAGGGATGAAGATAGATCTAGACACCTTAACTCCTTTTAATTTCCCATCTCTCTTTATTGAGATAATCATCTTGCTCAATCCTTTAATGCCTAAGAAGGATAAAAGCGGGGATAGAGAACATCCCTATCTTAAGCCATTGAATGTCGAGGAAAAATAAAATGGAGACCCATTGATGATCATTGCAAAATTCGCTGACATAATACAACCCATAATCTAGTTGGTTGTCAATGGGTCTAGGCCAATATGGAGAAGAATTAAATGAAGGAAACTCCATCTCACCCTATCGTATGCCTTTAGGAGATCCAACTTGAAGACAAGAGCACATTGTTTCCTAATTTTTATGGAGTGAATAGCCTCTTGGGCCAATGGTATCATAAATCACTCAACCTAAGAGGAATCCAAATTGTTCTTTGGAGAGCCTGGAGGACAAAACCTTACAATCTCCTTGTAAATAAGATTACATAGAGATATGGGCTGATAATTATTGAAGGACTATGGATTGGAGGATTTAGGAATAAAAGCTAAAAAATTAGAGTTAATAGCCCCACACACCTTCCTAGTCACTCTCGTCTCCTCAACCACTCACAAGATGTTGCCCTCGACCAAGTAAAAAAGGATAGATAAAACTCTACAATCTGGCCATTAGGCTTAGGACTTTGTCCCTTTGAAAAATAATTCAAGACATCCTTTATCTCTTTTAGTGTGACAAGCTGACCAATTCTAGTTGTGTCCTCCAAAAACATCCTTGGAAAATGCTTCTTTGTCTAGGATGTCCCAAATAGCATTTATATTTTTCCTAATAGAGGAAAACTTGTGGAGGAATTTAGTGTAGCTACAACCCTCCTTTATCCATATAGCCCTTCTCTTAAGTCTCCAATGTTACTCCTCTCCTTGAGAAAAAATGATTTCCTCTCCGCTAAGGAGATTATCCCGCTTTTAAGAGATTTAAAAAAACACACACACACACAAGTGATTTTTTTATGTGTTGAGTGCTACATAATTTAGTACATTCCAACCATAGTGTATTGCAAAAGTCAATGAGAATGCAAGCAAGAAGATTTCATATTTACATTAAGAGATGATAGCCAAATCTAAGGGTTTTAAAGCCTTTGGTCAATTGCCCAAGGTCACGGGTTTCACATTATATAAAGAAGATATGTAAATTGTTGTTCCTAATTTGATGTATTAATGGCTCTTCATTTTGTGTCAGAGCTTCATGTCCATGAGTTTATTAAGCTTCCTTGATAAGAGCAAGGATTGAAAAAATGGTCAATTTAATGTATTCATAACATTCATTGCAATGGATAACCAATAATCCTATAGAATATAAATAAATATATTTAAGTTATATAGGTGTAAACCAATTGTTTTGTGTGGATTTAGCCCCTAATAAGTCATAGGTTCAAATATCATAATGAGGGGTTGAGGATAACTCACGATGGTATTACCACAACTTTTCTGTTACTCTCTTTCTTGTATCAAGTCTCAGATTGGTACCAAGTCTCAAATGGAAAATAATTCATCTATCAAATCTTATTATTCAATGCCACACTTTTAATCCATCTCATCTCATCATTATAATAAACCTTATATTGAGTTGTGATCTTATTTAGGCCCAAAGCCCAAAAAGGACAACCATAGAAAATTATTGTTTACACTAATGTTATGAAGAGAAACCTTGTAAATTTCCAACTCCATTGTTGAATTTTTATACTTAAAATAATAGGTATTCATGTGCCCTATTATCAATTTTATTTGCAAGAAATAAAACTAATTCTAGTTTGTCACCATTAAATGTAATTTTTATATATTTTTAGAAAGTGCCTATTAACATTTCCTTCTTTATCTGTATATTCTCATTTCAAACCAATGTCAAAATTTATTCAAGGCATAAAGATATCTTAGGAGACTCTCTTTATGCTTTTCCAGTAACACAACATCATCTTCATCTGCCTAATTCTTCAACAATTAAAAAAAACATAACCTACCATATCTATTCCTCCTCCCCCATTTTTCCTCATTTGATATTTCAACTAATTAATGAATATGCCAATTAATATGAGAGAGAAGGAACATCCTTGTTTCACTATAATATTTATATCAATTTTGACATTACTTCTTCCAATTTTACCATTTATGAGTACCCTCCATTTCTCTTAAATTGAATGGAATTCCTACTTTTTCCATCTTTTGCTAAAGTTTTATTCAAGGCATTGTATCCGAGACTCATAAAGTTGACAAAGAAGAGATACGCACTATTACCTTTCCCATATTTCCCTTGTGCTTTATGGACAAAAATTCTAAGTTTACATCGAAATCCATGTGAGAGGAAAACTTGACATTGTTTTCTTCTTATCACTTACTTGACTTTCTCTCTGGCGTTGTGCCAAATAGCTATAGAAAACCAATCAATGATTGTTCTTTGATTTTACATATTGATATTTATATGACGTATTTGCTAATTTGTGAGTTTAAAGGTTACACATACCATATGGCTTGATGGAATTTATCCTTAAGAAATGCATGCAAATTTGGACCTCCCCATTTAATGATTACAATTTTTAAACAATAAGAATAAAACGTCCTTCATTAGTAAGATGCTTAATTCTAGTCTTTATATATTCTTTTGAAGTAACCTCCTTTTCCTTTTTAGGGAAATGTATATTGGAGTGATCTGGATTGGATCATTATAATTTTTTTCATTCATCTCGATACTTTCAATGTAAAAAAAGTGGAGGAACCATCTCACGAGACTGTTTTTATTGGTGAGACCCAGTGTGGCAAAACATGGTCTGAAACCTTCCAGGAGTATTTTGAGGCATCAAATGATTTTTTTTGGAGGTAAAAATTTGTTTCTTAACCACAATACCATTTCATGTTGTTCTATACACAAAGACCTTTCCAATGGCATAAGACTCGTTTCAATCAGAGTCTGTATGCGAAAGCTATGTCACTCAAAAGTTGACCTTCCTATTTTCACCACCATAATTCGTGAGGATACCACGTTAATCCTCATTATTCATGGAAAAATGGCTATCCATGTGATTATTATGTAAAATAATCTAGAAGAGTCTATATTATAACTTTGGTTAAGAGTTGAAGTAGTCAAACCTAACCACTAGTAGGTTATCGACTTGTGTTATAACCAGGCCACTAGGAGGAAAATAGATTCCATGATTTTGAGTGTATTTGTTCAATAACTGATAAAAAATAATGAAGAGGGATAGGAGGTGTAAAGCCTCATGAATGCTTCATTTTGACACTCTTCTTCACTCATTTTCCTTCTCCTTGACCATTTCTTTTAACTTGATAGGCATCAAATTGCAGGTTTTTGACATAGGTAAGGTAGTAATTATCCTATTTTTCATATTTCCTAAATGTTCCTTATTATTAAGTTAAATTTTGCATTAACTACTGGATTCGTGAAATTTTGTAGCTAACATCTGTTTCTACAACCAACTCCATTGTTGAACAGGGTCCAAAGCATCATTCAAGGAAAGAGAGATATGGGCATAAAGAGTTTGATCCCCTCAACGATCTCCTCATATTCATCTACACCAATTCGTTAGAAGAAATCTCAAATCACGTGGTCAAAGGAAATGATCAACACGTAGCTGGAGCAAGAGAGCGAGAGTCTGAGATGAAAACGCCTCACGATTTGCTTTGCCAATTAGCAAATCATGAGCGAATCATTATCAATTTCTTAGTTTGATAGTTAAATTAAAACTCCGTTAGCCGAAAGTAGGCATGAAAGCCTCAAACAATTATTAAATGGATTTTACAAATACAATAAGGTGATACAAAATAGGGGACGTTGTGAATGAATTTCTGGTGACTATAATCGTTTTATAACTCTGTGCTTTTATTTAATGGAAGTGCCTTTGAAGATGATGCACAGTTAATTATTTATTGGAGCTTGTGACCCCCTATTTGTGGAGGGCCCTTGCAAACAGTAAGGGTTTTTAACTTATAGATTTCCCTGTTTGTTATTATT
Organism: Pinus tabuliformis; assembly: GCA_031772625.1. Classification (NCBI taxonomy): domain Eukaryota; kingdom Viridiplantae; phylum Streptophyta; class Pinopsida; order Pinales; family Pinaceae; genus Pinus; species Pinus tabuliformis. Next base: position 306,862,435 of record CM062811.1, read on the forward strand.
TGTTGTAGTATTTTCATACATGTTTCATTTCATAGTTTAGTTTGATTTTGGAATTCGATAGCAATAGTGATATTTTTTTTTACTAGAAAAGCAGTAGCGAAGTTCTTCATTAGTTGTTTTTGATAATTGAATATTAATCTTGGCCATTCATAATTTTGATATTCTTATGATAGCATTACAACTCTCTTTTACAATTTATGCAGTTGATTTGACTCATTAAAATACCAGTGGTTTAATTGTAATTTCTTTGGAATTTCATCAAAAAACATTTCAACTTCATAGCATAACTCTCTATAGATTTAAGTATATAGATTTCTCTCAGCTTTATGTTCAAATCATTTTTATTCAAAGGTTTTCTTAGTTTAATTTCAAAAAGAAGTGTGGTTTGACTGTAGTTACTTTATTGAACGTTCAATTTTGAAAAAAGTGTGAGTTAGTATAGTCTTCATTCAACAAGTGTAAGTTAATATAGTTTTCATTCAACAAGTGTGAGTTAATCTAGTTTTCATTCTGCAATTGTGAGTTAATATAGTTTTCATTCTGCAAATGTGAGTTCTTTATAGTTTCATTTTTCAAGAAAGGAATATTTCTTTAGATTCACAATCATTTTATTTTCACTAGATAGCAATGTTAATTTCATTTTTAAAATAGGAATACAAAACATAAAAACACATTTCCAATAACTCAATCAATTAATAAATCCAACTTAATAAAAATGCTTCTAGAATATATTGTGCAGTTTCACTTCACAAGTTTACCAACTCCGGTTGATAATTTATGTAATCAATTTAAGACAATTAAATTGATAAACATTTTTGGCGTCATTGCGAGGGAGTTGTAAATAGAAGTCTTGATTTCTTTTGGATAAAAACAAACAAACAAACAATAAAAACAAAAACATGATATGCATAGGGAAAGAGACTCTAGGGGTAGATTTGTAAGTAGAGGAAAGATATTAATTCCAACAACATCACTTACCCCACCATGACCTCGTACTGCCACACCACCCACACAAACCTAAATTTCATTCATAGCAGGCAAACATAAACTCCCTAAGGTATTAAGATCCGAAATCCAACCTGGAGATTCACCAACTTCATCAGCAGAAGCCATAATAGAAGAAGATCCCATATCCCCAACAAAAGGAGTAATTTTCCTATCTTCAACTAGAGAATAACTTCTAGATCAAGAGTTAGAAGTTCCTATTGAATAAGAGGAAGAAGAAACGTACTTCAAACCGTTGATAGAAGAATCAAAGGAACTAGAGGAAGTTGAAAACCCAATCTTAGAACCTGTTAGCTCTGCTCTATCATGATGATTTTCTAAGCTCAGAGATGAGCTCGGTCTGCTTGGTTGTGCTAAAAAGGATTCCACATCGGTCACCTTCCCCTTTTTCCTCCAACCCACTTATTCTCCACCAACTCTGTTACCCTATTTTCCTCCTAAACCCAGCAAAATAGCCCCTTTGCCTTTAAGCCCTGGGTGCAAAGCCTAAACCTGCCATAAAACCTCAACCATATGACTTTGCGCCTTTATAACTCATCGCCTTTTATCTCTGCCGTTGATCATCCCGCTGATCTAATGACTCCCGTCGCCTCCAATAAAGCGACCTGCTCTCCCACTCCCAACCGTCCGATCATCTCCGAAAAGATCCGATGGCATTCGCTTTTATCACACCAACAAATTGATTGAACGTTAGCGCGCAATGAGAGCGGTTTTTCTCTCTCATCCGCCGCTACATGCCAAGCGATGAATGGAATCGCGTGACCTCATCCTTTTACTGCTCAACGCCCGAAAGCGGTTCGATAAAAACCATTACCGCTCAACCAAACTGCTCCCGCCCGATAACGCCTTTGCAGCTGCGCCGCTCGATCACCGTTCGATCTGTCCGCCAGAGATCCAATGGCCCTCATTCACCACGCTCTTACCTCGGCCGATAGCCTCCACCAAGCCATCCCCTCTGTCTATCTTCTCGATTTGATGACTATTGTTTTCGCTCATCCAAATCATGCACCTGTCCATGCATTCCACGTCCTCCACCATTTCATTTGCCCGAAGAAGGAAGATGACTGGTCAGTTTGCTAGTACCAGTCACAGTCATTCCCCAACAACCATCTTTAACAAACAACATGGCCAAGGGAGAAAAGGACAGAGCACGACCCTGTAACTGCATTTATCAGTTATGGAACTTCACTGGTACGAGCACTCCAACTTCCTAAGAGGATAGCACAGCACCTGAACAGATTGGATTCATCCACTGAAGCAAGCAAACACGTTCAGAGACTCCATCAGGCAGTTAAATGCAGTTGGTGGTCAATTATGACCCCTCCATACCTAATTGGCCTAAGTGCTCTATAATGTAAATCTATAAAGACCCACAAACAAGATGTAATCAGGGTTGATGGTTGGAATTTGATGTAAGGTTCAACTTCTGGAGACTGTAGATATTTTGTCACTTGCAGCATCTCGTCTTCATTTTCAGCTAATACAAGCTTCTTTTGCTGTTAACTGCTCACTTTCCATTTCCCTCTGTTCTAAGCTTGTGCTTGATATGTTGTATTCTTGGTCTTTTGAGGTTTAGCACTAGATAACTGTCATCTTATCTGTGTTAGATTGTTGAATGTATCACTGAATAGGTTACTCAGGTTTCTTTCTATTTGATGTAAGAGAGTTGTCATCCTGTCTATGCATTAGTAGAATAGATTTACAGGTTTTTTTACTCGTTGCAGCCGACCATCACATGTCTTGTGCATCTGTTGGTGTGGTTTGTATTCTCCATATTCACCTAATATCTAAACTGTGAGCATTTGGTGGTCTAAAACCTTGTAGTCTGGGGGTGTTCACGCATGTCTGGACTGAAACAAATTAGAAGTGGTTATCTGGCTTGAACAAACAATCATTCCTTCCATTAAACCTGCAACAATAGTTGAATTTATATGTTACCAGGCATCACCGAGCTACAACCTAGGAGAGTTTCTTGGATTCCTAACATAATTGGCGCCGTTGCCAGGGAGAGGAGATTGAAGCTCAGCTTCCTTGGGAGAACGACACAGATCCAACTTTGATGATAGACAAAGTATGGACATAGTTTTGGTTGTAATCGTCTATCCGGCGACTCTATTGGAGGACTAAACTTTTGGTGACTCCACATCACAGTTCGGGCTCAGTTTGTGAGGCATACTCAGAGAAATCCTCAGAAATCACCAGCCGAACCAGTGCCTGACCCTGAGAAGATTGTCACGCAGAGAAAAACATCACAGAAAGGAGCATCAGGATCAGGTAAGCCTAAACAATCTTATGCATCTTTGCAAGAAATGCTTGTAGCTGAGCATGCACATGTTGAAAATATAGAGCCTAGCACTATCAGTGAAGAAATATTCCCTGAGATTCATAAAGCTACTTGTTCAATAAGTTCCCCTTTGGATCTTAGTCCAAAGGAAACCTCCCCTATAGTCCATCATATTCCCTTATCCTAGTCGTTCATTTCTCAGCCTTCTGTCATCCGAACGACCAGTACCCTTCCATCTACCCCAGTCATGGCAGGCCCACAAGCACCTACCAAAATGGAAAGAATCATAGCTGCTAGATACAGACCCCTGGTCCTGCTTGTTCCTTTGAATGCCATGCCTGTAGGAGAATATCAAAAATACATGCCTAAGTTCACTGGTACAGAGGGAGTAACAGCTGAAGAACACCTGGAGTCTTTTTATAGCTATGCTGATAACCTAGATATTAGTGAAGATGATGTGTGGATGAGGGTATTTGTCCAAAGCCTTGATGGAGAGGTTAGAAAATGGTTCAGAGAACTGACCCCTAGGTCTATAGTAGACATCGAAGCATTAGATGATGTGTTTTTAAAGCACTGGGGAGATAAGAAAAACCTGCTATATTACCATACCGAGTTTGGAAACCTCAAGAGGGAAAATGGGGAGTCATTGTCTGATTTTAATAAAAGATTCAATCGTAAGTATAGAAAGATACCAGTTGAAGTAAAGCCTACCCCCACCTCTGCCAAACTCACCTATGCCAATGCTTTTGATTATGATTTCTGCCTGCTATTAAGAGAAAGAAGATGTGCTACTCTAGCTGAAATGCAAGATGCAGCCTTGGAGGTGGAATCCAATATCATGGTTGCAGAGAAACTCAAAGGCCATGCTGACAAAGGAAGGCAGAGAGGTGAGGCTTCTTCTTCCTCTGCTTCATCCTTCGAACCTAAAATAGACAAAATGACTAAAATGATAGAGTCATTGGCTACTGAAATATCCAAACTGAAGGTTGAGCAGAGTTCTAGGAAAGCAAGGATGCCTAATACATTTTCTCCTAGAAATCCAAATCCATTCAGAAGAGCAAATGAACAACTGCAGATCATTCAGAGGGGTAAAGAGGCCGATGAAGAACAAAGGGTTAAGACTCCTTTCCAGAACGTAGTCACGGAGGAGGAGCAGTTTGATGAAGAGGATGAGATTCACTGCATGGAAGACAAGGGCAGTGCTGCCTTTTTGACATTGGCTACTTACGAGGAATCATTAATTCACGATCAAACCAGTCAAGAGTGGGACAGAGAAGCTATTATACAGACTGAGGACCAGCAAAGATATAACTTGAGGTCAAGAACAAGCAATGTCAAGGAGAATCCTGTCCAAAGAGTTTTTGTCCCCACAGAGTAGCAGATCAACAAACAAAAAAGACCAACAGCTGATCCAGTGATCCTTAAAGCACCAGCTCAATAGGTAAGAGGCACTGACAAGCCCCCTTCACCTTCTAGTTTTGAGTCAGAAGCCCAGAATTTAAAAATATTTGTACCTCTGATATAACTTGTAAGGAGTGAGGCCTTTAGGAAGCCCATCTTAGATGCCCTTGAGCTGAAAGTCACACAAGCATCCACTGACTATGTGAATTTAAAAGATGATAAACCTGTAGTTGTGCTTAACCCCATGACTAAACCTACTGATGATAACTCTCCATCATTTTATGTCTCTTTGACCATTCATGACAAAACCCTCCACAATTGCCTGGTGGACACAGGGGCCAACCATAACCTGATGCCCAAAGTTGTCATGGAAGAGTTAGGCCTTGACATCACGAGACCCTATCATGATTTATTCTCCTTTGATTCAAGGAAGGTGAAATGTCTGGGGTTGATCAAAGATTTGGCTATCACCCTAACTCAGCTGCCCATGAAGAGCATGATGATGGATATCATGGTAGCAGATGTCCCCACTAAGTTTGGCATGCTACTGTCCAGAGGGTGGATTAAGAGGTTGGGTGGGACTTTACAGAATGATTTATCTTATGCCACTGTCCCAGTTTTTGGAGGAGAAAGCAGAAGACTGTACAGGGAAGCCCAACTGGCCTATATCATCAGTTATGAGAAGAATCCCACTAATCATCCCATCTATGATGTGGACACTAACTTTGGGGCATGTATTCTCCAATTTGAAGAATCCGAGAAGGCCTCAGTGCAAATCAAGAAACTAGTAGGCCAGGCCATGGAAGAGGAAGGGGCACAAACCTGGGATATGTTATTTGATGGAGCCTGCTCAAAAGAAAATACAAGAGCAGGAGTGGTGCTGGTATCTCCAAAACAAGAAAGCACACATCTGTCTTTCAAGATGACTTTTCAGGTCGCCAACAATATAGCAGAGTATGAGGCTTTGCTATTGGGCTTAAACGCTGTCAAAGACAAAGGGATCAAAGGCATAAAGGTGTTTGGAGATTCTGATCTCATCATTCAGCAAGTGAACAAAACATTCCAAGCAAGGCACCCAAGGCTAAAAGAATACAGAGATGAGGTATGGAGACTCAAAGACTCTTTTAATAGTTTTTGTATCTCATATATCCCTAGAGAAAAAAATCAGCTTGCTAATTCCCTTGCTGTGTCTGCTATCATGTTTATCCCTCCCATGCCCCCTAAATTGGTTTATGAAGTCCAGATAAAATATAGACAATCCTTGCCTGATAATGTCCAGCACTGGAAAGTCTTTGAGGATGATGATGAAGTAAATAGGTTTCTGCAAGTCATTGATGAATTCTATGAAATGCAAATTGATCAAGAGAATGAAACCTTGGAAGAATGTCCCCATCCCCAGTTAAAGAACAGAATTGGCCGAGACAATATTGTTCAGCTACCTAGCAATTATATACCTAAAGGATTAGTGCCTCTAGAGAAGCTATTTGATCAGAATGATGTGCCTCATAAGATTGCCCAAAAAGAAGATCAGCCTGCAGTCCATAAGCATAACATAGGGAGTCCAGATCATTCAAAGTACATAAATCTGTCCACCCATTTGTCTGCCGCCCAAAGTTCTAAGTACTGCACCTTAATGAAGCAATTTGCTGATGTCTTTGCTTGGGAATACAGTGACCTCAAAACTTATGATAAAAAGATCATCCAGCATAAGATCCCCTTGGAGAAAGACACCATTCCTTTCAAACAGAAGCTGAGACCCATAAATCCTTTGCTCCTCCCCCTGATTGAAAAAGATATAAAGAAGTTATTGGCTGCCAAAATCATAGTTCCCCTGAGATATTCAAAGTGGGTAGCCAACTTGGTGGTGGTGAGGAAGAAAAGTGGAGAAATCAGGCTGTGCATTGATTTCAGGAACCTAAACAAATGCTCTAAGAAGGACAACTATCCCCTGCCCAAATGGAGCATTTGCTGCAGAAAGTCTCAGGAGCCCAAGTAATGTCTTTCCTAGATGGATTTTCAGGGTATAACCAAGTTGCTGTACATCCATATGATCAAGAAAATAATGCATTCACCACTCCTTGGGGTACTTTTATGTACTCTAAAATGCCCTTTGGACTGATGAATGCTGGAGATACCTTTCAGAGAGCTATGGATATAGCGTTTGTAGGAGAGAAGGATAAGTTTGTCCTTGTCTACCTAGATGATATAACAATATACTTCAGCAGCCATCAAGATCATTTGCAGCGTTTGAAGAAAGTATTTCTGAAGTGCAGGAGGTTTGGGATATCAGTGAATCCTAGAAAGTCACAATTTTCTTTAGAAGAGGGCAAGCCCCTAGGACATATTGTCTCTGCTGCAGGTGACAAAATTGACCTAGGAAGAGTGAAAGCAATACAGACCTTGTCTGTCCCAAGATCAAAGAAGGACATCCAATCCTTTTTGGGCAAAATAAATTTTGTGAGGAGGTTTATTCGTAATTTTGCAGAATTGGTAAAGCATATCACCTCCATGCTGAAAAAAGGATTAGATGTAAAATGGACTGATGCAGCAAGAAGATCTTTTGAAGCCATCAAAAGGGATATTATGGAAGCTGCCACTTTGATTAGCCCAGCCTACAGCAAGGAGTTCCATATCTTCTCATTTGCCTCAGGTGATACCCTTGCAGCAGTTTTATTGCAGAAAGATGATGAAGGTTCAGAGCATCCAAAAGCATTCTTCAGCAAAACCTTAAGGGATGTTGAACTGAGGTACGATATTATAGAAAAACAGGCTTATGCTCTTATCAAATCGTTGAAAGCTTTCAAAATATATATTCTACACTCCAAGGTAATTTCATATGTGCCCTCTGCTTCAGTAAAAGATGTCCTAACGCAGCTAGATGTTGATGGAAGAAGGTCTAAATGGATTGCCAAGCTTATTGAATTAAACATAGAATTAAAGCCCACCAAGCTTGTCAGGGGTCAAGGCCTTGCCAAGCTAATTGCTAAAGAAAATTGCAGGATGTTGGACATGAACTGCATAAGCAAAAACTCAGAAGAAAGACAGATAGGGGAAGAAACGGTTGAACCAGGGCAAAACTAGTCATTGTCAGAGAATCTAGCTTCTTGTGAATGGTATTTTGCAATAGATCAATTCTTGCTGAAGTTAGTAATCCCTTCAGAAATTAGTTCAAGCCAAACCAGAACTATTAAGCTTAGGGCAACCAAGTTCTGTATTCATGAAAATTTGCTGTATTGGAGGGATCCATCTGGAATCCTTTTAAGATGTCTGGACAAAGAACAATCCATGGAGGTCATGCATTAGTTTCATTCTAGCATATGTGGAGGACATCACTACTAGAAAACCATAGCCCACAAGATCCTCAGAGCTGGGTATTATTGGCCCACTTTGTTTTCTGATGTCTTTTCATTTGTAAAATCTTGTGACAGGTGCTAGAGGTTTGAAGGAAAACAACAGTTGAAGTCCTTGCCTTTGAAGCCAATACATGCCAGTGGCCCTTTTCAGCAATGGGGCTTGGATTTCATAGGAGAAATTAATCCACATTCCAGTGGCCAGCACAGATGGATTTTAGTAGCCACTGAATACTTCACTAAATGGATTGAGGCCATCCCTACTAAGAAAGTTGATCACCAAGTGCTCATGAAGTTCTTAACAGAAAACATTTTCACCAGGTTTGGCTGCCCACACGAATTAGTTACAAACAATGCAACAGCTTTCAGAGAAAAAGAGTTGGTGGACATGTGTGACTCAATGGGCATTAAGATGGTACATTCCACCTCATATTACCCTCAAGGTAATGGTCTAGAAGAATCATCCAACAAGAGCTTGATAAGGATAATCAAAAAGCTGCTGGAAGACAACAAAAGGAACTGGGATTCCAAACTGAAGTATGCATTGTGGGCTGACAGGGTCACCACCAAGAAATCCACAGGGAACTCTCCATTCAAGCTGGTATATGGCACTGAGGTTGTATTCCCCATCCAGTTAATCCTCCCTGTGGCAAAATTATTGTAGGAGGAACAGGATGAGGAAGATGACATGGCAAAGAGGATCAGTGACTTGGCAGAAGTACATTGAATCAGAGATCAATTGGTGGAAAAGGCTGCAGCTCATCAAAACAGAATCAAGGAAGCCTTTGACCGAAAGGCAAAGATAGACAAGTTTCAAGTTGGGGACTTGGTTCTTAAATGGGATGCAATGAAGGAAAAGAAAGGAAATCATGGGAAGTTCAATGCTCTGTGGATTGGACCTTTTGTCATCACTCAGATCCAGGGGAACAACACTTTCATGCTGCAAAGTATGGAAGGAGAGACAGTTTTTGATGGCCCAGTAAATGGACGATTTTTGAAATTTTATGTTGTTTAGGTCTACAAGCCTAAATGTTGTAAATATGTTATTTTTCCAGGTTTTAGTGTAGGCTCAATTAGACTCCATGCCCAATGGAACACTAGGAAATGTTGTTCATCTTGTTTTTGTAGGAAAGGTAGTGATCTATGCTTCTTGAGACCTCACAGGGAAGATCTCATCCCCAGAAGGAGCCAGTGTTAGATTTGTTATATAACGATGATTTTCTAAGGTCAAAGATGAGCTCGGTCTGCTTGGTTGTGCTCAAAAGGATTCCACATCGATCACCTTCTCTTTTTTCCTCCACCCCACTTATTCTCCGCCAACTCTGTTACCCTATTTTCCTCCTAAACCTAGCAAAATAATCCCTTTGCCTTTAAGCCCCGGGCGCAAAGCCTGAACCCGCCATAAAACCTCAACCATATGACTTTGTGTCTTTATAACTCATCACCTTTTATCTCTGCCATTGATCATCCCACCGATCCGACAGCTCCTGTCGCCTCCAATAAAGCGACCTGCTCTCCCACTCCCAACCGTCTGATCATCTCTGAAAAGATCCATCGACATTCGCTTTTATCGCGCCAACAAATTGATTGAACATTAGCATGCGATGAGAGCAGTTTTTTTCTCTCATCCGCTACTACGTGTCAAGCGCTGAATGGTATCGCGCAACCTCATCCTTTTACCACTCAAGGCCTGAAAGCGGTGTGATAAAAACCATTACCGCTCAACCAAACCGCTCCCGCTCGTTAAAGCCTGTGCAGATCCACTGCCCGATCACCGTTCGATCTGTCCACCAAAGATCCAACAGCCCTCATTCACCATGCTCTTACCTCGGCCGATAGCCTCCATCGAGCCATCCCCGCTATTTATCTTCTTGATTTGACGACTATTCTTCCCGCTCATCCAAATCATGCACCTGTCCATGCATTCCACGTCCTCCACCATTTCGTTTGCCCGAAGAAGGAAGATGACCAGTTTGCCAGTACCAGTCACAGTCATTCCCCAACAACCATCTACATCAAACACCATGGTTAAGGGAGAAAAGGACAGAGCACGACCCTATAACTGCATTTATCAGTTATGGAAATTCACTGGTACAAGCACTCCAACTGCCTAAGAGGACAGCACAGCACCTGAACAGATCATATTCATCCACTGAAGCAAGCAAACACGCTCAGAGACTCCATCAGGTGGTTAAATGCAGTTGGTGGTCAATTATGACCCCTCCATACCTAATCGGCTGAAGTGCCCTATAATGTAAATCTAGAAAGACCCAGAAACAAGATGTAATCAGGGTTGATGGTTGGCATTTGATGTAAGGTTCAACTTCTGGAGACTGTAGATATTTTGTCACTTGCAGTGTCTCGTCTTCATTTTCAGCTAATACAAGCTTCTTTTGTTGTTAACTGCTCACTTTCCATTTCCCTCTATTCTAAGCTTGTGATTGATATGCTGTATTCTTGGTCTTTTGAGGTTTAGCACTAGATAACTGTCATCTTATCTGTGTTAGATTGTTGAATGTATCACTGAATAGGTTACTCAGGTTTCTTTCTATCTGATGCAAGAGAGCTGTCATCCTGTCTATGCATTAGTAGAATAGATTTACAAGTTTCTTTACTAGTTGCAGTCGACCATCACATGGTCTTGTGCATTTGCTGGTGTGGTTAGTATTCTCCATATTCACCTAATATCTAAACTGTGAGCATTTGGTGGTCTAAATCCTTGTAGTCTGGGGGTGTTCATGCATGTCTAGAGTGAAACAAAGTAGAAGTGGTTATCTGGCTTGAACAAACCATCATTCCTTCCATTAAACCTGCAATAATAGTTGAATTTATATGTTACCAGGCATCTCCGAGCTACAACCTAGGAGATTTTCTTGGAATCCTAACAGAACCAGAAGCACAATCCTATATTAGTTCTGAAGAATGTACAATGGCTAGAGAAGGGGAAGGAGAGGTACATAATTTGAATGGTGAATAACCTAGGATTGGAGGGGGAAGAGGAGGTGAAGAGGTGGAGGAAGAGGAAGAGGAGAAGATATAAATCTAGAACCCTTTGGATTTCCTATCCTCGATGAAGATACAACTGTGACAATGAAAAATATCTCACCCTCTATCCTTCCAAACTTTCATGGATTAAGGAGTGAAGATCCTGAGACATTTCTCTTTGAATTTGAAGTCTTGTGTAGATCATATGATTATCTGCATGATGCTCAAAAGTTGAAATTATTCCCTGCAACCCTTAAAGATGCAACATTAAATTGTTTATGAGTTTAGGAATAAACTCCATAAGAACATGGGAACAAATGAAAACTACATTCTTAGAGAAATATAAGGATTATTGTATGCCCCATAATATTAAGGATGAAGTCTTTAAAATGGTACAGAAAGAAGATGAAAATATTGAAGAATTCGTTGAAATATTTTTTTATAATGTTAAAAGGGAAAAAATGAATAATCTAGATGAGGAAACTTTGAAAGCTCTCTTATTGAAATCCATTAGAGATGAGTGGATTGATCTTCTCAATCTAATGGGTAAGGGAGACATTTCTCAGTTGTCACTAGGAGAAATTTGTGAGTTGTGCATACACATTTCAAGAGGCAAAGAAAGAATTGGGAAAAATCCAAGAGATCCTCTTTTATTAAGGATTAATAAATCTGCAGCTGGGGCAGTAAGTAGAGCAAAATTATCAAATCTGCCTGATAATTTTAAAACATATATTTTAGGGAGGCTTAGTGAACAAATTGACACCCTTAAAATACAAAACAAGCAAAAAGTTGAAAATGCTGCATTATCCAATTTTTTGCCCTAAGTGCAGAAAGAAACATGCCCTAAGAGAATGTCCTCTTGATTTAAAGAGTGTGGCAACTTGTGTTATTTTTGTGGAAAATCATGATACAAAAGAATGTCCCTCAATACCAGGTCTTAAAGCTATCTATCAAGAAGAAGGAGTACCAAATCAGGTAGATCCTCTTTGTTTTATTGCTAAAAGACCTTGGCAGAATCCACAACCAAATACAACTCAAGGTTTTAACACTCAACCATTTGCACAATCTTCACAAAGTAATTGGGCTGCCATAATGCCTTGGAAATCTTAGCCACGAACTTGGTCACAAGGATGACAAAATCCTTATGGAAAATACCCTCAATACCCTCAATATCCTCAATTTCCACAATTTCGACAGTCATATCCTACTTTTCCTTCACAATATTATCCTTAGCCCGTTCAAAAAACTCAACCTCAAAATTTTAATCCACAACTTTCATTACGATTTCCTCAAAGAACAAACCAATTGCTTTCCAAACCACTCCCAAATCCGAATAATAATAAAAATTCACAACCTGTTTACAATATGGAAGGACAAAATTTTCAATTACATGATAACTCCACTAGATATAAACAATGTTCAACTTAGATCTGGTAGAATATTAGAAAATAAGTCCCCATCAATTTTTATTCAAAAAAGTGAAAAAGAAAAGATATTTGAAGAAGAAAAGTCTCTTAATGAAGAAGAAAAAACTCAAAAACAAGTTACTCCAACGCATTCAAATAACTCAACTCCTATTATGGAACAACCTTCATTTTTTGTTTCAAAACCACCTTTCCCTGAGAGATTAAAAATTGATTAAGGGGTAGAAAAACATATTTTATTACCTAATTATGACTTGTTAGATGAACTGAAGAATGTTTCCATAAAGATTCCTTTGCTACATGCTGTTGAAGTTTCTAAGTTTCCTTAGTTTAGAAACACTTCATGCACTTTCTATGATTTATTCCTTCCTACTTCCTATTTTTATTTAACAAGTTATTTAAAAAGTAAATATTGAAAATAAACTCTAGTGCATGCTCAACATATTACTGATAAACAAATTAAAGAAACAAGAACAAACACACCAAATGACACCATTATTTTTGGACCAATGTCCTGGGAAAAACCTAATGCGGGAAAACCGGTGCAGCTATTTGAGGGTTTTCTTATTAAGCAATATCAGAGTACAATCTAGGTGTTGAAACTAGCCTACCCAATAGAGAATTTCCTTAGCAGTTATACCTCACAGTGTGAGAGAAATCTCCTGGTTGAAACCCCAGAAAATCCTTTTGGCAACTCCTCAGCACAAAACTTCTCTGCAACCCCAACGTCTGTTCAAACTGGACTATGTCAGCCCCTCTCTATCTCACACTAGCCCTATGTTAGCCCCAGGAGGCTTTGTGTCAGCTGCGCTAGCCCCTCTAGTGCTCTGGGCAACACTTGGCTGCCTCTGTGTTTCCCTGCGTGAGCCCTTGCTGGCTCTGCGTCACCCTCCTTGGTTGCTGCACTGCTCTCCCAACACAATCTCTGCCTTCTCTGTTTCTCTGTACTCAATGCCCCTCTATTGCTCTCCCGATCATTGATTCTATCTCTCTTAGCAAACCCCGCTCTAGAGAATAGAATGACTGATCATCAGGCGTCTCCTCCAAGTGACCCTCAAGCCTCCTCTTATACTTTTCCTGTTGACATATCAACGACCGAGATTAAGTCCCTAATCAATGGCTAAGATTAGATCTAGCTCGATCCATGTCTTTTGGACCACTCTAACACAAAATCATATTAATACACATTAATATTTTATTTTCCTTAATTTTAGACTTAGGGACTCCAGTAAAATATTAATTGTTTTAATATCTCCTGATCTGTTTAGAATCTGCCCAAACCCTTTCTAGGTATTGGAGATCTCATGTGCCCCAACCTCTCCACCAAATTTCGTGGCTAGCACATATCCAATGCTACCCCAAATCAACACTCCCTCTTAGCGAGGACTGTGCTCTAGCAATACTCCTCACTGAGTACTACTCTGATCATCGTACATCAATACCTGTGCCGATGATAGATCTTCCTGCACAACATCCTCTGCACTGATGCCTCTTGTACTGTTGCCCATGGTTCTTCCACTGCCACTATTGCATATGTACGACAACTCCCTCTGCATTCGTGCTGCTGCTGGTCTTTTCTCCCATCACTGCATCCACATTGCATGCCCTCTCATCATGTTGCATTGTGCTGCCCACTGCTACACTACAACTCAGTTACTGAGAAGTAAGTAATTGATCTCCCAACTGACCTCCCTGTTGGGCTAGAGACACCCACTGATGTTGAAGCTCCCTCTGCCATTGATAAGTGCTCCCTCTCTCTGACCTCAGTGTTGCTGCAACAACTCTCCTACATCTAGCACCCTTTCACACCTCTATGTGCCATCCTGCACTGGTGCAACACTCCTGTGCCTCTCGCGCTACCGCAGCCTGCTATCCTCATGCTGTCTCGGGACTCCTACACTGTAGCTCTCTCTGCCGCTCCATCTGCATCTGTCTCTACCCACATCAACCAGTCTTGCTACTCCTCGTCGGGGCTCTCGTAGCAAGGTCTAATCCAAGAGGCTAGGTACCTCGAGGATCCTGCCCCTCATCGCCTATAGTCCACCTGACTACAGCTCCATGTCTCCCCACTTTCTCTCAAGTGGTGCATGTTCGCTCATGGCATAGCCATCGTCTGTCAAAACTTCCTTCTCTCCCTGTGCTGGCACTGCCCTAGTGTCGGAAGACTCTCCCTTAGTCTTCTTCCTTGGACACTGGGTTGCATAATGAGCCAGCTCCCCACAATGCAAGCACTTGATCTTGGAAATATGTTTCTTCTTCTGCTTCTCCTGCTTCCCCTTAGATGTTAAGGTCACATGTTTCTCCTCATGATTGACCTTGATCCATTTGTTGCTGCTACCTGTCTTCGAATGTCGTCTAATCTCTTCCTGGCGAAGAGATGCCCACATCTTGTCCCAAGGTGGGAGATTCCCTCTGCCCAGGATACTCTGGACGAACACTTCCCAATCTTCTGAGACAACATTCAGGGTTGTCCTCACCATAAGCTCCTGATCTAGTGTCACTCCTATAATAGTCAACTAGTCTCTGATCTCATTCAGCCCTCTAAGGAAGGTGTCAATCGATTGACCCTTATTCATCTGATATGACCTCATATGGTTCTCAAGTAGCATTCTTCTCTGCACAAAATTATGATGGTAGAGCTTCTTAAGAGCCTCCCACATCTCAAATGTCGTTTCCTTCTTAGCTATATGTGGTACCACATGATCCTTGACCCCGCCAAGGATAATGCGCTTGGCCCTCGCCATCGCCTCTTCGTACCTATCATTATCATTGGGGTTGACTGGGACAACTATTACCTTTAAGGCGAAGTTCTTGACACGATTTAGGTCAAGCACTGATAAGATTCTGGCCTTCCAGACTGCGATGTTCAATGCTCCGTCCAGTCTATCTTGGTCTCTTACCCTGTGTAGTGCCATGATGCTCCTCTAGTTCCATCCTTGAAGTTCTCCGTTCAACTCCTCTCAGTCTCTACTTCCCGTCTGGAAGTTCTCTTCAGGACTTCCTCTGAGTCTTGATTTCCCACCGAGAAATCCTTCTGCCACTTGTCAAGATCCCCCCTACTTTGATTGACTTGTGCAGCTGCACTTCTGATTTGGGTTCCTCGGTTAGAAACCCTCGGTAACAACTCCTCTGGCCCTGCTCTGTCATGCATTGTTCTGTCTACAATACCTCACCAACTCCACTCTGCGACATTCTTGCAACCTTCTAGACCACAACAACTACCTCTCTGTGAACTACGTTAGCCCCTTTTTGCCTCATCTTGGCTCAGCGTCACCCCAAATGGGCCTGCGTCAGCCCTAGGATGCCCGTCAGCGCTCTAGCCCTACGCGTCAACAAGACTGGCTTTTTTGAGGCTCTGCACAGTTCTCGGTTTCCTTTGCGTGGCTCTGGTTGGCTCCGCGTTGCACTTCCTTGGCTTCTGCGTTGCTAGAAACAGCTTCTGTCACCTCGGGAAAACTGTTTTCTGCTACTATTGCTCCGCTCGACTAATGTCTTTTAGTCCTCCAGTGATCTGCAATCAGGCTCTGATACCATGTTGAAGTTTCTAAGTTTACTTAGTTTAGAAACCCTTCATGCACTTTTTTTGATTTATTCCTACCTACTTGTTATTTTTCTTTAACAAGTTATTTACAAAGTAAATACTGAAAATAAATTCCAGTGCATGCTAAACATATTACAAATCAGCAACTAAAAGAAACAATAACAAACACACCACATGACACCATTATTTTTGGACTAATGTCCCTAGAAAAACCCAATGCAGGAAAACCAATGCAACTATTTGAGGGTTTTCTTATTAAGCAATATTAGAGTACAATCTGGGTGTTGAAACCGGCCTACCCAACAAATAATTTCTTTAGCAGCTATACCTCACAGTTTGAGAGAAATCTCCTAGCTGAAACCCCAAAAAATTCTTCCGGCAACTACTCAGCACAAAACTGCTCTACAATCCCAGTGTTTGTCCAAAATGGACTGTGTCAGCCCCTCTTTGTCTCACACTGGCCCTGGTCAGCCCTAGGAGGCTCTGTGTTAGCTCTAGGAGCCTCTACGTCAGCTGTACTGGCCCCTCTGGTGCTCTGCGCAACACTTGCCTGCCTCTGTGTGGCCCTGCGTGAGCCCTTGCTGGTTCTGCGTCACCCTCCTTGGCTGCTATGCTTCTCTCCCGGCACAATCTCTGCCTTCTCTATTTCTCTATACTCAATGCCCCTCTGCTGCTCTCCCGATCACTGATTCTATCTCTCTTAGCAAACCATGCCCTAGAGAATAAAATGATTGATCATTTGGTGTCTCCTCCAAGTGAACCTCAAGCCTCCTCTTATACTTTTCTTGTTGACATATCAACAACTGAGATTATGTCCCTACTCAACAGCTAAGATTAGATATGGCTTGATCCATGTCTTTTGGACCACTCTAACACATATTCATATTAATACACATTAATATTTTATGTAGTAGGAGCATGGTCGGTTAAGTCGTCAGCACGTACATAAATTGCTTGAAGTGAGGTTCCCTAAGTTTAGACTTAGCGACTCAAGTAAAAATATTAATTATTTTAATATCTCCTGATCTATTTATAATCTTCCCAAACCCTTTTTGGGTATTGGATATCTCATGTGCCCCAACCACTCCACCAAATTTCGTGGCTAGATCACATCTGATGCTACCCCAAATCAACATTCCCTCTTAGCGAGGATTGTGCTCTAGCAATACTCCTCACTGAGTACTACTCTGATCATCCGACATCGGTACCTGTGCTGATGCTAGGCCTTCCTGTGCAACATCCTCTGCACTTCTACCTCCTGTACTGCTGCCCATGGTTCTTCCACTGCCATTGTTGCATCTGTACGACAACTCCCTCTGCATCTGTTCTACTGCTGGTCCTTTCTACCAGCACTGCATCCACACTGCACGTCCTCTCATCATGTTGCATCATGTTGCCCACTGCTACGCTGCAACTCAGTTACTGAGAAGTAAGTAACTGATCTCCCAATTGACCTCCTTGTTGGGCTAGAGACACCCACTGATGTTGAAGCTCCCTCGTCCACTAACAAGTGCTCCCTCTCTCTGACCTCTGTGTTGCTGCAACAACTCTCCTGCATCTCGCACTGTTGCACACCTCTATGTGCCATCCTGCACTGGTGCAACACTCCTGTGCCTCTCGCACTACTGTAGCCTACTAGCCTCGCACTGTCTCTGGACTCCTGCACTGTAGCTCTCTCTCTTATCCCATCCACATTCGTCTCTACCCACATAAACCAGTCCTGCTACTCCTCATCGGGGCTCCCATAGAAAGGTATAATCCAAGAGGCTCGGTACCTCTAGGATCTTCCCCTCATCACCTATGGTCCACCTGACTACAGCTCGATGTCTCCCCACTTCCTCTCAAGTGGCGCATGTGCACTCATGGCAAGTCATCGTCTGTCAAAACTTCCTTCTCCGCCCGTGCTGGCGCTGCCTTAGTCTCAGAAGACTCTCCCTTACTCTTCTTCCTTGAACACTGGGTCGCATAATGACCCAACTCCCCACAATGCAAGCACTTGATATTGGAGAGATGTTTCTTCTTTCGCTTCTCCTGCTTTCCCTCAGATGCTAGGGCCACATCTTCCTCCTCCTGCTTGACCTTGATCCCTTTGTTGCTGCTACCTGTCTTCAACTATCGTCTGATCTCTTCCTAGCGAAGCGCTACCCACATCTCGTCCCAAGGTGGGAGAGTCCCTCTGCCCATGAAACTCTAGCGAATTCTTCCCAATATTCTGAGACAACATTCAGGGCTGTCCTCACCATAAGCTCCTGATCTAGTGTCGCTCCTATAACAGTCAACTGGTCTGGGATCTCATTCAGTCCTCTGAGGAAGGTGTCAATCGATTGACCCTTATTCATCTAATACGACCTCATTTGGTTCTCGAGCAGCATTCTTCTCTGCACAGAAGTATGCTAGTACAGCTTCTTGAGAGCCTCCCACATCTCAAATGTCGTTTCCTTCTCGGCCATATGTGGTACCACATGATCCTTGACCCCGTCAAGGATAATGCACTTGGCTCTCGCCATGCCTCTTCGTACCTATCATTATCATTGGGGTCGACTGGGACAACTATTACCTTTAAGGCGAAGTTCTTGACATGATTCAGGTCAAGCACTGATAAGATTATGGCCTTCCAGACTATGAAGTTCGATGCTCTGTCCAGTCTATCTTGGTCTCTTACCCCGTGTAGTGCCATTATACTCCTCTACTTCCCTCCTTAAAGTTCTCTGTTCGACTCTTCTCAGTCTCGACTTCCTGTTTGGAAGTTATCTTCAGGACTCCCCCTAAGTCCTGATTTCCCTCCTGGAAATCCTTCTGCCGCTTGCCGAGATGCCCCCTACTTTGATCGACTTGTGCAACTGCACTTCTGATTCGGGTTCCTCGGCTAGAAACCCTCGGTAACAACTCCTTTGGCCCTGCTCTATCAGGTACTGTTCTGACTACAGTACCTCACCATCTCCACTCTGCGATATTCCTGCATCCTTCTAAACCCCAGCAACTGCCTCTTTGTGAACTGTGTTAGCTCCTTTCTGCCTCACGTTGGCTCTGCATCACCCAGATTAGCCTGCATCAGCACCAGGATGCCCTGCGTCAGCTCTTTGGCTCACTGCGTCAGCAACACTGGCCTTTCTAAGGCTCTGCACAGTTCCCGGCTTCCTCTGTGTGGCTCTAGTTGGCTCTGCATCACACTTGCTTAGCTTCTGCACTGCTAGAAACAACTTTTGTCACCTTGGGACAACTGTTTTCTGCTACTATTGCTTCGCTCGACTGATGTCTTTTAGTCCTCCTATGATCTACAATCACGCTCTGATACCATGTTGAAGTTTGCAAGTTTACTTATTTTAGAAACCCTTCATGCACTTTTTCTGATTTATTCCTACCTACTTGTTATTTTTCATTAACAAGTTATTTACAAAGTAAATACTGAAAATAAACACTAGTGCATGCTCAAAATATTACAGATCAACAACTAAAATAAATAAGAACAAACACACCACATGACACCATTATTTTTGGACCAATGTCCTCGAAAAAACCCAATGTGGGAAAACCGGTGCAGTTATCTGAGGGTTTTCTTATTAAGCAATATCAAAGTATAATCTAGGTGTCGAAACTGGCCTACCAAGCAAATAATTTCCTTAGAAGCTATACCTATTATTTTGAGAGAAACCTCCTGGCTGAAACCCCAGAAAATCCTTCTGGAAGCTCCTCAGCACAAAACTGCTTTGCAACCCCAGCATCTGTCCAAACTGGACTACGTTAGCCCCTCTTTGTCTCACGGTAGCCCTCAGTCAGCCCCAAGAGGTTCTGCGTCAGCTCTAGGAGCCTCTGCGTCAGCTGCACTGGCCCCTCTGGTGCTTTGCGTAGCACTTGGTTGCCTCTGCGTGGCCCTGCGTTAGCCCTTGCTGGTTCTGCGTCACCCTCCTTGGCTACTGCGCTTCTCTCTTGGCACAATATCTGCTTTCTTGTTTCTGGGAAGACTAGTGTCTTTTCGACCTGCTAGTCCCACTAAGATGGGTAGCTATCTTAGAAACAAACAATCAAAGAAATTTGCGATTTCCTTTATGTATGATAGATAAGAGAGAAGCAAAGGGGACCAACCTGGATCTTTCGCTTGATTCCTTGCTTGATCTCTCTGTCCCTTGATAGAGCTTGCAACTCCTCTCCTACTTGTCCTGTTTTAAAGAATACCTATAGAGACAAACTAACAAAACACCATCAAAGCATCTCGATCTATAATACCATAGACAATGTAGAATCAAAAATACATTGACCATATAATTGCATTCACAAATAACAAGATTTACAAATACACGATTATATGGAGGAAAACTCAAAGAACTTTATTAATAGTAGAAGAGAGGATTACAACCCAGCTGTCTAATCCAGCATCATCTGTTGTAGGGAAAAGTATCCTATTCGGATGACCCTATCCCACTCTAAGGGTGATAGTACCTCAGCAACAACTGTAAAGAAAACTACTTAAGGTTTACTTCTTTATGAAAGCAAGAGAGAATGAAGAAATGCACTAACCGTTGCCTTGCGCTTAATGTCGAATCCAAACTCTTCTCTTTGCTTGCTTGCTCCCAGCTCCTTGCTCTTTTGCTGGCCCAGCTACAATGAGATCCTACAAAATAACCAAGAAGGAAACTACAAGAAGCATGCAATCATAACTGATTCAAGGATTAGCATAAATCAAATATACAATCATCACAACATAACATTGAAACAAGTGCATATAGAAGAACCTCAATAGCTTTTATTAATAGAAGAAGTAAAGTTCTGAGAGTGTTACAACCATTGAAGGCCCCAATCCAGCAACACCTCCCAGCAGAAAGAATTTCTCCTCTTCACCTCCTTCAAGCAATCACCCAATAGCTCTATAGTGAAACCAACAGCATATCATTACTTTGCACAAAATTCCAGCCTCCTGAGCTCATAGGAGAGAGCTCAATATATAGATGAATTGAGAAAGAATGAGTTAGCTTGCAACTGATGTGTAGCTGCCTTGTGTCCTCTCTCTCTTCAGTTGATCTTCAGTTCTTGAGTCCACTTGGAGAACCTTGCTTCCACTTGGAGAAACAGAGCCTCTGACTCATCACAAGGCGAAATCCCTGATCCAAGTGTCATTTTTGGAAGATTCCAGAGCAATGACTCAGTGTGCCACTTGTCCCATCTCGCTCAGCACAGGTGGGCTTTGTTCTACCTGCTTTGCAACGCAGGTACACCATGGAGGAGTTGAGTTTCAGCGCAGAAGCCTAGTGGAGCACCTGCTTTGATTTCAGGATTGCTTGTTTTTTAGTGTTTTCAGGTGGAGAACTGATCTGAGAGCTGTTGGTTTGCTGACCTTGTTCCTCTAGGGGTAGGAACATCATGTTTAGGGACTTTGGATCCCTTGGATTATTGACAATTCATGCCTGATGCTGCAAGGCACAAAATTGTCTATAACAGATGCCCCCTAAAGTATGAGGTCGTTTATCGGGTGAAATGCTTTATTAGGAGGATCCGAAGTTCATTCAATCTGCTGAGAAGTGTCCTGTAATAAGATACAATACAATACATTATTTTTCATACTTTTTCATGATCTAGCTAAGGCGGGCATTCCCATGCTCAGCTTTATAAATTCATTTTGGTACATAGAACAGACGATCGTCTGATGGTAGACTGATAATTCTCTGCTGAAATTATCATCCTTTGAGAAGGATGATCATCTGCTGCAATGATGTACACATCAAATGTCTTTATATCCTGAATATATATCGCAGCCCGGATGGATGAAACTAGATCCGGGGTCTTCAATCTCTTCCGATCTTCACTCGATGTACAAGTCGATCCATGTGAGAATTTCTTGAAGTCGAAAATGGAAAGACATCGCTTGATTACCGGTCAATGATGTAAACCGTTAACAAGCGCGAGAGGAATCACCGATAAGGATGATGACCCTCAAGGTACAGCAGTACAATTCACATGGTGGGAATAAAGGACTTGGCGTCGACCACCATGCAAAATCCTCTGGTCGAAGGTCATTGATGTATACCTGTCGCCAGAAGTGAGAAACTTGCCATTGAGGCATGCAAGCTTCAAAGTACTGAAGGGGGTGTTCCTAGATCAACTCCTTGGATAATGAGCTGATGTCGACAAGGAGCGATCCGTCAAAGGAGGGCCTTAATGAATCCCACATCATTGACACGGAACGGAGCTAGTGATTGTGATGAGGTGAAAACAAACTGTGATGTATGATTCAGGGTGGCGGTCATGAAATGGATGAAGGACAATGTATGGCAGTGGATGGGACACGGTTGACTCTTTGCAGAACAACATCTCTTGAACATATAACGACACTGATGTGATGGATCGGTAGCATTACCCCAACTGTGGATGGTGTGGCGAGGACCATGGTGATGAGACCGGTGAATGAAACAACCCAACCCGATGTGATACGGAGGACAAAGTGTCATGTTCAAGAGTGACTTGCTACCATTAAAGCTGTGAGGTTCTCCCAATTTTTCCCTAGTCATTGCTGACCAGTACCTCTTTATTTTTGTCAAGCTTGAGGAGGATAACATCTGCTTGTTCTATAACCTGCCCTTCGGGCAAGCCCATCGCTATGTTTTAACGAGCCTAGCGATAGGGAAACTCGTTCTCGTCTAAAGACAAGTTTGTCGCTATTTAATAAATTTAACGAGTCTAACGACAAGGATAACTCGGTCCTTTTCATTTTTAGAGAGTCTGAAAAGGTACATAAAGTCAACTCCAGAATTCCTTTTTCGTCATCTAATCCCTTAAGTCCGAAAAAGTATAAAACAATACAGAAGGGATGAGTTTCGGTACTTTTAACGAGCCGAACAAAACAAGCGCTCGATCTTTTTGTGCAATAATCCCTCAGGTCCAAAAAGATTAAAATCTAGAGGAGGGATAGCTCTTCCGGTCGTTTAACGAGTTGGAAGGCCAAAACTCGGCAAACTTTTCATATTTTACGAGTCAGGAGAAAAGAGCTCAAAGAAGACTCGTCTTTTGAGGAACGAGTGATAAACAGGGATAGCAGCAGATTCCAGGTACAGGTTGGAATTTTCCAATCATGGCAGTGTCACAAGGATGGCTTAGTGAAATCACTCTTCGCAGCTGTTCCTCAAAATGGGTAAACAAACATATGGAGATGAACGATTGGCCAAATGAACGGATGGAGGTGAGACTGCAAGAACACGACCAAGGGCTTTAATATGGCTGTCAAAGGTTACATTTACCAAGGTTATTTACCGGTTCATTTTTCTGGGTGAGCTCGAACTCTAGGGGAAGATTGCTCACAACTTGCGTTTATTTTTTAACGAGCATGAACTTTGCCAAAACTGCTCGTTTTTATGCATGCCCTCAGCATCATAATAACGCATGTCAAAGGAGGGTGCCCCCCAAGCTTCATTGCATTCAACTTGGTGGTTGGAATGAAGGTTTACCTTTGAATTTTGAAAAGGGGATTTGTTTCATTTTTTAATGAGGTTGACATAGTAAAAGAACTATCCTCGTGACTCCTTGTTTCATTTTTTAACGAGGTTGACATGAGATAAGAACCGTCCTCGGAGCCCACTGTATTTACAGTATTTCCATTAGGGCGATGATCCACGCTGACAAAATGTTTAGGAATCTTCTGAATCCATTAGATATAGAAGATTTGATGTTGTAGGTTTCCACTGTGGCTACTTCTGCCAGATTACTTGCCGGCGGTAGGGCAAAAGTACCCATTAAGGCAGGGTCTTTTAGGAGACCTACTCCTATATTTTGGAGCGACTGATTACTTTCATGGATCATTGTGTTGCTTCCCGTAACTTGGGAACTGTTGGGGAGAAATGTTTGTTGGTCGACGATTGTATTTTTTCCTTGAAAAGGAAATACAATCCTCCTGAAGTAGGTCGACACAACTGCAGCCATGGCATATATCCAAGGCCTTCCCAGTAGGATGTTGTAATCGAGGTTCCCGTCGATTACTTCAACATCAACTTCTACTGTTTTGCCCCCCAGTTCAACTTGCAAGTTACTTAAAATCCCGTATGGAGTGTATGATCGTCCATCAAATGCTTTTAATGTCGTTGACGATTTCGACAAGGGTGGTGAGCCTAAATTTTTCCAGCAACTCATCGACATAAGACATGTAGATGCCCCCTCATCAATAATTGTTCGATGAACAGTTTTGTTGAGGGCTTTCACTTGAATAAGGAAAGCGAGTTGAGCTGGTAACTGAGGGTCATATCCTTTATGATCAAAGGCCACAAGATTGGAATCCATTGGGCCAATCCCACCAATGGCTGATAATAAAGCTTGCTCTTGGGAGGTGCAATTTTGCTGTACCTCAGGCGTCGACATAGCGGACGATGGTTGAGCCAGGTCCTCTATTATATTGTAACCCTGTGTTATTTTTGCACGAGGATTAAATGTCGATTTGTGTACTACTCCCTTTGGCGACTCTATCATTGGTTCAGGAATGATGGGTGGTGCGACTTTGGTCAAAGTTGTTGTTGAAATACTAGGTTGTTTATTTGCCTTGTTGTTCAACTGCTTTGGATTCCTGTAATCTTTATTCCTTGTCAAAGCATTATTCTGCTGCTTTGAGGTAGACAACATAAGCACTTGGGATCGGGAAGCATTTTGATTAGCAACCAGATTTTGACCTGGATTAGGAAACGGATCAGTCAATACTGCTGGGGTTTTTGAACTCTTGAAGAGTTTCTTAACTTCAGCTATATGTGGACAATCTTTCGTCCAATGATCCTCATCGCATATATGACACCCTGTCGGGGGTTTCCCTTTCCTTTTCTTTTTCTTCTTGCCCCCTGGTTGCTTCAGTTGTTTGCCCTTGTCGGTCGACATGGCATTTACTTCTGAGGCAAGAAGTTCCTCATTTGCATTTTGACTAGAAATTTTGCATTTTCCAGTCACGCCATTACTGGCGTGAGAGTTAGTATTCGATTTAGGAGGGGGAGGAATTGAAAATTCAGGTCTAGGGGCGTCAGGTATTTTGTCGTAGAGCGTGCCCGACTGAGTATATACTAAGTCTAAGTATTGAGCATGAGCGATGACTTTCTCCTCTGTTACGACTCCTCCCTTGGCCACATCTTCCGTTATAGCCGGAAGTAACGACTTTATAAACCATTCAGCTAACAGCTGATCGGGAACGTAAGTTTTCACCATCCTACGACGACGTCGCCACTCATGTATATGATCAGATATGTGAGTGGCTGTTGTCTGTTTGAAGTTGGTAAGGAGTTCTGTTCCCGTTTCATACCTTATCGGTAATTGAAAATGGGTTAAGAAAGTCGTGGCTAAGGAGCTGAAATTGTCGAAAGAGGCTCTTGGCAATTCAATATACCATTTAGCCGCTGGACCTGTCAATGTCCTCTGGAAGAGGCAAAGTCTTATCGAATCATCATTTAGAGTGTTCGATGAACACCACAGATGAAAAGTCATGACGTGATTCGACGGGTCTTCACCTGGATTTCCATTGAATTTAGGAATGTCCGATGGAAGTTTATGCGGAATCGCTGGCCACCAAGGGGCGTAAGCAATTGGATCATTCGTCAGCCGGTTTAGATCTGGTAATTCTAGAGTTGCTACAAAAGGAAACTGATGGTTCAGATTAGGCGGAGCATATCCAGGATAAGATGGTATCGCCTGAGCAATGGGTCTTTGCAGACCAGCATGATGCTGACAACTTTGACAAGGTTGATGGGCGTAACCATTATAGCATGGTTGCCCATTACTTACAAAGACTTGTTGCTCAGGTCCTTGATATGATTGCTGGAATGGCGGTTGTTGAGATTGAACCAGCTCTGGTTGTTGGACCATTTGCTGTTGACCAATATTGGATGATTGACCAAGATGAGGAGTCACAGTACTTGTTTGAGCCTGAGTCGCTCCAGATAAGGAGGCACTACCCTGAGATTGTGATTGATGCAACGCATTCACCATAGCAGGAGTGGTGGTAATATTCGACACAGGGTGTACTGGTTGCATTGAAGATACAACTCCTGGTTGTTGAGGCAGTATTGGTACCCAACCGCTAGATGTGATTCCAGTTTGACCTGAACTTTGTTGTAAAATCCCATATGGTTGTTCTCCGGGAGGGAACAATGAAAGAGCATACTGCCCTCCACATGGTGGAAATCCATTACTTAAAGGGAAAATTGGCCTTTGAAGACACATTGGATCAATTTGTTGAGTTTCAACATAAGAAGTACCAGATGATAATCCGGATGAAGCAATAGGAACTAACCATATTGTTGTCCCTGATGGGACTCCGGCTTGTTGTTGACAATTTGCCGGGATAGATGGTATACCAGCAAACATCGTTGGAGTAGCAGCAGGAGGCTCTGCTGTTGTTGTGTCGGACGACACAGTCCTAGATGTTGACGGTTGTTCAGACATTTTGAGTCTGTCCAAAAGATTTTAGCGATTCTACAAGAACTTACGATGCCAAAAGACTAACTTCGAAGATCAACGCAGGAATAGGAGGTGATTATGTTCCGTTTAAAATAAATTTTATTAACGACGCTTTAGACACAACTTTGCTTTTTCATGTTTTAAGAGTCGAGAAAAAGTTAAAGATGACTCTAGTCTCCTTCGATGTTTTAACGAGCCCGAAGTGACAAATGCTCGGTTGGACTTTTTCAGTTATAGAGTTTGAAAAAGGCCAAAAGAAACTGCTCTAGAGATCTAGGCAGAGGGTGTGCCAAACCTTTCGCAAAACCACGGAATACGTTTTACGGTACGTGTGGTCAATCTTCGTGAATGCTGTGTTCACTGCATTGCGATCAGTAGGGCGGCCGACACGGCTTCCTAAGGATAAAGGATATATGCCTATAGGGGTCTCCCAATATATACGCGACGGTACGTGGGAGCACAAGTCCGTATTAGTGCCACCGACTCTCAGGAGGAATCACCCACCTTCGTAGAGATCGACAGTCACTATGTTTAACGACGCCGGAACACGTCTCTACCTAGACCTCTATGTGTTTGCGTTATGTTACAAAGCGTTGTTATGTAAATTGAATTTATTTTAATGTTGATCTTGTTTAGCAGTTTGCCTTTAAGGATCACCACGAGATGTATGTAACAAATTCCTGAATGCAGTCTAAGATGAGAAGCAAACTTTTTCAAATCTTTTTGACTGATGAAAATCTTAACTACTGAGGGAGAAGAAAGGCATATCTTTTCACACAGTTCATACAGCACAAACTAATGCACTTTCTCCTAAATCATCATGCAAACTTTTTCAAATGCAAAATGCACAATGCATGTATTTTCTTTTCCCTTTCTTAATGTTGATGTATTACAAAAAGAAAGTTGTTATTTAACTTTGATTTCGATTTAAAGTGAAAACAAACAAGCTTGTCCAAAATCAAAAGACACCTTAAGATTTACTTGTTTAATCACTGGAAATACATGAAATCAAACCATAATGACAAAAGTAAAAAGACTAATCAGCTATGGACAACAAACAAGCTAACTCTTTAGACCAGCAAAATGCCTAACACAGGTTCAGATCTAAGAGACCAAAGCAAGACTAGTTCACTTTCGTTATGGGAAATTGTAAATGATGTAAGAAATACAAAAGAACAAGTACAATTTCGTTATATAACAGAGGCGGAATGATGGCAAGTAAAGTTGGTTTCAGATAGGTACATGGACTGGTAACTGGCTGCAAAAAACAATAGTGAAAACAGGGCAAGAAACAGGAGGAAACCCCAGCAGCACTAGGCAAAACTGGATCAAAGCAGGTAGTACACTGTCAGTTTGACATTCAGCGCAGGTCCCGAAGGGGCTACCTGCGTTGCAAAGCAGGTAGCCTGTGTACAGCCTGCTTTGGAAAACGAAAGTTGCGTTTTCACAGTTTCCGGGTCATAGTTTTCTCAAAAATTCACGGTTTTTGCTCAAATCAGAAGCTATCAGTCAAGCACACACTAAGGGATGACAAGGAAGATGAAAAGCTATCACTAAGAGCTTACAAGGATCCTTGTAGATCAGCTCTTCAAATCATGAACATGCTCAGAAATGAGCTAGAGTAGCTGCCCTCTACTTCGCTTTTGATATAGTCAAAAGCTTTTCGATTTGGTACTCTTTTGTTCAGGAAATGAATAGCAAAATACTACAAACAATCAAACAGATACGATCCCCAGCGGAGTCGCCAGTTTGTTGTAGGGAAAAGTATCCGATTCGGATGACCCTATCCCACTCTAAGGGTGATAGTACCTCAGCAACAACTGTAAAGAAAACTACTTAAGGTTTACTTCTTTATGAAAGCAAGAGAGAATGAAGAAATGCACTAACCGTTGCCTTGCGCTTAATGTCGAATCCAAACTCTTCTCTTTGCTTGCTTGCTCCCAGCTCCTTGCTCTTTTGCTGGCCCAGCTACAATGAGATCCTGCAAAATAACCAAGAAGGAAACTACAAGAAGCATGCAATCATAACTGATTCAAGGATTAGCATAAATCAAATATACAATCATCACAACATAACATTGAAACAAGTGCATATAGAAGAACCTCAATAGCTTTTATTAATAGAAGAAGTAAAGTTCTGAGAGTGTTACAACCATTGAAGGCCCCAATCCAGCAACACCTCCCAGCAGAAAGAATTTCTCCTCTTCACCTCCTTCAAGCAATCACCCAATAGCTCTATAGTGAAACCAACAGCATATCATTACTTTGCACAAAATTCCAGCCTCCTGAGCTCATAGGAGAGAGCTCAATATATAGATGAATTGAGAAAGAATGAGTCAGCTTGCAACTGATGTGTAGCTGCCTTGTGTCCTCTCTCTCTTCAGTTGATCTTCAGTTCTTGAGTCCACTTGGAGAACCTTGCTTCCACTTGGAGAAACAGAGCCTCTGACTCATCACAAGGTGAAATCCCTGATCCAAGTGTCATTTTTGGAAGATTCAAGAGCAATGACTCAGTGTGCCACTTGTCCCATCTCGCTCAGCGCAGGTGGGCTTTGTTCTACCTGCTTTGCAACGCAGGTACACCATGGAGGAGTTGAGTTTCAGCGCAGAAGCCTAGTGGAGAACCTGCTTTGATTTCAGGATTGCTTGTTTTTTAGTGTTTTCAGGTGGAGAACTGATCTGAGAGCTGTTGGTTTGCTGACCTTGTTCCTCTAGGGGTAGGAACATCATGTTTAGGGACTTTGGATCCCTTGGATTATTGACAATTCATGCCTGATGCTGCAAGGCACAAAATTGTCTATAACATCATCCTCCCAGCATCAAAGCCCTATTCACCTCATTAAAAGCAAGATCACCCAACAATACAATGTCTCTTGTAAAAAATAAACCAACAACACTTCCTTAAAAATTACAAAATTCCATCCTCTAGATCTCTCAGATGAGGGATCCATTTATAGATGTCTTGCAAGGGTGTGAGTCAGCTCTGGGTTTTTGACTAGTGTCATTCCACTGATAGTTCTTGGTTCCACTTGGAGATTTCATTAATCTCTTACTCATCCCTAGGCGAATTCAGAGAGGCAAGTGTCATAGGAGAAGTTTCTAGAAGATTCCATGAGCATACACTTGGCAAACTGTCTTTGACATTTGTCCATTCTCGCTCATCGCACCCCACAGAACGCCTCTTCAGTATGCATCACACTTGGCTAGTGTAGCAGCCAGTATGCATTGCACCTTGACCATGGAGCAGTCAGTATGGTCCAGTTTTGGCCAGCTCTGTGTGTTTTTTCAAGTGGAACTTCTAGGAAATGATGTAATCAGTTGACCATGATCCTTTAGGGTATGAAACAACACTTTTAGGGGTTAAAGACCCCTTGGTTTATCGACATATATGATTTGGGTTGAATTGCCCAAAAATGTCTATAACAGTTGCCCCCTAAAGTATGAGGTCGTAAATCTTTTGATGTCGGGTGAAATTCTTTATCATGAGGATCTGAGGTATTCGAACTGGAAGATGACCTGTATAAGATACAATACAATACATCATCATTATATTATTTTCATGATCTAGCTGAGGCAGGAATTCCTATGCTCAGCTTTATAAATTCATTTTCATGTACATAGGACAGATAATCTTTTGCTATTGCAGACTGGTGATTCTTTATATGTAGAGTCATCATCCCTTAGCTTGGATGATCATCTGTGTAGCTTCTATGTACATTTGATGTCTTTATTTTCCTAAATATATGGCAGCCTGGATGGATGAAACTAGATCCGGTGTCTTCAAACTCGTTCAATCTTCGCTTGATGTACAAGTCGATCCATGTGAAAATATGTTTTGAAGTCGAACATGGAAAGACATCGCCTGATTACCAGCCAATGATGTACGCTGTTAACAGGCGCAAGAGAAATCACCGATAATGATAATGACCCTAAAGGTACTACAGTAAAATTCATGCGGTGTGAATATATGAGTTGATGTTGAACACCACGTAAAATCTTTTGGTCGAAGGCCATTGATGTAAACCTGTCGACGGAAGTGAGAAACTTGCCATTGAGGCATGCAAGCTTCAAAGTACTTAAAGGGTTGTTTCTAAGTCAACTTCTTGGATAATTAGCTGATGCCAACAAGAAGTGACTCGTCGTAGGAGGGCCTTGATGTATCCCACATCTACGACACGAAACAAAGCAAATGATTTTCTGGAGGTGAAAACGATCTGATGATACAAGGTTTAGGAATGGCGGTCATGAAAAATGGAGGGTGAAGGTATTGCAGTGGATAAGGCATTAGCTAGATCCGACAACACTTGAAATGGATTGGTAGTGTTAACCCCAAAAATATGGATGGTTTGGAGGAGCAATGGTGATATGACCGGTGAACGGAATAACCCAACCCGACTCAATCATGGTGATGGAGTGAAAGTGTCATGTTCAAGAGCGACCTGCTACCAATAAAATTCTTCAAGTTTTCTTCCCTTTTCCCCAGTCATCGCTGACTAGTACCTCTTTATTTTTTTCAAGATTGAGGAGGATAAGATATGCTTGTTCTATAATTTGCCCTTTGGGCAAACCTGTCGCTATGTTTTAGCGAGCCTAGTGACAGTGAAACTCGTTCTTGTTTGGATGGAAAAGTTTTTCACTATTGTTTTAAAGAGTTTAATGACAAAGACAACTCGGTCCTTTTCATTTTTAGAGAGTTTGAAAAGGGACGAAAAGGAAACTCCAGCAGTCCTTTTTTGTAGCATAATCCCTTAAGTCTGAAAAAGTATAAAATAGTACAAAAGGGATGACTTTTCGATTGCTTTAGCAAGCCAAAAAAGACGAGTGCTTGATATTTTTGTTTGATAATCCCTCAGGTCTAAAAATATTAAAATGTACAGGAGGGATGGCATTTCCCCTTACTTTAACGAGTTGGAAAGGCCAATAGCTCGACAATATTTTTATATTTAACGAGTCTAAAAAAAGTTTAAAAGGGACTCGTTTTTGAGGAACAAGTGGTGTTTTGGGGTAGCAACTCGTTCCGGGTAACCTTGGAACTTCTCAAAACATGGCAGGGTGAAGAGGGTGGCTAACAAATCCACTCATCGTAGCTGTTCCTCAAAAGGGTAAACAATCAAGTGGAAGCGTATGATCGACCAAAGAATGGAGGTGATGGTAGAACACAACCAAGGTTCAAAAGGTTGATAGTAGGGCAATGACAAAGGTTATTCACCGAGGGTGGATTCATTTTTTAATGAGATTGAATTGAAAGAAACTATGCTCAGTGGCAGGTTTATTTTTTAACAAGCTTAAACCTTGCGGAAACATTGCTCATACCAATAGTCAAAGATGTCTCTCATTGGTAGGTTCATTTTTTAGTGAGCTTCAACTCTACGATAACATTTCTCATTGCCTTTTTATGTAGGCTAGAAACGACTAAACTACAAAGCTAGAAAAACTAAAAAGCTAAGGAACTACTGAGGTTAGGTAGGATGGTTTTATCTTCCGTCTAGACAAAACACTTCCTTTGCTTTGTCCACAACGCAGACAAAGGTGAATGGTGGGTCAGACCAATCACCTAACCTAAGAAGTTAAAACTAAAAAGCTAAGAAAAGAAATTGGTTGTTTTTCGCTTACAAGAAAAAGGTTTGCATGCCCCAGGCATCAAGAAAAGGAGAGTCTCCAGGCAACCATATGGAAGTCACTGCAGTTAAGCAGGATTGTTTTTATCAGTGGTTTAGAAAAAAAGACTTCCTTGGCTTTTTCCCCAAAGTGGACAAAGGTGAATGGTGTTTCATACCAATCACATAACCTACAGGGAAATGGTTTTTTAGACCAATCACATAACCTACAAGGAAATGGTGTTTCAGACCAAGCACATAACTTACAAGGAAATCGTGTTTTAGACCAAGCACATAACCTACAAGGAAATGGTGTTTCAGACCAAGCACATGACCTACAAGGGAACCTATCTTTTTAGTTGGGTTCGTCTGCCGAAGGCAAACTAGTGTGCATGCCCCCAAGCTTCGTTACATTCACCGGACTACTCACCGCAATCAGGTGGATGGAATGAAGGTTGAAGAGACATTCTCGACGCAAAGAGACCATTTAGGGATGATGTTTGACTTGGAACTGTGTTCGAACCGGGAAATGAAAGTTGGTCGATAAGCTAGACCATTTTGCCTTCATGTAGAAAACACATCACTCGAAAGAGTGTGGAAACAATAGCTTCCATGCTATATATATAGTCACATCCAAGAAGTAGATTGTAATCTAATGGTCCTTGGACTACCATCACGTTCAAGTGAACGGTTTTCCTTTTCAAAGTTATTGGCAACTTCGGAAGGATCCCTAACGGTCGACTGGTTCCTTTGTTAAAGCTTGACAAATGATGTGTCACAGGCATAAGCAATGGCGAACCAAGTGCTTTCCAAGCAGTTGAGGAAAGGATACTCACTGAAGCCCCTTCATCTATGATAGTGCCAGACACGATCATTTTGTAAACTTGTACTATGATCCAGAATGGTACATCAGATGGAAGGCGGGGTCTTGCTAGTTGAATTCAATCGAAGGAAATGACTAGACTGCTTGGAGGGGGTACCGAATAAACGGTTGAATGAACCCCTTAAACTGGGGGACTTTCCTCCTGTTGTAAAGGAACAGGCGGATTGCCCCTAAGTTCATTAGGCTCTATGTCAACAAAAAGAATTTGAATGGTGTCATTCTCATTCCCTTTAGAAATTGTATCATCTGAAGGTGGACCTTCTGAAGACAAGACTGGGTCGACTGCCATCTTGACCTGTTGACTTTGGTCCGATACGGACTCAGAAGATTCACTTTCAACAATAGGTGTTTCGACTGACGGTTGAGTCATGTCAGTCGGATTCTCAACTAGCGATGGACTTGGTAAGAGTTTCTTGTATCCAGGTGGAAGTCGCTGTGGCAAAGTAGGATGATTATGCAATATTCTCTTGGCCTCATCTACAAAAGGACAATGAGGAAGGTGATGGTCTCCTTCACATAATAGACATGGAGTTTTGACCTTTCTTTCCTGTCTAGGACTTTCATTTTCACTAGTTGATGGTGTGCTGTCAACATGATCGCCAGAGGTTGATGACACCAAATGGTGCGAACGGGGAGACCATTCTCTCAAGATCTGCTGAATGCAAGGACAATCTCGATGAAAATGGTTTCCTTTGCAAATTAGACAAGGATATTTAGGAGACTTTATGTGTGGATTTTCACCAGATGATTCATTGTTGCCCCCTTGCTTAACTAACTTATTCTTCTTCTCCTCCTTCCCTTTCTTCTTCTTCTTAGCCACTTGGTTACTAGTATTACTATTTTCACCAAGCGAAGAGGAAGAAGGCGAGGGAGAAACAAACGAAGGAGAAGGTGAGGGGTCACTTTCGGTATCAACTGGTTGCTTATTCGATTGCCGAGGAATTTCGGTATTTTGAACGAGAGAGGTTGAGAATAGACATACTGGCAGACCAATTGTGATTCCTGGAAGGGACAATGTGGCCATATATGGAGCACCAATATTTTCCTACGAAGAAAATGGACTAGGATTCCCCTCAAGAGGGATTCCTTGATTGGTGGACTCCATTATCTCAACTTAAGATCAACGAAGGAATAGGGATGTTATTCCGAATTAAATAAATTTTAATGACGCTTTGACACAAATTTGCTTTTTCAATTTTTAAGAGTCGAGAAAAAGCTAAAGATGACTCTAGTCCCCTTCGATTTTTAATGAGCCTGAAGTGACAAGTGCTTAGATGGACCTTTTCTTTTAAGGAGTCGAAAATGAATGAAAGTGACTACTCTGGAACTCTAGACAGAGGGATTACCAAACCAATCGCAAAACTGCAATATACACCTTGGTGTTAAATTAAAGATAAATTACCAAGGACTTATGTACGACAGTGAATCTTCCCGAACGCTGTGTTCAGTGCATTGCGATTGATAGGGCGGCAGACACGACTTCCTAAGGATAAATGATATCAGCCTATTGTGGTCTCCCAATATATACTCAACGGTATGGGGAGCACAAGTCCGTACTAGCACTTGTCGTATCAAAGAGGAGGAATCACCCAACCTTCGATGAAAACGATAGTTACTAGATTTTACGACGTCGAAACACGTCTCTAGCCTAGACTTCTAGATGTGTTGCGTTAGGTTCCAAAGCATTTTTATGTTCATTGAGATTTATTTTAGAGTTGATCTTGTTTAGAAGTTTGTCTTTCAAGGTTCACTGCGTGATGTAGATGTAAAATTCCTAAATATGCAATCTAAAATGATAAACAGTCATTTATTTTCTTTTAGCAATGAAAATCCTAGCTACTAAGGAAAGAAGATTACGATTCTTTCAACAGAGAGCAAAGAGCACACACTAAATGAACTTTTCCTAAATCATTTTCGCACACAGTCTAAACACAAATGTAAATGCATGTATTTGTTTTTCGTTTCCTTAATGTGATGAATGCCAAAAAGTGAAACTAAGTATAGATTTGAAATATTTTCTTCAAAGTGACATTTCGACAATTTCTTTTCAAAATGAAAGGAAGACTAAAGCAACACTTTTTGATTTCGAATGGAAAATTGCTTTCGACACTTCAAATATTAAGAATTCAAATCAAATACAATGGCAAAAGTACAATAGACTATCTAGAAGAGGAAGACTTTACGACACTCTTCTTTTTGACTCAAAATGACAGTTACGACACGTTTTGCTTAAAAAATGATAGTTCGATTAAGCTACTTTTGACAAAGAAGGACTGTAAATGATGGAAAAATACATAAAAACATTTACAAATTCTAATCAATGGAGGCTGAAAAATGTAAAGGAAGGAGGCTTCAGCAATGAGATACTCATCATAAGCAACAAAATAATTGAATAGAGTTGAAAACAAGGAGAAAAAACCCAAATTTCAAAGAGAGAAATAGGGTTACTCAGTCATCGCACCTGTGCTTCTCAGAAACAGGGATGCATCTCACCTGCTATACACGGGAGGTTCAATGCATACAGACTTCTAGTTAGAGACAGTGCGATGGGCTAGGGAGTGAAACTGAGTTGGGTTTTTGGTCAAATTTGCAGTTGAGTTCAGTGACTTAGGCTGAGCTATTATGAACAGTAAAGAAAAAAGTACAGGGGTATGATCTTAAGAGGTTATTGAGCTACCACAAGGGCATTTAGAATGTTTGTAAGTCAGATGTTTAGTTCATAGA
Source organism: Pinus tabuliformis (assembly GCA_031772625.1). Classification (NCBI taxonomy): domain Eukaryota; kingdom Viridiplantae; phylum Streptophyta; class Pinopsida; order Pinales; family Pinaceae; genus Pinus; species Pinus tabuliformis. The sequence goes on from CM062811.1 coordinate 306,898,038, forward strand.
CCAACCCAAATATTGACTGAAGCAGCATTTATCTACTTTGCAATTGCATAGCAAGAGCAGTTCGAAGGCTATCTGGCTAACTTCAGCTAAAGCAAACAACAATAACAAACAAATAAACTATTCGTTCCCCAAAGGAGTCGCCATTTTGTTTTTGGGAAAACTAGTGTCTTTTCGATATGCTAGTCCCACTAAGATGGGTATCTATCTTAGAAACAAAAAATCAAAGCAATTTGTGATTTCCTTTATCTATGATAGATAAGAGAGAAGCAAAGGGGACCAACCTGGATCTTTCGCTTGATTCCTTGCTTGATCTCTCTCTCCCTTGATAGAGCTTGCAACTCCTCTCTTACTTGTCCTGCTTTAGAGAATACTTGTAGAGACAAACTAACAAAACGCCATCAAAGCATCTCGATCTATAATATCATAAATAATGCAGAATCAGAAATAAATTGACCATACAATTGCATTCACAGATAACAAGATTCACAAATACACGATTATATGGAGGAAAACTCAAAGAAATTTATTAATAGTAGAAGAGAGGATTACAACCCAGCTGTCTGATCCAATATCATCCTCCTAGCATCAAAGCCCTCTTCACCTCATGAAAAGCAAGATAACCCAACAATACAATGTCTCTTCCCAAAGATAAACCAACAACACTTCCTTACAAATTACAAAATTCCAGCCTCTAGATCTATCAGATGAGGGATCCATTTATAGATGTCTTGCAAGGGTGTGAGTCAGCTCTAGGTTTTTGACTAGTTTCATTCCACTGATAGTTCTTGGTTCCACTTGGAGATTTCATTGATCTCTTACTCATCCCTGGGCGAATTCAGAGAGGAAAGTGTCATAGGAGAAGTTTCTAGAAGATTCCATGAGCATCCACTTAGCAAACTATCTCTGCTATTTGTCCATTCTTACTCATCGCACCCCACAGAAGGCCTCTTCAGTATGCATCACACCTAGCTAGTGTAGCAGCCAATATGCATCGCACCTTGACCATGGAGCAGTCAGTATGGTCCAGTTTTGGCCAGCCCTGAGTGTTTTTCAGGTGGAGCTTCTGGGAAATGATGTAATCGGTTGACCATGATCCTTTAGGGTATGAAACAAAACTTTTAGGGGTTAAAGAGCCCTTGGTTTATTGACATATATGATTGGGGTTGAAGTGCCCAAATATGTCTATAACACTTCTCTATTTCTCTGTACTCAGTGCCCCTCTGCTGCTCCCCCAATCATTGATTCTATTTCTCTTAGCAAACCCCACTCTAGGGAATAGAATGATTGGTCATCTGGTGTCTCCTCCAAGTGACCCTCAAGCCTCCTCTTATAATTTTCTTTTTGACATATCAACGACCGAGATTAAGCCCGTAATCAACGGCTAAGATTAGATCTGGCTTGATCCATGTCTTTTGGACCACTATAACACAGATTCATATTAATACACATTAATATTTTATGTAGCAAGAGCAGGGTCAGTCAAGTCGTTAGCAAGTACATAAACTTCTTGAATTGAGGTTCCCTAAGTTTAGACTTAGTGACTCGAGTAAAAATATTAATTATTTTAATATCTCCTGATTTGTTTAGAATTTTCCTAAACCCTTTCTGGGTATTGGAGATCTCATGTGCCCCAACCTCTCCACCAAATTTCGTGGCTAGAGCACATCCGATGCTACCCCAAATCAACACTCCCTCTTAGTGAGGAATGTGCTCTAGCAATACTCCTCACTATGTACTACTCTGATCATTCGGCATCGGTACTTGTGCTGATGCTAAGTCTTCTTGGGGAACATCCTCTGCACTGATGCCTCATGTATTGTTGCCCATGGTTCTTCCATTGCCACTGTTGCATCTATACGACAACTCCCTCTGCATCCATGCTGCTGCTGGTCCTTTCTCCCAGCACTACATCCACACTGCACATCCTCTCATCATGTCGCATCGTGTCACCCATTGCTACACTGCAACTCAATTACTGAGAAGTAAGTAACTGATCTCCCAACTGACCTCCCTGTTGGGCTAGAGACACCCACTGATCTTGAAGCTCCCTCTGCTGCTGACAAGTGCTCCCTCTCTCTGACCTCTGTGTTGTTGCAACAACTCTCCTGCATCTCGCACCCTTGCACACCTCTATGTGCCGTCCTACACTGGTGCAACACTCCTGTGCCTCTCGCACTACTGTAGCCTGCTACCCTCATGCTGTCTCGGGACTCCTGCACTGTAGCTCTCTCTGCCGCCCCATCCGCATCCATCTCTACCCACATCAACCAGTCCGGTTACTCCTCATCGGGGCTCCCGTAGCAAAGTCTAATCCAAGAGGCTGGGTACCTCAAGGATCTTGCCCCTCATCGCCAGTAGTCCACCTGACTACATCTCAATGTCTCCCCACTTCCTCTCAAGTGGTGCATGTCACTCATGGCACAGTCATCATCTGTCAAAACTTCCTTCTCTGCCCGTGCTAGCGCTGCCTTAGTCTCGGAAGACTCTCCCTTACTTTTCTTCCTTGGACACTGGGTCACATAATGACCCAACTCCCCACAATGCAAGCACTTGATCTTGGAGAGATGTTTCTTCTTCCGCTTCTCCTACTTTCCCTTAGATGCTAGGGCCACATCTTCCTCCTCCTACTTGATCTTGATCCCTTTGTTGCTGCAACCTGTCTTCAATTTTCATCTGATCTCTTCCTGGCGAAGAGCTGCCCACATCTCGTCCCAAGGTGGGAGAGTCCCTCTGCCTAGGATACTCTGGAGAAATACTTCCCAATATTCTGAGACAACATTTAGGGTTGTCCTCAGCATAAGCTCCTGATTTAGTGTCGCTCCTATAATAGTCAACTGGTCTCAGATCTCATTTAGTCCTCTAAGGAAGGTGTCAATCGATTGACCCTTCGTCATATGATATGACCTCATCTGGTTCTCAAGCAACATTCTTCTCTGCACAGAGGTATGCTGGTACAACTTCTTTAGAGCCTCCCACATCTCAAATGTCGTTTCCTTCTCAGCTATATATGGTACCACATGATCCTTGACACCGTCAAGGATAATGAACTTGGCCCTCGCCATCGCCTCTTCATACATGTCATTATCATTGGGGTCGACTGGGACAACTATTACCTTTAAGGCGAAGTTCTTGACACAATTCAGGTCAAGCATTGATAAGATTCTGGCCTTCCAGACTGCAAAGTTCGATGCTCCGTCTAGTCTATCCTGGTCTCTTACCTTGTGTAGTGCCATGATGCTCCTCTACTTCCCTCCTCGAAGTTCTCTATTTGACTCCTTTGAGTCTCTACTTCCCGTCTGGAAGTTCTCTTTAGGACTCCCTCTGAGTCCTGATTTCCCTCCTGGAAATCCTTCTGCCACTTTTCGAGATGCCCCCTACTCTGATTGACTTGTGCAGCTGCACTTCTGATTCAGGTTCCTTGGCTAGAAACCCTCGGTAACAACTCCTCTGGCCCTGCTTTGTCAGGTACTGTTCTGGATACAGTACCTCACCAGCTCCACTCTCCCATATTGCTGTAGCCTTCTGGACCCAACAAGTGGCTCTCTGTGAACTGCGTTAGCCCCTTTCTGCCTCACACTGGCTCTAGGTCACCCCATATGGGCTTGCATCTGCCCTGGGATGCCTTGCATCAGCCCTCTGGCCCACTGCGTCAACAACACTGGCCCTTCTAAGGCTCTGCGCAGTTCCCGCTTCCTCTGCATCGCTCTGGTTGGCTTTGCATCACACTTCCTTGGCTTCTGCACTACTAGAAACAACTTCTGTCACCTCGGGACAACTGTTTTCTGCTGCTATTGCTCCGCTCGAATGATGTCTTTTAGTCCTCCTGTGATCTGCAATCACGCTTTGATACCATGTTGAAGTTTCTAAGTTTAATTAGTTTAGAAACCCTTCATGCACTTTTTCTGATTTATTCCTACCTACTTGTTATTTTTCTTTAACAAGTTATTTACAAAGTAAATACTGAAAATAAACACCAGTGCATGCTCAACATATTACAGATCAGCAACTAAAAGAAACAACAACAAACACACCACATGACACCATTATTTTTGGACCAATGTCCCCAGAAAAACGCAATGCAGGAAAACTAGTGCAACTATTTGAGGGTTTTCTTATGAAGAAATATTAGAGTACAATCTGGGTGTTGAAACCGGCCTACCCAACAAATAATTTCTTTAGCAGCTATACCTCACAGTTTGAGAGAAATCTCCTAGCTGAAACCCCAAAAAATTCTTCCGGCAGCTACTCAGCACAAAACTGCTCTGCAATCCCAGTGTCTGTCCAAAATGGACTGTGTCAGCCCCTCTTTGTCTCATGCTGGCCCTGGTCAGCCCCAGGAGGCTCTGTGTTAGCTCTGGGAGCCTCTGCGTCAGTTGCACTGGCCCCTCTGGTGCTCTGTGCAACACTTGGCTGCCTCCGCGTGGTCCTACATGAGCCCTTACTGGTTCTGCATCACCCTCCTTGGCTGCTGCACTTCTCTCCCGACAAAATCTCTGCCTTCTCTGTTTCTCTGTACTCAATGCCCCTATGCTGCTCTCCCGATCATTGATTCTATCTCTCTTAGCAAACCCCGCTCTATAGGATATAATGACTGATCATTTGGTGTCTTCTCCAAGTGACCCTCAAGCCTCCTCTTGTACTTTTCTTGTTGACATATCAACGATTGAGATTAAGTCCGTAATCAATGGCTAAGATTAGATCTGGCTTGATCATTGTCTTTTGGACCACTCTAACACAGATTCATATTAATTCATATTAATATTTTATGTAGCAGGAGCAAGGTTAGTCAAGTCGTCACCAGGTACATAAATTGCTTGAATCGAGGTTCCCTATGTTTAGACTTAGCGACTCGAGTAAAAATATTAATTATTTTAATATCTCTTGATTTGTGTAGAATCTGCCCAAATTCTTTCTCGGTATTGGAGATCTCATGTGCCCCAACCTCTCCACCAAATTTTGTGGCTAGAGCACATTCGATGCTACCCCAAATCAACACAATCCATTAAGTAAATACCAATTTTCGCAAAGACAATTAGAGACTTGAGCATAAAAAGACGAGGAAGAAAAAGAAGAAATAAAAATAATCCAACTAGTTGGAAAAATTATCGATATCATGATGGGTAAGACAAAATTGGTTAATAAATATTTCAGATATTGAAAATTATCTTCAAAATTTGTAGTCCATTCAATCTATACTCATTTATGTTGCAACGAAATAATTGAATGTACAATATTATACAAACCTTGAATAAATATCATGTGGTAATTAGGTAAACCCATAAAGAGTCTCACCTTTGACATATTCTTTGGTGATGGCCAATGTTTGATGGATTAATTCATGTTCCCTAGGTCCATTGTTATGCCCTCCTCTAAGACATTTTGAACTAAAACATGGCTTTTCCTTTGATAGAAAATGCACTTGCTCAACTTGGCATACAATTATTGGTCTTGCAACACATATAGCACCATCCTCAAATGTCGCTCATACTCCTCTATTGTCCTGGAGTGTATAAGAATATCACCCAAGAAGGCAATAACAAATTATTCTATATAAACTCTAAACACTCTATTCATCAAACATATAAAACTAGAAATTGCACAACATGTTTCAAAGTAAATGTTGTAAGGTGGTAGCATAGGAAACAATAGCATAGAAGAAAGAAAAAAAATTATGCAATTTTTTTTCTTTACTAACATTTCTTTTTTATCATATGTTATGTTTCAGGGAGATTTCAACCAAGCCAATATTCTAGAATATGTTCAAAATGAAGGTAATGTGAAACATCTTAACTCCAAAGGATTTATGAAAATTCTCTTCATTAAGATTCATGAACTATTACAAGTAAATGATTTAAATCAAACATTTCATAGCAAAAGTAATCTCATATCACCTTTTATTCAGAATGCAATGGATAATAGCTTTTGTTAGAAGGGATTCAAGATAATGTATGTGCATTTTGAGTCATTTTTATGTTAGATGTTATGACTAGAACATTTTAGTCATTTTGAGTCATTTTTATGTACTTAACATTGCAGATGGATTTAGAGACCCTCTTAAATGGGTCTCTAAATTTTAACACTGTAGATGGACTCAAAGACCCCTTTGTCTCTAAATTTAACACTGTAGATGGATTCAAAGAAGGGGATCTCTGAATCCATTTGCAGTGCTAAAATTTAGAGACAAAAGGGTATTCATAATTTTAACATTGTAGATGGATTTAGAGACCCCTTTGTCTCTAAATTTTAACAATGTAGATGGATTCAGAGACCCATGTAGTGAAATGTAACACTTCAATATCAAAATTGCAATTTTCCATTTTCGAAGTGACATAATTAAAAATTACTAACATAAATGAGTAATTCATATACTTGTTGTACTTGTTATTTGGTCATATTTTTATTCTTGGACTATAGTAATCATTTAAGCTAATCATTATTAGTTTTATCACTTATTATCTAGTCATATATTTTATTCCTGGACTAAATTAGTCATTTAAGTTAGTCACTTTTAGTTTGGTCACTTATTATTTAGTCATATATTTTATCCCTAGACTAAATTAGTCATTTAAGTTAGTCATTTTTAGTTCGGTCACTTAAAATTGCTCAAATTTAGTAGTAATTCACTTGAAATAATCGTAGTGACTAACTTTTTTAGTCACCTAGTCACTAATTTCATCATTTTCTACTAGTGAACAATTCAAAAATACCTTGATCCAAGAAGTCCCATTGTGAAAACACACATCAATGGTGTGGATATTCCAAATACATTGATTGATCTAGGAGAAGCCATAAATATCATGAGTAAACAAACTATGAATCAATTAAAACTTTCTAATCTTCAATATACATCTACATTGTTACAATTAGCAGATAGATCTGTAATCAAACTTGATATATATATGTATCCTTATATTCTTGGGAATACCTTGTCTATTTTATGATTTTAACACCCAATAATAACTTAGGAAGACATCCATTGATTCTAGGAAGACCATGGCTAGCTACAACTGATGCTTTTATTAGTTGTAGATCTGGTGATATGTTCATTTCTGATGGGAGCATAACAAAGAAATTCACATTGTATACACCAGCGAAAACAACAGTAGAGGTTGAAAATGAAGAATGGATAGATGATGACATTGACATAATACCAATCTTTGCTACTTCACAAATAGATGAGGAAGATCAAATTTTGAATTTAATGGAAAATAATGAATCTTCATCATATTGTGAATCTAGTCAGAGTTTTCAAGAACAATGCAATATTGAATATTTATCATCTCGTCAACTATCCTTGCATTCTATGGAAAAAATTAGCAATTCTACAATTGAAATATTTCAAGGAAAAACTTTGAATATCAACAATAATTTGGAAGAATTTCAAAATAAAGAATTAATAAATATGTTACAAGAACATTCCTTTGCTTATGCATGGGAATATACTGGCATGAAGGGAATTGATCCCAATACTTGTATACATCATATCTACATTGAAGAAAATTCCAAACCAATTCGACAACCTCAAAGAAGAACGAATCCAAATCTAAGGGAAATTGTTAAGGAAGAACTACAAAAATCGTTGAATGTCAATTTGATCTATCCAATATCAGACAGTCAATGGGTTTCGCCCTTAGTAATTGTTCCTAAAAAGAATGGAAAATGAAGAGTGTGTATTGACTATAGGGAACTGAATAAAGCCACTTTAAAAGATCACTTTCCACTCCCTTTCATAGATCAAGTTTTAGATACATTGGCAAGAAAGAAATATTTTTCATTCTTAGATGGTTTTAGTGGGTATAATCAAATCCAAGTAGCCCAAAAGACCAAGATAAAACTACCTTTACCTACCCATGGGGAACTTATGCTTATTGAGTACTTCCTTTTGGATTATGTAATGCTCTTGCAACATTCCAAATAGGAGTATTAGGCATTTTTTCTGATCTAATTCATGATTGTGTGCAAGTGTATATGGACGATTTTACAGTTTATGGAAATTCTTTTGAAAAACCTCTTAAGCATTTGGAAAAAGTCCTCATTAGATGTAAAGAGGCAAATCTCTCATTAAGCCATAAAAAATGTATGATGTTTACTGAGGGAATTGTTTTAGGACACCATATTTCAGGAAATGGAATTAGAGTGGACACATATAAAGTAGAATTATTTCTAAACTATCAATTCCAACCTGTCAATGAGATGTTATAAGTTTTCTTGGTTTCATTAGTTATTATAGAATATTCATAGAAAACTTTACAAAAAATTGTATCTCCACTTTTCAAACTGCTCAGAAAAGACCACGAATTCAATTGGAATTCTGATTTCCAAAAGGCCTTTGAATCATTAAAAGAGAAAATCTCTAGAATGCCCATTCTTAGAGGACCAAATTGGAAATTACCATTTCACATTTCAACTAATGCTTCAGACATAGCTTTAGGAGTTGTACTAGGGAAAAAAGACTTAACTCCATATGCCATTTATTACACCAGTAAAAATTTGACTTCTGTAGAGTTAAATTATACTGTCACAAAAAATTAGGTTTTAGTTGTTGTTCATGCCATCAATAAATTTAGACATTATATTACTAGCTATTAATTTTTTTTACATACTGATCATTCTGCAATTAGATACTTAATGAATAAACCAATCACTAATGGTAGAATCATTAGATGGTTGTTGTTGTTACAAGAGTTTAACATTACTATTTTGGATCGACCTAGAAAAAAATACAGCTGCTGAATTTTTATCAAGGATTCAAAATGATAACAATAACATGCATGTAGAAGATAACTTTCCTGATGAATGTCTTTTTGCAGTATCTACTAAATATCCATGGTTTTCAGATAGTGCTAACTATTTGGCTACAGGGAAATTACCTTCATATTTGTCTCCTCGAGAAAAAAGGAAGGTAATTCTAATTAGTGCATCTTTTTCATGGATAAATGAAGAATTGTATAAAACAGGGCTAGAACTAATCATCCAAAGGTGTGTTAGACAAGATGAAGTACCAGAGATATTGAAATCTTGTCATGATGAGCCATGTGGAGGACACTTCACTGACAAAATAACTTCTTACAAAGTCCTTCTCTTAGGATACTATTGGCCTTCCCTTTTTAAGGATGCCAGGGAGTATGTTAAGAGATGTGATAGTTGTCAAAGGATGGGGAAACATGTTCCTTCTGATGAGATGCCTCTACAACCTCAGGTACTTATTGAGCCTTTTGAAAAATGGGCTTTGGATTTTGTTGGTCCAATCAATCCACCTTCGAGATAGAAAATGTACATTCTTATTTGCACTGATTATGTTACAAAATGGGTAGAAGCTAAAGAACTTCCTTTTGCTACTGAAAATGTTGTAGTTTCATTTATTTTTGAGGATATCTTTACTTGTTTTGGTGTCCCAAGAGAAATTGTAATAGATCAAGGTACTCAATTCACATCCAATTTGGTACAGTAGATAATGGAGGAGTACAAAATTAAACATCAGAATTCTACTCCATATCATCCTCAAGAAAATGGACAGATAGAGTCCACCAATAAAGTCATTGAGACATTTCTCACCAAAATTGTGCATCTACATAGAAGAGATTGGGCAGAAAAGCTTCCAGAAGCTTTTTGGGCATATCGTACCACATGAAGAAATACTACAAGACATACTCCCTATGAGCTTTTTTATGGGAATCAAGTCCTATTTCCTATTGAGTTTCAAGTCAAAACTTTCAAGACAAAAATCAAATTGGGTCTTGATATTTCAGAGGCACAAAAACAAAGAATGGAGCAACTGAATGAACTTGATGAGATAAGACAAGGTGCAATACAAAGAAATAATCTAGTTCAACAACACGCATCAAGATGACATGACAAATATATCAAATAGAGAAAGTTTCTACCAGGAGATTGGGCATCACTGTTTGATTCAAAGTTTAAAGATTTCCAAGGGAAATTTCAAACTCATTGGCTTGGACCTTATGAGATTGAAACAATATTTGATAATGGTTCAGTTAGGATTAGAACTATTTATGAAGAAATGACCACTTTTATTGTGAATGGTCATTGAATGAGAGTCTATCATAAGCCATTGACAAAGGAAGAGTTTATCATATATTTGCAAGATAATATTGATTTAAATTTGGTTACAAAGGATTTTCCTTCTTCCCCAACTTGACCTTCAAAAGATTTTTTCTTTCTTTATATATATATATATATATATATATATATATATATAGATATATAAAATTGAAAGCCAACAATGGTTGGCATGTTTATATAGAAAATCTAAGGTGAAAATCAATTTTTGACACCTTAAATTTTCCTCATACATGTTCTAAACCCATTTTCTTTATATCCCACTCTTTTCTTTTCAAAAATAAAATAGCTACAGAATAGCAAGAAATCTGCAGCTTTTACAGAATTTTGCAGCTAATGTTTGACAGGAACCACCAATTGGGAAATTGAAGCAGTGATCAAATTCATTCTTGAAAGCACCTGAAGACAATGAAGAAAGGAGAAAACAAAGGTTAGAAATATCAATGTAAAGGTATTCAAAGGTATGAAAACATTTAATTTAGTAATAAGGATAAAAAAACATTTAGTATATGAATTTTATGATGATTGTACCACCGGTTAAAAACCATCATTGCCTAAGGTTGAAAGATATTTTGGTCATATCACCATAACACCGCCATTATCTCCAATCATTTCACAACACTCCCAACTCAAATTTGAATTCATTGAAGAGATCATTGAAATCGCCAACTCACATTCATTAAATCCTCCAGAATGGTCATTTCATTCATTCCTCTCTCATCCTCATTTTCATTTATACCCTTGCCGAAACCCCTCATTTTGAAACCTTGATCCATTTTCTGTCAAGAAGCAAGTCAGAGGCAAAACTTTCTGATCATGGGGATCATTGTGAGGTCTGAGCCGAATGGAAGAAAGTTCATGGAAGGTTACCCGCAAGTGAAAGAGATGTTGCAGAAAGCGCAGTGGCTACATTTCGTGGAGAAATTTGATGGTTTCAACAAAGAGGTGACCAAATCCTTTGCCAAATATTTTGATGGAGTAGAAGTTGAGATTGGAGATATCAAATTCGTAGTGATAGAGTCCCTTATTGTTGAAGCTACAGGCCTATCCAGAGGAGGAGAACAATGATTTAAAAAAGAAGGCATAGAAAGTGAAGAGAGGAGATTTTTCTTAAAAAATCCAGGTATGGACATATCCATTTTCAAGAAAGGAATCCCAAGCACTGCACTTAAAAGGAAATGGAGAAATCTATTACTGGTTATTAAAAAATTTATCTCCTGTGAAGGAAGGATTGGCTGCATGTTCTTTTATCACATTCACCTAACGATGCATTTTCTTGAAGGGAATGAGATCAATCTACCATACTTTTTATTGAATAGCTTAAGAAAAATATCAAGAAATGTATAGAAAAAGATTCAATTTATAAAAACCACTATGTATCATAATGGCCTCATCAAAATGCTTATTGAATTCCACCTTAAGGGTTTAGGAGATGACTGGGAAACCTTCTTACTTAGAAACCATTTTAAGGAAGAAGAAGAGGAACAAGCCAGTAATAGTAGAGGAAAAAGAGGGAGAAAAAGAATATCTAAAAGCCCTATTCAAAAGTTATCTCAACAATAGCCCCGAGAACAATCAGAGGATGAAATTCCTATAGCAAATTTTTTTGGAAGCATAAAAAAGAAAACTGTTAGAAGAAAGAAAGTCAACAAAGAAGAAGAAAACACATCCAAGGAGATAGAAGAGGTCAAAACATAAAAGAAAATAATTCAAATTAAAAACCCTCCTCCATCAATTGTGAGAAGAAGTGCTAGGCTTAATCCAACACTGAAGGAACCATTTCTGAAAGACATAGAATATGATACAGAGGAAACAGAGAAATAGAGGACTCCCTCACCTATTGTCATTTCATTCATTCAAATCCCAGGCCAAAAAACATCGGAGAAAGATCCAATACAACAATAGATATATGATTATATCGAATCGCTAGAAAAGAAAGCCATAGAAAAGACATATGGTTCAACAGTGCATGAAAAAGAAGACCAGTCTAGTAGCCCACAAGAACCTCTAGTCATAAAAATTTTAAAACAAGAAATCTTTGAACTAGAGACGCTAAATAGACATATACAAAGGGAACATGAAGCCTCGAAGATGCAGAATGAAATCCAAAGGACCCAAAACAACAATATTCTCTTACATTTGAGTCTATGGTATAAGAAAAATAAGAACCCGAAACAAAAGAATAAGGTCCTTAAAAGAAAAGTGATAAATTTGAAATACAAAATTCTGATGAAGAAGCCAAGGATGGTAGTGGTGAGGAAAAAGGTGAAAAGACAAATTTGGATGTGTTAGCTCGAGTTTCAAAGGAGATGCAGTAGCTACCAAGGGCACTAATTTTTGCATTTTTGCATGAGGATATGCAATGACCTTCACGTGGGGGAAGTAGAGCCTCATGAATGCTTCATCTTAACACTCTTCTTCACTCATTTTCCTTCTCCTAGACCATTTCTTTTAACTTGATAGGAATCAAATTTCAGGTTTTTTACATAGGTAAGATAGTAATTATCCTATTTTTCATATTTTCTAAATGTTCCTTATTTTTAAGTTAAATTTTGCATTAGCTACCGGATTCGTGCAATTCTACAGCTAACATCCATTTCTGTAGCCAACTCCATTGTTGAATAGGGTCTAAGGCGCCATTCAAAGAAAGAGAGATATGTGCAGAAATAGGTTGATACCCTCAACGATCTCCTCCTATTCATCTGCACCAAATCGTTAGAAGAAAGCTTGAATCAGGTGGTCAAAGGCAACGATCAACACGTCGCTAAAGCAAGCGAGCGAGAGTCCGAGATGAAAATGCCTCACGATTTACTTTGCCAAATAGAAAATTGTGAGTGAATTGTTATCTATTTCTTAGTTTGATAGTTAAATTAGAACTCTGTTAGCCGAAAGTAGGCATGAAAGCCTCAAATAGTTATTAAATGTTTTTATAAATACTGTAAGGCAAGACAAAATAGGGGGTGACATGAATGAATTTCTAGTGACTGTAATCGTTTTAAAACTCTGTGTTTTTATTTAATAGAAGTGCCTTTGAGGACTTGATGCACAGTTAATTGTTCATTGGAGCTTGTGATGCCTATTTGTGGAGGGCCCCTACAAACAGTGAGGGTTTTTAACTTATAGATTTCCCTGTTCGTTATTATTTTTTGTAGTATTTTTGTACATGTTTCATTTCATAATTCTTAGTTTGATTTTAGAATTGGATAGAAGCAGTGATATTTCTTTTGACTAGAAAAGTAGTAGCGGAGTTCTTCATTAGTTGTTTTTTATCAATAGAAATTTAATCCTGGCCATTCATAATTTTGTTCTTCTTATGATAAAATTACAACTCTCTTTTACAGTTTATGGAGTTGATTTGACTCATCAAAATACCAATGGTTTCCTTGTGATTTATTTGGAATTTCATCAAAAAGCATTTCAACTTCATAGCATAATATGTTTCTCTCTATAGATTTAGGTATATAGATTTCTCTCAGCTTTATGTTCAGAGCATTTTTATTCAAAAGTTTCCTTAGTTTAATTTCAAAAAGAAGTGTGGTTTGATTGTAGTTACTTTATTGAACTTTCAATTTTGAAGCAAGTGTGAGTTAGTATAGTCTTCATTCAACAAGTGTGAGTTAATATAGTTTTCATTCAGCAAGTGTGAGTTAATCTAGTTTTCATTCAGCAAGTGTGAGTTAATCTAGTTTTCATTCTACAAGTGTGAGTTCTTTATAGTTTCATTTTTCAAGAAAGGAATATTTCTTTAGATTCACAATCATTTTATTTTCACTAGATAGCAATGTTAATTTCATTTTTAAAATAGGAATACAAAACTTAAAAATAAATTTCCAATCACTCAATCAATTAATAAATCCAACTTAATAAAAAGGCTTCTAGCATATATTGTGCACTTTCAATTCACATGTTTACCAACTCTGGTCGATAATTTATGTAATCAATTTAAGACAATTAAATTGACAAACAGGAGGCAAATCACACGGAGAGGATTTGTGCACTGTAGCATCCCATGGGCCACAAGCCATACTTCTTTGTACTCGGCCATATTTCGAGATAGAGAGAGTGGAGCAACCTCACCTTACAACTAGGTCTTTTGCCTTGAAAGGGTTTCTGAGAGCATATATTGTGTCAAATATATGTGTGTGAGCCATTATTTTACCATTCTCTATTTTCTGCATAATTTTTATTCACATGCATGCACTATTAACAGTAAATCTAGAGATCCAAAAATTTAATAAAATTGTAATAGTATAGAATTTTAGATATTAAATATAATTTTATCAGATTTGTTGTGACGAAATATTTAGTGGAATATCCACGAAAATTTATGAATCATGGAGTCTTCTTCCTTTTCTCCTCATAAAATTCACATGCATAGGCAATCGTTTCTTCCTCATTTATTTCATTTGGATAAGAGGTTTGTGAGTGCAGTTGCTTCTATGATGGCATGCAAAGGTTTCAATTAGCTCGTCTTATCTGTTTAAGGAAAAATCTTCTTCTTTCCTAAGAAATGCACCTTATAGACTATGTACATGTATTAAAATAATTTATGTTGATGTGTTTGAATAATTTAGCTTTAAACTTGAGACACAATCACTTGCATATTTTCCATTCCTTTGATAGGAAGTATTTTTCTTAAATTTTAAAGAATCAAATTTGGATAAAGTTGGTAATAGTAGAAAGTATATATTGAGACACTTGCTCATACCTATTTTAGGCATAATCATAGTCTATAACCAAGCTCTAGGCCATGGAATTTATAAATAAGAAATGATAAATGATCTTCTTGTTTGTTGCTATAGTTATTAAACTTACTAATTAAAAATATTGTAATGAAATAACAAGTAAAGAGAGGTACCCAAATTATGTGTATTCTAGGAATTATTATCTTCAATTATGATTGGATAGAGGGGATCAACTTGTATTCTCCATTGTTCCTCTTCTATGGTGGTCTTAACACATAATACTTGGCTGAGTTTTGCATTGCATGAAGGAGAGAGTAGTTGTTGGCAATTATCTTCTTGAGTTCAACTTAATTTTATTGTAGATCATTGATGTGGTGCTCCTTTAGTTTTCTAGGCTATGGATTCCTTACTTTTCTAGTGACATATGTTGAAGGTGGTAGAGAATTGAGTAATGTGACATTTGATGTGCCTCATTGTTAGGATATTTAGACACTTAAGATTTAGTTAATTTTAGCTTGGCCTAAAATGTCTATTAGGTAAAAGTGTATTTCATAGTGTGTTTTTCTTAGTATTAATTTCATTACAATCAATGCATAGAAAATTGGTACCAAGGAAGTGTTTCCTAGGTATTTATCCTTTTGGCCTAGGGGACACATTAATCATCCTTTTGTCTAGTGACATTATGTGTTTTATTAAAATCAAGGAGATAAAGTACTTTTTTTATGAGTTGTGTACCTTGTATTTTAATTTATTAAAGTCATACGTGTTTTAAAATGACTTTATTTGTAAAGTACTAAGTTCATTTTATGTTTATTAAAATGACTTTTATATTTTAAAAGACACTTTATGAGAGAAAAGTGACCATGGTACTAAAACATTAAAAGGTACTAGGAGTGTTTTAAGTAAGGGGGTCAACATGAGAAAGGGGTCAAGTGAGAGCTTGATCTCAACCATTGATTCCATGGGATGAGATTCAATCTCAGCCCTTGATCATTAGGTTTAGGGTTCTCCTCACTAAAGGAAGACAAAGAGGAGGAAAAGGAAAAAGGAGGTTAATCAATCTTCTCTCAAGGAAGGAGAACATAGGAGAGAAATAAGGAGGAGCTCGAGGACCAAGGAGATAGGAGGAGGAGAGCTTTAAAAAACTTATAGTAGAGAACAAGAGACATCACCAACAACAACTTGAATTTCTTCTTAGTAGGATTGAGTTTAAGTCTTCGAGGGAGCTCGAAGTTTGTGGAGGCAGGGAAAACCATTTGTACCTCACAGGTCGAGTTACTTCTCAGCTTGAGTCAAGGATTTAGCAATTCAAAATGCATCTCTTTCAGCTTTCTCGTGTTCATGTGATTTCTAGCATGATTCTCGGGTTAGCTTCAATGAGAATCTTGGGTCTGTATAAAGAGGAAACCCATCAGACTTTTGCAACCTTTCTGGGTGTGGTTTTGCTCATATTTTGGAAGGTAACATCCACCCAAAATTATGTGCATATATGTTGAATTTGAGCTTGATTTTAAGAAAAAGTCACGACAGTTAAGAGGCATCACTTCTTGTGTATAAGTAGTTGTTCATAGGCTGAGATTTTCGCTGAAAGGAAAGAGGACTATGTGAAGAAAAATATTAGTTAGTTAGTTAGTTTGTTTGTTTTTTTTTTTTTTTTTTTTTTTTGTTCTTTTTTTTTTTGTTTTTTGTTTTTTTGTTTTTTGTTTTTTGTTTTTTGTTTTTTGTTTTTTGTTTTTTGTTTTTTGTTTTTTGTTTTTTTTTTGTTTTTTTTTTTTTTTTGGTTTTTTTTTTTTTAGCTGAAGGTAAAATGGTAGAGTAACTCTATATTGTTTCAAGTTAAATGCATAAAATGATGTGTATATCCATCATATTCTTTTGATGGGTTTTGGGCATTAAACCTTTCAATAATTTGAAATTGGGTGGGCTACAACAGTAAATTTTTTTACTACAATCCAACAATCAATATGTTTTAGAGATAGAGTGATCCAACGAATCATATTCTCCTCTATGACTATTGATTTGTGGCTTAACACCTAATTGTTCCATGATCTCTGTTTAAAAGTCATGGAAAGTTCTGGTTGATGATCAATTATGAGAACTCTCTTATGTAAAATATTTTGTTTTTTATTTATAAAATTTCCTCAAGTGGCTGAATTGGTTGGGGCTATGTATTGTTTCCCTCTTAGAGGATTTTAACCATGTAAAAATACAGGTGTTGTGATATTTGATATGGTTGTGTGAGTGGTTATTGAAAGTGTTAATCCTATATGGAATACCCTATTTACCTAAACAATCATATCTAACACTATGTTAAATCCCATTGTTCATTTATCCACATATAACTAGTATTCTTCCTTTTCTAGTAGACTTGTTGCTTTATCTTTCAAATTTGAGGACTAGTGGATATAACTAGTTTGCTTCCTTTTCGAGTATAATGGCTCCTATAGCTTTCAAATTTGAGGACTAGTGGATATATACGAGTTATATGAGGTAAAAACTATGGAATTGTCGACTGCTTCAGGTTGAGCTTTTATATTCAATTCAATATAAAGTATCCCTCACCCCCGAGGTTAGAGAATGGATCCATTAGAAAAGGAATTCATCCATCCTCCAACATGGATATGATTATAATATCCGAGGATACTAGAGTGTGTGGTGCGATCGATCTAGTCGGAATATAGTATGACCTATAACATAACAATATATAAGAGAAGCGAGAGCGGTGGATTCTAAATTCGTGGAAATGGTTGACAAGGTTGCTAGTAATGGTTGGTAGGGTGCTTGTGTCACCCTAAGACCAGCCTTGTGGTAACCTCAAAAGCATGTTAAAAATCAATTTTGCACTTGATATGCGAGCCCTCAAAATCAAGTTGTTGCTGCTATGATGGCAATGGCTAATCTCAGAGTTCGACCTTTGCCAACACACGCACTACTACACGAAGGCACTTTTAAGACATTTTTTAAGAAAAAATAAAACTTTTGTCTTAAAAAGTCACTTTTATTTTAGTTATTTTACATTAAAATTTAATATCTATTGAATTCTCTTAAATATAAAATTTAAGACAAAAACAGTTTGAGACAAAAATATTTTAAGACAAAACTTTATATTTAAGACAAAAACAGTTTAAGACAAAAATATTTTAAGACAAAACTTTAAATTTAAGACAAAAACAGTTTGAGACAAATATTTTAAGAAAAAATAGTTTAAGACAAAAATATTTTAAGACAAAGCTTTATATTTAAGACAAAAACAATTTGAGGCAAAAATATTTTAAGACAACTTTATATTTGAGACAAAAACAGTTTAAGACAGAACTTTATATTTAAGACAAAAACAGTTTGAGACAAAAATATTTTAGGACAAAACTCTATATTTAAGACAATGGCCACTTAAGACGAAACCCATTTAAGACAATTAGAAACTAAGACAAAAACATATCAATTTAAGACAATATTATCTAACAACTGCAAAATTGACTTTGACAGTGCACCGTAAGTCCATTAGTTTGTAGGCTACTATCGTCTCGTGCCTATACAGAGGTTGTTATTTCACTTACCATTCACGTTATCTTATATAAAGACAACAATTTGTTGGGCTCTTCATTTTGCGGGATTAGTCGACTCTGAAGAACACAACATTTTTTCGTGGCAATATTTCTTGGACATCAATTCCACTTCAGTCCCTTCGATCTCTCCTGATACGATTAGAGACAACTTGTATGTCATTGCATTCAGCTGGTGAATCAATTTAGTACTTACTATTGTAGAGCAGTTGATTAAATAACTAAACTGTGGACTCCTTCTCCTGGTTATGGTATTAAGCCTCAATTTTTAATTTCCCTTAATATGCATACCCTCAGACTTTGGATCCAGCTTAGGGTAATCAATTGCAAGAGAGATTGCAATGTGGTTGGCTTACAATTGGGTGGAGAGTTGAAGTCCTTCCTTTATTTTTCATTCATCATTAAACACACAGATAAGTGTACATTGCTTTTTTGTATTGCCTTATGGAGTGTGATGAATCTTGTTACATTGTGAATGGTGGAAGATCTTGCGTATTTGTAAATGTAAATGAATGTATAAGTTATAACGCTTACTGTATCTTCATGATTAGAATGGTGTAATGTATGCACATGAATTTTAAAGTGTGCCTAGAATATGTTATTCATTATCATGTGCATGGTGAATGCACAATTATGTGTTCATATTCAGTCAGTTGATTTCTAAATTTATGGGTATAATTAGTTTAACCAATCCCTACGCTAGTTATTTTGTTAACACGGAGAATTTAGGTATTAGGAATTGGGTCATGAGTCTCCTTGAAACTATAGGAGGGTGGGCGCACAACAGTTGTAGTTCTGCTTTATGAACCTAGCATAGGTTTCTTTTTAGTCCATATACGATATGTTTTCGAGGTTGAGAGGAAGTGGGAGAACATGACTTTGTTGACATGCTAGCAGGTCCAAAACCTAGTGGGCGCTGGTGAAACCACACCCTAGTGGAACCATGTTGTGTGTATAGACACCAATCATAATCCATCGACCCTAGTGATCAAATCTGAGGTAAGGGAAGGGTCTATACACTTGGCCAAATGTTGTTTTATTTTGGGTGAGAATCCTAAAGGGCAAGAGTGTGGTACAGGTAGAACTAGGAGTGTTGGGAACATTTTTAGCCACCCATCATTGAAATATTTGTACCTTACAACACCTTAAGAGTGTACAAATTAATAAAAATTTGCTACTACTGATGTATTCGAACTGAAAACAAGAGATTACAAATTTCCTTTGCTATTCTGAGAAATGGAAATCACAATTTAGAAACACATGCAACCATCAAAACAACACAAGAAAACAATTATTTATAGGGAAACCCAATAGGGAAAAACCCTTCCACTTCTTTTCATTAATCATATGAGAATGAGAAACGATTACAATGTCTTGGTTCAATCTTAAAGCACACCATGCACCGTAAACCTGTTCTCCTACTAATTGTATCGCTCTCACTAACAATTAGTCAATTCAAGGCCCCATCTTTTCCCTATTTCCTTGAGAAATTTCCAAGGAAATTAACTCCCAAATAATAGGAGAATTCACTATTCCCTTGTGCAAATCCCAAGTAATCGATTGCTTGCCTCAATGCCCAACATGTACGCTCAACTAGTATACAATTAATAATTACAACGTGCCTTTTCCTCCACTTCAATTTGGCAATTCAAATTCCAAGCATGTTTGGGCTATTTTTAACTGATTGATGAGTTTAACTAAGATATCATTGAGTTAACAAAAATTCTACTACTCAACTGACCTTCAACTGACTCGACTAGTTGCTTGAGCTCAGTTAATTGAGTCAAACTGAAAATAATTGAATTAGATTGCTAAATTTTAGAAACACTACATGCACAACTCTACTTCTAGCATATAACTAGAATTTACAGAGTAAACAATTAGACAAGGCAATGCCATAGAAGTTCATTTCCATCCAAGCCATCTTGCTGATTTAGAAAATCAAATTACTAAATTTGACTAAGGAACAAGTCAAATTTAGCCTTTCTTGCTACATTTTCTAACACTCCCTCTTAGCAAGAAAGGTATTTTGAACCACCCATATCCTGCACCTATGGAATTTGAATTTTCCTCTTGACAATGTCTTTTTCAATATATCTACATCCTACTTCTCAGTTGGAATGTAATGTAGCATCATAATTCTCCTATGCACACAATTCCGCAAGTGATGGTACCTGATATCAATGTGCTTGGACCTATCATGAAATACTAGATTCTTAGAGAGTTTGATACAACTCTGATTATCACAATAAATCATTGTTGAATCCATCTACTAACTAAAAAGACCCACAAGTAGTTTCCTCATCCATATGGCCTCACATGTTTCTTGACTTGTAGCCATGTATTCAACCTTTGTTGAGTTGAGTGCCACATACCTCTGTTTCCTACTATACCAGGAAATAGTTGCAGACCCAACACTGAAGATAGCACCCAAAGTAATTTTCTTGTCTGATGGACTCCCTGCCTAATTTGCATTAGTGAAGCCTTGGATCTTCACTCCCTTTGTCCTCCTATACCATACCCCATACTCAGTTATGCCTCTGAGGTACCTCAACACATGCTTTGTTGCCTTCCAATAAAGCTTGGTAGGCTTCACCATGGCTTGACTCAACTGATTAGTTGCATAACATATGTCAGGCCTTGTGTTCACCAAATACATCAAGGACCCCATAAGCTATCTGTACATGGTAGCATCTACTACCTCTCCTAAAGAAGCACTCTCCTTCCTCCAATTGGTAGTTGGAGGTTTGTCCATAGGCTTGTTGTTCTCCATGTAAAATCTCTGAAGTATTCAAAGGCATACTTCCCTTGACTCACAAACATCTCACCATCACCCTACCATACTGCCCCTGACTCACAAACATCTCACCATCACCCTACCATACTTCCCCTGACTCACAAACATCTCACCATCACCCTGTCATACTTCCAGCCCAAGGAAATAATGTATCAATCCCATTTCCTTCATCTCAAATTATCTTGCAAGGTCCTCCTTGCAAGACCGAATCAACTTCTCATCTCCTCTGAGTATCAAATATCAATATACAATACCAAGATAAGAAACTTTCCATATAACACAGTGTGATAGAGCTTGGCATCTACTTCACTTTTAGTGAATCCTACTCCACTGAGATATGTATAAATTCAAGTGTACGATGCTCAGAGTGCTTGTTTGAGACCATACATGGCTCTTTTGAGTCTATACACATATCCCAGTCATATGTCTCAAAGCCCTCTGCCTGCTCTATGTAAATTTCTTCCTCAGCAACACCATCGAGAAAGGTGGTCACCTGAGAGTTACACTGGCTACATGGCTCTAATGACTGAGCTTATAGATACTAAGCCATCCTCTTTTGAGTAATCAATAGAACATGTATGGGTTGATGCAATGGTGGAGGAATACGAATCCATTGATCAATCTATTATATTTGAAGAGGTATCCTAGTGGATTGAGCAGGTGATGAACTACATTGATTGGGGTCTATAATTAATAAGTGACATCGAGGTTTATCGACCTACATATTTTATCGAGGTTTTTTTAGACGCTACTACATAACATTTTTTTGTAATTCTCTCTAATTTGGTACACATAAAGGCAAGATTACAGAATAAGGGCAGTGTCTGTTGTACAAGTGACCTTTACATCTATTAGTAGGATGTCACTTGATACTAAAGGCAACTGGGGCGGTGACGTGACATTAATCAATGCGTTGGTACATGCAACTATTGAGGCGGGGAGTCTTGGTTGCCCCAAGTCAGGAGTCCAACTTCTTCTTGCCAGGCTGCATATTTGTTTTCAACAATGGCTTCATCTAGGCTTACTTTTGAAGGGATAAGATGACCATTTTTCTTCCAAACCCTCAAAATGTGATCCTTCTCCAAAAATAGAGGGGTACAAGTGGCTTTTGTCTTAGCCTCCAGCTTCCAAAGGCCCTCTCAACCACGTTCAATCTTCAAGAAATCTTCAAACCTATCATCCACCAACCCCTAAGCTCCCTCAAATGTGGGCAAGTGGGCTCCAAAGTGCATGCTTCAACTCCAAGTCATTGTGCAAGTGGAAAGGAATGGTTCTAAGTGGAATTCCCAAAGCCTTCAATAAACTATATCAGTGGGTGAAAGTTCCCCAAAAGGCTCCTAAACTCAACTCAAAATAAATGTGTGGCCTCTGACCATCAATATACAAGTGTGAGGCTTGCATGATGTGCCAATCCTGAAAGCACATAGTGCCTCACTAACCATCAACCAAGTAACCATGAACATCAACCTCAAGCCAAAGCTCTACTCCTCTAAGCCAGGTTCATAGAGAGTAGTCATTATAGTATGGGAATAATTCTTAATAGTAGGGGGTCAATTTATCCTATTCCCACTTGAATGTTTCAGACGATGGGGTCTAGTGCTTTAGCCACAACCCATCCCCTGAATTCTCTTAAGGTAGTTGGAAGGATAGGGAAAAATGGCCCAGCAAACACTCAACAAATGACCCATCGATAATTTTAGTGGGTAAAAAGTACTTCAAAAAAGTTTCCATCTTACCTAGACTGGCTAGATTGAAATCCCGAGGGATTCATGTTCAACAAATGCATCAGACTTAATTGTGGATATTAATTAAAGATGATGTGCAAAGACAACTCGCCATGGATTCCTTCCTAATAAGGATTAGGACAAATGTTATATTCTTTATTAAACATAACTTAGAAGATGAAGAGTATTGCCACTTGTTTGTTGAAGCTACTAAGGTTGTGACCAACTTGATCTTATGACTAACTAGGCACTACGTAAGGCATCCTAAGTGGGATGAAAAATGTTTGATGATATGGATATAGTAAGTACACTCCTTTGCATTAAGCCTTGCTCTGTATCTTTCTTGTACCCTCACTACTTGTCAGATTTTGCTTCCTATTGCTAGTAAAACTCTTGGGCCCTGGCTAAGAGGTTTGACCATTTTAAGCCCCTATAATTGACCCTTCATAGCAATTATGTAACTTGAATGTATTTTTGTCCATTTCAATTTAAATATAGCAGATCAGTTGCTAGGGAAAGTTACTGTGCACCTAGTTCATCATAAATCTATGTAATATTGCCATCTAAAGTGAGAAAAAATTACAATAAAAACTTGAATAACAACAAATTATCAAACTCATTCAAACCTTGATAGTAAGGCTGATACAACCCTATAACAACAGTAAATGTCTTTATCCTACTAGCTAGGGAAAAACAAGGAGGTAAGGTGCCTATATCAAGTAGGGCTAGATTTGAGTACTTTAGGGTTTGACAGTAGTTAAGGGTTTTTCTATGGCTTAGGGTCAAACCCTAGATAAATTGTTACCTAGGATGAGACTTTGGGTTTTGCGAAAATGATAAAAATTATGCTAAGACTAGTGCCTTACTCTAATCTAGGGTTAGGGAAAATGGAGTCAAAGCAACCCTAGGGCTAGGGCTTGAGGTTACTCAAGGAAGGAGAGTTAAGTCTAGCAAGCACAACTCCAAAAACAATAAAAATGGTTATCATAGATTAGGATTTTATAAGGATGAGGTCTCAAACTAGGGCATCAATCAACTAAGTTTTCCAAACTAGGATTTAGCCTTGATAGACTATGAGGGCACCTAACCAATACAAGAGATAGGAACAAGCATCAATAATCCCAACACATTCTAGTGTAGTCATCAATAAATGTCATCATATATTTATTTCCATTTGCAGAAGGAACATGCATAGGGCCACACAAATCAAAATGAATGAGTTCAAGCTTTCTATGTGCTCTGGAATGAGAATCATGAAATTATTGTTTGTTGTGCTTTCCTAAGGTACATGCATCACATTGCGTAAGTTTCCTAAGCATAGTTGGAAAACCAGTAACACCATTTTTCTTCAACAAACGATGGTTTTCATAGTTCATATGTCCAAATATTGCATGCAATAAAGACTTGATGGAAGTGTACCTTCATCATAATGATAATTGTATGAAAAGTTGTGTGCATGGGCATATGTTCCTTGCAGCTTCAAAAGTATTCCTTCTATCCTAGTCATGAAAAGTGAGTGATCTGATGCTTTTCTGACCTCAACCTTTCCATATAGAGCAGAGGGACATAATATGGTAGGAAATAATGGTAGGGAATATTGCAGTGAATAGGAGTTACAGAAGCAAAGAGTTGAATTGGGACTCCCCTGTTTGAGTGGGGGCATGTATAAGGAAAATACATTATACTAAAAAGATTAAAAGTGAGATGCAATCAGACCAAAAATCCATCTATCTTCAAACTAAAAAGTTGATATGAAATTTAAAAAACATATTACAAACATACCTCCTTTCGACATCAATGGAGTCACTTGGTGAGTTTTCAAATGCCTTCAATCCTGTTGGATGTCTTCACCTCTACATACAACATGTCACTTCAAAATATTTTGGTACAATGCTTTGCTTCCTCCTAGAGCCACTAGATCTTCAAAGAAATTCCCTCATCAAACCATTGTAACTAATCTACTAAATATTTGGAATTGGACACCATCCTCAACAACAATGCCAATTTGTTACCTACCAAACCTAGACTTCAAATATTACAAAGTCCCTTAACCAAGTGCAACCCTATGAGAACTTGGAAAGGTTGCCCATTAGAACAATAATGCTTCCTCACTTTAGGCCAATTCTTTTCCAGCACAAGGGAGGAAACCCTACCAAAATTTAGTTTTATGGTATTTATTTAAAATAAAAAGAATGGTGGAATTTACAAAGACCAATGCCTATCCATTTGGGTGATGGAGTTAAAATAAAAGAGCAAAGGCTTTGAATATGACAAAAAAGACATAATTAATCGATTCACTAATGTGGCTTAATTAGTACAAATCAAATTTTCGAATAATGAAAGAGTAAAAGGAGAGATTTGATTGGGGCTAGTGAGGTACTAGTGATGTCGTTATTACTTCTTAAGAGTTGGAAGATGGGAGCTTGGAAACATGAAAAAAAAGAATAACTAGGAACCCTTAAAGAAGATGCACCATCATAAACATGAAATTACCACCAAGTGATAACAAACAACCATGAACAACAAAGGAATAACCAAAACATGAACTCTTAAATGAAGTAGAGAAAGTAGTACAACCTTCTTATTGGACAAACAACCAACAATACATCATTTTTTGAATTTGATTTTGCAAGAAGGTCAAGAGGACCAAACAAGTCTCACCTAAACTCATGGAAATTGAAAAAACCATAATCATCCATGGAAAGAATAGAGTGATGGAAAAATCTTACATAAACCCTCTTCCAATCCTCCCAAAGATATTCAACTAAGCTTGGAGGGAACTCCCAATATTCCAGCTATGACTTTGGCAAAAGTACCCTCTCCTCTATTTAGATCTTCCAAATCAAACCCTAATTCATAAAATAATATTTATTTTTTCAAGGCCCTAATCCTCCTCAAGTGGAGCACTTCCTTTTGTCTTTTGAATAAATAAAATGGGTCCATATTGCCACTTGCCACATTCTATTTCATGAAATCCTTTTAAAGCATGAATTTTCTATTCATCTGAGGGTTTGATTTTGTCAACAAACACATGGTATCTCCCTGTTTCTGGGAAAACTAGTGTCTTTTCAAACGACTAGCCCTCCAGGTTTGGTAGCTACAATAGAAACAACAGTTTAAAGCAATTCACAATTTCTTCTATGTATAACAGATAAGAGAAAGACAATGGTACCAACCTGGAACTTCCACTTAATCCCTTGCTTGATCTCCCTCCCCCTTGACAGAGCTTTCAACTCCTCCCCGTACTTATCCCGCTTAGAGAGTACTTGTAGAAACACAGTAACAAAGAACCGTCAAAGCATCTTGATCTATTATATCATAAACATTACAGAATCAGATATATAATGAACATATAATAGCATTCACAAATGATATCATTCACAATGGCATAATCATATGGAAGAAAACTTGAAGAACTTTATTAAATAGAAGGGAGAATTACAACCCAGTTATCTGATCTAGCATCAATCTCTCTTCACCTCATGAAATAGCAAGATCACACCAACAATACAATGCTCATTCCTCAAATACAAACTATCAGCACTTCCTTGCAATTCGCAATATTCCAGCCTCCAGATCTCTTAGATGTGGGATCCATTTATAGATGTGTGCAAGGGTGTGAGTCATCTGTGGGGTTTTGATTAGTGTCATTCCATTTGTTACATTTGGTTCCACTTGGAGATTTCTTGGATCTCTTACTCATCCCTGGGCGAATTCAGAGAGGCAAGTGTCATATGAGAAGTTTCTAGAAGATTCCATGAGAAACCACCTATCAAACTGTCTCATACATTTGTCCATCCTCACCCATTGCACCCTATAGAAGGCCTAATCAATATGCATCGCACATGAGCAGTGTACCACTCAGTATGCATCGCACCTGGCCAGTGTAGCAATCAGTATGGTTCACTTTAGGCCATTTTTGGATGGTTTCCCAGGTGGAACGTTTCGGGAATGATGTAATAAGATGACCATGTTCTTTTAGGGTATGAAACAACTCTTTTAGGTGTTGATAAGCCCTAGGTTATCGACATATAAGTTTGGGGTTGAAGTGCCCAAATATGTCTATAACACTCCCCATGCAAAAATTCTTCCAAATATGAAGAAAAGGTCTCGAACAATATGTACATTGAGAAATGTAGTGCAAGTAAGAACTTGTAGATGTTTCAAAAAAAACATAAATACAACAAGATAGAGAGGTATTGTTCACATTGAACAATTGAGAGAAAGAAATGCACAATAAGGATGAACTTACAGGTTTTTAATAGGTTGAAAGGAAATTGTACAAAGAATCAATACAATTGTATGGATCTGTATGGTCATTTGGAGCAATATAACAGTTGTACAACTTCTGCCTTTGTTTTTTGTGTAGATTGTATACCTCATTTTGAAATGATTTTGATGACCATGCAATTTTTATTTGAGTAGCTTGTAGAGGTTTCCTTGAGGTGTGCAAAGATGATTTTGAAGAATAAATTACTTATGTATCTGCAAAACTCTTTTATTCTTCAAGTACTTAAATTTTTAGTTATTGTGTGATTGATGCCATGATATGAAAGTAATTTCTACATTATATTAAATTTAGCAATTTATCTATTTAACTAGGATCATATGGATAATAGTCACCTAGGGTTGATTTTTTGTAATGTACTTAACCCCAAATAACTCAAAAGATGAAATATGCCTCCAAATATGTGAAAATGTGTCTGAAAGTTTGTAATGGGATGCTAGGGTTTAAGCAGGCCTCGACGAAATTTAGGGCCTCAATCGAGAAACCTGGTGAAAGAGATAGTTGTTCAGTCAAATCCATTGATATTTCTGTCAAGATCTCGGATGGTGCCTCCTTATGTTGCAGGGAGGAGGCAGACTCATTGGTTTCATAAAAGTTTGGGGAAAGGGAATCCCTTCCGTGATATTTTCTAGTGATGCGAATTTTTTTGAGTTTGGTGTCACTTTCGTCTCCATTCCAAGCTACTGAGGTGGAGGGTTTGTCCAGATGGAGATATTCTCCGTCGGATTTGCTTGGACCCAGGATTTTGAGAGTCCCAAAGAAAAGAAACCAGATGCCGAGGAAATGGATGTGGACTTAGATAAGAAGGATTGAGGCTTCATGCTAGAGGAGAAGCTTCCAAAGTCAAAACCCACTCAAAAGGTAGCTAACTACATTTTATATTTATTTTTTAATTATAAGAATTATTGTTTCTTACCCATGAGGAACTTTTGTTGGCTTAGGTGCCAAGTCTGAATGGTAAATATTCTTTCAAAATTGCCTGGGGCTTTCGTGTTATGCCATCTGGGTGGCACGGACCATGGTGACAATGTAGCCTATTGGTTCGGTTAAACTCTGTTGACCACACAAATGAACCAATGTTAACTTGGGTGTCCTAGGTCGATCAATTGGGTTTCATAGCATTCTCATTTGTTCACTATTTTAATTGTTTCTTTGTTTTCAATCCTTCTTTCCTAGCCTTTTCCCATAATTGTAATTCCTTGCGGCCCTATTAAAATTTTATGATTACCAACAAAGTGTATTTTTTTGTGGTGTCATTAATTTAGGATGTTGTAAACACAATTTTCTTTTAGATGTAAATTTTATTCTAATAGGAAACAAGTGGAAAACAAGAAATATAATGACATGTGCCCTAAACTTTGTGCCTTTCTTGGCATGACTTTTCAGGGTGTGGGAAAAGTTGATAGAGGATTGAATTGGCTATAGTTGATGTTGTTTTTGTGATTGATGATCTCAAGTTGAATGACATGTATAGATTGGAAGTGACTATAGTCAATGTTGTTTTTTTATTGATGATCTCAAGTTGAATAGCATGTATAGATTGAAAGATGGCATCATAGATCAAATGACAATGGGATATTGAAAGCTAAAAGAAAAGTTGATAGACTCAACCTAGAAAATGGAGTAAGTGTTTGACCAAGATTCAATTAAATCTATGCAAAATTGTGTTAATAGTGAATTCACTGGGGTTTTTGCTCCCAATGGAGAAATATGCCTGAGATAAAATCACTACAGGAGAGTTCTTAGGAATCCATTCTTGAAATTATCTTAACTTGCTTAAAATTCCAGGATGAGGTTCCTTCCATGGAGCACTCTTGGAAGCTCCATAGACATAAACTGACGCCAAAATTAGGTTATTGCCTAGCCATCTTTATCAAATCTTTGTCATATTTGCCCAAAACAACATACTTTCGATTTAATATGAAATTTTATTCATCAAATTTGGAAAACACAGAATGTAATGATCTAATAAATCATGTAATACTCGTCATCTAATTAACCAATTACCTTTACTTTTTAACATAACATGATTATCTCATAAAATTTATGACAATAGTCACTAGAAACAAACCCAAAAACACAAAATAACAAGTATAAGTGTTCTCGAATGCTTTTAAGTAACTCAAATGTAACATTAGTATATAATTATAATATATATAAGATACAAGGAAAATCATTATCATTGTGATATAGAAGGTTACAAAACAAATAAAATCTTATCCAATGCTACGAGCAATATTTTGAAGAGCATAAGTTGCCATCAAATCCAAAGCTTAATCCTTATAAAAACATTCTACCTTCATATCGTTGAACAACTAATACATAGTTATAAAAATTAATTAGAATCTAGGTTCACTATTATGAGGTCAAGTTAGAAAAGTTGTAGTTCTATTTTTTTTGAATTATTATGCCACACAAACCGTAAAACTATTTAACGCTCATCTTTGTCATATTTTCCCAAAACAACACACTTTCCCTCAAGACCTCGATCAATATTTTTTTTTTCAAACCCATTAAAATACAAACAATCCACAACATGGATTTGACAGAGGTGTGGGTTGTTTGGATTGTGTATTTTGTGTAGAGCCTGGAAAACCCAAAGCAACCTTTTCCCCAATCCCCATTGGACACAATCTCTGTGTCAATCCATTCTCTGTGTCATGGTGGGCGAGAAAAAGCAGCCATTGCAGCCGAGCAATAACGCCAACATCCAACAAGCCAGCAGAAATGACGTGGGTAAAACCAGCGAAGAAACATACCAGAAGAAGACTCAGCTGGAGCACATCTTGCTTCATCCCGACACCTATGTTAGCTCCATCGAGAAGCATACCCAGTCCCTCTAGGTTTACGAAGGCAATGAGATGGTTCACCAGAGCATCTCATACGTGGCAGGTCTTTACAAGATTTTTGATGAGATCCTCGTCAATGTGACCGATAACAAGCAGCGAGATTCCTCCATGGATTCTGTGAAGGTGACCATCAACATGGAGGATAATTGCATCAACGTTTACAACAATGGAGATGGTGTTCCCGTGGAGATTCACCAAGAGGAGGGCGTGTATGTGCCAGAGATATCCGTTAACGAGAAGTAACTACGATGACTCTGAGAAGAAGACCATCGGTGGAAGGAATGGGTATGGTGCCAAGCTGGCTAATATCTTTTCTACCAAGTTTATTATTGAGACCGCCGATGGGAAGAGGCAAAAAAAGTATAAGAAAGTATGGCTCAGTGCTTATTATCTCTGCTTTTGCTTAGTTTTGTATGGGGAGTCCCTATAGGGCTTTTAGGGCTTTTATAGTAAGGACATTTGAGTATATTTCTACTAACATGGTTGTTTGTCAGAAGTGGCCTGAGTTATATTCCCTTTTTTTTCGGACTCGGATAGCTTTAATATTCCATATGTGTTCATTTCTTATTATGATTACAGAGCATATCCTTTCTTTTTATGGGTTTGCTGCCTGTTATCAAAGTCCTTACCCATTACTCAGCTTTGTTCTCTTTTGTCTTTCAAAAAGGGTTTGTCTCAGAACGTTCATACTAGGATGTGATCCCTTAACAAGGTTTTCAGATCAAGAACATTTTCTGACCTTTCTATGACATGGTTGTTTGTCAAAAGTTGTCCGAGTTATATTCTTCTCTAAGGCTCATTTTTTCCGTCTTTTCTGGACTTAGATAGATTTACTCTACTAGACGTGTTCATTTCTTATTAAGATTACAGAGCATATACTTTCTTTTATGGTTTTGCTGCCTATTATCCAGAGTCTTACCCGTAACCCAATTCTGGCTACTTTTTTTGTTCCCTTCTGTAAAGCATTGAATGGATCTCCCAAAATTGAATTCTGTTTATACAATGCTTCATTCATTTCCACTAAAACACTAAAATCTAGATGCCAAAGGTTTTTGTTATATGTTTCTTATGAATGCATAGATAAGGTTGGTGTATTTCATATATTCACATTGCAATATTGAATGCTGAATCTAACTCTTCAATGGTCCATGGATTGAGTTTTAACTCATTGAGATCTCTGTTTATATGGAATTGAGCTCAGTAGTAGTATAAAAACTTTGAGTTCTATTATTCATCAAGTTTTGTACCTCTAGAATTGGAATTGGGTTAAGTAGCTACATAACAACTTTGAGTTCTCTTCCAAGTCTGGGTACTTGCCTTTGATTTCTGGCACATAGGAAAGCCTTGAAAGTGTGAGAATATGCAAGAATAATCTCATGGGAGAAATACCCATTTCACTCTAAGGTCTTTGTGTGTCAGCAACAATGGCTTTCATAAGTGGAGTACTCTCCCATGACAACCCAAAACACTCGTGGAGAGAAGAAACCAAACGAACTGGATGAATTAGGAACTTCCAGGTTTGGTGTCAAAACTAAAGCCATTCCATATCCCTGCTAGAGTAGGATATTTCTTAAGATATAAATTGGGTTGAATATGTGGCATATATAAAGGTATGGATAGAGACACATGATCAAGAAATTCCATGGTGTTACCTTAGTTGGCTGATGTACCAACCAAAATCCAGCAGACTATCCAGTTAAATACCAGAATGAAGTACCTATTTCAATGTAATTGATATGTGGAGTAGGGGTATAAGTGTCTTTACTGATGTTTTTTCTTCTTTTACCAAATAGAGGACATGGGCTTGACCTCATTTATTGGTAGGTGAATACTTTTAAAACCTTTTCCTTAACAATTGTTAGCATGATGAGTTTTGTTAGAATCTACCTTATGAGGAAATAAATGGTGCGAATGTCATGACCAATGTTTTGGCTGAGAGAGTTCCTACAGGACAGAGATTAATGAGACAACAACACTTAAGGAAAGATTAGTGGATTAGTTACAGGAACAACAACAAGATGCTAATCAGAATCAACATTGTGAGAGCTTACTTGGATAGATTTGACATTAATATTAATCAATAGCAAATTGTGAAAGGAGGTGATGTGGTGATTGCACATAGGCTGAATTTGTTGTAGGAAAAAGTCAATGATACTCATTGAAAAAGATAAACCTTCAGAGATTCATCATAGCATAAATTAATTGAAGATAGACATGAGAATTCTTCTACAGGATTCAGAGTGATCTCAGGTGAACTGTGCAGGTTCTGTAGATGTGCTTGATGGAAACATCTCATGCCTGAATGTGCAATCACCATACTTGATTCTAGTTCACCTATACATCTTCCATTCATCTTACACTCCCAATATAGAGTTGAGTGCATGCTAGACAGAGGTCATTTTGACAGAGGTCCACCTGTGCAACATATTTCTTAGAAAACCATTTTCAGTACAACATATCACATAATTTCAAGGTTGGTTTGTGACTACAAAAAATAAGATACCCTAGACACTTCAAAATGAAAGTAGAAACACAAAAATAGGAAGCAGAAAGAAAGGATTGGGGATTTATATGTTGTACATGACATTTAAATCCCTAAGTTTTTTGTGTAGAGAACCATACAACATTGGACATGGGGCCTATAGTATGTCAGAAATTGCTATGTTAACATGTCTACAACACTTATCATATTGTGGTGTGATCAATGTTCTCTCTTATACAAGCAATCCTGCTAAGGTACAACAACCAGGAACAATAACTTAAATGGAAACTTTTCAGAAATATAAACTCTTTGTTATGTTCTGGATAGATAACACTTTATCAATTTTTCCATGAACATAGTGGGTTACTCTACAATGTATGATACCAAACCTCTAAATCTATATGTTCTTGGTGGAGTACTTGGAATTTGGAAATGGCCATAATAGACTATAGATATTTTTAGAACACACAAAAGAAATGTCATTTCACTGCAAAAAAAATACAAATTTTAAATCCAATATAAAAACTTTATTACAATATTTCCACTGAACCAAAACAATTTTTCTTGATGCCAAGCATCAAACATAATGATTGCATTTAACAAACATTCAAAGAAAAATCATATAGCGACAACTTATTTTTAGTGGCCATAGTGTTGTTTGTTGTAACTGAAGCACTGTGAGCATGTTTTTGTAACGTATCAATAATTATGAATAATTATATGTTCCTTTATATGTTATTGGCATTGTTGAGGAATTTCATAAAGTTGTGTTTTTTCAAAACTTTGTTGGGGCTTTGCATGATGTGGATTTCCTTAGAGAATTTTTGTAGCTACCAACTATTATCTTATGTACTTATGTTTCTATTTCATGTTGGGTGAATTAGCAGGGGAGCCCTGTAACTAGCACAACACTCTCTCAAGTTCTTTCTTTACATCCATTGGAGGAGCCTAGCCCATTGGGTTTAACATTGAAGAAAACACCTTCCTTCATAGAACTTATTTAAATGAATCTTTCTCAAAGGGATTTGATAGTTCCCTTAGTTGTAGATAATTCAAGCCCAGAGGTGGGCAGAATGAAAGATCCAAAATGTGTGGCAGGACCATCTATTGTTGACAAGCACAAGGCCTCTAATTTTCTAGCCTCATTTTTTATAACTGGTTCTTGGGAAGTAATGTACAAGAATTAACTGTCAAGTTGCATATAAATTCATCAGTTTTTTATAGCCACATATGGAAAATTGTAAAATTGTACGAAGTAACTCAAATTTAATGAATTTTCATTAACTTAAATGACTACGATGCTAGCATATTTCAAGATACAAAGATGATTTGGTGGCAAAATGCTATTATGCAAAACGTAAGCTTGTTTGGGAAGTATTGGAGAGTGGTTTGAAGAGAAAGATAGAGGTTCAATGGTCAGATATAACCTCTTTGAGGGCCAATTTTCTAGACAATGAACCTGGCACCTTAGAGATTGAAGTAAGTATCTGGGTTGTTTATTTTTTTTGTGTCTAAAGTGATGTGGTGCTAAAGTGTAGGTATATTTGAAGCAATATATTTTCTTCTATCTCATCCAGGTATCCAGGCCTTCACTTTTCTTTAGGGATACAGATCCTCAGCTAAGAAAGAACATTGTTTGGTAGTTTTCTTCTGACATTATAGGAGGCCACACCTCTATATGCAAGTCATCAACTCATTTCATAAGATATGTTGATTCAATAAGGTATTCATTTCCCAAGGATTAAACATTGTAGACATTTATTTGAATGGAATGTTCATCATGTTCTAATAATATCAATTAATAATTCCATATCTTCAGTCAATGAGAAGAGAGGTTGCTTACTTGCATTGAAATGATAGGAGTTCCACCTTTTCAGTAGCCCCAATGAGGAAATGCAACTAGAATTGAAAGCTCTTTGTTTAATGAGCTTCTCACATTTAAAAATGTTGTATATTTAAAATCTCAACACCAAGCTTGCTAATGGTACATGTTACAAGTATTATGCCAATAGCAAGTTGTGACCATAATTTAACATTCTTGAGAACTTAATGTTACACAACCTCTGAAATCAGGAAATTAGCCAAATCATTATTCAATGCTTGGAATGTAAATCCCATTTGCATAAAATGTGAATCCACCACGATAGGAGTTGAATATCTTCATGCAGGTCTATTGAAATTCAACATTAGACATATGTAACTTCTTTTACACTTTACAGTCTGGTATCTCAGCTTCCACTTAACTATCCCTACAGGCTATGGCTTAGGAGGATGTGCCAATCCTCAATTGGCTATGGGATATGAGGCATTTGCCAATTTGATAGTACGCCTAATCCTATAAAATATGTACAGAGAACATTATGCATTTCTTAGTATGAATTTTACTCCATGTGATTACTTTGTGGGGCACTCAGTATGTTAGAGATGTTGTAACGTAATGTAATGTCCCATAAATATAAATATAAATAGAAATATAAATTAAATTAAATAAAAATATTAATGTGATGGAATGTAAACATTTTAACTTGGTCAAAATAAAAAAAATAAAAATAAAAAATAACAAAAAACCCTACAAAAATAAAATAATAAAAAAAAAATGACCCATAGTATTGAGATCCCATGGTTTTGATGTGGAATATAGCCTATTTAAAGGGGGGAATTAAACTAGCCTAGATCCATCTTAACTCTGGATCTACCAAGCACCAAGAGGGATCAAATCTCTTGAGATGCAAACTTCTTTTAGAGTGAAAAGAGATTTGATCCCTCTCGGTGCTTGGTAGATTTGGAGTTAAGATGGATCTAGGTTGGTTATAGATTAATTATAGACTAAAATCGCATGACATGAAATCCCAGGTATTTCATCATAGGATAAGTATCTCTCACATGTTGCATACATATGCAATAGGAGTCTGCTCAACATTGTTGGTCATGATTGTTATTTTTTTTGTATGATTTTTACAAGTAGAGGAGAGTGAATTGTCATAACCTCTATACAATTTTGTTGGATGAGAGTTGATTCTGTAGGTTCCATTTTATTTTAAGCCAAACAAAATTGCATTTGTATGTTTTGGAGAATACATTTGTTGTGGTTTTCTTAAGGAATACTTGACAGACATTATGAAAAACTTCTACAATGTGATCATTGGTTAAACCTGCTAAGTAAGGAAGGCATCATGGGTCGAAATTCCCCATATTTTGATTCTAGTGGTGCACTATTTCAAGAACAGAATGAATATACTTGTTATGGTGCAACACATGAGCATAAATCTTATTTGTTTCCACATTTTGATCATTCAAAAGATAACTATCCGCTACCTTTCTCAAATATTTCAGATACCAAAACAGTTAGGGTTTCACCACTAGTCAAAGAAATGAACATCTTGAGTTCGATGACCGGGTTTTAGACTATCTACTACAAGACACACCTTCTCCCTGCTCAGGTATAAAGATAATTTTTTGTTTTTCCATTTGTTTTTCATTTATGGGTTTGTTAAGTTTTCTTTCAAATTTCAACTACCCTAAAGATTTCAAAAGTTTTTGTAGAAGTATGTTATGGATTTTTGAGTGTGCATATGCATTACATCTATTGTACCTATCTGATAAACTTAAAAAGTAATGGAATTTTGATAAATTCATTAATGTACTCACATGATAGTGAAGAAAGTGGAATCAATTATGCTAATGACCTGCATGTGAATGAGAAAATGAGATTTGCGGCACCCTATGGTGGTTTGGGAAATCAAAGCTCTGATTTGGTTTCACAGAAATCCATGGATACATAAGTAAACTGAATAGTTTCTAGCTCATCAGAGATTAGGTGTCCTAACGATTCAGTTCCAATTGTTGAAGAGACCTGGAAAGAAAATAAAGTGATGCTTGGTGATATTGCACAACATTTTCTAAGTGATTCGCTCTGATCAGCTGGATGTGATGAGAAAAAGGATATTGCATGTGTCAATTCAATGCATTCTCTTTTAGAAAAGGATGTCTCTATAACACATGCATCCAATGGGAATACTGGAAGCTTAGAAAATTCAGGGAAGGTCATGGTTTGGGGAGGCTAGTGAAAGGAGAAGAAGATGGACAAGAGTGTGAGATAAACGATGATATGAAAAAAGCAGTTTTGAGTAGGGATGACAAAACTAAGTCTGAACTGAATGTGATGGAATATGGTTACATAGATTGTAAACTGTTAACAGGTATTCCCAGGCAAGACTCATTAGTAGATTTGCTAGTGAATATTCCTTGAATTTCATATTTTCCTTATCTTTTTGTTCATTCTCCTGATGAACTCATCACAAGTTCTAAACAATGTTGAACAACTGGATGGAACCCTTTTCATTGAAATGTGATTTCTCATGGTGATAGAGCTAGAAATCAATTGTTGGGATCATGTAATTGTATTTCTTGTAGACTGTCATTGAAATATTGGTTGAGAGAACTGCAAGGTCCTTATGCTTTTTGGGTTGACTAACATCAACATTTTATTGACATTTTTCTCTTGGAAGGTGCTAAGCATGGTCCATTATCAACGGGATGTGATGAGAAAAAGGTTATTGCATGTGTCAATTCAACACATTCTCTTTTAGAAAAAGATGTCTCTACAACACATGCATCCAATGGGAATAGTGGAAGCTTAGAAAATTCAGGGGCAGGTCATGGTCTGGGGAGGCTAGTGAAAGGAGAAGAGGATGGACAAGATTGTGAGATAAACGATGATATGACAGAAGCAGTTTTGAGTAAGGATGACAAAAAGTATGAACTGAATGTGATGGAAGATGGTTACATAGATTGTAAATTATCAACATGTATTCCCAGGAAAGACTCGGTCTCGAAGAAAATAAGTGCTACCATTTCTCTAGATATTCCTGAGATTAGACATCATATATTGGGCTTTTTAAAAACATGTTATTGGCATGTTAAATTGTATAACTCCCTTTTAATAGGTACATGTGCATGTCTTCATTTGACTTTGAGAATCATAAGCATGATGTGGTATTTTGCATTGCTTTTAGGCTTTAGCACATTTACATTTTAGAAACATGTTTTATTGTATAATCAAGTATCAGGTCTAGAAAATGCTAGATCACTAACACTAAGGAAATAATTTTTTCCTCTAATTTATAGTCAGATTTCAAGAGAGTATGCATTCATGTTTTCAATATTGGTAATATTATTTTCTTATACCTATGTGATATTGCAAAAAATATATCTGATTTAATTTCTGAAGCTTTTCCATAGATTGAAATATAATGGATTCCTAGATTTCCATTCAATGAGATATGAATTGGTCAAATACAATAAATTTGTGGATACATGTATTATTAATTGAAGATTTGAAGTTATGATTGTGGATAAGGTGGTATTTTTTTATTGTTTTGTTAGAAAGTGTTTTTAAAGCTTATACATGGCTTATTCTTTGCATACCAGAACACAAGGGCCTTTAAAGAGGTTGCAATTATTCGTCATCCACATGTAGGGGAATATGCCTTTGGTTTTATTACATCATCACTTGTCCTTCAGGTTGTTTCTTATGCTTTAGATATCCTTGAAGTTGAGTTAATATTGAAGCATTCCACATGAATGTTGAAATTGAGTGGCAGATGGAAATGTTTCTTGCATATCTGCAAATTGATATCTAGTTGTAGATTATCATTATTGTCATAAATAAAAATCCATGTTTATTGGTAAACATGCAATGTCTTTTGACATGCTATATTTTAAATAAATATTATTTCAATTTGTATGGAAGGTAGTTCTTACTTTTCTCCCATTGTCATATGCAGGTTGAGAGTGGAGATGAAGAACTCTGTGGTGTCTATGTTCCCATGAATCATCTATATATTGGTGACATTTTCCTTTTTAACTCTAAATATATGATTCGACCAAATTATATGTTCGTGAAAACATAAGTTGGTAGTCATGCATTTTTCTTTCATTACTGTTATTATTTATGTTGTATATTTTTCCATGATAAATTTCATTTTTTTTTGGGATTTTGTTTCATATATCTAGGGATGTTACTTTACCCTCTTCTTTTCACTTTCTAAAATATGTTCTTGCCATTCTATTTTATGCTATAGTTTTCAATAAAATTAGCTATCCATCCTTACTTCCTTGGAGGCGTGTGTTGTGACTTCATATCCCAACTTCATTGGAGACCTACATTGTGGCTTCATATATTGTACATTTGTAGTAGTGGAAAGTAATCATAGGAGGAAGGAGAAGGTTATTAATGTGGAATGGACTCCCAACATAGGGATACTTCATTGTAGTAGTAAGACCTGCAATTCTTATGAGAATCACATAGATAACAACCAAAAACCAAAGAGGGCCCACAAGGCATGACACCAAAACCACTTAGTGATGTTAATGGCAGAGTGAAGGAGGATGCTATAACATTGGGGACCTGCACTCCAAAGGAATGGAATCCTAACATGGGAATGTGCCACTTTGGTAATGAGACTTGAAACTATTACAAACCCCATATATATATCCATTATTATTGTTCTAAGGCTTCTGCGATCAATATTTTTTGTAGTGTTTTCTTCCGGGATTGTCGCATCCATGATTATTTAAATCGATGTTTCGAGCCATCCACTGTGGCTCATCATTAGGATAGAAAATCTCATGGGAAATCCAAGGGATGTTTCCCCACATTTGTGGATGATATCCCTTGTAAACCTGTTGACATAGACTTGTTTGTTTAACCTAGGGGGATTTGGTTTGGAGCTTCAAAAGCAAATGAGCAACTGTTGGAATGGCCCATTTTAGGAATTTTGAGCATTTTCAAGGGAGTGGAGGCATAGTGCTTTCTCTTTCTTTGTCTTTGCAGAATCATGTGATTTCTTGTGGTTTGGATTTAGTAGGTATGTGTGTTTGGGTCATGCTCTTGATTTAGGAACACATGATACATTTTTGTGTTTTGCATGCCCCTATCCTTAGCTTTGAGAAAGAATAGTTGGGGAATTGGATGGCCTCTTCTTTGTTGACAACTTAATGCATCTTTAGGGGGGACCTGTCCATGTTTGAGTGCGAAAGGGACATGTGTGGTGGTGGGGATTTATATATAGACTTTATATATTGTACATATGTAGCAGTGGTGTCCCTTGAGGACTTTCCATTTTTCATAGAATTAAAGGAAGCACATAAATTAGATCTCATAATATTCTGAACCAACATATCATTGTCCCAAATAGTGATCTTGCAAAGGATTATCATGTAATAAGCATCTTGGGCAACACCCACACTATTTATTAAAGCAAAAAGAGTGGGGATGATTGAAGGGCGTAGGCGAGAAAGAGGACAGAATGAGCAGGATGATTGCAGAGGAAGGAAACACAAATTGAAGGGGAATGCAACATGCTGTCGAAGGGTTTCTGCAATGGGATCTATGACAGCAATGGCAGCAACCCCCTTCTGGAGGGTAGAGTGTACAGGCACATAGAGAGAACATAGGGCAGAATGAGTGGGATGAGAGAAGCCTTAATAGCTATTTAGTGTGTTAGTTACAGGTGTTTTTTGTTACTTTGGCATTCATGTTTGTGAAATAATAGCTAATATGAAGATATTGTAATTCTCTATTCAGAATAAGGGAAGATGGCCTATGCTATGGGTAGTATGACAATAGTTGCCACTTCTGTCTCCCTGGGTAACATTGGAAAGGAGAGGAAGTTGGGTGCAATATCTGACAAAAATGCTAGGCAATTGTCTTCTCTTGTTTC
Source organism: Pinus tabuliformis (assembly GCA_031772625.1). NCBI lineage: Eukaryota > Viridiplantae > Streptophyta > Pinopsida > Pinales > Pinaceae > Pinus > Pinus tabuliformis. The sequence continues at coordinate 306,938,230 of CM062811.1, forward strand.
TTTTTCACCCATCTCCTTCAATTTCTTAAGAAGAAGGAAGACCACAAGATTACGTAGCAGAGAGTGGGTAGTCAATCCAAGAGCTATGGAAAAGGAGTTGTACTTCAACCAAGATGGGTCAGCAACAAAAAGATTACAGGTCAGAGAAAAAAGTCCATCTAGAGGAAGGTTATTCTCACATAAAAATTTACCGTGGTAGACCTTTCCTTGTCCATATACATTTTATGTTAATGTGGGGTTTGTATGTCGGTTTGGTATGACATATATTCCAACATTTTATTGTGCATCTATTGAAAATATTTTCAAATTGTCTTGCATGCAGGTGTCAACAAGCTTGCTGATCTTGTCGAGTCACCCTTGGACCAAAGGGCATAAATGTTGTTTTGGAAAGAAATTATGGTTCTCTAAAGATTGTCAATGATGGTGTGACAATAGCTAAGGACGTAAATTGTAGATGTGGGTTGTAAATTTTTTATATTCTACATTAGTTTTCCTTGCCTAAATTTCTTACTATCTTATACTTGTGAGGAAAAATTCTCATAGGTCATAGACATCATATTGTTAGATATCATTTTTGGGATTCAACTGCGTTAAGTAAGTCATTCAAACGTATGACCATTTCCATGAGAGGTAGTCGTAACTGACTAATATCTCATGATTTTTGAATAGTTCTTTTGATGATCTACCTGGTCTATGGAGTAGCCACAATAGAGTAATGAATCAAGATTTAAACAGTTGAAAACAAAGACTTGTGTGCCAGATGTTGATGAGTCAAGGTCAATTGTTATTACCAGTCTAGTTAATGCATTTCAATGCTGCACCCTACTTCTGACAGGTTGAATTAGAGGACCCAGTTGAAAATATTTTGGCCAAGTTGGTAAGATAGGATTAAGCAAAGATAAATGATTTAGATGGTGATTAAGATCGCACAGATGTACACCCACACAGGTGGCCATACATCTAGTGATTATGGCATAGGTGTAGTAGAGATACAACCACTTTAGGCCATGAAACACTATAGCACATATATAGATATGTTGGGTACAATGCTAGTAACCAGGAACACAGAGATTATCTAGCTAAGGAGAGAGAAGGAGAGCCTACAGATCGAGATAAGGGGATATAAGGAGGCTATCAGGTAAGGTAGGAAGAGGTCAGGGACGTCACAGACAGTGAGCAGTGCTAGAGTTATGAGAGTGAGGACCACCACCTCACAGATGACCCTACGAGGCATGGGATATAGATGCGGATAGGGCTTGTAGTAGATACTGAAAAATGATCCTCTTGAGGGAGAGGGCCAGAGTCAGAGCTATACTCCTCTCCTGATGTACTGTGTATACATGATGTATCCACGACACACCTATGATGTATTCCATGCAATTTTTTCACTCAACCATCATATTTTTTATGCAGCTAGCCTGGGGAATGTGGGTGAGAAGTCGTACACTGATACTATGTATATATATATATATATATATATATATATATATATATATATATATATATATATATATATATATATATATATATTGATGCAGAAATAGAACAGATCCTATACTTTATTTCCATACTACCTCAATATTGGATGCTTAGCTTGACATTGTTTCTTCACCTGATTGATTACTATCTTGGAGTCACCCAAAATCTTCAACATTTTCATTCCTATCTTCCTAGCAGTCTTAATACCCAACACCATGGCTTCATACCCAACCACATTGTTGGTACATTAAAACTCCAATCTGAAGGAAAAAAGATGATGAGTACCCATGGGAGAAACCAGGAAAAACCTATCCCAAAACCATTTTTAGAAGAAGCCAAATCAAAACTAATATTCCATATACTAGCAAGCTCAGGCCTCTCATCCTCGTTCATCAAATCCTTAGAAATTTCCACAGGCTCAACATTAAGACTCATTACATATTCACCCATCTCATCAGTTGTATACATGAGAGAATTTGTGTAATTGGTAGGGTTCCCTCTATAATCTACAGGTTTTCCCTCTAAACATAGGGACTGTGGCATATTACAAGTCAAACTCAATATTTTCCCCCAAAGGAGTAACTTAGCTACGTGACATCAACAAACCATAAGTAGGATGGAAATTTACGATCATTGATTCACTACATCCATCATTACATGCTTTCATGGCATATGTACCATCTTAACCACTAGATATTTAATCATTCCAATATAGGGAACCTTTCTATAAATAAGGAAATACTTCTTAAGTAGTCCCCCTAGTATAGTCACTCATTTCATTTTTCAATAGATTATTTGTGAGTTCAACATGCTAGATTAGTTGATCCAAAAATGTCAGCTAGAGTTTCTTGAAGACTCTAGGGTAGAATGTTGAGGAGTTACTTGTGAAACATCTAGGACATATGTTATCTGTAAGGGAGTGTACATGCTAAAACTTAAGACCTTGTAATCGACATTATTCTCCAGGTTGAAGATAGTGAATTAGTAGATGTTTCTACAGTAAGTGTTGGGAATAATTATGAAATAGGAAACATGATAGCAAAGGCTATGAGTAAAGTTGGAAGGAAAGGTGTTGTGACACTTGAAGAGGGGAAAAGTGAAAAAAAAATATGTATGTTGTTGAGGGAATGTAATTTGATCGTGGATATATTTCTCTATATTTTGTGATAGATAATGAGAAGATGTCTGTGGAGTATGAAAATTCCAAGGTAATTGATGTGAATTGAAAGTTTCTTTCCTTTTTTTGTTGTGTTGCTATTTGTTAGTGCTCCTTGTAATGAAAAGAGAATGGATAGAAATCATGTGTAACATTTTAGAATAAACTCTCATCTAAGTTGTAGAATTGTTTCACAATTACCTTCGTCTATCATATATTCATGGCACATCCTTCTGGTTCAATTTGGGTTGGTGTTGGTTTTGTACGGAATTTTAAAATTTGTGCCTTATGAACCTTCTGTTATTTCTCGAATCTGTACAATATTGGATTTAGAATACTGATCAAAAAGAAATATGACCACTACTAAGCATATGAATAGGGTTTCTAAATTTATATTTACTTGTGCTTGATTTTTAAAATTGACTGATCAGGAATTTGGAAATGAACTTGCATCTTTATATTTTCTTATAATTTGAAGCTATTATTGGTTAGCAAAATGATCACAACTGCAAGAGACTTGATCACAATATTGGAAGAGGTCATCTGTGGGGGGTATCCTATCTTGATCATTGTTGAGGACATTGAACAAGAAGCCTTAACCACTCTTGTTGTGAACAAGCTTCGTGGTGCATTGAAGGTTGGAACTTTGAAATCTCTTGGATTTGGAGAGCGGTTAAGCCAATATTTGGATGACATTGCTATATTGACTGGAGATATTTTTCAATTTTGGCTACATTCAGGACTTACATGCACTAAGAGCTTAAGTACAAAGATCGGTGCGTATATAAGTAGCCTTATATCATTTGTTTTGGAAACAATCTTTATTTGGTAATGGGTATGCTCTACAAGTTCAACTTTTCATGTTAATAGGATAAATTCTCAGTGAGTGAGAGGTTTTGAGAATAAAATCTCTCAACTATGTCTATAGTCATGGGTTTCTAATTGATCCAAGTTGAATCAACTCCCGAATTTAACCAAGATATTTTTCTTTTGTGATGTGATTAGAATTGCAATTACAATAGCATAAAGGACCATGAATGCATGTTGTAAAGAACAAGGAACATGACAATCATCAACAACATAAAATAACAAGATGTTGATAATGGAGTTCGTCCAGGAGGGACTATGTCTCCGAGCCCTGGTGTCAAGATGGTGTAGGCTGCTGCATTAAGTGCTATTAATATTAACGATGTACATAGGTGGTGACGTCGCTATCATACAAGGAAAATGCCCTCACGCAGGAGTGTCTCCAAGAGATGCTCCGCTACAGGAACTCTCATCCAAAAGGACTCCTATTAGTATGACCTAAACTCATACATGATGATAATGAGCATCCCTTCGACATGGCAATAAAAGGATCTCAACGCAAACATTCATGGCGACACATGAGTATCCCATCAACATAGAACAAAGGGATCTCAAACACAACATGACGAATCATGACAACAAGTACATCCCACAAATGATTCCGCGTCACATCAAGCAGGAATCATGAAACAAGTAAGGAAACAAGATCCCACATCAAACATCAACCGAGGATCTATGAAACACAATGCATAGCAAAAAGAAGTACATGAACACACTGCAAATACCTCACATCCTGGGACCATCTGAAGAAAAGGATGTCAAACTACTGAATCTGGTCATACCATCAATCTCGCTGCATCGAACCTCATGGAATGATTGCTCACACGTTGAACACTGACACCTGCAATCCACTTTGAAAAGTGGCTGAAAATAGAATGATCAAATGGAGAATCTGATTGCACCATCAGATTCGTGGCATCGAATAGTGTAAAATCGACTGTCAAATTTCTGAATTCTGAGAAAGTGAGAATTTGGGGCTTAAGGAATCTTTTAGATTCCCTCGAGATTCCTCAAAGACTATTTCCTCCGGGTCATCTGAAGATCTGTTGCTCAGATCAAAATTCTGACTACTCCATCAGGTTCCTTGCGGAATTCTGAGAAAAATGAGTATGAAGTTGGCTGCATTATGACTCTAGCAAATTTCAGTGTCCAAGGAATCTGGAAGATTCCCTCAAAGATTCTTGAAGATTATCCTCCGCTGGGAACCTGAAAATTTGGTACTCAAAAGGTGAATTTGACCTCGCCATGGCGTTCCCTGCAAAAATCTGAGAAAATTGGCTGTAAACTTGGTTACATTCTGATAAAAAGAATTTTTACATCCATGGAGAATTGTTGGGTCCCTATAATACTAGTGATTACCCCATTACTATTGTAGTTATACCCCTTATTTATATTGTTGTGCCCCTATTACCCCCATATTGTTATTTCTGTGCCCCTTAGAATCCCTCTATTGTTATTTTTGTGGCTTTATATTATTATTGTTAGGTCGGCTGGATTATATTGTGACTCCTTATACTCCTATATATAGAAAGGAGGTTTTGTCATTTGTATCATCCAAGAATTGTTCATTTATGTAATGTAAAGGAGGTTTCCCCCTTGAAGAGGCTGAATTCTAAGGCGTTGATCTTTCTTTTCTATCTTTTCTTGAGCTGGTTTCATAACATTTGGTATCAGAGCTTTGGATTCTAGGGTTTCGCTGCTCCAAACAGGTCATCGTGGAATTTTCACTATAACTTGTTTTCTGTGACGTTTCAGAAGTCGCAAAAAAACCCCATTTTAGAAGACATCGCGCTAAACCTTGGGTCCGAATTTCAAAGCATTTTGCACGATATTTTCGGAGATATGATCTGAGGAAGTTGGTCTTTTTGCAGACTCCTGAATTACATTCAAAACAGGTGACCTGGGGAAAATCGTCATAACTTTCTTTCTGAGCATCGGATTGAAATTTCGTAAGAAGGTACAGAAAGAGGACGGACTGTAGTTTTTTTTTATATATTTTTTAGAGTCAAAGGTTGGAACAGTGACACGTGGAACTTCATACAAGTTCGCTCTACTGAACTAGTCTATAATCAGGTCACTGCGGGAGATTGTGCATAACTCTTTCTTGGAGAATCCAATTTGGATCAGACTAGTGACATTGGAAAGAGAACATAGAAGGCTACTACAGGTCACAGTTTCAGAATTGGATGATTCGAAATTACAGAGATACATCAGATTCAATATCAGGCTTCTACAAAGAAAAAAAAAGGTGTGTAGTTTTTTTTTTTAATTTTTGCATAAGCTTGGTTTGAAGGAATTCGAAGGGCATAGTAAAGCATTATTATCGGTAATTGATGCCCCGAGGAAAGAAAATGCAAACACCTAGTAAGGAACCTGAAAGCTCTAGCATGACTCATGAAGAAGAGGAAGAAATGCTACATGATATATCAAAATTACAAGAACAAGTGCAACAAATGTTACGCTCACAAAAGCTAACAGATGCTAAGATAAATGGCGTGGAATCTAAGATAAATGGCATGGAATCTAAGATAAATGGTGTGGAATCTAAGATAAAGGGCATGGAAGCTAAGATGGATGATCTGAAGATAGATTTGAGGACAGATTTGAAGACAGACATGGTTGATTTGAAGACAGATTTGACAAATTTTCTACAAGAAATACTTACTAATGGTGAAAAGGTTGTAAAGGAAACTCATGATGTGAACAAAAGAAATGTTAATCATGATTCCATAGACTCTAATGTTGGATCGAAGACCCACCATATTCCAAAAATCGATATGAGGAAGTTTGATGGCAAGGATCCCGCCACATGGATATTACAGATGGAGCAGTTCTTCGATCTCAATAATGTGCAAAACACACAAAAGGTACGTATGGCAACTTTATATTTGGAACCAAATCAGTTTGTATGGTATCAATGGCTTTACTCTCGTAAAAAATTTATCACTTGGGCAATTTTTACGGAAGAATTGATAGCACATTATGAGGATACAAAAAGCAACACTTTTTTTAGCCAATTGATAAGTCTCAAACAAAAGGGTTCAATAATGGAGCACATTGAGGAGTTCCAAAAATTGAACATAAGGGTAAAAGATATTCCAGAGGAGCATAGGATTGATGTGTTCATAGGGTCTTTAAAGGATAATATCCAACATGATGTGCGCCTTTGGGAACCTGATTCATTAGAGAAGGCATTCAGGTTAGCAAGAAAAATGGAAAGCAAAATTATGGCAACTAGGAAGCATACCATTCACAACTATAAAGACGGAAGTGTTGTTGCCCATAGTCTTCCACAACCTACAAGGTTGACACCACAAAAATTGGAAGAAAAAAGAGCAAAAGGGCTTTGTTACAATTGTGATAGCAAATACACAAAAGGTCATAAGTGTGCTGAGAAGAAATTATTCTACATAGATTGTGAAGAGGAAGAAGAAAAGGAGCAAGAAAGGTCAAAAGAAGAGGATATATTCCAGGAACAAAGCCTAGATGAAGAAAAAATAAATCCGACCATATCTTGTAATGCATTGGCGGGAATTACCACTCCTCAAACCATCAAGATAGAAGGACAAATCAAGAAGAAAAAGGTAATAGTGTTGATTGATTCAGGAAGCACCCACAATTTTATTCATTGTAGGGTAGCAAAAGAATTGAATTGCTTCCTATATCCAGCACCAGAGTGTCAAGTGATGATTGCAAATGGAGGAACAATAAATTGTTCTGGAAAGTGCCATAATATCAAGCTATCCATGGGAGAATATGTATTGACTAGCCCAATGCTTTCCATTCCAATGGGAGGTGCTGATGTTGTACTAGGAGTCCAATGGCTACAATCCTTGGGTACAATAGCTTTTAATTTTCAAGAACTTTTCATGAAATTTTCTGTGGAAGGAAAGGAAGTTGAATTAAGGGGTATTGCAGGGAAACCAGGAAAGATAATCAGCTCTAATGGCATGACAAAGCTTCTAAAAAAGGAGCAAAGAGGTGTAATTGCACAATTATGTTCGCTAGATGTTTCCACATTGGAATCATCTATTTCTCCAGATCTCCAAAAAGTCCTGGACAATCATTCCAAGGTATTTGAGACTCCCAAAGGTCTCCCACCTATGCGTGATCATGATCATGCTATTCATCTGATTCCAGGAAGTGTTCCTCCAAACATCAGGCCGTACAGATATCCATATGTCCAAAAAAGTGAAATTGAACGTATGGTTGCAGAAATGCTAGAGGCTGGTATAATTCAACCGAGTCAAAGTTCTTTCTCAGCTCCAGTAGTATTGGTGCACAAGAAGGATGGATCATGGCGCATGTGTCCAGATTATAGGGAGCTCAACAAGCTCACTATTAAAGATAAGTTCCCCATTCCTGTCATTGATGAATTACTGGATGAATTGCATGGATCAATTTACTTCACCAAGTTGGATCTTCGTTCGGGATATCATCAAATCAGAATGAAGATTGAAGACATTCCGAAAACGGCATTTAGAACTCATGAGGGTCATTATGAATTTTTGGTCATGCCTTTTGGCCTTACCAATGCACCTTCAACATTTCAAGGTTTGATGAATTCAATTTTCAAACCATTCCTTAGAAAATTTGTGTTAGTATTTTTTGATGATATACTAATCTACAGCAAGTCTTGGAAGGATCATGTTGAACATGTTGACAAGGTGCTACAACTATTGGAGGAGAAACAATTATATGCAAAAAGATCCAAATGTTTCTTTGGAGTCCAGGAGGTGGAATATTTGGGTCATATTGTATCTCATGAAGGAGTTAAGGTAGACCCTAGCAAAATTAAAGCCATTAAGGAATGGAAAATCCCCACATCCATAAAGCATCTGCGAGGATTTCTTGGGTTGACAGGGTATTATCGCAAGTTCGTTAAGAATTATGGGAGAATAGCAGCACCTCTAACAACATTATTGAAGAAAGATTCATTTTCATGGACTCCGGAAGCAACAAAGGCCTTTAAACATCTTAAAGAGGCAATGTGCCAAGCACCGGTCTTAGCTACACCGGACTTCACAAAAACCTTTATTGTGGAATGTGATGCTTCAGGAAATGGAATTGGTGCTGTTCTAATGCAAGATGAAAGACCCATTGCTTTTGAAAGTCGTCCAATCAAGGGAAAGTTTTTAAGCAAAGCTATTTATGAGAAGGAAATGTTGGCAATACTCCATGCACTTAAGAAATGGTGACCCTACCTAATGGGAAGACACTTCAAGGTAAAAACGGATCATGATAGCCTTAAATACTTTTTAGAACAAAGATTATCCTCTGAAGAGCAACAAAAGTGGGTCACAAAGATGTTGGGTTATGACTTTGAAATCATCTACAAAAAAGGGAAGCAAAATGTGGTGGCAGATGCACTCTCAAGAAAGGATGAGGATATGGAAGCATTGTTGTGTGCCATTTCTATTATCCAACCAGATTGGATAAACGAAGCAAAGGAGGAATGGAAGAATGACGAAGAAGTGTGGGCACTTATTCGAAAGCTACAACAAGATTCCAGTACTTCTGATACATTTAGCTGGCAAAATGATTTGTTATGGTACAAAGATCGCTTATACCTCTGTAAGAATTCCCAGCTAAAACAAAAGATTCTTATGGAATTGCACACTTCTCCCTTAGGAGGGCACTCAGGATTTTTAAAAAATTACCACAGGGTTAAGAAGGAATTTTTTTGGGATGGCCTTAAATCAGATATTCAAAAGTTTGTGGCGGAATGTTTGGTTTGCCAACAAAATAAAGTTGAAACAATTAAGACACCGGGTCTATTACAACCTTTATCCATTCCAAGCCAACGTTGGGAGGAGGTTTCAATGGATTTTATCACAGGTTTACCCAAGTCTGAGGGAAAGAGTGTCATCATGGTGGTAGTTGACAGACTTACCAAGTATGCACACTTTTGTGCATTATCACATCCATTTAAAGCCAGTACAGTTTCTACTGCATTTATGGAAACAGTTCAAAAGCTACATGGAAACCCAAAGATTATTGTAAGTGACAGAGATCCCATTTTCACTGGAAATTTTTGGACAGAATTATTTTCTTGTCTTGGTACTCAGTTAGCTCATAGCTCATCTTATCATCCTCAATCTGATGGGCAAACTGAGATAGTAAACAAATGTTTGGAAGGATATCTTTGTTGCTTTGTATCTGATAAACAGACACAATGGGTCAAATGGTTGCCTCTGGCTGAATGGTGGTATAACACTTCCTTCCATACAGCAACAAAAATGACCCCATTTATGGCACTTTATGGGTATCAACCACCATCAATCACATCATATTTAAGAGAAAATTCTAAGGTTCAGGCAGTGGAACATCACATCGAACATCAACAACAAGTCCTCCAACTCTTAAAGGATAACCTCGTGTTGGCACAAAATAGAATGAAACAACAGGCAGATCAACATCGCAGTGAAAGAAGTTTTGATGTAGGTGATTGGGTATTCCTACGGCTACAACCATATAAGCAAATGTCCCTAAAGCAAGCTAAGAAGGATAATAAATTATCACCAAAGTATTATGGTCCGTACAAGGTGTTGGAAAAGATTGGTACTATGGCATACAAATTGGAGCTTCCTGCAGCTTCTCGATTGCACCCAGTTTTCCATGTTTCATGTTTAAAGAAGGTTATAGGCGACAAGCTCCCAGTTCAAACAATATTGCCAGAACTTGACGAGGAAGGAAAAATTATATTGGAACCGGAAGCAGTCACAGAAACAAGAACTCGACAGCTACGAAATCGATCAATTTCAGAGTATCTTATCAAGTGGAAGAACTTATCCGCTGAAGATTCCACATGGGAGGATGAGAATTTTATGCAGAAGTATCTAGAACTGCTCAAGCGTTGAGGACAACACTTTTTTGAAGGAGAGGGGCATGTTGGGTCCCTATAATACTAGTGATTACCCCATTACTATTGTAGTTATACCCCTTATTTATATTGTTGTGCCCCTATTACCCCCATATTGTTATTTCTGTGCCTCTTAGAATCCCTCTATTGTTATTTTTGTGGCTTTATATTATTATTGTTAGGTCGGCTGGATTATATTGTGACTCCTTATACTCCTATATATAGAAAGGAGGTTTTGTCATTTGTATCATCCAAGAATTGTTCATTTATGTAATGTAAAGGAGGTTTCCCCCTCGAAGGGGCTGAATTCTAAGGCGTTGATCTTTCTTTTCTATCTTTTCTTGAGCTGGTTTCATAACAAGAATCTTCAGGCATCAAAGAATATTTTGCCTCGAAATGCATGTCAAGGTTCTGCCTCCCTTGTCTCTAAATCCATGCCGCGCTTCTTCCTCCCTGGTGCACTAAGTAAACGATGGGTTTATATACAATTTTGTGGCGGATATAACAAAGATGGAGCACATGGCTCATTGGTGGCAGAGATTACTTACCCCACAGAGATCAAGGTTCGAATCCCATTAAAAGCCCGAATCTCACATTTTGTTTTAAAAATGGAAACCGTTGATGTGTTGGTTACGTAATACAATTTGGGCGTGTTAATTATTGCATATGGAACCATTTTGTTGTTGGTTGTATGTATTAATGGTTGGTTGATGTTGTGTTAAATGGGGCTGCCGTGTGGGTGAGGCCGGCCCTCTCGCTGGTCATGGGTTCAACTCCCACTGGCTTCACATTATTTGCGGTATATGGTGGGTTGGGTGCGATAGGCGTGGCGGGGGTCATGGCCCGCCACCACTTCAATTTTATTTATTTATTATTTTCTTTTAAGTCATTAGAAAATTAACCATAGGAGTGTTTTTATATGTTCAACAATTTTGCTCAGAATCTGGCCCAAGTTGGCTGGAATCTAGTGGTCAGGTTTCGGCGAAATTGTTCCCTCCTTAAGCCTGCCTAGTTACCCAAGTCAACCCTGAACTTTGACTGCCTCTAACTTTCGCATACAAGCTCAGTTTGATGAACCATTCGCACCGTTACGATCAGGAAGACGAGATCTACACTCTGGTCTTGGTTCGACAACATTCTGATCACTTTGATTTTTGACCCTTTTTGAGTCCTCTGGGACTTCTGCCTGTGTCTGGAGCCACCTGGATCAATCCTCCCCACTGAGGAGCTTTTGGTCCTCAAAAAGCATGAAAAATAATATGCAACTTCTTTGTACCTTGTCTGCATCACAAGCATCCTGAAAAGGTCTTGCTTCCATCTCCTTCACCTTTATTCTTTGGAGCCTTAAGTGATGAGCCAACACCTGCAACCTCCGCAACCTGTAGTACATTATTTTGCAAATTACATGCTTGTATTACATGACCAACTAATGACCCAAGAATCCCATACTTTTCATGAGTTTATAACACATACTCGGTGGTCAAGTTTACATCAAGATGGACACAATACCCCAGGTGCGAAAATAGGGCCAACATATCATCATTGCTCCAACAAGTGATGGAAAACACATGATAACTACAACACATGATTTACAAAGATAATGCCAAATACTATTTTTTCTTTGATAAGTGATCGAAACATGACATCACTTTCTCATCTTATCATGCAACTCAAAATAAGACCAGACATCATTATTTCTTAACAAGTGATGGAAACACGTCATCACTTTTACATTTTGAAATGAAACAAATGATTTACAAAAGCATGACCATGACAAGCTAACATATCTAGAAACCATTTTTCGCTTATCGCTGTGAATGGGTCATCATCCTGTGGTGGTTTTGCTTGTTGAACAATTGCTTCACCTGGTTCATGCACTGACACTTTGTCTTTAAGGCGCTACTCTAGATGGAGCCTCCAACATGTGGCTCTTTGATGGCCACTTCTGTTGCAATGGCTACAATACATCTTCTTCCTCTAGATTTTCTTAACATGTTTCTTTACCTACTGTTGAGAGGGTCTTTCATGCCTCCTCCTTTTGTGTGCTGCTATTCTTTTCCAACACTTAGAAAATGTATGGTTATGTAATCCACAAAAGGTGCATGTTTTTCGATGCCATGTTTTACGTTCATCATTAACAACATGATTATAATCGAAATGAACATTCGAATATCGAGATTGGTTATACCTTTCCGTGTCGTCTCTGGTGTAAGTATAGCAATGAGAGCTTGCCTCAGCTCTTTCCCTGCCATGGGATTATGGGGATGTGTTCCCATCATTCTCTTTCCTCGACAATTTCAACAATGTCTCGGAACCATATGACACCTTCAAGCATTCTCCTTTGGTGTATTCCACGCCTGCAAATCGAGATCTATGCACATCCTCCATTGGTTGAGTTATTCCTTGGTTATTAACACCAAGTTCTTTTTCCTCCTCGTGCCTCGTCCTGGTAAGGAGCCTCATGTTTGTCCCTGTAATTGGGATCTCCAAATCTCCAATAGAAATCATACTATGTGAAGATGAAACCAAAAGGAAATCAACATCTTTTACCTCCTTTGTTGATTTGGAAAGAACTGATGAGGGCTTCTCATCATCTGTTGTTGGTGGTTCGCTAGTTGTCTCGACGCATTCCCCAACTTCCTTTCTGACATACCCAAGTCCTGTCTGACGAGGTAATTCTTCTACTTTGATGGGGTTGATAATGCCTTGGCCATTAATGCCCAAGCCTTTTCCTTCATACCCCATTCTCTTCAATAGTTTGGAGCCAATTCATGTGGTATGATTTTCAAAAACAGCAAAATCATCATCAGGACACATACATGAATTCAGAGAATTACATTTTACCTCACATGGGTCACGCTGCAGCTTTTCCAAGGCCTCGTCCTTTTCTTGCAGTTGTCGTAGAAAACTATGTTTCTCCTCTTTCTCTTCATGTAGAAGCATCTTCAATTCAGCATTATTTGTTTGAAGACTTTAGTTGTTGTGCTTCAAGTCTTCCAGGGCTCGCAACTGAAGCTCCAATCGCTCCTTTTCCTCTATCACTTTTTGTAGAGCTTCATACATTATTTCCAACCTTTGGGAAATTTTGAGCATGGTCTTGTACATCGCTTTTTCATCCTTTGTTGTTGCGCGTTCCATTGTTCACGCTTGCAATTCACATCGATGCAAATACTGCTCTGATACCAAACTTGATCCGAGTTGAATCAACTCTTGGATTTAACTAAGATCTTTTGCTTTCATGATGTGATTATAATTGCAATTAAAATAGCATAAAGGACCATAAATGCATGCTATAAAGAAGAAGGAACATGAAAATCATTAGCAACATAAAATAACAAGACGTTGGTAACGAAGTTCGTCCAGGAGGGACTACGTCTCCGGGCCTCGGTGTCAAGATGGTGTAGGCCGCTGCATTAAGTGCTATCAATAGTGATGATGTACATAGGTGGTGAAATCTCTATCATACAAGGAAAATGCCCTCACACAGGAGTGGCTCCAAGAGATGTTCCGCTGTAGGAACTCTCATCCAAAAGGACTCCAACAAGTATGAACTAAACTCATGCATGATGATAATGAGCATCCTTCCGACATGGCAATAAATGGATCTCAATGCAAACATGCATGGCGACATATGAGTATCCCATCAACATAGAGAAAAGCGATCTCAAACACAATATGACGAATCATGACAACAAGTACATCCCACAAATGATTCCACGTCACATCAAGTAGGAATCATGAAATAGGTAAGGAAACAAGATCCCACATCAAACATCAACCAGGGATTTATGCAACACAATGCATAGCAAAAAGAAGTACATGAACACACTACATATACCTCACATCCTGGGACCATCTGAAGAAAAGGATGTCAAACTATTGAATCTGGTCGTACCATCAATCTCACTGCATCGAATCTCATGGAATGACTGCTCGCACATTGAATGCTGAGACCTGAACTCCACTTTGAAAAGTGGCCGAAAAATAGAATTATCAAATGGATAATCTGATTGCACCATCAGATTCGTGGTGTCGAATAGTATAAAATCAACTGTAAAATTTCTGATTTATGAGAAAGTGAGAATCTGGGGCTTAAGGAATCTTTTAGATTCCCCCTAGATTCCTCAAAGATTCCTTCTTCTCGGTCATCTAAAGATTTGCTGCTCAGATCAAAATTCTAACTGTGCCATCAAGTTCCTTGCGGAATTCTGAGAAAAATGAGTATGAAGTTGGCTGCATTCTGACTCTGGTGAATTCAGCGTCCAAGCAATCTGGAAGATTCCCTCCTTTCTTGAAGATTCTCCTCCGTTGGGAACCTGCAAATATGCTTCTTAAAAGGGGGATCTAACCTCGCCATGGCTTTCCCTGTGAAAATTTGAGAAAATTGACTGTAAACTTGGTTACATTCTGATAAAAAGAATTTTTACCTCCTCGGAGAATCTTTGGGCATCAAAGAATATTCTGCCTCAACATGCGTGTCAAGATCCTGCCTCCCCTGTCTCGAAATCCATGCCACACTTCTTCCTCCCCAATGCACTAAGCAAATGATGGGTTTATATACAATTTTGTGGCAGATATTACAAAGATGGAGCACATGGCTCATTGGTGGCGGAGATTACATATCCCGCGGAGATCAAGGTTCGAATCCCATTAAAAGTCCGATTCTCACATTTTGTTTTAAAAGTGGTAGCCGTTGATGTGTTGGTTACGTAATACAATTTTCGCGTGTTAATTATTGCATACGGAACTGTTTTGTTGTTGGTTGCATGTATTGATGGTTGGTTGATGTTGTGTTAAATGGCGTCGCCGCATGGGCAGGGCCGGCCCTCCCGCTGGTCGTGGGTTCAACTCCCACTAGCTTCACATTATTTGTGGTATATGGTGGGTTGGGTGCGATGGGGGTGGCGGGGGTCATGGCCCGCCACCACTTGATTTTTATTTTTTATTTTTATTTTTATTTTTTTTATTTTTTTTATAAAAGTCATTAGGAATTTTGTAAACTCAAAAAATTGACCATAGGAGTGTTTTTATCTATTCAACAATTTCGCTCGGAATCCGGCCTAGGTTAGCAGGAATCCGGTGGCCAGGTTTCGGCGAAATTGTTCCCTCCTTAAGCCTGCCTGGTCACCCAAGTCAACCCTGAACTTTGACTGCCTCTAACTTTCACATACAAGCTCGGTTTGACGAACCGTTCACACCGTTGCGATCAAGAAGACGAGATCTGCACTCTGGTCTTGATTTGACATCATTCTGATCACTTTGATTTTTGACCCTTTCCGAGTCCTCTGGGATTTCTGGCTGTTTCTGGAGCCACCTGGATCACTATTATCTTATGTAGATATTGTTTTTTTTATTCTTTCTCTGTGCAGGCATTGTTATCAGGGATGAAGTTGGATTTGCCCTTGGATAAAGTTGGAAGTAAGGTTCTGGGTACTGCTGCCAAGGTGGTACTTACCAAGGATTCAACAATGATAGTTGGTGATGGGAGCACTCAAGAAGCTGTTAATAAAAGAGTGTCTCAAATTAGAAGCTTGATTGAGGTGTGCTATTTCTCTATAACTTAAAAATAGGTTGCTTTATCCAAATGGAGGCTTGAAGTTATTGTCTTGTTTTCTTTGTATAGCCACCATATATTGTAAAGTGGCCATCACCTTGTGGGGAGGGATCTCCTCATTAATATCATTCATGATGATGGTATTAATCTCAAATTTGACTTGTGAGTTGTCAAGACAGGAGTGTAGAAAGCAAAAATTTGATGCACGGTTTATACTTTGAATATATGTGCCTCTGAAGGAACATGCAACAATAATTACAAACATTAAATTTAAATAACTTAAGGTTGCTTTAATATCAAAATATGTTTGACTTGATATTTAACTTCCCTATCAACCTATTTTATCAAAGGTTTTCACCAATGATATCATTCTCACTTTCTTTGCAGGTTGCAGAACAAGACTACAAAAAAATAAAAATTGAATGAAAGAATTACCAAGATTTCTGGTGGAGTTGTTGTTATCCACGTAAAGTTTGGCATGATTGAATTAATGGTAACTATTTGTAACAATTCACCGTTGTTGGCATTATAGCAATCTGAATCTAGTTGATGGATGTTGTCGCTGCATTTCAATGTATATTTGTTTAAATTAAGAATGGAGGGTATATGATAGTGTTCATAATTGTTGATAGGTGGGAGCACAAACAGAGACAGAGTTGAAGGAAAAGAATTTAAGAGTGGAAGATGCCTTGAATGCAACAAAGGTATGCATGCATAAAATTATGCATAATCATTTACTGAATCTGATTCATTTTTGCAAAAACATGTTGTGATCTGAAATAAAGGTGAAGAATGAATGTTAATTGAATCATGTCATGCATGGAGCCGCTATTATATTAGAGGGGTATATGAAATAAGTGCTTTTGGCTTGGACTTATTTGTTGTGAGGCTTTCAACTTTTGCTATGTGGGATTGGTGTTTGCAACAGTTTCAAGCTAAGCATCAGGTCCAACAACATAAGCATCTAATTTTCTAGTAATTAAGAGTGGTCGGAAGGATGTATTATGTTTTACATTAGTTTGCCTAGTTAAGCACAGTGTTGGTCTTTGGAATAGATTTTACATTCCTATTTATGGTCAAATTATGGTGGAGAGAGGGTCGATTTCCCAAGAATAAGAGAGCACTTGGTTTCATTTATTTGGATACTTAGAACTTGGAAGTGTATCCTTGCTATGAAATCATTTGGAGGGGAATTCCCTTGTAGGGGCTACTACAACATCAATTTTCTCAAGTGTAGCATGTTGGCAACATGTTGGTAGTATTTCTTCTTCCCACCTGTTGTTTATCTTCAAAAGTGTTTGGATGATAGTCAACTTGTTTAGATGGAACATGGATGTGAGTAGAGAAGGTTGTGATTTGGTGAGATGCCTTATTTGGGGTTGGAGGACAGGGTAGTTGTATCTCTTTTGGGCTCATCATATAAGTAGACAGGGCATTTAGTGGTTTGATTGTCTCTCGAGTATAAATTGAGAGAAGGATAATAAAAAGAGCTTAAAGATGTTAAGTATAGATGAAACATTATGTAATGTACCCTAGTTTTGGTAGAAATATCATTTTTTTGGTTTGCATCCTCATGTGATAGCAACCTTCATTCTCTACCCATTCTCTATATTTGACTCCCTATTATCTTTTCTCTATGCTCCTCCTTTATCTAATCTCTATATATTTCTAGAACTTGGAGGCCATTTTCTAACTATCGTTGGGTGGTTTGTTGGGAAGTTAGGGCCAATGCAATATTTCATTTTCTTTTTCTTAATTTTATTATCAAATCCAATTACAGTTCAATTAATGGGTGGCTTGAATTGCTTGATTGGCCATTTGAGTCTATGTATCATTCATTTTGAGGATGTGATTGGCCTCCCAACTGTCAAATGACTTGAACAATAGCTTTTGTCTACTCACATTTATTTCAATTTGGATACTGGAAGCTTGAGAGAAACTAGTGAGATGGGAGATTATAATTTGAGGAGTCCCCAACATTGCAATGTTTTTTGAAGTAATATTGCTCAATAATGGCACTCCTTTTAGAAGAGCTGATGATTTTGCCATATTATTGTTTGTTTCACTAATATTCCATGAATATTTCAACAATGTTTGTTCCTTTGCAATATATATGACTCTTTGCGAGCTTGAGAGGCCCTAGTTACCTTTCGAGGCCAATGAATGATAATGCATACATCCTTTGACTATAGATCCACTTGCTAATATCACTACTTTACGGGTTATTTTGGGAGTATTGGTTCTTTTGAGTTGTTCTTGATTTATGATGCCTTGATTTTGAGATATTGGTTTAATATTCCAAGTTGATATCCACTTTTTGTCGCTTTGAGTTAGATCTCTGCTACAAATTTTATTCGTGCAATTTGTAATGATAGTTTATGTTGTCAAATTAATAGTATATTTTAATATGCTTTTCGATGAGACTTCAAATGTTACAGAGTCTTTTAACAAAGTTGAACCCTAGGGGTACTTAGGAAGGTTTTCCATTGTCTCCTTGGAAACTCTTCCACTTTAGGCCAATGCTTTTCTTACTTTGAATTATTATGTGAAATGGGAATTTTATATCAATGTCCGAATGGACTATGTTCGATCTATTTTTGTATAGATACTTCATTGTAAATGGGTTGAAATTCAAGTTGCAATTATTATGTAAAATGGGGAATTTAAATCAATATCTTAGGTGATTAGGAAAATTTCATTCACCTGCAGCATATAGTATGTTAGCAATATGGAAACAAGGTTGTTAGCGGGTTTTGTGGATGATTAATATTATTGGTCCTTTCATGCTCAAATTCATTCTTGTGCTGATAATATGGCATTGTAGCAATACATTGAATGGACTCCACAAGCTATGTGGGTCATGCTACAGGGTGTGACATTTAGGTAACTCCCTTGAGTTATTAGGCTGATAGGCCTTTCTTTTGAATCAGTACACCTGACCATTTCGTCTACCATTTTTACAAGTATGTGACATCTGTCTAGTAAGTCTAGCTCCACTCCAGCAACATCTGTCTATGATTTCAACACAATCCATTTTTTGAACTTCTTACACTCTTCTAGCGAGTTCCATGGCACATGATATTTCTTGCTGTGTCAGATTAGAGCATTATTATTAGCAGTTTACACTCTTCTCACAAGTTCCATGGCACTCGATCTACTATTACTATCAATTTTCAGTAATATGTAGGAATTATTCAATGGTGGAGAAAATAGTTTGAAATGTCATTGAAACCATCCTTTTACAAATCCCCATGCTACACTTTCCTAGGCATTTCCATAATAAATTCAAAGATTGACACTACGTCCATTCAACATTCACATTCAAGGTTCTTAATGTTTTTGAGAGGTGCAGGCAACAATATTAAGCAAGGTTTTATATTAAAAGATTTAATTGTCAAAGAAGTATTTTCGAATACTAGATTTCTTCGGGAAACATAATTTTAAACTATATAAATCTCATTACTCTCATTCAATTCCAGTTCTATGTTTTGACACAACTTTTTGTTTCATTACTAAATTTGGTACTAAATTACCGTCGACAGAGGAACGAGATGGTTCACCTTTAAATCATGTGAAATGTGATAAGTTATTGAAATTGTGTTAGCTAATGGGTATCTATGATGTGATGCACTAAAATTATCTTATTTTGTTTCATACATAGGGAATTCCCATTCCAGAGTTGTCTGTAAAAACTGGCATATTTTTGCCATTTTTTGCTTTAAATCAAGAATTTACACTGGATCTAGATTTGTGTGTGATTTGTTTCCTGTTATTTTGATATTGTTTTTGAAGTTCTAGATAAATATGAAAATATTTGAACATGAAAGCTTCCTACTGGTGAAACTGTAGGAATCTTGGTTAATTGTATGTGCACTGGGAGGATTCAGCGATGAAGTTCTGCAAGAAGTACTTGGAGCACATGCAAAGGCACCAAGAGCGACTCCCTAGAGTCTCCTACATTGAATTTAAGAAATTGGAGAAAGTTTTCAAGCACTGCACTGCTAAATGCCACAAGAAAAGCAACACAAGTCTATCTTCAGATGAAGGAAATAGTTCCAGTGAGGTCTACGATATTAACGCAGAGGGAGATGGCGTCGGTAGGACCTGCCACACCTATTGTCCTGGTAAGTTCCGAAAGATTCTATTCTTCCTTTCTATAAAACAACAGTTGAATAAATATCGATTTATTAACACGCAAAAAAACAAAAAGAGAATGAAATCCCCTGTTTTCAATTATAACCATTGAAGCACATAAATACAGAGTAAAAGCAATATTTTCTAGCAATCATTTTTCATTTTTGTAAATTCTGCTTTTATTTTTCCGTTCTCGTATGAGAGAATTCAATTAGATTTTATTTACAATTTGTAAATTTTTTTTTTCTTCTCTTGAGAAAGAAAAATACATTTAATGGTGAATGCTTACTTCGTATGCATAATTTCTATGAGCTGTGAGTATTTTGCAAAAGAAGTAATTTCTCTCTTCTCCAATGTGAAAGTAGAAATTCCACTTGTTTCTCCTTTCCCTAGGTTACATTCGTAAAAAAATTCCTAGAGAACTTCCTTTAGATTTAGAGCACCACAGATGCATCTACATATGTCAAAATATATTGTTATTTCAGAAGCCAGAATACAGAATGATACAACTCAGGGTCACACTCAATTTCCATTGCTTCTAAATTAATATAGATTGATTTTATTTTCTTGTTTCTTTGTACTGGACTCTATAAAGCATTTTTGCGAAGGTTACTTGAATTAAATTTGATTTAGTTTCTAAATAATTTCAAAGAAATTACATTTTGTTACTCTGATTTAAGTATCAAAATGTATTCAACATATGGAGGCATAAGTTTTGCAAAGAAGCTCAAAGTTACTTGAATTAAATTTGATTTAGTTTCTAAATAATTTCAAAGAAATTACATTTTTTTACTGTGGTTTAAGTATCAAAATGTATTCAACATATGGAGGCATAAGTTTTGCAAAGAAGCTCTAAGTTTTGCATCTGGTTCCTGTCATTTCATTTTTCTTTGAAAAAAGACATAAAATGGGCTCCAACTTGTATCTAGTGTGTGACAGGATGTTCTTTCCATCATTGTTGAGTGAGATGGTTGTTGTGGTTTGTTGCTTCAATACGCGTGCAAAACAGTTATTATAATTGCACCTTGCCACTGGAATTGGGAAGTATCTTGCATTGCTGACAAGTAAAAGGATTGGTGATCACTTTGCAATGATCAAAGAGTGAGGAAATTTAGTAAAATATGCTGCCATAAACGCTCTGGCACTAAAAGGTACTGGAAAAGTAGGGAAAGGTTTTTCCATATGGACATTAATAATAGGAATGGGTTGCTTTATTATTTATTTATTTATTTTATTTTTATTTTTATTTTTATTTTTATTTTTATTTTTATTTTTTATTTTTATTTTTATTTTTATTTTTATTTTTATTTTTTATTTTTATTTTTATTTTTATTTTTTTCTGTAGAATTTTCAACATTAATGATTAATCTCAAGACAAAATACTCTAATATAGGAGTGCATGTTATCCTTCCTCCATCTCTACTTTATCGTACAAGATTTATCTTTTTTGTTTTGCTATTTGTAGTTTTACTAGATGAGATTTTTATTTTATGTACTTTCTTTTCATTTCGAGAGATGCTTTAGGTATCTCCTAGGTATGCGGTTATTTGTGTCTAGACTCATGTAGGGGCTATATGACTAGGTCTAGATGCTAATTGTAAGCACATGCTTCCAATGTAATAACCTAGGTGATGATCTACAAAGGGTACTAGTTTATTTGCAGATAATATCTATGTTGAAACTGTCTTTTTGGTTCTTTTGTAAAACCGTAAATTGTTTTTTATTGTCAAAGAACTTATCTTTCTCAAATATAAGGAAATAGGTGTATGACCCAAGACCTAGAGGTGTTTGGAAAGAGTGGAAGTATGCCCCCTAACAAAGCACGAACAAGTTTTTACAAGTAGCCACTTTCGGGTCTTGAGATTGTATCAATATTGACTGGGCCATTTAAGATTTTCCTAAATCACAATTAAAACATAGGTGCAGAGGGTTTTACCTATAATCCCTATCAATTCAAACTCAAACTCAAAATCAAATTATCCAAGTTTATACATCTACATGTAATCTTAGCGATTTGAATAAATTGGGAAAGTATCGTGTTTTTATTGGTATAAGTTCAAACTTAAAATCAAACTCAAATACCAATGTTTATACATCAAATTGAACAATTTTCACTTCAAATATTTAAGTAAATCTAGAGTGCATAACGTTTTAATTTGTAGAATCCTTAAATGTGGGCATAGTGCAATAAATGATTTATAGAAGTTTCCTAAAATTCTTCCCATTCTCTTTCATTGGTTAGAAAACATTGTTTGATCCAATCTCTTTGGAATGCGAACACATATTTTGCTTCAGTTGTGCTTATTTTGTTGCTGCAGTTACAATTGCGGATGGTTGTACAGTGAAAACTCTAACTCTAAATGTCCTCTATGCACACATGTGAGAATTCTGGTGCAGGTTAATTGTGTTTATTATTAATTTTTTCACTTGTACCTTCACTTTATCTTTTAATATATATATTATCTCTCCTTTTCATTCAATCTAAAACCTGAATTGATTCCAGACATGGGTTTTTGGCGATGTTGTGTGTTTAGGAGAGTTGAGTGCTTTATTAAGCAAAAGGTACTCATAGAAACTTTCCCATTGTTCACTTCTTCCCAAGACAAAATCAAAGGGAATATATTGTTTCCACAGGAAAATATCTCTGTTTGGTGGATTTATATTTAAATGTATAATATATCAATTTGGTACATGAACAGTTATGAATGTGTTCTGTGTCTCTCAGCTGTCAGGAGTATTGGGAGCAGAGGCTTCAGAGGGAAAAGGTTGAGTGGCTTTGGCAAGCAAAGTAACATTGGGAAAACCAATGTTGGGCATTCATAGGATTCTAAATCTGGTTCTTCTCAACTTGTTCTTGGACTATACCTCTTCCATTACATGGATCTATCCCACTATTGGTTGTCATGTTGGACTTATTCACTTTCCTGTTCAGGTCTTTTTCTCTTGATCCTCATAGAAATAAGAGAAGGAAAATCAATTGATATGCACGACACTAACATATATTTCTTACAATCTTTTTGTTGATTCAGAAATTTGATAAACAACGAGTTCATAAACAAATCTTCAAGGACAAGAACATAAAGGATGCACAACAATAATCACATTTATTCTGCCATAAAAGACCAAGCTAATATAGATCAGAGTGAGCCATTTGGCATTGAAAATTTGTATTGTGTATCACAAGAGAAAGCATTAGATGATGTTATTCAATTTGCCATTAATTTTCTTAATGTGTATCGAGTTTTGTTGGATAGATCTTACCTCAGAAGCTATTTTCGTATTCAATGTGTTGATTTCTTGAAGTTTTTGCAGTTGATTTAATTTTCATTAAGTTTTCACCTATGCATGTATTTAGAAAATTAAATACACAAAACCTTTAACCATATTTACAACAAAATTTAATAGAACCCCATGTCACGCAAAAATGACACGGAATGTACCCTGGAAACCCTGAAGGGAAAAACCAGCTAGAGTGTTTTTCTTATTCAGTCTTGATAGAGAAATTTGAAAACAAAATTACAGAACAATAAATCTTGAATTCTGTCCAAGAATTATAGAAAATTTCTACCAAAATTTCCATGCTTCAACAACTTTAGATAAAAGACCTAACTTCTATGCATAAAAGTGCCAAAAATCACTTTAAATCTCATGCAGAATTATGTTGTTAATAACAACAATATGCACTTGAAGTCTGTGCCAAAATTCTGCTGAAAATGTCTAGGAAATAGTGCCAAAACTATAGAAATTTTCAATATTGTAACCCCAACAGAATTGGAAAATAGTGTTTTTTTTTTCCAGGGAAGAGGTCTACCACATTTTTTCCCACACATGGAAAGATTTCCAAGACATAGAGTTGGGTAACTAGTTGTCTTGAAGAACTATTAAATGTACTTAAAGTTTCTTGATAAAAGACAAACCAACCTTCTGTTATAGACATATTTGGGCACTGTAACCTGTTGATGCCTCGAAAATCGCTGCAACAACATTGGGGGATAACCACCCGGTCCGGACCTTAAAAGCAGCTCCTTTTCCGTTTGGTGTGGTGGCTCCGACTGTTCATCTAGGTCCAGTTACCTTCTCCCTATTGCTATTGGTTTATAATGTATCTTTAACTACCAATAGACAGGGACATCAGATCACTTCTTCTTGTTGATCTGGCAAGAGAATGACCCTTAAGCTGATTTGGGTTCAGCCAAGCCACAACTAAAGTTTTGCCTCTTTGAGGAGAGGACTTAACAGAATGTAGAATTTACTCTAAATGCAAGCTTATTCTATGATGCAAGCAAAATAAACTAATCTAAATCCTATCTTAATTAGGCAGATATAGATCTAACCCAACTAAGAGCAAGATAATTAAAGTATTGGGATTTAGATATGTCTTGTTTATAATGAATACCAAGTTAATGAAGTAGTTCAATTAACTGATATTATGGATATCAAAACACATCCTATTGAGACCTCTTAACTGAAATAATAAATCAACAACACTCAGGAAGTAGTTCACATAAATGATATTGATTATCAAATCAGCAAATCCAATAACTAAACAATAATATGTGGAAATAGTTCACAACATATTACCACTCAATAAATCAGTTTTAATAAGGCAGATTTCTGAGTAAATAGTTACTCAGAAATCAGAAATTAATTCATAAGAACAGAGATACATGATAACAACATTGAGACAAACTGCCCATATTGACAATAGTGCACAAACATGAATAAAATGACACATTCTTGTTACCATAAAATGAAACTGATATTTAAAACAGTAGTATTAAAAATACCAATTTATTGCATCCATTTCTCTGTCCTTGGTCTCCAACAGCCCTTTACATTGCTTGAACTTCTGCTTTCAAAACTAGAGCCACAATAGTGCAAGCTTTGTTCTTCATGCATAATTCAATATACAAAGGGAAAATCCTCAATAATCTCCAGATCTGAGATTTTTCACTCCTCTCTCCTACAACTCTAAATTCCAATTACAATAGTGCTTTCATGGAGTCTAAAATTGCAGAGGAGAGCAGCCCCTTTTACATTCTGCAATCTGTTATTTATAATATTTGTGAAGGAATTTTAGAGAGGAGAGTTTGTTGAAGAGAAATCTGCCAAATATAATTTTACTTGCTCCTAATTCTGATCTTCAATTGCTGGAGCATTCTCATTGCTTGAAATCCTTTTCTCCATATCTTTTCCACTGTTTTTCTGCAAAAGAAATCAAAATAAATTAAAATGCAATCAAAATATCATTTCTGGCAATTAAATCAAACCCAATCAAATTTTATTTAAATAAATAATTGAAAATAAAATATAAGCTCTGTATTGATGCTTGGAATGATTTGATTGGCAAAGGATATCATTGACCAATGGATCTACAATTAGAAGAGGATTTGGACAAATGAAATTGAAAACAATAACTCAGAAAATTGATTTTGTTTTCAAAATTCGGAGCCTGATCTTCTGCCTGATTTTTGGCCCAATAAATGATCAAATCTGTTGGTGAAACCTCCTTCAAAATGTTCTCCTTGATTTTCTCTTTCCAATGAGCCGTCCTGGGCCTCATTCGGCCAAATAGAACTCAATTTATGAGCTTCCAAAGTTGATGGGTCAAATCTGATGTAAATCTGGAAATTCTGTTGCTGGGCTAAAAAAAATGAGAATTTGAATTAAAAATTAAATCCTAAATTAGTCCCTAATTAATTCTAATTTAATTGCTAATTATAAACTAAACTATTTATTAATTTAACTAACTAATGATTTATAAACAAATCCATTCTTAATTAAAAACTAATCAATATTAATCTAATTAAAAAAACTAATTAATATGAATCTAAATGATATTTAAATTAATTAAATATTACATATAATTAATTAATTTAAATAATATAATATATTACATATTAATTAATTTAATTAATATAATGTAATACATATAGTATACTAATATATTAACTAATATTAATACACATTAACCTACACTACTTCTTACCATACGTTAACATATTTAAACATATCAAATTAAACATATATCACACCATACCTTACTATATTTAAACATATATCACACCATATGTTTTACTCACTCCACTTATTCCATATTATTCACACGTCATTACATAAGCCACTTTTAAAACTATGAAATGGAGTTATGGTACGCCTCTTATGCCTTTTCGCATCGGCAAATCAGAGGATGGAGGCGCTCATTAAAACATGTCAAGTGAACTTCCCGATGCGATATCGCATCGGGGGTTATGGGTGTCTTCATTAAATCAAATATGCTTTTTCAAGCCATCGTGTATCGGTCGTCGGGAAGGTGGAGTGGATATGGTATCGGGGGTTTAAAAAATATGTTGCGAATAGAGCTTGCAATGCGATATCGCATAAACTCCCGATGCGATATATATTATTTATTTATTATATATATATTTTTTTGTTTGTTTTAAATTTTAATTTAATTAAATTAATTATATAATATATTAATTAATTTAAAATTTAATTTTAAACTTAAATTTTCATTTTTTGTTTTGTTTTTTATGAACATAAGTTTCTAAACTACAGCCACTTGAATGATTGGGTTTTTTAGTTTTAGGATTTGATTTGGAATTTAGAGTGAATTTCTTAAAATCCCGATAATTAATAATTTGGCTGCATGATGAAAGATGTTAGTAAAAACTTGCTACGGGTTAATATTTAGAATGAATGCCTTATTGAACTAATTTATTTACAAAATGCAATATTGTACATTTTATACATTTTTAACCCAGGCTAGATAAATGATGAGACTTCAAAGGAGTGCCATTTTCAAACCAGTTGACCAAATGAGGCGAAACAAGCGTCAATGAGAAGCTTATAAAAAATCGATTCTAACAAAGTAATCAAAACATGAATCCAAAGAAAAACAAAAGTGTAAGGCAATCAACTAAAATAAAAATCCAAAAAGGTGCTTAGCCCAAATTTTTATAGAAAGGGTCCCCATTATTGAAGTGAACACATCAATAATGGGGGGTTGTGTTTTTACCACAACAATGGCGACACGCGGGAGAAGAACCAGTTATCTCTATTATGAATGAGATTTTCCTAAAATTAAAGCAAAAATAATTAAAGAAGAGAAGATTATGCTTGAAATGCTTGACTTAGTTCATTAGTCTGAATAAAAATCAGAATCATCTAACTGTAATTTTTCTTAAAATTCCTCATAAATTAAAATATTTTGAAACTCTATATCAGTCATTAATTAGCTGAAGAGATAAAGCAGGGGTCACTTTACAACTTAGCTTTCAAAATATACTCGTTTGTCACAGGTAGAGCCACTGTTGCCAGCAAACGTCTATAGTTTCGACAGGGTTACCTTTTAATCATAAATGATTCAGAATCTCATCTGTTTAAGAATGATTGATCTAGAGATAAATCCATTTATATATATATTACTTTTTATTTTATTTTTTATTTTTTTATTTTTTTATTAAATCTTAAAAGCCATTGTCCTAGTATGGTAGCCAGATAGTTGACAATGCCATTCACTGGTTAAAATTGGACTGAACAAGCTGGCTCGTGATGAGACCCCTTGTCTTATAATTGTTTGCAATCATAAGCCATTACCCTGGTTTGTTTAGCAATGTTGGTAATGTCAGCCTATTTTCCCCTATGATCATGGTAAGCAGGCTCACGATGAGACCTCTTATCTTTTAAGTTTAAATATATTTCTGGATTATTCTCTAGAAAAATAAGACTCTTTGAGACAGGGAGAATCATTGACTCCTTAAGAGTTAAGAATGACAATTTCAGAGTTAAAGGTGCTTTGCTGTAAAGTGTCTTTACTTGGTTAAAAATAACTTTTCTTGACTGATAATAGAACTCTGAAAGATCTTAATAAAATTTTGAAATCTCAAAATGATTACAATTTGATGAAAAAGAAATTTTTCAGATTTTATGATACTTTGCCAACTTCTCTTGATTGGTAATCTCTTCCTTAAGTATGTCTACTTTTATAATAAGAAAATCAAACTTTACTAAGAGATTTAAGAAAAAGCTAATAGGTGACTATTAACAATTTTTTCTCCATGAATGCTGACCATAGTTAGGTAACAAGAAGACCTTCCATATAAATCGCGGCAAAGTCACCAAAATCAAAACTGAAAACCAAAAGAAAAGAAGTCTTATGCTAAAGTGAGAAAAGAAATCAGCAATCAAACAAAAATGAAATATATATATATATATATTTTTATTTTTATTTTTAAGTGGAAAGGAAAATCCAAGTTTCAAAAGATAAACTCAAACAAGAATGTTTATATGAATATCTCAACAATATGAAGAAAAAGAAAATAAGCATGTAATCATTCCTTCTTATGTTGATATTTAGAAAAACATACCTTGCAGAGTTGTGAATGCTTTAGGCTTTTTGGATAGCAATGACGATAAAATTCAGCCACAATGAAAACTTTCTGTCTGATATTAATATTCTTGTTTGAAAGCATCATCTTGATCATTTTCTAATAAAAGGAATGCTTAAAGAAACAAACTAAAGGTTTAAAAACTTCCTGGTGTGGCTGTTTCAATGGGGATTATCGCTGCTTCTTGAAATAAAGCCAGGAGAAGAGTATGGACTTCGAAAATATGATCTGGCGGAGGATCAGAAACTTCAAATGGAGAACTGCAAAACAGAGTTTTATATCAGCATAATTTAAAAACAAAAATGAAACTAGAGTGATGAAATGGAAATTAATGAAAGTGGGCACATGAATCTTACCATTGGATAATTGCTTTTGATCTTACCTGAAAGGTATCAATTTCTCCAAACTAGCTGACTCCTTATTTTAATTATCATTAAAAACATGAAGAAGTCACACTAACCAAAATCTTGTAACACAAAATCATTATTTATTTTATTTACACTAAAGCAAGCAGTAAAACGTAAAAATGAAATGCCTAGTGTTCAAGGGAGTTGAAATTAAAAGAAATGCATCAGAAATGAAAATGAGGATTTGCTGTAATGACTGTTTCTCAAAATATTATTAGTTTTATATAAACTCCATGATTTTATAATTTGTCCAGAATCAAGACCAATTCTATGATAATAAAAATTTAAATATGAAGATAGAGGTCTTGAACTCCATTTTTAATTATGGAATTATATATTTAAAACTAAAATGTATGAGAAATTGAAATGATTTAAATGTACTGCAAATTCGTCATTAACTACTTTCTTACCATAATTATTACCCAAGCTAGCTTTTAGAATAACACATCGTTGTATCGGATGATTCGCATCAAATGTCTCTTCACCATGCTTGAATTTTAATTTACAAGACTTCACCTTTTGTTGCTATGCCATATATTGATTAAGTGTTAACGGCTTAGAGGCATGCATTGGAAGTTCTCGCATCAAATGTTGCAATGGCGAATCGCCGATATGAAAATATGCGATGAGAAGTTGTGCTATGAGATAGAGCGATCGTATCATTAAAGAAATATTATATCGGGGATCAGAGAATCAATTGCATCGTGCTTCCCATATTGCAAAATACATATTGTAGATTCAGAGAAGTGATGTGAGCGTAAGAATGTGATGAAATGATTGCAATATCGGCGATGCGATGGATGTCGTAGCTTAATCGGCAATCGGCAAACTTTGGGTACCCGATGTAACACATTATATTTTTTTGCGATGCCGATATGCGATGAAGAGCGGACCCGATAACTTTTATGATGGGATTTCAATAATCAAATCGGATCCGAGATATCGGCCATAAATAAAACTGCAAGGGAGCGATTGCGATATCAGCGATGCGATGGATGACGTAAATCGGCGATCGGCAATCTTAAGCACTCGATGTAACACAATATGATTGTTGCGACGCCGATATGCGATGAATGACGTGGCTAATCGGCGATCGCGGTCGGCAATGTTATGCGCATGATTTAACAATTCTTAATATGCCAATATGTGATGAAGAGTGGACCCGATAATTTTATGTTGAAAATTTGATAACATATCAGATCTGAAACATCGGCCTCCTTTAAAGTTATACTCCTACCATTATTGCGATTGAACAGACGCGATATTTTTTATGAATTTGCTTTGAATTTCATATCGGGTCCGGAATTATGTGTTTATCGCAATATCAGTAAACTCGATTATCGGCGATTCATGTTCATAGAAGTACACTTCGCTTGGAAAGCTCCGATATGCGAAATGCGATATGGCATATGAGTAAGATAATACATCGGAGGTCTTTGATGAACAATTCTTTATCAAAAGAAATACTAAGAACTACTTCCGATGAAATCTTATGATGCAAATGGGTTTTCTAATGAATGAAAGCAAAGCTTAAAAAAATGCTTAAATTCTAATGAATCAGAATTGAATTTCCATGAACCTGTTTGCAAATTTGGAATGAGTTTGCTGCTTACTTCATGTTTTGAAAACAAATGAAAACCTGCAAATAAAACAGAACACGAATCAAAAATAAACTAAGAAAAACATAAACTAATAAGAGATGAGAACGAACTTATAAATGCGTACCTGAAAGGAATTTGTCTGTAAATTTTACCTGATAAATCTTCAAATTCTTCCTTTTATTAATCAAATTTTCCTTTCGTTTCAAATTATCTCATTATTTATTCTAAATCTAAGTGTGCAATCAGCCTAAAAATATGTTTATTCATGTTCAGGAAATATAAAATTTATCAGAAATAAATATTAAACTATGCTTCCCTTTCGAAGTGAAACAACAATTTATTACCTCTGCTCGTTGCGAATTAATCTTGATAAAAATCTGTATTGTTATAGTGGTTGTTAAATAATGCCTTTAGTAAATAAAGATGATGCATTTTACAGCATCAGATAATAAACTAAAGATGAGATTAAGCCACTAATTGTAGAAAAATATCAAAACAGATTTGAATGTGTGCACTCGGCAAAATGGGCATTCTTAAGATCAGCTTTTGGCAAATTCTGAGGAAGATAATATGAACTTCATATGATTACCGTGACAGGTTAGACTGACTAATAATTATTAGAATTAGGCTTATCATAGTCAATCACACATCTCATGGGATAATGGGATCATGAAGCTTTTATATTCTCAAATCCTTACCATAGAAATTTCAAAAGAAAATCTTAGAAGGAAATCTCGAAATGAAGAAAAATGGCTTTGAGGCAATCGATGCCAAGTGCAACCTCAATTGAAGACATTATTCAAAATAAGCAGAGTTAAAGTATTGCTGCAAGAAATTTTAAAAGGCAAGCAAGAATTAAAACTTTCTGATAAGGAGAAAATGTTTCAGTGAACATACATGAGAATGGCTGATTGCTTTGTTTTATTTTTAATCTACAGAGCTGTTGAAAATAAATTAACTACATAGAACAAACTAACTAAATTAATTCTACTCCTATTCTAACCATATACATGAAAATGACTAGGTATAGTCATATTTCCAGTGTAACCATTCTCTCATTTTTATTCCCGCGTTTATGTACAGTTCAAATGTTAGCAATAAGAATAAAAATCTAACTAAACTAAGGAAAATAAATCTGAAATAAGAATGTACAGTTATTGTTAGCAACTTAATTAAAATCTCTTTCTCATGAAATTTCCTTTCCAATTCGATACCAATTGGATCATAAAAATCTGGATGGATTTCTGTTAAGGATTGAGAAATGTTCAAAGGAAGAGATAACAGGCCAGATTGTGAAGATGAGCTTTTAGATTCTTTGACCTAAAAAATTTTGTTAGTGTTATGTACAAATGTTAAATCATTGACCATTTTCCTTGAAGGAAAAATTTCCAAAAATTTTCAAATGAGTCAATGAAAAATGGATGGAAGCCTTTCAAATAAAATGGCAATTTATTAATTGAATTGAATCGCTGGCCAGATTGGAAAAATACATTCTCTTGTTGACATTTCCTTTGAAAAGATAGAAGCTTTTGATGAAACATTAGCATTGATATAAATTGGAATATTAATATCTTTCGATGCTGATGATTATAATATGAAACTTGAATTTCCCATTTGGGCAATGCATCAATTGAGTGTTTGATAGTAAGGTATTCAATATGCCAGCGAAAAGTGTGGAAAATTTGAAAAATTAAATCTGATTTTATACAAAATAAGTGAGGAAATAAAAATAAAATGAAATCACTATTTTTACAACTAATGTTACAGCACAATTGGGATTGTTTTGAAATGATTTCATTTTCACAAGGAATGGCCAAAATTATGGAATTTGAAAAATTTTGAATTCCTACTTGTGAATTAGAAAACAAATTATGATTATGAATAGGAATGGGAGTTTGATCCTCATATGAATCATAAATTGGACTGATTTCTTGAATGGTGAAATCATGAAGATAATTTTCTGCTCTAAAATGAGGATTAGTTGGGATAATTCCTAAATTGAAGCGTTCCTCATCCTCAGATGTTATTTGAATTTTATCATGAGGATTCTCTTGAGAAGAATAGAAATCAACATCCTCAATGTCAGAGTAATCATCATAAATGACCTCACAAGATTGTCTGGAATTCTCTTCCATCTCATCCAATATATCAAAGCAAGGAGAAACAAAAATTTCATGTTCAGTAGTGGCAAAAGAATGATCAATTATTGTTTCTTTATTTTGATAAAAATTTAATGGTAATTCATTTAAATCAGCCTCTGTATTTTCTGAAATATCATTAATACCAGGAGGAAAAATATTACCATTATTGAAAATATCAGGATAAAGGGAAAAATGTGAACCTGAAACAATGCATTTAAAACTGTCTCTGTTTGAGAGCTCTTGTGCATTATGCTCATTGTAAATTTCAGATTGCAGATCATTCCTTTGCGTGCATATGCTTTCTTGAAGAACGCTGCCTTGCTTCTCTGATTTTGGCATTTGCTCATCATGGAGAAATTCAGAAATTTGTACAGCAGTTTGCATTTTATTTATTTTGATTGCTGCTTGTACTTGCTGATTTGCGATTTGATTTTCCGAATTTACTTCGAAGTGGCTTTCAGATTTCAAGGCGGCTTTTTCTCCAAAATTGCTGCTGTTGTCTTCTTGCATTTGATTAGAAATATTTTCTAAGCTTTGTGAAACCGCTTCATCACAATTTATTCGCACATCCAAATTGGGATTCTCATTTATATTGGAAGAGGATGGGACAAAGCTTGAATCAATCTCATATGGATTGGGATTGGTTGGAAGAGAACAAATATATTTAAACCAATCTAATGATTCTTCTTCTGTAGGTTTATCTTCGTCCTTAAATCTTAAACAATTCAAGTGAAATCGAATATGAAAATCATTAACAGACTCATTTTTAAGCCTTCGTAGATATTCAATTTCTTCACATACCTGTTCATAGTTGTAGCCGTCAAATTTACCAATGAAAATTGTAACAAATTGATCCCAGCTATGGATTGAGGCAACTGGAAGAGTTTTGCACCAGTTTCTGGCTTTTGCCGCAAATGTGAGAGTAAAAATTATGCATAAAATGTCTTCATCAATTCCTTGAAAATCGTAATTTGAAACATTTTGAATAAATTGAAAGACATGGTTAAAAGCAGAAGAATTTCTCTTACCATTAAACTTTGCCTGAGACAAGAGTTTTACCACTTCGGGTGGAGTATTGGAAGATGCACGTCCATGGATACAACTCCAAATTGGAAGTTTGAGAGGAGCCATCAACAAAATGTAAGACTCCAATAGACAAAAAATCTCAGGCCCTCCTTCTAGCGCCAAAAATGTTGATGCCTCGAAAATCGCTGCAACAACATTGGGGGATAACCACCCGGTCCGGACCTTAAAAGCAGCTCCTTTTCCGTTTGGTGTGGTGGCTCCGACTGTTCATCTAGGTCCAGTTACCTTCTCCCTATTGCTATTGGTTTATAATGTATCTTTAACTACCAATAGACAAGGACATCAGATCACTTCTTCTTGTTGATCCGGCAAGAGAATGACCCTTAAGCTGATTTGGGTTCAGCCAAGCCACAACTAAAGTTTTGCCTCTTTGAGGAGAGGACTTAACAGAATGTAGAATTTACTCTAAATGCAAGCTTATTCTATGATGCAAGCAAAATAAACTAATCTAAATCCTATCTTAATTAGGCAGATATAGATCTAACCCAACTAAGAGCAAGATAATTAAAGTATTGGGATTTAGATATGTCTTGTTTATAATGAATACCAAGTTAATGAAGTAGTTCAATTAACTGATATTATGGATATCAAAACACATCCTATTGAGACCTCTTAACTGAAATAATAAATCAACAACACTCAGGAAGTAGTTCACATAAATGATATTGATTATCAAATCAGCAAATCCAATAACTAAACAATAATATGTGGAAATAGTTCACAACATATTACCACTCAATAAATCAGTTTTAATAAGACAGATTTCTGAGTAAATAGTTACTCAGAAATCAGAAATTAATTCATAAGAACAGAGATACATGATAACAACATTGAGACAAACTGCCCATATTGACAATAGTGCACAAACATGAATAAAATGACACATTCTTGTTACCATAAAATGAAACTGATATTTAAAACAGTAGTATTAAAAATACCAATTTATTGCATCCATTTCTCTGTCCTTGGTCTCCAACAGCCCTTTACATTGCTTGAACTTCTGCTTTCAAAACTAGAGCCACAATAGTGCAAGCTTTGTTCTTCATGCATAATTCAATATACAAAGGGAAAATCCTCAATAATCCCCAGATCTGAGATGTTTCACTCCTCTCTCCTACAACTCTAAATTCCAATTACAATAGTGCTTTCATGGAGTCTAAAATTGCAGAGGAGAGCAGCCCCTTTTACATTCTGCAATCTGTTATTTATAATATTTGTGAAGGAATTTTAGAGAGGAGAGTTTGTTGAAGAGAAATCTGCCAAATATAATTTTACTTGCTCCTAATTCTGATCTTCAATTGCTGGAGCATTCTCATTGCTTGAAATCCTTTTCTCCATATCTTTTCCACTGTTTTTCTGCAAAAGAAATCAAAATAAATTAAAATGCAATCAAAATATCATTTCTGGCAATTAAATCAAACCCAATCAAATTTTATTTAAATAAATAATTGAAAATAAAATATAAGCTCTGTATTGATGCTTGGAATGATTTGATTGGCAAAGGATATCATTGACCAATGGATCTGCAATTAGAAGAGGCTTTGGACAAATGAAATTGAAAACAATAACTCAGAAAATTGATTTTGTTTTCAAAATTCGGAGCCTGATCTTCTGCCTGATTTTTGGCCCAATAAATGATCAAATCTGTTGGTGAAACCTCCTTCAAAATGTTCTCCTTGATTTTCTCTTTCCAATGAGCCGTCCTGGGCCTCATTCGGCCAAATAGAACTCAATTTATGAGCTTCCAAAGTTGATGGGTCAAATCTGATGTAAATCTGGAAATTCTGTTGCTGGGCTAAAAAAAATGAGAATTTGAATTAAAAATTAAATCCTAAATTAGTCCCTAATTAATTCTAATTTAATTGCTAATTATAAACTAAACTATTTATTAATTTAACTAACTAATGATTTATAAACAAATCCATTCTTAATTAAAAACTAATCAATATTAATCTAATTAAAAAAACTAATTAATATGAATCTAAATGATATTTAAATTAATTAAATATTACATATAATTAATTAATTTAAATAATATAATATATTACATATTAATTAATTTAATTAATATAATGTAATACATATAGTATACTAATATATTAACTAATATTAATACACATTAACCTACAATACTTCTTACCATACGTTAACATATTTAAACATATCAAATTAAACATATATCACACCATACCATACTATATTTAAACATATATCACACCATACGTTTTACTCACTCCACTTATTCCATATTATTCACACGTCATTACATAAGCCACTTTTAAAACTATGAAATGGAGTTATGGTACGCCTCTTATGCCTTTTCGCATCGGCAAATCGGAGGATGGAGGCACTCATTAAAACATGTCAAGTGAACTTCCCCAATGCGATATCGCATCGGGGGTTATGGGTGTCTTCATTAAATCAAATATGCTTTTTCAAGCCATCGTGTATCGGTCGTCGGGAAGGTGGAGTGGATATGGTATCGGGGGTTTAAAAAATATGTTGCGAATAGAGCTTGCGATGCGATATCGCATAAACTCCCGATGCGATATATATTATTTATTTATTATATATATATATATTTTTGTTTGTTTTAAATTTTAATTTAATTTAATTAATTATATAATATATTAATTAATTTAATTAATTTAAAATTTAATTTTAAACTTAAATTTTTATTTTTTGTTTTGTTTTTTATGAACATAAGTTTCTAAACTACAGCCACTTGAATGATTGGGTTTTTTAGTTTTAGGATTTGATTTGGAATTTAGAGTGAATTTCTTAAAATCCCGATAATTAATAATTTGGCTGCATGATGAAAGATGTTAGTAAAAACTTGCTACGGGTTAATATTTAAAATGAATGCCTTATTGAACTAATTTATTTACAAAATGCAATATTGTACATTTTATACATTTTTAACCCAGGCTAGATAAATGATGAGACTTCAAAGGAGTGCCATTTTCAAACCAGTTGACCAAATGAGGCGAAACAAGCGTCAATGAGAAGCTTATAAAAAATCGATTCTAACAAAGCAATCAAAACATGAATCCAAAGAAAAACAAAAGCGTAAGGCAATCAACTAAAATAAAAATCCAAAAAGGTGCTTAGCCCAAATTTTTATAGAAAGGGTCCCCATTATTGAAGTGAACACATCAATAATGGGGGGTTGTGTTTTTACCACAACAATGGCGACACGCGGGAAAAGAACCAGTTATCTCTATTATGAATGAGATTTTCCTAAAATTAAAGCAAAAATAATTAAAGAAGAGAAGATTATGCTTGAAATGCTTGACTTAGTTCATTAGTCTGAATAAAAACCAGAATCATCTAACTGTAATTTTTCTTAAAATTCCTCATAAATTAAAATATTTCGAAACTCTATATCAGTCATTAATTAGCTGAAGAGATAAAGCAGGGGTCACTTTACAACTTAGCTTTCAAAATATACTCGTTTGTCACAGGTAGAGCCACTGTTGCCAGCAAACGTCTATAGTTTCGACAGGGTTACCTTTTAATCATAAATGATTCAGAATCCCATCTGTTTAAGAATGATTGATCTAGAGATAAATCCATTTATATATGTATTACTTTTTATTTTATTTTTTATTTTTTTATTAAATCTTAAAAGCCATTGTCCTAGTATGGTAGCCAGATAGTTGACAATGCCATTCACTGGTTAAAATTGGACTGAACAAGCTGGCTCGTGATGAGACCCCTTGTCTTATAATTGTTTGCAATCATAAGCCATTACCCTGGTTTGTTTAGCAATGTTGGTAATGTCAGCCTATTTTCCCCTATGATCATGGTAAGCAGGCTCACGATGAGACCTCTTATCTTTTAAGTTTAAATATATTTCTGGATTATTCTCTAGAAAAATAAGACTCTTTGAGACAGGGAGAATCATTGACTCCTTAAGAGTTAAGATGGACAATTTCAGAGTTAAAGGTGCTTTGCTGTAAAGTGTCTTTACTTGGTTAAAAATAACTTTTCTTGACTGATAATAGAACTCTGAAAGATCTTAATAAAATTTTGAAATCTCAAAATGATTACAATTTGATAAAAAGAAATTTTTCAGATTTTATGATACTTTGCCAACTTCTCTTGATTGGTAATCTCTTCCTTAAGTATGTCTACTTTTATAATAAGAAAATCAAACTTTACTAAGAGATTTAAGAAAAAGCTAATAGGTGACTATTAACAATTTTTTCTCCATGAATGCTGACCATAGTTAGGTAACAAGAAGACCTTCCATATAAATCGCGGCAAAGTCACCAAAATCAAAACTGAAAACCAAAAGAAAAGAAGTCTTATGCTAAAGTGAGAAAAGAAATCAGCAATCAAACAAAAATGAAATATATATATATATATATATATATATATATATATTTAAGTGGAAAGGAAAATCCAAGTTTCAAAAGATAAACTCAAACAAGAATGTTTATATGAATATCTCAACAATATGAAGAAAAAGAAAATAAGCATGTAATCATTCCTTCTTATGTTGATATTTAGAAAAACATACCTTGCAGAGTTGTGAATGCTTTAGGCTTTTTGGATAGCAATGACGATAAAATTCAGCCACAATGAAAACTTTCTGTCTGATATTAATATTCTTGTTTGAAAGCATCATCTTGATCATTTTCTAATAAAATGAATGCTTAAAGAAACAAACTAAAGGTTTAAAAACTTCCTGGTGTGGCTGTTTCAATGGGGATTATCGCTGCTTCTTGAAATAAAGCCAGGAGAAGAGTATGGACTTCGAAAATATGATCTGGCGGAGGATCAGAAACTTCAAATGGAGAACTGCAAAACAGAGTTTTATATCAGCATAATTTAAAAACAAAAATGAAACTAGAGTGATGAAATGGAAATTAATGAAAGTGGGCACATGAATCTTACCATTGGATAATTGCTTTTGATCTTACCTGAAAGGTATCAATTTCTCCAAACTAGCTGACTCCTTATTTTAATTATCATTAAAAACATGAAGAAGTCACACTAACCAAAATCTTGTAACCCAAAATCATTATTTATTTTATTTACACTAAAGCAAGCAGTAAAACGTAAAAATGAAATGCCTAGTGTTCAAGGGAGTTGAAATTAAAAGAAATGCATCAGAAATGAAAATGAGGATTTGCTGTAATGACTGTTTCTCAAAATATTATTAGTTTTATATAAACTCCATGATTTTATAATTTGTCCAGAATCAAGACCAATTCTATGATAATAAAAATTTAAATATGAAGATAGAGGTCTTGAACTCCATTTTTAATTATGGAATTATATATTTAAAACTAAAATGTATGAGAAATTGAAATGATTTAAATGTACTGCAAATTCGTCATTAACTACTTTCTTACCATAATTATTACCCAAGCTAGCTTTTAGAATAACACATCGTTGTATCGGATGATTCGCATCAAATGTCTCTTCACCATGCTTGAATTTTAATTTACAAGACTTCACCTTTTGTTGCTATGCCATATATTGATTAAGTGTTAACGGCTTAAAGGCATGCATTGGAAGTTCTCGCATCAAATGTTGCAATGGTGAATCGCCGATATGAAAATATGCGATGAGAAGTTGTGCTATGAGATAGAGCGATCGTATCATTAAAGAAATATTATATCGGGGATCAGAGAATCAATTGCATCGTGCTTCCCATATTGCAAAATACATATTATAGATTCAGAGAAGTGATGTGAGCGTAAGACTGTGATGAAATGATTGCAATATCGGCGATGCGATGGATGTCGTAGCTTAATCGGCAATCGGCAAACTTTGGGTACCCGATGTAACACATTATATTTTTTTGCGATGCCGATATGCGATGAAGAGCGGACCCGATAACTTTTATGATGGGATTTCAATAATCAAATCGGATCTGAGATATCGGCCGTAAATAAAACTGCAAGGGAGCGATTGCGATATCAGCGATGCGATGGATGACGTAAATCGGCGATCGGCAATCTTAAGCACTCGATGTAACACAATATGATTGTTGCGACGCCGATATGCGATGAATGACGTGGCTAATCGGCGATCGCGATCGGCAATGTTATGCGCATGATTTAACAATTCTTAATATGCCGATATGTGATGAAGAGTGGACCCGATAATTTTATGTTGAAAATTTGATAACATATCGGATCCGAAACATCGGCCTCCTTTAAAGTTATACTCCTACCATTATTGCGATTGAACAGACGCGATATTTTTTATGAATTTGCTTTGAATTTCATATCGGGTCCGGAATTATGTGTTTATCGCAATATCAGTAAACTCGATTATCGGCGATTCATGTTCATAGAAGTACACTTCGCTTGGAAAGCTCCGATATGCGAAATGCGATATGGCATATGAGTAAGATAATACATCGGAGGTCTTTGATGAACAATTCTTTATCAAAAGAAATACTAAGAACTACTTCCGATGAAATCTTATGATGCGAATGGGTTTTCTAATGAATGAAAGCAAAGCTAAAAAAAATGCTTAAATTCTAATGAATCAGAATTGAATTTCCCTGAACCTGTTTGCAAATTTGGAATGAGTTTGCTGCTTACTTCATGTTTTGAAAACAAATGAAAACCTGCAAATAAAACAGAACACGAATCAAAAATAAACTAAGAAAAATAGAAACTAATAAGAGATGAGAACGAACTTATAAATGCGTACCTGAAAGGAATTTGTCTGTAAATTTTACCTGATAAATCTTCAAATTCTTCCTTTGATTAATCAAATTTTCCCTTCGTTTCAAATTATCTCATTATTTATTCTAAATCTAAGTGTGCAATCAGCCTAAACAAAATCTGTTTATTCATGTTCAGGAAATATAAAATTTATCAGAAATAAATATTAAACTATGCTTCCCTTTCGAAGTGAAACAACAATTTATTACCTCTGCTCATTGCGAATTAATCTTGATAAAAATCTGTATTGTTATAGTGGCTGTTCAATAATGCCTTTAGTAAATAAAGATGATGCATTTTACAGCATCAGATAATAAACTAAAGATGAGATTAAGCCACTAATTGTAGAAAAATATCAAAACAGATTTGAATGTGTGCACTCGGCAAAATGGGCATTCTTAAGATCAGCTTTTGGCAAATTCCGAGGAAGATAATATGAACTTCATATGATTACCGTGACAGGTTAGACTGACTAATAATGATTAGAATTAGGCTTATCATAGTCAATCACACATCTCATGGGATAATGGGATCATGAAGCTTTTATATCCTCAAATCCTTACCATAGAAATTTCAAAAGAAAATCTTAGAAGGAAATCTCGAAATGAAGAAAAATGGCTTTGAGGCAATCGATGCCAAGTGCAACCTCAATTGAAGACATTATTCAAAATAAGCAGAGTTAAAGTATTGCTGCAAGAAATTTTAAAAGGCAAGCAAGAATTAAAACTTTCTGATAAGGAGAAAATGTTTCAGTGAACATACATGAGAATGGCTGATTGCTTTGTTTTATTTTTAATCTACAGAGCTGTTGAAAATAAATTAACTACATAAAACATACTAACTAAAATAATTCTACTCCTATTCTAACCATATACATGAAAATGACTAGGTATAGTCATATTTCCAGTGTAACCATTCTCTCATTTTTATTCCCGCGTTTATGTACAGTTCAAATGTTAGCAATAAGAATAAAAATCTAACTAAACTAAGGAAAATAAATCTGAAATAAGAATGTACAGTTATTGTTAGCAACTTAATTAAAATCTCTTTCTCATGAAATTTCCTTTCCAATTCGATACCAATTGGATCATAAAAATCTGGATGGATTTCTGTTAAAGATTGAGAAATGTTCAAAGGAAGAGATAACAGGCCAGATTGTGAAGATGAGCTTTTAGATTCTTTGACCTAAAAAAATTTGTTAGTGTTATGTACAAATGTTAAATCATTGACCATTTTCCTTGAAGGAAAAATTTCCAAAAATTTTCAAATGAGTCAATGAAAAATGGATGGAAGCCTTTTAAATAAAATGGCAATTTATTAACTGAATTGAATCGCTGGCCAGATTGGAAAAATACATTCTCTTGTTGACATTTCCTTTGAAAATATAGAAGCTTTTGATGAAACATTAGCATTGATATAAATTGGAATATTAATATCTTTCGATGCTGATGATTATAATATGAAACTTGAATTTCCCAATTGGGCAATGCATCAATTGAGTGTTTGATAGTAAGGTATTCAATATGCCAGCGAAAAGTGTGGAAATTTTGAAAAATTAAATCTGATTTTATACAAAATAAGTGAGGAAATAAAAATAAAATGAAATCACTATTTTTACAACTAATGTTACAGCACAATTGGGATTGTTTTGAAATGATTTCATTTTCACAAGGAATGGCCAAAATTATGGAATTTGAAAAATTTTGAATTCCAACTTGTGAATTAGAAAATGAATTATGATTATGAATAGGAATGGGAGTTTGATCCTCATATGAATCATAAATTGGACTGATTTCTTGAATGGTGAAATCATGAAGATAATTTGCTGCTCTAAAATGAGGATTAGTTGGGATAATTCCTAAATTGAAGCGTTCCTCATCCTCAGATGTTATTTGAATTTTATCATGAGGATTCTCTTGAGAAGAATAGAAATCAACATCCTCAATGTCAGAGTAATCATCATAAATGACCTCACAAGATTGTCTGGAATTCTCTTCCATCTCATCCAATATACCAAAGCAAGGAGAAACAAAAATTTCATGTTCAGTAGTGGCAAAAGAATGATCAATTATTGTTTCTTTATTTTGATAAAAATTTAATGGTAATTCATTTAAATCAGCCTCTGTATTTTCTGAAATATCATTAATACCAGGAGGAAAAATATTACCATTATTGAAAATATCAGGATAAAGGGAAAAATGTGAACCTAAAACAATGCATTTAAAACTGTCTCTGTTTGAGAGCTCTTGTGCATTATGCTCATTGTAAATTTCAGATTGCAGATCATTCCTTTGCGTGCATATGCTTTCTTGAAGAACGCTGCCTTGCTTCTCTGATTTTGGCATTTGCTCATCATGGAGAAATTCAGAAATTTGTACAGCAGTTTGCATTTTATTTATTTTGATTGCTGCTTGTACTTGCTGATTTGCGATTTGATTTTCCGAATTTACTTCGAAGTGGCTTTCAGATTTCAAGGCGGTTTTTTCTCCAAAATTGCTACTGTTGTCTTCTTTCATTTGATTAGAAATATTTTCTAAGCTTTGTGAAACCGCTTCATCACAATTTATTCGCACATCCAAATTGGGATTCTCATTTATATTGGAAGAGGATGGGACAAAGCTTGAATCAATCTCATATGGATTGGGATTGGTTGGAAGAGAACAAATATATTTAAACCAATCTAATGATTCTTTTTCTGTAGGTTTATCTTCGTCCTTAAATCTTAAACAATTCAAGTGAAATCGAATATGAAAATCATTAACAGACTCATTTTTAAGCCTTCGTAGATATTCAATTTCTTCACATCCCTGTTCATAGTTGTAGCCGTCAAATTTACCAATGAAAATTGTAACAAATTGATCCCAGCTATGGATTGAGGCCACTGGAAGAATTTTGCACCAGTTTCTGGCTTTTGCCGCAAATGTGAGAGTAAAAATTCTGCATAAAATGTCTTCATCAATTCCTTGAAAATCGTAATTTGAAACATTTTGAATAAATTGAAAGACATGGTTAAAAGCAGAAGAATTTCTCTTACCATTAAACTTTGCCTGAGACAAGAGTTTTACCACTTCGGGTGGAATATTGGAAAATGCACGTCCATGGATACAACTCCAAATTGGAAGTTTGAGAGGAGCCATCAACAAAATGTTAAAATTGAAAAGACTCCAATAGACAAAAAATCTCAGGCCCTCCTTCTAGCGCCAAAAATGTTGATGCCTCGAAAATCGCTGCAACAACATTGGGGGATAACCACCCGGTCCGGACCTTAAAAGCAGCTCCTTTTCCGTTTGGTGTGGTGGCTCCGACTGTTCATCTAGGTCCAGTTACCTTCTCCCTATTGCTATTGGTTTATAATGTATCTTTAACTACCAATAGACAGGGACATCAGATCACTTCTTCTTGTTGATCAGGCAAGAGAATGACCCTTAAGCTGATTTGGGTTCAGCCAAGCCACAACTAAAGTTTTGCCTCTTTGAGGAGAGGACTTAACAGAATGTAGAATTTACTCTAAATGCAAGCTTATTCTATGATGCAAGCAAAATAAACTAATCTAAATCCTATCTTAATTAGGCAGATATAGATCTAACCCAACTAAGAGCAAGATAATTAAAGTATTGGGATTTAGATATGTCTTGTTTATAATGAATACCAAGTTAATGAAGTAGTTCAATTAACTGATATTATGGATATCAAAACACATCCTATTGAGACCTCTTAACTGAAATAATAAATCAACAACACTCAGGAAGTAGTTCACATAAATGATATTGATTATCAAATCAACAAATCCAATAACTAAACAATAATATGTGGAAATAGTTCACAACATATTACCACTCAATAAATCAGTTTTAATAAGGCAGATTTCTGAGTAAATAGTTACTCAGAAATCAGAAATTAATTCATAAGAACAGAGATACATGATAACAACATTGAGACAAACTGCCCATATTGACAATAGTGCACAAACATGAATA
Organism: Pinus tabuliformis; assembly: GCA_031772625.1. Lineage (NCBI taxonomy): Eukaryota > Viridiplantae > Streptophyta > Pinopsida > Pinales > Pinaceae > Pinus > Pinus tabuliformis. Next base: position 306,982,576 of record CM062811.1, read on the forward strand.
AAATGACACATTCTTGTTACCATAAAATGAAATTGATATTTAAAACAGTAGTATTAAAAATACCAATTTATTGCATCCATTTCTCTGTCCTTGGTCTCCAACAGCCCTTTACATTGCTTGAACTTCTGCTTTCAAAACTAGAGCCACAATAGTGCAAGCTTTGTTCTTCATGCATAATTCAATATACAAAGTGAAAATCCTCAATAATCCCCAGATCTGAGATTTTTCACTCCTCTCTCCTACAACTCTAAATTCCAATTACAATAGTGCTTTCATGGAGTCTAAAATTGCAGAGGAGAGCAGCCCTTTTACATTCTGCAATCTGTTATTTATAATATTTGTGAAGGAATTTTAGAGAGGAGAGTTTGTTGAAGAGAAATCTGCCAAATATAATTTTACTTGCTCCTAATTCTGATCTTCAATTGCTGGAGCATTCTCATTGCTTGAAATCCTTTTCTCCATATCTTTTCCACTGTTTTTCTGCAAAAGAAATCAAAATAAATTAAAATGCAATCAAAATATCATTTCTGGCAATTAAATCAAACCCAATCAAATTTTATTTAAATAAATAATTGAAAATAAAATATAAGCTCTGTATTGATGCTTGGAATGATTTGATTGGCAAAGGATATCATTGACCAATGGATCTGCAATTAGAAAAGGCTTTGGACAAATGAAATTGAAAACAATAACTCAAAAAATTGATTTTGTTTTCAAAATTCGGAGCCTGATCTTCTGCCTGATTTTTGGCCCAATAAATGATCAAATCTGTTGGTGAAACCTCCTTCAAAATGTTCTCCTTGATTTTCTCTTTCCAATGAGCCGTCCTGGGCCTCATTCGGCCAAATAGAACTCAATTTATGAGCTTTCAAAGTTGATGGGTCAAATCTGATGTAAATCTGGAAATTTTGTTGCTGGGCTAAAAAAAATGAGAATTTGAATTAAAAATTAAATCCTAAATTAGTCCCTAATTAATTCTAATTTAATTGCTAATTATAAACTAAACTATTTATTAATTTAACTAACTAATGATTTATAAACAAATCCATTCTTAATTAAAAACTAATCAATATTAATCTAATTAAAAAAACTAATTAATATGAATCTAAATGATATTTAAATTAATTAAATATTACATATAATTAATTAATTTAAATAATATAATATATTAAATATTATAATATATTACATATTAATTAATTTAATTAATATAATGTAATACATATAGTATACTAATATATTAACTAATATTAATACACATTAACCTACACTACTTCTTACCATACGTTAACATATTTAAACATATCAAATTAAACATATATCACACCATACCATACTATATTTAAACATATATCACACCATACGTTTTACTCACTCCACTTATTCCATATTATTCACACGTCATTACATAAGCCACTTTTAAAACTATGAAATGGAGTTATGGTACGCCTCTTATGCCTTTTCGCATCGGCAAATCGGAGGATGGAGGCGCTCATTAAAACATGTCAAGTGAACTTCCCCGATGCGATATCGCATCGGGGGTTATGGTTGTCTTCATTAAATCAAATATGCTTTTTCAAGCCATCGTGTATCGGTCGTCGGGAAGGTGGAGTGGATATGGTATCGGGGGTTTAAAAAATATGTTGCGAATAGAGCTTGCGATGCGATATCGCATAAACTCCCGATGCGATATATATTATTTATTTATTATATATATATTTTTTTTGTTTGTTTTAAATTTTAATTTAATTTAATTAATTATATAATATATTAATTAATTTAATTAATTTAAAATTTAATTTTAAACTTAAATTTTCATTTTTTGTTTTGTTTTTTATGAACATAAGTTTCTAAACTACAGCCACTTGAATGATTGGGTTTTTTAGTTTTAGGATTTGATTTGGAATTTAGAGTGAATTTCTTAAAATCCCGATAATTAATAATTTGGCTGCATGATGAAAGATGTTAGTAAAAACTTGCTACAGGTTAATATTTAGAATGAATGCCTTATTGAACTAATTTATTTACAAAATGCAATATTGTACATTTTATACATTTTTAACCCAGGCTAGATAAATGATGAGACTTCAAAGGAGTGCCATTTTCAAACCAGTTGACCAAATGAGGCGAAACAAGCATTAATGAGAAGCTTATAAAAAATCGATTCTAACAAAGCAATCAAAACATGAATCCAAAGAAAAACAAAAGCGTAAGGCAATCAACTAAAATAAAAATCCAAAAAGTTGCTTAGCCCAAATTTTTATAGAAAGGGTCCCCATTATTGAAGTGAACACATCAATAATGGGGGGTTGTGTTTTTACCACAACATAACCCCAATCACATATGTCCATAAACCAAGGGCTTCTAAACCCCTAAAAGTATTGTTTCATACGCTAAAGAAACAAGGTCAGCTGATTACATCATCTCCCAGAAGTTCTCCATGAAAAGCTACTCAGAACTGGTCAAAACTGGACCATACAGACTCCTCCATGCATAGGGTGCGATGCATCTCACCTATTACACACGGGGGGTGCGATGCATACTAGAAAGCCCTTCTGTAGGGTGCGATGAGCGAGAGCAGATAAATGGCAGAAGCAGTTTGCTAGGTGGAAACCCAAAGAATCTTCTAGAAACTGTTCATATGACACTTGCCTCTCTGAATTCGCCCAGGGATGAGTAAGAGATCTGAAATCTCCAAGTGAAACCAAGAAATATCAATGAAATGACACTAATCAAAATCCCAAAAGCTGAATCACTCTCCTATAAACATCTATATATGGATCCCTCATCCTAGAGATCTAAGGGCTGCAATTTTGTAATTTGTAAGGAAGTGATGTTGGTTTCTATTTGAGACATTGTATTGTTGGGTGATCTAGATTTTCATGAGGTGAAGAGGGCTTTCATGCTGGGAGGATGACGCTGGATAAGACAGCTTGGTTGTAATCCTCTCTTCTACTACTTCTATCAATAAAGTTATTTGAGTTTTTCTCCATATACTTGTATATCTTTGAATCTTGTATTTGTGTATGCATTTGTACGGTTCATACACATCTGATCCTATATTGTTTATGGTTATAGATCTCTATGCTTTGATGGTATTTTGCTGCTTTGACTCTACAGGTGTTCTTTGAAGCGGGACAAGTGAGAAAGGAGTGGTGAAAGCTCTATCAAGGGAGAGAGGAAACAAGTAAGGAGCCAAGCGAAAGACTGAGGTTGGTACTCTCTGCTTCTCTCCCATCTATCTCTCATAAAGGAAAACACAAGTGACTTTAAATTATTTGTTTCTAAGATAGCTACCTGTCTTAGTGGGACTAGCAGTTGTGAATGGACACTAGTTTTCTCGATAAAAAAATGGCGACTCCACTAGGGAGCGAATAGTTTGTTTGTTTTGTTACTTTTGTTTGCTTTATAAACCACAAACAGAGCCTGAAGTTAAGCCAGATAGCCTTCAAACTGCTTTTGCTATGTAACTGCAAAGTAGATCAACGCTGCTTCAGTCAATCTCTGGGTTGGTTTATGAACTGAACATCTAGCTTGCAAATATCCTAAGTGCCCTGGTGGTAGCTCTAATAACTTCATTAGATCAGCCCCTATACTTTGTGTTTACTGACAGTAATTAGCTCAACCTAAATCCCTGAACTTAGCTGCAAACTGTGAGTGAAAACCAAGCACAGTCTCGTCCCTGGACCATCACACTATCTCTTCTTGGCAACCTGGATGCATCGCACCTCCCGTGTGTTGCAGGTGAGATGCATCCCTGTTTCCCTATGTTACAGGTGCGATGATTGAATGAGATTGTTTCTGCTTCCAGAATTTGGTTTTTTCTTCATTGTCTTCACCTTTATTTAGTAGTTTTGTTGTCTATGATCAGTATATCTCTGTTGAAACCATCTTCCTTTGCATTATTCAGCCTCCATCAGAAGGAATTGTGAAAGTTTTTTTTATGTATTTTTCATCATTTACAGTTCTCCTTTGCAAATAGTAGCTTAATCGAACTGTCGTCCTTTGATTTGAAAGTGTCGCAAGTGTCGTTTTTAGTCAAGAAAAATAGTTTCACAAAGCATTCCTCTTTTAGATGGTCGATTACACTTTTGCCATTGTATTTGATTTGAATAATAGTATTTCAAGTGTCGAAAGCAGTTTAAATTCAAAATAGCAAAGTGTCGTCTTTACCTTACTTTCGTTTTTTTGAAAAGAAAATTGTTAGTACTGTCGCTTTGAAAGAAGATATTTCAGATCTATACTTAGTTTTCTTTTTGTCATTCTCACATTAAGGAAACTGAAAAAAATACATGCATGTGCATTTGCATTAAGACTGCATGCTGAAGTTGATTTAGAAAAGTGCATCTAGTGTACTCTCTGCTCTATGTTGAAAGAATTTCATCTCTCTTTCCTTAGTAGTTAGGATTTTCATTGAGAAAAAGAAAGTAAACGACTGTTTATCATCTTAGATTGCATATTTAGGAATTGTATATCTAGATCACGTGGTGAACCTTAAAGGCAAACTTCTTAAGAAATATCAATTGTAAAATAAATTTCAATGAACATAAAAACACTTTGGAACCTAACGCACAACATTTATAAGTCTAGGCTAGAGACGTATTTCGGTGTCGTAAAGTCTGGTAACTATCACTTTCATCGTAAGTTGGGTGATTCCTCCTCTTTGAGACGACAAGTGCCAGTACGGACTTGTGCTTCCATGTACCGTCGAGTATATATTGGGACACCACAATAGGCTACATCTTTTATCCTTAGGAAGCCGTGTCTCTCGCCCTATCGATCGCAATGCACTGAACACAGCATTTGGGAAGATTGACTGTCGTACCGTAAAAATTATTCTACAGTTTTGCGATTGGTTTGGTAATCCCCTCTGTCTAGATTTCCAGAGTAGTCACTTTCATTCCTTTTCAGACTCCTTAAAAGAAAAGGTCCATCTGAGCACTTGTCACTTCAGGCTCATTAAAAATCGAAGGCGACTAGAGTCATCTTTAGCTTTTTCTCGACTCTTAAAAATTGAAAAAGCAAGTTGTGTCAAAGCGCCATAAAATTTATTTTAATCGGAATAACGTCACTGTTCCCTTGTTGGTCTTAGGTTGAGAAAATGGAGTCTACTGATCAAAGATTTCCCCTTGAGGAAAATCCTAGTCCCTTCTCCTCTTGGGGGGATGTTGGTGCTCCACACATGGCCACATTGTCCCCTCTAGGACTCACAATTGGCCTGCCAATATGGCTTTTCTTGACCTCTATCGTTAAAAACGCCGCAATTCCTCAGCAATCCAATCAGCGACTAGACAAAGTTTCTCCCCAACCTTCTACTTCATTTGTTTCTCCCTCTCCTTCTTCCTCTTCGCTTGGTGAAGCTAGTCACGCTAAAAACCAAGTAACTGAGAAGAAGAAGAAAGGGAAGGAGAAGAAGAAGAAGAATCCAACAACAAAATGGGGCAACCATGCATCATCTGGCAAAAATCCACACACTGCACCTTCCAAACCTAAATCTCCATGTGTCATTTGCAAGGGAGACCACTATCATCGAGATTGTCCCTGCATCCCACGGATCTTGAGGGACTGGTCTCCTCGCTTGTGCAATCCGGTGTCTTCAACCGTTGACGATCATGTTGAGAGCACACCATTAACTAGTGAAAACAAAGTCAATGGACAAAAAGGAAGATCCAAATTTCCTTGTAGACTGTGTGAAGGCGACCATGCCCTCCACCGTTGTCCCTTCTTAGATGAAGCTAAGAGAGTCTTGGATAACTGTCCTGCTTCACCGCAGTGACTTCCTCTCGGATACAAAAAACTCTTGCCGAGTCTATCGCTAGTTGAAAATCCGACTGACACACCATTGCTGTCAGTCGAAGCACCTATCATTGAAGATAAACCCTCTGAGTCCGCACCGGAACAAAGTCAACAGGTCAAGACGGCAGTCGACCCAATCTTGTCTTCAGAGGGTCCACCTTCAAATGATACTGTCACCAAAGAGAATGAGAATGACACCGTTCAAATTCTCTTCATAAACATAGACTTCGATGAACATGGGGGCAATCTACCCATTCCTTTACCGCAGGAAGGAAGTTTTTCAGAGATTTATCCGGTTGTTTATTCGGTCCCACCTCCAAGAAATCTAGTCGTTTCCTTCGATTGGAATCTACTAGGCAGACCCCACCTACCATCTAATGTACCATTCCGAATCATAGTACAAGCTTACAGAATGATCATGGTTGGTACTATTATAGATGAAGGGGCTTCTATGAGTATCCTTTCTTCAACTGCTTGGAAAGTGCTTGATTCGCCATTGCTTTTGCCTGAGATTCGAAATCTGAGAGGCTTCAACAAAGGAACCAGTCGATCATTAGGGATCCTTCCAAATTTTCCTATAACTTTGAGAAGGAAAACTGTTCATCTAAACGTGATGGTAGTCCAAGGACCTCTAGATTACAATCTACTCCTTGGGCGTGACTACATTTACAGCATGGGAGTTATCGTTTCCTCACTCTTCCGAGTGATGTGTTTTCCACATGAAGGCAGAGTGGTCCACCTAGTTGATCAGCTTTCATTCCCTGGTTCAAACACAACTATTAGTCAAATGCCATCCCTAACCGGTATTTTTGCACAAGGTATGTCTCATCAATCTCCAGTCCTTCCACTTGATGATCACAAGTGATTCGGTGATTGTGACTGAAACCCAAGAGGCATGCGCCTTGGTCTGCTTCTGTAGGAAAACCCCAGATATAAGGTAGGTTTCCGCGTAGGAATATGACTAGTCTGATACCCCTGTCCGTTTAGGAAAATGGATTTGGAATGGAAAAATATTCCCTCGTCAAAGGTTATGTGATATTCACTGACAACAATCACCTTTGTCCATTTCGATGGACATCACCAAGGAAGGTTTTGTCTGCGACACGGATGGAACAATCTTGCTAATGCAAGAACTTCCATATGGTGACCTGGAAAATTTACTTTATACTTGGGGGCATGCAAACCTTTTTGCATGCAAGTGAAAAGTGACCATTTATTTTCTTAGTTTGTATACTCTTAACCCTTGAAACTCATATGTTGGCCGTTCCTAACTTGCATAACGAAAGACTCTAGGAGAAAAGTTGTGCATGGGGCAAACTCCATAAAAAATGAACTTATTGATGAGACACCCTTATTATACGACTGTCACGAGCAGTTTTACGCAAAGTTCAATCTCGTTAAAAAAATAAACCTAGCAATGAGCAAGTGTTCCCATAGAGTTTTAGCTCATTAAAAAATGAACCCCACCTTCGATAAATAACCATTGCGATCGCATATTTATCAGCTTTTGAACCTTAGTCGTGTTCTCACCATCACCTCCTCTCTTTTTTTAGCCGATCATACGCCTCCATTTGATTGTTTACCCTTTTGAGGAATAGCTGCGACGAGTGATTCTATTAGCCACCTTCTTTACACTGCCATGATTGAAAAGTTCCTAACTTTACCTGGAACCAGTTGCTATCCAAAAACACCACTCGCTCCTAAAAAAACGAGTCTCCTTTAAGCTCTTTTCATCTGACTCGTAAAATATGAAAAGATTACCAAGCAATTGGCCTCTCCAGCTCGTTAAAGCAATTGGAAGTGCCATCCCTCCTCAAGATTTTAATCTTTTTGGACTTGAGGGATTATTACACAAAAAGATCGAGTGCTTGTCTTGTTCGGCTCGTTAAAACTATCGAAAAGTCATCCCTTTCGTATTGTTTTATACTTTTTCGGACTTAAGGGATTACATTACAAAAAAGGACCACTGGAGTTGCTTTTTCGTCCCTTTTAGACTCTCAAAAATTGAAAAGGACCGAGTTATATTTGTCGGTAAACTCGTTAAAACAATAGCGACAAACTTGTCCATGCAGACAAGAGCGAGTTTCACTGTCGCTAGGCTCATTAAAACATAGCGACATGTTTGCCCGAAGGGCAAATTATAGAACAAGCATATGTTATTCTCCTCAAGCTTGACAAAAATAAAGAGGTATTGGTCAGAAATAACTGGGGAAAAGGGAAGAAAACTTGAATAGCTTCATTGGTAGCAGGTCGCTCTTGAACATGACACTTTCACTCCGTCACCATGATTGAGTCGGGTTGGGTTATTCCGTTCACCGGTCATATCACCATTGGTCCACCGTACCATCAATTTTTTGGGTTAACACTACCAATCCATTTTAGTGTCGCCAATATGTTCAAGAGAAGTCACTCAGAGAATTCACCAACCTAGCTAACGTCTCATCCGCTGCAATACCTTCACTCTCCATTTTTCATGACCACCACCCTGAACCTTGTATCATCAGATCATTTTCACCTCCACAAAATCATTTGCTCGGTTCCATGTCATAGATGTGGGATTCATTAAGGCCCTCCTACGATGGGTCACTTCTTGTTAACATCAACTCATTATCCAAGAGGTTGACTTAGGACAACCCTTTCAATACTTTGAAGCTTGCATGCCACAATGGAAATTTTCTCACTTCCGGCGACAGGTTTACATCAATGGCCTTCAACTGAAAGATTTTACGTGGTGTTCGGCATCAACTCATACATTCACACCACGTGAATTGTACTGCAGTACCTTGAGGGTCATTATCATTATCGGTGATTCCTCTCGTGCCTGTTAACAGCTTACATCATTGGCTGGTAATTAGCCGATGTCTTTCCTTGTTCCACATCAACACATATTTTCACATGGATCGACTTGTACTTCGGGCCAAGATTGAACGAGTTTGAAGACCCCGGATCTAGTTTCATCCATCCTGGTTGTGATATATTCAGGAAAATAAAGACATCAAATGTACATCACAACTGCATAGATAATCATCCAAACTAAAGGATGATGGCTCTACCAGAATGATCAGTCTACCACACAAACGATTGTCTGTCTTATGTACATGAATATGAATTTATAAAGCTGAGCATGGGAATGCCCGCCTCAGCTAGATCATGAAAATATTGTGAAGATAACGTATTGTGTTGTATCTTATTACAGGTCACCTTCCAGTTCGAAAAACCTCGGATCCTCATTATAAAGCATTTCACCCGACATCAAAAGATTTACGACCTCATGCTTTAGGGGGCAACTGTTATAGACATATTTGGGCACTGCAACCCCAATCACATATGTCCATAAACCAAGGGCTTCTAAACCCCTAAAAGTGTTATTTCATACCCTAAAGGAACAAGGTCAGCTGATTACATCATCTACCAGATTTCTCCATGAAAAACTACTAAGAACTGGTCAAAATTGGACCATATAGACTGCTCCATGCATAGGGTGCGATGCATCTCACCTATTACACACGGGGGGTGCGATGCATACTGGAAAGCCCTTCTGTAGGGTGCGATGAGTGAGAGCAGACAAATGGCAGAAGCAGTTTGCTAGGTGGAAACCCAGAGAATCTTCTAGAAACTGTTCATATGACACTTACCTCTCTGAATTCGCCCAGGGATGAGTAAGAGATCTGAATTCTCCAAGTGGAACCAAGAACTATCAGTGAAATGACACTATTCAAAATCCTAGAAGCTGACTCACTCTCCTGTAAACATCTATATATGGATCCCTCATCCTAGAGATCCAAGGGCTGGAATTTTGTAATTTGTAAGGAAGTGTTTTTGGTTTCTATTTGAGACATTGTATTGTTGGGTGATCTAGCTTTTCATGAGGTGAAGAGGGCTTTCATGCTGGGAGGATGATGCTGGATCGAATAGCTTGGTTGTAATCCTCTATTCTACTACTTCTATCAATAAAGCTATTTGAGTTTTCCTCCATATACTTGTATATCTCTGAATCTTGTATTTGTGTATGCATTTGTATGGTTAATATACATCTGATCCTATATTGTTTATGGTTATAGATCTCTATGCTTTGATGGTATTTTGCTGCTTTGACTCTACAGGTGTTCTTTGAAGTGGGACAAGTGAGGAAGGAGTGGCGAAAGCTCTATCAAGGGAGAGAGGAAACAAGCAAGGAGCCAAGCGAAAGACTAAGGTTGGTACTCTCTGCTTCTCTCTCATCTATCTCTCATAAAGGAAAACACAAGTGACTTTAAATTGTTTGTTTCTAAGATAGCTACCCATCTTAGTGGGACTAGCAGCTCTGAATGGACACTAGTTTTCCCGATAACACCTTCACACATATTTTTTACATTTTTTAAATGAATTTGGATGCTTAGGAGATCCATTGTACTATCCCCTTACAAGTTATTCAAAAATAAAGTTAGTCAAGCTTGAAGGCTTAAAACTTGAAAGCTAACAAAGCATTTAGAAATCAGAGTTGTCTTCATTGAGACTTTTTGGACTTTCCGGCACCGGAATCCTTCGGAAAAATTTGAGGTGAAATCTTGATTTGTGTTATTTATACTAGTTTTTTGATTGTATATATCGATTCAACACCATGAAAAACCCCTAGGGCACTTAGATTGTGCAAGGGTTACCCATCTACCGCATTTTAGAGAAATTAGACCAGAAAAAACCAACAGAAAATTTTCCAAAAAGTCTTACTAAAGACAACTTATTAGAAATCTCACTTTTCGTTAAGAACTACAATGCTTGAATGACTGGTTAAAGATTGGCTCAATCACACTTGTTTTACATCAATTTCAAGTTTATATCTACACATAGGCTTTCATTTGAAATTTTGTTGTAAACTTCTTCCTTGGTAATGAGTCATTAAGAGAATTCATTGAGTCATTATTAGAATTCATTGAGTATTAGTGAGGAGCAGAAGGCCTATTTTTGACATCTAAATTCTGTTAGCAATGAATATAAAACAATATTTTGTTGTTTCTTGTGGCCGATTTCATACAGATTTGTCTAAAAATGACTTAGCCATTGTGTGTTTCTACATGAACATTTAAATTTATATTAATATAATATTTTGAAATTTTTTGCTAGAGATATGAAAAAGGATTTTTTTTTTTTTTTTTGCTAAAGAAATGAAAAAGGAAATATTTTCCAATTTAGCAATCCTATCGGCCTCTCTTTGCACCTTTTGGGGAAATTGTTAGTTTTAGCAAGTTAAAAATATGGTCTACATGATTATAGTTTTATAAAGACTATAGATCATGTGTCAAACATTTTTTTTTTAAATCAACGACTACAATTTTCAGGATTGCCGTAACTCTTCACATAATTCTTTAAAGTGTGCTGGCTCAATGGAAGAGTGTTTGCCTTACAAGCAGGAGGTTGGTGGTTTGATTCCACTGTGCGCTAACATGAATTAATCAATGGTTTTGTAGTTTATTTTTAATTAAATGTGTTTTATATCTATTTGTTTCAATGGTGAGATATTTCTAGAATCCTTGTTTTATATTGTCTCTAGATAGACAAAAGTGATCTTTAAATAAAAAAATTATTGTCTCTAAAAGCTAGTATTAAAGACATATTGTCTCTAATCTGAGTGTTGTCTCTAGAGAGACAAAAACGAAATTGTCCACAAAAATGAAATTGTCTCCTAAGATACAATAATGCTTTTGTTATATATTGTATTTATAGAGGCAATTTTTTAAGACAATAATCTTTAAAACAACCCCTTAAAAACAATATTTAAAACAATACACAATTTTTTTTGTCTCAAGTTAAGACAATTTACCTAAAATTTGTCTCAAATATTGTCTTAATCTTATGTAGCGGTGGCTTATTGTAAACAAAGCATATGCCAATTGAATTATTAGAAAATCTTAACTCCACCGTACTAAATATTTATTTCCAATAGGGTGATTCTGCGGACGGTCACCATAATCTTGTTACCACTTTACGATGTACCTAAAAGCAAACTCCATCACATCTCCTTTATTTTCATGTTTTTTAATGTAACTTCAATTCATAAGTATCACGTTTGTGTCAGGCTTGTAGTAAGCAGACTGATCAATAACAACCCCTCGTTGGAAAATCCATAAATATACCAATAATTATTGGAATTTATACCTATATACAAGTAGTCAACATATTAATCAACAATGACTGCATCAGGAACGTATCTCAACTGTGATGGAACACCCATACTATCCCTTACGGTTCAAGGGAAAGATTGAACCAGAGAGATGTATAAGTCATGAGAAAACAACAAAAGTCATGAATTTAATCAGTGGACGACTCACACAGGGTGATATAAGCTTCCAAAATATTGGTCAAATCTGGAATCAAATTAAATTCCAAAATATTCTTCAAGTCTGGAATCAAATTAAATTCAACTTATAAATGATTTGTCCAAATACTAATGGGACTGGTACGTAACTTCGATCATGGATGGCTGCCCATAATCGTGATTATCGTGTTTTCAGTGTTCTCTTTCCTTGGCTTTTATTATTTCCTGGGTCGTTCGAGTGCCTCAAGCCTGTAACTTGTAGGTAACCTGATACATCCAGCCAACTTGCTGTTGCATTTAAATGATGTGGTGAAACTTATCAACCCCAACAAGCTGATGAATGAAAACAAGGTAAAAATGGAGATGACTATTTAGCGACTGCGCAAAGAGAATTGTGGTATCAATAAATGAAAACCTTGACGCATGGCAACAACGATTTATCGAGGGACCGCGGGAATTCTTCCAAGTGACACTACACTGCTATGCATGGCACCATGTTGAAACATAAAAATCATAACCATTGTTTCACGGTTGTGTGAAGTGCCAATAATCGGAGCCGATGAAATAGTGATCCAGACTAAAAATAGAGAGGAGTTGGTTTTGGAGGAACAATTGTGTATGCTCGAAGGAGCCTTTGTTTTATGCTCAGTGAGCATGCAACTAGAAGGCCCACTTTTGTTGCATGCATCCCAATAATCATTCTTCATGTCGTAGTTCATCTTTGTTCATTCGGGCTTCAGTCGCCCTGGCACTATTTGTTCTTTGTTTTAATTTACTTGATTGATTATACCGATTGCATATTTCACATTATTTCGAAAATTAAATTAAAGCCACAAGAAAAATTAACTATTTAATGTCGCGTTTGAGTTTTTACACATTCCAATATTTTAGATATTCCAAAATCTATAATTAATCGACTATGTTCCGTAAATATTTAATTAACTAAGGATTTCACTTTATCACTTTGTTCATGCAGTGGTTGAATATTCTAATCTGTGATGAATATAAGGATTTCACTTTAATTCTTTTGTTCTGTAAATATGTAAGCGATATAAGAATTTCACTTTAATTCTTTTGTTTTGTGTTTTGGAATGAGAAATAAGGCAGAAACAAGTGATAGGTTATTTGGTTTATTTTGTGTTGGAGTAGATTTTCAGAATATTTTAGAATTTGATGGTGAAAAGATTAAATAATTAATCTCTTCCCTCTTATCAATTCTAAATATGGCCTAAATATACAATCGAAATAGGAGGAAAGTTATATGATCTATAATTGAAATAGGAAGAGGATTATTTGGTTTCGTGCTTTTAGAGAAGTTTGTCGATGTTGCACACAAGGAACGACCTAACAGCGACTCATATGATCGTCAACGGTGAATTTTAGTACATTGTAATGCCGTTTGGATTGAAGAATGCGCCTACAATCTTCTTGCGTGTGGTTGTTGCGGCATTCAATGAATTTATTCATAAGTTCCTAGAGGTATATTTTGATGATTGTATTTGGGCTAGTTAAGCACCATGTAGCAAGCTTGCGCACGATGCTGGATACCTGTTGAAGATACTAGATCACGCTCAATCTCAAGAAGTGTCTGTTTTGTGTTCCTTTTAGAAACCTATTGGGGCATGTGGTTTGGAGACAGGGACTGATGGTAGACCCCACAAAGATCGCGCTGATACTGAACTTGGAGGCGCCAAGGAGTGTGAAACAGTTGTGCGCTACTCTGGAACATACGGGATATTACAAAAATTTTATCAAAGGCTATGCCCAGATCATTGCACCTTTGGAGAAATTTTTGAAGAAGGACATCACGTTTTGCTGGAATGATCACTGTAAGAAGAGCTTGGATACATTGAAAGAAAAGATGGTTACCACGCCGATTCTAGTCTTCCCAAACTGGAAGAAAGAGTTTCATGTACATGTCGACGCGTTATGTATAACACTGGTAGTAGTGCTAACACAGGCAGGCGGAGAAGGATTGGTCCACCCTATCATGTTCGCAAGCCGAATATTATCCAAAGTAGAGAAGAACTATTCCACCACTGAGCACGAGGGGCTAGCTATAGTGTATGCGCTCTAGAAGTATAGGCACTACTTGTTGGGAGGCCATTTTAAGATGTATACAGATCACTCCACGTTGAAGTACCTAGTAAATAAGCCTATGTTGGGGGGGGAAGAATCTGTAGATGGCTCTTATTGTTTTAGGAGTACGATTTTGAACTTGTTGTGAAGCCTAGACGATTCAACGTGGGACCAGACCATCTGTCGCGCATTGAAACGGGGGAGGAACCTACTAACTTGGAAGAAGGATTGCCTGACGTGCAACTATTTGCAGTGCATATCATGGATGGTCATTTTGAGGATATAATACACTTCTTAACAACAGGAACTGCACCAGAAGGATGCACTGTTCAACAAAAGAAGGAATTAGTGGTGCGCGTAGCAGATTTCTCTGTCATTGTTGGGCATCTATACAAGATGGGGACTGATGAGATATTGCGACGGTATGTACCTGAGTTCGAAAGAAGCAACATCCTCGTGAATGCTCATGGGGGCATTGCGGGAGGACACTATGCAGGGAGAGCAACCGTGCAAAATATTCTACGCGCAAGGTTGTGGTGGCCAACCCTTCATCAAGAATCAAAAGCATATTGCAAGGGGTGTGATGTATGTCAAAGAAAGGGCAGGCCATCGCAGAGGGATGAAATGCTTTTGAATCCACAAATGATGTTACAACCCTTCGAGAAGTAGGCAATAAATTTTATAGGACCCATTTAGCCACAAGGAAAGATAGGAGCAGGGTACATTATCACTACAATAGAGTATTTGACTCGTTGGGCAGAAGCGTAGCTAGTGAAGGATTGCACGGGTGCGACTTCTGCAAAGTTCCTATTTGAGCATGTACTGACATGATTTGGATGTCCGAAGATCTTGACAAGTGATCGTGTTACGCACTTCCTGAATGAGACTATCAACACATTGAATGAGGAATTTCAGGTATACCACCAGAAGAGCACACCTTATCACCCACAGGCTAACGGGATAGTGGAGGCGTTCAATAAAGTGCTCGAAAACACACTAACCAAGGTTTGCAATGCTTAGCGAAGTGATTGGGACCTACGCATACTGACAATACTGTGGGCTTATCGAACGACATACAATAAGTTGACTGGACAAACCCCTTTTAGGCTTGTCTATGGTGTGGAAGCGGTAATACCTGTGGAATACATCATGCCTAGTCTACACATAGTAGCGCTCACAGGTATGATGGACCGCGGAACCCTGGAGGAGAGGTTGGCACAGCTAGATGAGCTCGAAGAAGAAATATTTTTGGCTGGATTTCATCAGCAGGTCCAAAAGCAGTGTGAAAAGGCATGGCGACACATCAAGTTGTGCACATTTAAGGTAAATGACCTGGTTTTGTTATATGATAGTAAGTTTGATAAATTTCCAGGGAAATTTAGGATGCATTAGTTAGGGCCTTATGTTATTAAGGATATTACCGACAGAGGAGTGATATAGCTAGTCAAATTAAATGGAGAACCCTTCCCAGGAAAGGTGAATGGAAGTCGCTTGAAGCCATACACTGGTGGTCCAGCCATGTGACTAAGTGAAAGTAGCATGGTCTCAGCGCTCCAAGTAGCTGAAAGGAGGTGCAGGACTATAAAATACACTACTCGGGTTGGGGAACTACGCAATTGAAAGATGGTGCGAAGCAAGGACGTGTCACTGGGTTTGCGGCGACGCGGATGGATCTGTGCTACCCAGGGAGAAATCACGCAGGTCAGCCGAAAAGTGACCATTAAAGTCAATGTTCATGAAAAGACAACAAAAGTGAGGCCAAATCGAGCGGACGACCAACATTTAAGACAAAATTTATGGCTTAGATCCTTGAAAATCTGCCACCAATCTGGCATTAATGGACCGATTTTGGGGAGAATGGTCGGATTTGAACTGTGAATTCAGGTGCACATGAATTGTGAATTATTTCAATATCTGGTAGCGATTCCGACGTTTGAACAATTATCAAAGGAGACACAAGAACTAGTGAATAGCGTTTTGTCGACACGTGTAGAAGATATGGACACCGAAGGAGTGACATTTGAGGAGAATGTGCAGGAAATTGATAGGGGGCAAATTAGCTGCTCCAGAAGTAGTTGAAGTATTAGGGGAGGTCCCTAAATCCCTGAGAACGCCAAGACCGAAGCCAACCCCAACAAAGGAGACCATGAAGGACAAGATTGGAAAGCAGCCTACCATACTGGTGAGCGTGTCGCCA
Source organism: Pinus tabuliformis (assembly GCA_031772625.1). Taxonomy (NCBI): domain Eukaryota; kingdom Viridiplantae; phylum Streptophyta; class Pinopsida; order Pinales; family Pinaceae; genus Pinus; species Pinus tabuliformis. The sequence goes on from CM062811.1 coordinate 306,998,940, forward strand.
AGACAAAACCCACCAAAGCCCACTTCCCAGGAGAAAGGCAAGGTTGTAAACCTAGAAGCAGAGGAGGAGGATATCAAAGACATCTCGATGGACAATGAGGATGTGGAAGTGGAAATAGAGGAGGTTGAAGCCCAGGGTGTGGACCCTATTACACAGTTGCCGGAGTATGTCCCTCTATGCAAGCCTAAGTCCATGGTCCTAAAGGACATTAATGAAAGCAAGACTCCCTTGCAAACCCCTCTGCTACCGGACGAAATTGATTTTGACGGTCCGCGTTTGGCACGGGTGCTAATATTGAAGCTCAAAGACTGGGACTTGGCGGACCATAAGAAGTTCTTGCACCTAGCGACTGAACAGCTGATGCACCTCATCGAGACATGAATACGGGGATGAGGTGCATCAGCTGTTCGGTCGCTAGGTGCAGGAACATTGGAGGTGCATGATGGGTGTCTATGGCTGGAGGAGCCGATACCCATCAACGATATGTTGATTCACAAAATCATGCGCCTATCGTATACAGGTGAGAATCCAGCAATGATCTTTGGTGGCAAGGGTGGCGAGCAGGGCTTGCAGAATCAATGAAGGAGAAGTTCAAACTGGTGAAGAAGCTGCACGGGTACGCTACCTCCAGCATCTGCGACACTGCTGTGAAGGTGCAATGCAGATCCTTACAGGGAAGGTGATGCGAAAGTGTCGCGCCGACGAGGTGTCAACGATTGTCGTCGTGCTCGCACAACAGTGCGCAAAAGGAGTCCAATTAAACTGGTCGGACTACCTTCACGGAGAGTTCTTGGCGAACTGCCGCGAAGCGCAAGAGAAAAGCAATACCTTCCACTATGCATGGCTCTTGCTGTCGATCGTGCTAGTAGCATGGGAGCTACCAGAGGAAAGCCAATTCCCCTTGGTCACGCCAGACCTTCCTAACGCAACGAAGTACGCTTCACTGTGGGTGACCAAGGACGCGGAGGCGACCAAGGATGTGGAGAGATTTCGGGACAGCAAGATCTTATGGATCTTGATGGAAATAAATATTAGGATGGCCATCAATCACAAGCCGTGATTTTCACCCACGACATACATTAACCTGCAGAGCTATGCCAAGTTTAAAGCTGATTTCCATCAAATATCAATCACGGCATGGAAGGACCCTGCGCAGAAGTGGTACGATTTGCCGTACCTGGCCACAGATGATGCCATCGATGCGGTGCTTGATAAATGGTCAGCGAAGTGGTGCACTACGGACTTGGTAGTGGGTGGAAGCAAGTCTGCCGCACAGAAGAAGAAGGAAGAGGAAAAGCTGAAGATGGCGCAGCTTAAAAAGTAGAAAAAGGAGGCCACTAAGAAGGCCCAGGCGGAACAGGCAGGAAAGGAGGCCGAAAAATAGACAAGTGTCACAGAGTGGGACTCTGACAAAGGCGCGTGGTCGCCTTCACTTGAGACCAAAGAGGAGGACACAGAACAACACGGCACGAACCCTCAGGGGACGTCTTCCCACATTAAGCGCCCGAGAGAGCTGGAGAAGGGAGGGTCCATAAAGAAATCTAAAGCAACCAAGACCTGGCTAGACCCTATCACATTGACAGAGGGCGACTTATATGAAATTGGTGACACAATTAGAGGTGTCACCGCGGAGGCCCTACAACAATTTGAAAAGCAGCAACAGATCATCCTAAGGGCCATCCAGATCGGGCTGTAGGAATTGCAGACCCGTGCGTCGCAAGCTGGTACGCCATCTACTAGCTTAGCTATTGGCATGTCAGAGGTTGTCGATATGCTGCGCATGAAGGCTTCCAGTGCGATATTACTGCCAGATGGAGCACTGAACACAGAAAATGAGGCTGACAGGCCGACTGTCAGCACCTTGAAGGGAGTTGCACTGAACCTAGCAATGCTTCCACAAGAAGCACTCCACCTCTTGTAGGATGGAATAATTGCAAAGTTGAGGGCCTGTGAGGACCGCACCCTCCAGGTGATCAACGAAGAGAGGATAAACAATGAACATATGGCCCTACAAAGAAATGCTGCCATCACCGCTGAGGCTGAGGCTACCAACTAGAGCAAGAAGATCATACAGGTCATGGAGGAGGCATGCAGAATGGTCACAGAGTTAGTCATTCCTAAGGAGGATGCAGTCGAGGTCCACATCCCCAAATTGGCCACAGGGGTGCACGACACTCAGACAGAGATGGTGCGGGTTCAGTTGGAGTTGAACCTACAAATTATAGAGCTCCAGTTGAGGGCCCAGCCTTCAACACCACCAGAGGTAAAGGAACAATGGGCAGCTGTTGTCACCTAAGTAGTCACGACATTGGAGAGTGCAGTAGAAAACTACACATACTTGTTCGAGCAATCGTTTGAGGTCCTGACCAGCTTGCAGGAGGACCCAAACATCCAGAGGCTAGAGACGGAAGTGCGCAAACTCCAATAGCATTATGACAAAGTTAAGGGCACAATACGAACCATCATGCTGACACAGAGGTTAGCCAAGCTACAGGAAACCAAGTAGCTGAAGGAACTAGTGGATGCAACGCTACACAAGGAAGCGGTGCTAAAGGCGCGACTAAAGCCCTGGTTGGAGGAAGCTTATGCAGTGACAGGAAACATTGAAGGAAATATTACGACTCTGCAAGCGATGCAACAACAACTTTAGGCTGACGACGCAGGAGTAGTAACTGAGAAGACAGTTGAAGATGCGAAGCAGGCAGCAGCTCAGTGCACGGCCGAAGTTGCGGTCATCCGGATCAAGCTAGATGGGCTTCATGCAAAGATATCCACGCCTACTGAGTGACTTGAGGGCGAGTCACGATGTTTGTGTTGGGGGCCTATTGGGAGCGGAATCCCCCAAGGGCAGTTTTGGGGCTAAAATCCCATGTTAAGTCAATTTTTGTAATATAATTATAAAGAATCTGCATTTTGTGGTTGCAGAGCGCGAAGGTGTTATGTCTCAAAAATGGTAGTCCACCCTTAGTTTTGTAAAATAAATTCGGCTGTAAGAGACCTGCTGATAGTCCGCAAACCATGGGATTGTATAAAAAGGGCTAAGCTCTAAGTAGTTAGGAAATAATGAATAGAATGGGAGATCATGTAATAGAGTGATAGCTTTGAAGAAGAAGTATAAGTCTTAGGTTGTAGTGTAGGTAGAGGCTCTGCAGCTAAGTGCGCAGAGGCCTAGGGTAGAAGTCCGCAGCTGAGTGTGCGGACCCCTGCAACTGTGTATGCAGGGTCGACAGAGTCTGTAAACACTTGGAGGATATTAATAAAAGGATTTATTCTACAACTTCTGTGTCTTTGTTCTATTGATGCGCTTGGATATTTTATGTATGAATTTCCTTTATTATGCTTATATGATGAGCGAATGAATGCAATTACATTGAATAATTAAACACAATTACGAATATCTACTTACATGGTGTTAACTTTAAGTATTTGACGAGATAAGTGAATCACTTAGGATAATTGGGGAATATGCACGGCACACTGCCATAGCAGCGTGAAAGTACCTAAGCCACAGGTTAGGGCTGCGCGAAGGTCGATCGTATACTTTCGCGAAGGTATTGAAGGCTGGAATAGAGGGTTTGTCTTGCAAGCCCTAAAGCGAAGCCACCTGCGTGAAGGCAGGGATAGAGGGAATCAAACGACATCACAACCATCTTAGGGTGCGGAAACTTGGTTCCAGCATCCCCCCATACTGCTTCAGGTGAGACTTCAGTCCGCGCTCCGTGGGTTGATGCCAAAAGGGCCAGTAGTGTAGGGATTTGTTTTGCTAATTAACACTGAACCTGGGTCAGGCCCCCTCAAGCAAACAACTATCCAATCTCGTTGGCAGCAGAGCACTTCTTGTGTTCCTGAAGTGGTTCCACCGAGGTAGTGTCCGGACCTACTGGCAGCGGAGCAACACCAAAGATAAAACTAAAACTTTGACAATCTATATTACTTGTGCATCAATATACCCCTCATCCCAAATCGAAACAACTCAGTTGACTTGGCTTGGTATGTTTTTTGTCAATAAAACAAAATGGTAGGGACTATATCTTTAACTCAAGCTAGTGAGGAAGACATGATGATCAAAGAATTGAACAATACCTCAAGAATAGTTAGACTCATTGTACACGAGACAAGGTCCATACAGAGAGTTGGAATTCTACCAGTGTGTTGCCAATGTTGTAGCAGTTACAACCACCCTCCAAAATTTTTCCTACGCTTCCTTTTGGAGCCTCCCTACTAAAATCCCAACAACTTATCTCGCACTAACTGAGGTACTTGCTCTTTCATTGAGATTTATATTTTTTTTATATCTTATTTCTGCTTACTTTCTTTGTTTTCTAACCACAAGTTGACCTCTTGACTTGGTTGCAATCCGGCTCTAGCCTTGCATTAGTGCATTGTGCAATCCTTGAGGGCAACTAGCCTTGCTCTCAGGAAATGTGTAGTTCAAGCCAACAGTGAGCTTCAGCTCCAAAATTTCAAAAACCCCAATGGAAACCTGCCTTCATATGGGAAACTATCCAGAGCATGAGAGGTAGCCAAAGCCACTCAGCCCAAGAATTGCGTAGAATATTTCCTTCAGCAGTTGCCAAATGCATGAGCCAGTGAGTTGCCCAGTTCTCCCCAAAGCTGCATAATCTCTTTGTGCATGCATGGAAACCTTTCCCGGAAAAGAAAAAAATAAAAAGGTAAAAAATCATCCCTAAAAAATAGTGATCTATTTTTACCAGTCAGATTTACACTTGAGTTATTTTTGGAAACTATCACCATTTGTCGTTTTTTCCTATATTTTTGGCCTTCGTGTCATAAACCCAAAATTGACCAAATCTATTTAATGGACGCCACCAAAGCTCATTTTCTCATTCGATATTGGAGATTTGGAATTTCTTAGGAGATCTAGGAAACTTTGGCACAGTCAGCAAAACTTTTTTGGGTAAGTCTTGATTTTCTAGTCTTTTGTTTTTTTTACTTTTGCTTTTGTTTCCTTGGCTTGTGAGAGTGTTGTTTTACCTGTTTTAGTAAACAATAGTTGTCCTTTTGATTTTTTTTAGGTTGTAGAAGCTTTGTTTTAAGTTTTTCATTGCCTTTCCTAAGTGTCTCATGCATAACCTAGTTTTTCACTAATGGTTGTCGTTGTGGAAACTCTCTCCAAAAGCTTCATTGTTCTTCAGTTTGATCGATTCCTACACTTTTTTTGATTCCATGCATCATAATTCACTCAGATCTACACCAACTATCACTTACACTTTCCGATCTACTCATTTCCATGTTGCCCTTCGGCAGATCGGGACTTCCTTGGCCCGGATCTAGCTCTTCTTGGCATGCATTGCGCATTTCTAGATCTCAATGCTCTGCCTCAGCTCCACGAATTGCACAAAGGCTACCAAGGATTGGATCCAACTGTGCACTACATGGTTCTAGGAGCCAGTACCAAGGCCTTGGCCACTGGGATTATGCAATGTTCTGTCCCATCCAACATAAGCCAGACTAAATTGCATATTGTCCAGTTCTAGTCAGCATCACCTCCTCATTGACAACTGGGACTGCGCAATGTGTAGATTTAGCTGATATTCACTCACCTTTGAGAGCCAGAATTGTGCAATCCTTCCCAACAGATGCCCAGTTTGTTGCATGGTCTGTTCTTGAAGTGCTTTTGGTTTCAATCTAACATTTTCATGTCATGGGTGTCCTCTCTATCTCCAGGTACAATAGTTGTTGAGCAGTTCTTTAGCAGTACAAGTAATATGGTTTCCAATAAAGTTGAATCAAAGGAAAATGTCAAGAGAAGCATTGGGGATGTAGTTGAACAAGTTTTAATGAACTTTCTAGTCTATGCAGACACACAAATTTTCATAGAGATGAACATGAAGATAACATGGCAGGAAATGAAGGATATCTTTGCGGAGAGCTTCAAGGAAGATCTATAAGATCAATAGGCCTACGTTCACATCCACTAGCTGAGCTTATATAAGGTTGGATGTAGGTACCTTGCCTTCCCATGTGTGGACATCTTTCACTGGATTGTCTCACATACTGATCTCGAGATGATGGCATTGAGCAGTGCGAGTGGAACATAGCTTGCTACCTTCGGGGCAGAAAATTATCATCAAATGTATCACTTACTACAGCCGGTGAGCCACATGGATGCACTTTCCTATGCCACCCACAACAATGTGAACACTAGAGACATCATAAAGCACTGGGTGAAAGAGTCATCGAAGTTCATATCGACACCCAATCATTTTTACAAGACCAAGTCACTCAGAAAGACCTACCAAGTCTTGGTCATGTTTTCATGCCAATTGTACAGTCAAGAGAGCACAGAGACCTTTCCACATAATTGGGTGGTTATGTTGGACCAGTTGGCGAATGACAAAAGGCCATTCAAATAGTTATATATGTTTTCTCTTTAGCTAAAAGTGCATGTGAATAATGCCTAGAATCCACAAAAGGATGAGCAAGCGAGATTCTATATGTCTCCGTACCTACTTGATGCAATTTGTGCCCAACATCAGTTTCCTGACATGGGTTGGACATGGACACCATCAGAGACAGTCTTGAATTTTTATTGCAATTTGCTTTTCGAGAGAAGCTACAGAGGAGTCAGGGCAAGGCTATCTAACCATTTCATCATCTCAGTTTACAAGTTGATATTTGAGCAAGATCCACCTTGCATGTCCCAAGAAGTGATGGAGGCAATACTTAACATTGCAAATTGGTATGCCTCACTCAGTGGCACCTTCATCAGGATGTTTGGCAGAGAGAAGCCTCCACATGTGCTACCAAGGTTTTCCACAAATAATTTGGTCATGCAAGAGGTTGCATATCACATCTCCACAGGGTTATCAACAGGGCTACATAGGAGGAAGAAGGCACCATGGCCTTCTCTTCCTTTGCGGATTGGATTTTACGAGATCAGAAGTTTGAAGGATGCAGATATCGAGGCCAAGGACTTAGAAAAGATTGAGTTAGGAACCAAAGATGAGAATTTGGATGATATCCATTGTATATGCAAGAACCACTATGCAAAGGTGTATTATCCATGGATCCACAAGACATTTCATTGGGCAGAGGAAGATCCTTGGAGGTACTGTTACAGATCCTCTAAGCTCAATGAACCGGTCAACATTGCTATAGAATGGAAAGTTTCTTTGCAGGCAATAACACCACACAAAGCAATAACAACATCAACAACAAGAAGAAAACCGACACAGGAGAAGGGCAAGAGGAAGATTGTCAAGAACCAAGAGGCTAAGCCAAGCTACAAGTTTAAAGAAGATCCTCTCGTTGAGAAATCAACTTTGGTAGTGGAGACAAAGAGGCAACGACACATAAAGAGAGAAGAACGGAGGAAGAGATAGAAGCAAACGTTGGAGGAAGAAGAAAGGAATTTGTAGGAAACAGAGAATAAGTTGAAAGAAGAGCAGGAGCTAAGAAGGAGAGAGAGGGAAGAGAAGTAGAAACAGGAACAAGAAGAAGGGCAAGGCGCAATCATAGAGAAAATTGTGCCAATATAGGTAGAAGAGTCAGAACTGACAGCAAATGAAGAAGAGGGTGAGAAATTTCAAGATCGAGAACTTGCTTAGTAGATTGAGCAAATGGTTGAATAGATGGACATGGAGTTGGAACAGGAGCCACAGGACCAAGATACCGACCTCATGCTGAGAGAATTTGAGATCGCCCTGCAATCTCCACCACCTCTAGTATTAGAACCAGTGCTGAGCGAGAAAGGAGAGGTTGTCGTCCTTGATGATGATCTAGTGATGGATGTGTACAATATATCCTTTGATGAGTTGCAAAAAAATATTGTACAAGCGCGAAGAAAACATTTCTCAAACTGCATTTATGAAGGATAAGGTGATAGTGTCAGATGTTAGAAAGCATCCTACTATCATAGATGGTTCCACTAAGGCTTATGTAGAAGCCAAAAGCTCAAATGTCAATTTCTTGCTAGAATAGAATGATCAGATGGCAAAGTACTTGCAAGCAGCCAGGCAAAAGGTAGAACAATCTGCAAGATATTTTATGGTAGAGATGAGGAAAGTGATACTTGCTGAAGTATCGACCCTTTAGACCACCATGCAGAAACTTTATGAGGAATTTGTCACCTTGCAAAAGGAAGTTTTCCATCTATATGGCTTTCAACAACCGTGCATGAAGATAGCCCAAACTCTCAAGGACATACATACTACTATTGCACATGTACATGAATCGACAATGAGATACAAGGGATCCCCACCTTACTTTCATAAGATAATGAAGCCGTAGACAGAGCTAAACAAAGCACGAATCTAGATGTTGATCTGGAACTATGATCAACTCCCTCCGCTCATTAGTAGCATTGAGGCTTCCTATGGATAGTTGTTCAAGAGTCGGGATGTCATGGTGATGACACACAGGATCCCTTCAATCTACCCAAGCCATTGAGAAGAGTCAAGTTTGGATGGAGGTTGACAGGTACATGGAGCAGCTAATGCGAGAGGCCATCAATGATGAATTGCAGTTGAGCACATAAAACATAAATAAATACATTGGTAGTCTAGCCACACTCAGTACAATGCTGCACATGCTTCAGGATGAGCTGGATAAAGTCTTTGGGACCATATAACTAGATGCCATGGAGGAGAGAGTCTGTTTCCAGAAAGACATCACCAAACAGTATGGGTGTTACACAACATTTTGTCATTGTCCCTATACTCCTCGTTCCTTGATCCTGGAGGACCTCCACAGTGAACCTCGCATGCTTTTCCTTCATGGAGAAACTCCCATTATGTCCCTCTCCATGAGCAGATCATTTCCCTTTTCACCATTTCCCCTGAAAATTATGTTTTTCCCAGTTTACAAGACCGATGATAATGGCCTTTGTCTCCTCCATGATGATGTGCAGAGATTAGCACTATTCCTCGTGTCATCCGATGCGACTGAGCTATGTTCCATTCGTGTCGGTCCTGTTATGGAAATTTTTTTAAATTAGAGCCAAAGCTTCTAGCTCTAGAAGCTCCGTAATGGAAGTCTGGTAAATAGTGTGACCGGACGGGGTCGAGGATGACAATTTGGGCTCCTTTCCCCTATAATAATGGAACTACCTCAAGGGATAAGTCCTTCTCCCATAAGAAGAGGATCCATCTCCCATCCATATTTCCTATATAAACCTCCCTTCTTCCCAAGCACAAGCTAGTTACAGTTAGAGTTTTGGCTGAGTGTGAGTATACTATTTTGGATTAGACAAGCAAGCTATTACTAGTTGTAGCCATCTAGTTGTGTGAGGGAGAAGTGTGTTTGGTTTTGGAGTGAAGCCTAAAGGGAAGAGCCTTTAAACTATTGTTGTTTGAAGCCATCATGGAGTGCTAGCAGAAGTGTGTGGGAACCCGGTCTTGTCAGAGGAAGACTGCATCAAGACGAATGGTTGTAATCTCTCTTTGATATTAATATATGCAACTATCGATTGATTTCCTACATGTTTTGTAATATTAGATATTCATGTCTTAATGCTTCTTGACTTGTTAAGTAGGTTGAATTGCAATTTGTCTATTATTATGTTTGTGTGTTGTTGTTGTTTACTTGTTTTAGGAGCTTGAAGAAGGAAGAGAGAGACTGCTGGAGCGAGAAAGTGAGGAAATCATCAAGCAGGATAAGCAACCAAGAGGTAGGCCCTCTTGATTGATTCTAACCTAAGGAAATCTTCCATAGAATGTCTCTATTATGGCTAGACCCATTATCGAGCTAGAGGAATTCGTTCTTGTCCGCACTTATAATTTTACTTCACCGCAATGGGGACACCATAACGCAATACCAAGCTTGGTATCAATTCATAAATGAATATCATCAAGGGGATGTTGCCAAGTTGGTCTTTCCCCAAGATTATGAGCCATAATGTTTGTCTTGTTAGGATGACTCTAGCCAATTTTGTCCCACATGGGTATATGTGGAAATTGTATAATATTTGTAAATATATTGTAAACGAAATTCTAAGTGTCATTAGTGGAATGTCAAGAGTCACTATGTAATGTAAAGATTTATTTTGTAAAAGAGTTGAAAAGTCATGAGGTTAGTCAAACAGTCAAAGGGGAATGTCAAGGGTCACCCCACCCTTTGTTATAAATAAAACCTCATAACTCATAGGAGAGAATTTTGGGAGCCAAGAATTTGGCTAGGCTTAGGCTTAGAGAAGGCTTGGGAGTATTATAACTAGCCTTGGCTTCTCCACAATGTAGAGAAAGTACACTTATTTGGAGGAGCATGCGGTGTTGACTGTAATGTTCCATTATTGGGGCTGGTGGTTGTCAATGTTGTATGTATGGATGGAAATTTCACTTAATAATAATATAACTGAGCCAGCATGTTTTCATGCATATTTTGTTATTGTAGTTCAACTATTATGGTTACTTTAGCAATGTATGTTGTTTAACTTACACATTTCCTTATGAAATATTTTATATGCAATTGTATGAATCTTGTTGAAGGCATGTTGCTAGATTAACTCGTCACTTTGGTTTTTAGACAATACTACTTCCAGCTTGTGATGTCATTCCGCTCTTGTGTTCCTTTGAAGTTGTGTACTATTACATGCTTCTAATGGAAACACTTCCTTTTCCCCTTTGTTTATTTGAACCCCCATGCATCTCACTTGAATTGCTACAAGGTCACATGCTTTCTTCCGACCAAAGTCATCATACTTATCTCTAAGCACTACTACGGTTAAGGCACTACATTACCACCCAGTGCTAGGACTCTTACTCCAAACGGTTTGAGGTCTAATTGGGACTTCTTACCAAGGAGACCCCCTTGAATTTTGGCAAGTCCAACACCGTCAACACGGGGCATATCTTAGAGAATTTCATGATGAACCTCTAGTAGTAACCTACTAATCCCATGAATGATCTAACCTCATTCACATTTTTCAGTGTTGGCCACTCCATTATGGCCTTGATCTTTTCTAGATCAACTAATATCTCCTTCTTGGAGACAATGTACCCCAAATAATGTATTTTTAACTGAAAGAAGCCACACTTGTTGAGATTTGCTAAAATATTTTGTTCCCTCAGCAACTGTAGCAATTCATCTAGGTTCTTTTCATGATATTCTTCAGTCCTCATGTACACTAGTATGTCATCAATGAATACATTCACAATTTTTTCCAAATAAGGAAACAACACACCATTCATTAAACACATGAATGTGGTTGGAGAATTACTATAAGGTCCCACCTTACCAACCATTAATAATATAGAGAAGTAGAGGTCACATTAATCATTAATACTCAAAAAAAAAATTGTAACATTACTAACTTAGTTATCATGTAATCATGTTCCTTCATCTATTTCAATATAAGAATATCACATAAGAAATTAGGATAACTTTCCCTTAAAACCAATTCCAAAATGTCTTTCTCCTCAAGTCTAAAAGAAGATAGCATGTGCTCTTTCCATACTTATATGTGAGCACTAAGTAAGACTGGAAATAAACTCCACCATGATACCATGTGTGAGCATTAAGCTAGATCAACCTATTTGATCTCCTAGATTATTCTAAATAAGTTCTGCTTATTGACTTTTGACATCATAACCACAAAAGTATGCCACAAGAACCTAAAATATTATGCTTCTATCACAAAAATCACATATAAGGGTATGAGTATTAACCTACTTGTAACATGATAAATGAAAGAGGAATATGCCTCTCTTCATCAGTAAATCTAATAAATATGATATTTTTATTGATTCATCAATTAAAAATTCCCAGTGGCATTGCTTCAATCATGAGACTCATATAATGAATGTTGCAGCAAAAGAAGCCATTGTTACAAATTTAGAAGCATATTATTCTTCAAAAATAGCCAAATAAAACAATGGACTTGCCAAAATTGGGAACAATAGTTTTCTACAGTCATTAAAGCATAGAACTGTACCCATAAATACATGTAGCTCAGATGAAACTTATTATGCTCACTTGCACACAATCCTACAATATTGATCATTATAAAATTGTTTCCAATAAGAACCCCTTTTTTATATGAAACTTCAGATAATAAAAGTAACAAATGTCCTATTATCTATTCAGACTTCAAAAAACTATTAAATTTGTTTTCAACATTCAACTTGCAGAAAACAGGAAGCTACATCCATTAAATAATCTCTTCATAAATTTCTAGTACATGAAAGCTAGAGTAAGTAAGACATTTACTCTAACAATTTATATGCACAAAAGCTACAGCCATTGAGGCCTTTTGACAAACACTTTGCAAGCATGCAATCTACAGCCATTAAGCCCTTTTAACAAACAATTTGCAAGCATGCAATCTATAGTCATTGAGGCATTTTTTCAAACACTTTGCAAGTGTGCAATCTACAGCCATTGAGGCATTTTGTCAAACACTTGGAAGCAATGAATTTTATATTCTTCAAGTTATTTATCTCCTAAAATTCATAAACTGAAATTAAAATGTTGGAATATTAAAGTAGGGACTTTCACCCAAAGAAAAAACTCAACAACGCACAAACACAGTTGGCGCAACAACTTGAAAAATTACATAGATTTACGAATCAGGTTTTGAAAATAATGTTTTTGGAATGAGATTGGTTGTTACATGGCCTGAAGGTATGAATACCACCTGATGTTGAGTTGAATTGCAATAAAAACACTGAGAGATTCAATTCTTTGAAACAACAAAACTTTGGATCTCATTTAACACTTTTGTCAAACACATAGACTGCAAACTTTCATCTACAACTCTACATGAAGAAACATAACCCAAAACTATGATACTATGAGTTTTCATTGAATTTACAAATTTCTATGTTCACTATATGAATTCTTGATACATGTAATTAATCAAACATTTTACAACCAACAAAGCTACTTCCCTTTACATAAGTTGACAAACTTATGCAGCCATTGCTATAGTTTGGAAAATACATGGGAGCCCTGAATGCTACAACCATTAATAATTTATTTCAATTAATTTGCAACAGAACAACAATAAAATATTACATACAATAAACTACATCCATTGAGGAGTTTCTTCAAACATTTAGTGTGAAACCTTTTTTTTAGAGATCTAAGTTTCAACCAACAACCCAATTCATAGGAAGCAAGAACCATGTATTAAATTGCTAAAAGGGACAATGAAATGCTATAAAACATAGAATATTAGCTTTAGATAATAGACATGACCTACTATGGACAAAATTTCATTATAAGAATAATTTGAAATCCTTGGCAACACATCCTTCTTTTAATTCCCTGCATGTAAATTCTCATACATAGCTGCCATGAAACTGTTAACTCATTGTGGGTTAGCTCAGAAATAACTTTCTAAATATTTCATAAATATTCATAATTTTGTAATAATTTAAAGTAGCAATAATAAATTTAAAATCTCAACACTTTAAAACTAATAAGAAACTAAAATTTCAAGAGCATTTATAGATATACTTGACAATGTGTATATATATAACTCGAAAAAGATGAGAGTATGCTCCAAATCCAATGCCCTTACCAACTCATTGTGAACCATCCAGTTTTCCACCCAACCATATCCAGGGAGAACTTCTCCCCCTGGAACCCACGAGCTGTAAGAGCTCACAAACAGTACCAAAATATAGCAGTAGAGAGATATCCAATGCAATATGAGGAAGATAAGTTTCACTCCCAATACCACTCATGGTCAGCTCCACCATGTGGAGCTACTTAGTAATTTAGTTTATGAATTTCAAATTCATTTCGAAAGCAATTGGCTACTCTCCAATTATCTACCTCTCAAGGGAGAATACATGAGACACATATATAGGAGGAGAAACAAATTATTGTCATAAAGGAGGAGTAATATGCATACCTTGTATTCCATTTAGAGGAGTGTAACTTGTGCCATTAATGATAGGCATGCATGCCTTAGTTAAGGAGAGTGTAACATTTGCATTAAAGAAAGCGTAAGAGTAATCTTTTATGACATGTCTTTAATGAGTGTAAGAGGAATATGACATTATTTGATGAGTACATAAAAGAGAGTCTAAGGTATTATTAAAAGAGAGAGAGAGAGAGAGAGAGAGAGAGAGAGAGAGAGAGAGCCATGAGAATCATCAAGGAGAGAGGTGTGAAGTGATTGAGGAGATGAAGGTGACTTGTAATTCCTTTTTAATAACAATATCATAGTCTCATAAAGGATCATTATAATATTAATAATATTGAGGATTAAGTCGAGATTGAAATATTAGGATTGATTAATGATAAGTGATTTTCCTTCAACTATACTTGATTACCCATTGATTGAAGGTGATTTACTATTTTTGGAAATTCATACATGAGATGTTAGACATGGCCTTCTATTTTTAGAAAGTCACTCTAGAATTGTCAAAAATGTGATTTTATTAACAAAATTCATCCTTGAGCTGCCCATGAGTGGTATTTGTATTCCGGAGAATAAGGATTTTTCATCCCTATTTCATACATTTCCATGCCTTAGTAGATTGAAGACTTTTCACCCTAATCTACTCCAAGGATTCAAGATTCCACACCTTGATCTTTTAAATATTTAGGACTCCGCGTCTTAGTCCTTTTATTATAGATCCAAGACTCCACATCTTTATATTTCATGGATTTAGGACTTCGCACCCTAATACATTTATTATATATCCAAGACTCCACGTCATTATCTTTCATGGATTTAGGACTCCACACCCTAATTTCCATGGCTTATTATCTACTCTACTTTGAAACTTTATGCTTCACCTTAAGGTATTGATTATGAGCTCATACCCATCTGATGGTTTGTTGGTAAGGCCTTGTTCCAAGACCTGCACATATCACAATCTCGTAGATCAAAGGAATCAAATGAATTTCATAATTAACTTATTCACATTGTACCAAATATTGTGCAGGACTTCCACAGTCATTTTGGTTATGGGGAAATGACTTCCGCAACCATTTATAATTTGAACATCATGATTTGCAAATAAACACGTCACCTATCACATCCTCATCAATACAATATTAAGCATATATAATCATAAAAATCATGTATCATGACTTCCATAATCATTTATAATTTGAGCATCCTTGTTTGCAAATAACCATGTCCCCTGCCACATCTTGCTCAATACAAGATTAAGCATATATAATCATACAAAACATGTAACATCCATAAATAATAATTAACCATATGTTTCACGTAACCATGATCATCCATGGATCTATGTGTCTCAATACTAGATCACCATCCATGTCATACAACTATGTCCAAACTAGGATACCAAAACACAAAACATCGATAATATGCTCTTAACCAAAATCAGTTCTTATACACACAACCATAGATATTATCATAAGCACATAGCAACCAGGTGACCCAAACTAGGTCTATAACATATAAGCATGTACATAATTCTGTCATGCATAATCTTATATCATTACATCAAAATCACCCTCTCCAAGTGTCACAAAACTAACCTTAACAAGGTGGGACACTACAATTAGTAAGCCTGAAGGGTACCATCATGAACTTGTAGCACCCATATATTTTTTGGAAGGTTGTTTTATGGATATATTCTTCTTTAATGTACACTTGATGATACTTGGACCTCAAAACAATTTTGGAGAACACTGCTACTCCCCACAACACATAAAATAAGTCATTAGTCTTTGGTAGTGAATACCAGTTCTTAATGGTCACTTCATTTATTTTCCTATAGTCAATATAGAGTTGGAGTGTCCCATCCTTCTTCTTCAAAAATAATACTAGAGCTCCCCATCGTGACACACTTGGCCATATGTAACCTTTATCCAACTTCTCCTTAAGTTGTAATTTTAGCTCTACCAATTCAAGAGTACTCATCTTGTAAGGCACTTTGCATGCAGGGTTTGCTCCAGGAATGAATTCGATGGAAAAATTGACTTCCCTATGAGGAGGTAAATCTGAAATGTTTGTTGGAAACATGCCCTCCTAAAGGACATCATGGTACCAGATCTGATCAGGTTTTCGCAGTGGAGAAAACAACTACGTTCAAAGATGCTATCAGACAATTAATGGTCGTTGGTGGTCAATTAAGACCCCCCATCCCTAAATGGCTAAGAGCCATTGTAATGATAGATTATAAATAGCCAGAAGAAAGATGTAACTTGCAGCGTCTCATCTTCATTTTCAGCAATGCAAGCTTCTTTTGCTGTTAATTGCTCAATGCCCATTTCTTCTATGTTCTAAGCTTGTGCCTGATGTGTTGTATTCATGATTTCTTCTATGTCTAATGCTAGATAACTGTCAGCTTATCTCTGGATTAGAAAATTGAATGTATCAGTGAGTGGGTCACTCAAGTTTCTTTTGTATCTAATGCAAGATAACTATGATCTTATCTCTACATTGATAGATTAGATTTGCAAATTTCTTGACTAGTTGCAGCTGGCCATCATACATTTTGTATGCATCTATTGGTGTGGTTAGTATTATTTTTCTATTCACCTAATTCCAAATTTTTTAGCATTGGTGGTCTAAAGCCTTGTAGTCTGAGGGTGTTCATGCATGTCTGGAGTGAAAACAGAGTAGAAGTGGTTATCTGGCTTGAACCCAACCATCACCCATCCCAATAAGTTCCAAGAACCACATTGAAGATTATATGTTACTAGGCATCTACGAGCTACAACCTAGGAGAGTTTCCCGGAGCTCTAACATGTCCAGACACCCAAAGTCACTCTCACAGGCTTGCCTGCTAGTGACTAGAGACTAAAATTGCTAGTTCTGTGCTAGTGACCCTGAGATTTAAGCCAATTTTTCAGGTCCAGAGCCCAAGTCACTACCTAGAATGGAGTGATAGCTTAAAATATGTAAAAGTACAGGGAAACAATGATCCAAAAGCAATAATTTGAACAAGACCTTAACCAGACCCCTACTAGCCATGACAGGCATTTCGTCAAACATATCATCAACATGTAACCCACAAGTATAAACAACATAAAAGTATATGGATCTCATATTTATCTGGGAATTTCTATGACCCATTGTTCCCTCATGTCATTTGCTGCATTATCATATCTTAGGTCATAGACATATTATCCATTCATATACAAGTAAAAACATGTTGAGAGCCATACATAGTTGTTGTCATAAAACATATATATAACCAACATAATAGGGACAAAAATATCATAAACATATCAGCCATAAAATCCATATATACATCAATACATTTACACATGAAAATCAAGGGAATGAATTTCTCATTAATGAATGCAATAAGACAACCAGAGATGGGACTACCATGTTCCAATAGACCATGGAATGGTTGAGCCAAATCTCTCTTCAACCATTCACCCTCGTGCCATATTCCAAGCATGAATGTGGGACTCAAACCAAAATAACCAACCAAGGCATACCAAGGCTAAACCACCTCACCCTAATTAATAGAAACTAGGCTTTACTGTAATCCATCCTAGATCATTAGGCCAACACAATGAACACATAATAATAGGCTTTACCATGATCTCCACCCAATCACTAGGCCAAACAAACATGGATGCCACCATATTTCTCCACCTACATTGTGAGGAATTTTCTTGTCTCCTAGTCTCTTAGGCTTTACTACAATCCAAACCCGGATCACTAGGCCCTAAACGAAGACCCACTCTTTGGGATTTACTGCATAGCCAAAACTTGGGATTACTAGGCCCAACAGATAGAAAAACACCTCTTTTCTTTACTGTATATCCTGCAATTCATTAGCAAGGATTCCTAGGTCCACAGAGTGAACAAAATCTTGGATTTACTGCAACCCACAGTCTAGCTCAAGGGTCGCTAGGCCAGTGGCTTTACCATGATCCACAGTCCAGTTCAAGGACCACTAGGCCATATGCTCTATCATTCAGAGATCCACCCCACTCAGCTTTGAATCCATCCGGAAATCCAGCTCAACCAAAACATGAGAACCCCATCACACCATGGCTATTAATAAATGACAAGGCTAGGCTGAAAACATTGTTACACCTAGGAAAACCCATGCCATTATAGAAAAGAACCACATGCAATACCATGCATGCCAAATCTAGCAAGTAAAACACACATGCAAGTCGATACCTGCAATGAAGCCTATTGTAGTTGATTGATCCTGTCATTCCCCACTTGATCTTTGCTTCCTCTTGCCTTATTTTCCTTTCTTTCTCTAATGCAAAAATTTCTCCAAGTAAACTCTAAGTGTCCAAGAGTGAGTGAGAGAGAGAGAGAATAATGAGAGAGCTCCAAAACTCAACTGACAAAAGGTTACCAACTGATCCTTAGAATCCTTTTTATGAATAAGGCCTCTATTTTCTTCATTTTCCTCCTCACATGCAACCAGTGACCTTTCACCTTCCTTTTCTCCTAATTTCCATTATTTTCATAAATAAATGTGCCAAAAATTCCATTTTGTCTTTCCAAATCCTTAGCCATTGCCTTTTCCAATTTCCTTAGCCATAAACAATCAAATGAACACCCCACACTAAGATGTCTTACCCAACATTCAACTTGGAATAAGTGTCCCATCAACCGTGGTTATTATTTTTTCCTTTATTAACTTTTTATTACATGGAATTTTCACCAGGGTTGTTACACTTGTGACGTGTTTCCATTCACAAAATATGTTGGATACATTTTAACATGAATAAATGACAAGAAATCATGCTCATGATCTTCCGATTTTGCAAAGATGTTATGGAAAACTGGATGAAAAAAACAATCCATATCAATACACTAATGTCACTAAATCAACAAATTATTAACATCATTATACAGGCATGCATAATTAAAAACAATATATGTCTGTCAACACAGTTGTTAGATTATCAATGGCAGTGAAAACATATCAAATTTTAATCCATGCTACATATACAATCTCTGAGTGATCACATCAATCATGCATACAATCAAATAACTTCAGGCCAAATTTTAACACTTAATATTTGTATATTTAATATTCCAAATATCAACATAAGATCCCCTTTTTGTAGTAACATATTGTTACATGCCAATGTTAGATACCATCAAATGTAAGTGATGAACCTAGATGCTCTTATACGGCCTATAAATGCCCCACCTTAACCTCGATGAAGTATCCACTTACTAATCCAATCTCTCTTGTCTGGTTAGAGAAATAGGATATATTTTTCTCTCTCTCTCAATTCCTCAAGATTCAAAGCAATTTCCACCATCACCTTTGTCTCGGCGAGACATTTTAATTGATATACAAATTTTCTTGATTTGGACTCCTGGTCTAACCTCGAATTACGTTCTCTCATCCAGTCATGAGGTCGGCCCCAATATTCTCTTGCTTAATAGAACCATAGGTCAACTACTATATATATTTCATAGTTGTAGGTCAGCCTGATATTTTGGTAATAATATTGTTTCCATTGTGTTGGGCCTAAACTCAACTTCATATATATATATATATATATATATATATATATATATATATATATATATATATATATATATATATATATATATATATATATATATATATATATATATATATATATATATATATATATATATATATATATATATATATATATATACACACACACACACACACACACATAGTTGACGAGGCTCCAAGTTAGAGGTTGTCTCCATCTCTGGTACAATTATTGTCCCACCACATTGAGCCTGACCTCAACTACCACTCACCTACCACGTTGTGAGGTCGACCTTGACCTCAAATCACTCAAAAGAGCCATGGGATCAACCAAAAACCTGACCTTGTTCATGAGGGCTCGTTCATGCACCTAGTCACAGAGGCTAGAGGAAAATAACTAGAAAATAATAGGGTTTCATATAAAGGCACATTTGACATATCATTTCCCATTGTCATATTTGGAGAAATTTCACCTGTAGATCAACCTGATATATGCAATGTACTAAATCATAATACTTGATCTAGTTCTACAAAACATTAAGTGGGAGCATAATCAATTTCATGAGCAACATCAATCATAAACAGATATAACTGAGTAAGAGAAATAATCAACCATAACACAAGATATATCATTGGGGAAAGCACCAGCATAAAACCCCAACACTGTATTATAAATCAAGTGGAAATCCTCTTCAATTTACAAAAATAATCTGCTCAAAAGCTATCATGTACTCTCTGAAATCAGCAGATGAAGATCATAGATTACCTAGGCCTCAATATATAGGCCACAAGTCCTCCAATCCCCTATTTCCTTGCGCAATTTTGATTGGAGTCCAATTACATAACATGTGATAATTGGCCCCAGTCATACATGTTATCAACCTCAGGTCCAACTACGCAATCCTCGAGGACTCAAGTTCCTCCTACATGCAAGGAATATTCACTAGAAATATCCTAGCAACTGACAGTACACTATCCCTCCATCTGATTTCAACTGGGTCTTTGTCTGAACTATCATGCATCAGTTATCCATGAGAGAATACTCGGTTATCTGAAAATAATAGTTTTCACATGCATGCAAGCATCAACAAACTATATCTCATTAATTTAACAACTTGTTAAATTAATCTAACTGGACTTGACTAAGTTAAACTAAGTCAATTGATCCTCTCATTATAGAACTCATACTTGATTCCTCAATCAGTGGAGAAAATCAAGGATAAATTCCTCAATCAATGGGACAACTAATTGCATGTTCTCACAAAGACTTCAAGTTTAATTTTCCATAACTAATTAACTCATGGAGAATTAATTAATTAATAATCAAACTGCTGGTAAGACCAAATTTGAATTTACTTCCTATAGTTAGACCAGGGACTGCTAAAAATAGGAAGGGACCATGAAATGCTATTTTTAGCAGTTTCACCTCTCACCCAAGGTGGCCAAAATGCTCACTGGCCAAACTGTTATTTTTAGAAGTGCTATTTTTAGCAGTTCTATTTTTAGCAATTTCTAAATTTAGCATTTCTTGTTGCACGCTTTTTAATAATATTATGTGGTTGGGATGTAAGTAGGATAAGAAAACCCTCCTGCACGCACAGGGGTATACTTGGTCATGGGCATAGTGTTTATACCTTAAACATATATCTTATAAGCCACAAAGGTTCGTTTATGAGGATATTGACCATGGCTTGGCCATGGTGGTTCTATGATAGTTTGGACTTGCACCAAAGTTCAATCCATGCCCCTCGGGTTTTGTGAGGCATGCAAGGCTTCTATCACTCTTGAGCTTATAACTGAATTACCATCCCCAGGTTCTTGATGGCAAAAATACGAGATTGAGTTCAGGGACTTGTTCGTCAAATCCAACAACTTGTCAATTAAACATGGACTTGTCCATTTAAACTAGGGACTTGTCCATTCAAACTAGGGACTTGTCCATTCAGCCCAGGGACTTGTCTATTTATCCCATTATAAGTCTATAGTCTCCCTTCATGATCCAATTAGCGTGGAAAAACCTATGAAAGGAACCAGATCAATTAAAGGAACTTGATCCCTAGGGAAACATATTCCCATCATGACCATGGCATAAAGATAGTATCATGCCAACCAAGAAGCATAAGACCGAGTTATCAAAACTCCTTATGGTAATTTCACCTACAACAAAGAATGAAAGGCCTTCTTAGACCTAAGCTTGGAGAAACTAAAAATACTAAGCTAAGAACATGGGTATATGATATTTGAAGGCTTGGAGAACCATGGTTATAACCAGTCGTTCAAATGCGGTTCAACTCACATTCCAACATTGAGACAAGGTATGAAATATAATGCCCCACATTGATAAATTCATCATCATCTTGTGCATAACCAAGATTAAAAATGTGTGAATTACAAGAACTATGAACCCAATTCATTCAAGCTCATGAAGTAGCATTGCCCACAACACAAATACTTGATTTATTTAGACCTAAATTCTTGATAGAATGGAAATACAAACCCTAAACTAGGGTATTCATTACAGAAGACTTGGAAATATCACCATATAAAGTAACAGTTCAATAAGGATAAGAGAGGAGGAAGTCCTCAATTATTATCACATAACAACATAAAAAATGTTAGTGAGAGATTGTAGTCAACATAATCACCACACCGCAATGAGAAATGATTCCCATAATTATAGTTTTGACATAACCAATACCCTCATACACTACCCCAACACCTTTAAAACATTGACACCACATATTAGTAAATCTTGTGAATAATAATAACATGGGTATATCCCATGCATTAGTAACACCATTTCCAAACTAGAAATATAACAAATATCCATTATCATTGAAACTAAATGAGGGACACTTATCTTTAAATATTTTGGGAAAATGAGTTAGGGACAATGAATTTCCACCCAATTGTAGATAAATGCAATCATTCCTCACTTGTAGCTATCACCCCCAAGCCAGATTCTAAAGACTGAGGGGTCTTTTGCTCAGGGATCTAAGCACAGATACCAGTTGAACTAGGGATTCCTAATATTCTCCACATATTCCCACCAACTAAGATGCAATTAACTAGTGCAAAGGGACACTATGGTTCCACCCAACTTGGGTACTCTAAAACCAAAAAAAAAATCAAACATACAATAAGAAATCATTTAGAAATATTCCAAGATATTTCCCAAGGGTAGTTCCTCCACCCCCGCCCTCAGGTATTTTTAGAAATACCATCTCCACCCTCTGGTCCATGGGTATTCAAGAGAGAATTACTTCCTCACCCATATGTGTTTTCTTCTGACTTCTTGCGAACCAAAAATTGTTCCTCTGCTCCCATTTGAATGTTGTTCTTCCTAGCTCGAATTTCTTTGTCTTCTCTTTAGAAATGTCAATCCCAGGCTTCCTTCTCAGTCATTCAAATTTTTGTATGCCCTTAGCAGTTCAAGGCTCTCCCTTATAGCTCGAATTTTTTTTCCTCCTCCTTCACCTACACTCCCCCCAGCAAATCAAAGTTTTCTCCCTTGGTTTTTGCATTGTCCCCCAACAATTTGAATTATCGTTTCCTTGTGTAACCTTCAGAAAATGACTATGCCAATAGAATCTTGTCAGCCTGTTAGCGTTCGAATTTTCCTCAGACTGAGGAAGGCAAAACTCGAGGCAACATCAAACCAAGCTCAGCCTCATAGTTAGCCCTACGAGGACAGGAGAGGGCTCTCTCCGGTCAATCTCGGAAAAAGGTAATCAAAGAGGCTCGAGATGACTGAATTGATGACTAACTTTAGGCTAGGTATGAAGTACAAGGATTATGGAATTTATTTTTTGAATTTTTGTTGAATTCAAGGTAAAGGAAATTTTGGGTGCGGGGATGAGGCACAGCTTTTGCAGAGGTCTACTTGGGGCAAGATAGGCGATTGTTTTGATGCCTTTAAAGTGATTGAATGAATAGACCTGACAGGTGAGGAGCTAAGGAGAGCAAGGAAGTCTCAAGGATTCTCCTTAAACTGAAGAGAACATGGAAAATTAAACAAACTTAAAGGCAGAGCATAGCAAATTTATGGATTCCACCTTAACACTTCATTTGTTTAATTGCAGAAGATTAAATAAGGAAAGTGATACACATATACAACTTACAAGTACTGAGAGAAACACACCATCAACACATAAGGCCACATGAATCCCAAATAGTGCTGCTAAACCCTGGTCTATCCTTTGCCAAAAATGCAGATAAAATATGTACAATAGTGTCTCAAGCTATTCCCAAGAGTCCAACCCTGAAAATGACTAAGAAAATACATAATATAGGCAAGCTAACACATTCCCTTGCCTCTAGGGGTCGAGCTCATCATCCTAGGAGCTGTTTCAACCAATTCTAAACAAAGCACTACAATCTAGGCAGTCAAAACAACTTGCCTCTATAAGCTAGGAAACCAATTCATTCATTAAATTTTTGCTATTTTATTAATGAATCATCTAGAATAAGTAAATAAATGTCAAGTCAACATAAATTTCCATTAATTACATCAAGGAGGGTGAAAAATCCCATCACAAGTCAAAACTGGTCAAACTGCCTTCGTTTCTTGAGTTGAAGATGAAAACTTTGCAAAAAATCCTGATGCGTAGTGCGCCTGAGCCCTATGCATAGCGCGCCTTTCCACCTGCTTTTGGGGCACTTCCCGGCATCCAAATTGAGCTCACAATAGCTCGTTGGAAAGGTCTGGATGTCTACTTTCCAACCCAAGTTGAATTTTCTAATTTGGTGTCCATTTTACCCTCCAAAAGTGAATTCTCCCAAGACTGCTTCCTGTGTGTCCAAAAAGGGGCAGTGAGGTCATTTTTTGCATGTTTTTTGACCTTTTGGGGACCCAAACTTTGATGAAATGCCTTGGAAATAGCTAAGAAGGTGTATTTCATCATGAAAAATCCAAAAATGCAAACCATTCGTGATTTGGACCTCCCAATCTTATGGGTAGCGCGCGGCGCGCTACGCGTTGAGCCAAAAAACCTGTTTTTTACACAAAAATTTCAAAATTGACAAAATTTTCCCCAAACTCGTTGAAATTTGGGCTGGAGGTTCTTCATCAAGTTCCATGTTCAGCCAAAGAATCTTCGGCGAAAACTCGAAGTGGATCTAGCCTCTTTCGCCGTTTTAGTGCTTTATTCAACCTCCTTGGATCTAGCGATTGTATTTTTGACATTTCTCTAAAACCATGACATCTGTGTAAAAAGTGAAGGAGGTTTTTCTTCCTTGGAATGTTGTGGACAAAAACCTCTCTCATTTTTTCCAAATTCATCTTTGATTTTTCAAAAACATCATGTGAGTAAAACCTATCCCGATGTGTGAAACAAGGGATTTTGTTGAAATGAAGCGAAATGAAGGGGATAAGAGGCTTCTAAATTCTTGGGGAAATTTTTGGAAGTAGGGAGGGATGTTAGGAAGCAGGGGAAAGTGGAATCTCAGAGATCGAGTGAGGGGAAGGGGTCCAAAAGGGAAAAACATAGGCCCAACCTAGAAAATTGCCAGGTTGTAGCAAGAAACTAGGGTTTGTGGAAAAATGAGGAATTTGGGGAATCTCAGTGATGGGAAGTGTTTAATAAGGTACATGAAGGATAGGGGAAGGTGTATGAACATCTGGATACAAGTTTTGCCGATGATTTGACCGTCCAAGAGAATTTACCTCCAAAACCCTAGGAGAGGGAAATGAACCTTGCCTAGGCGCAACTGAAGCATGAACAAGGTGTAAAATGACCCAATGGAACCTGACATGATGAGGACAACCCTATGAATGATGATAGACTCAGCTGAATGATGACATGGACCGACATTTGGACAACTTTAGAAGGAGTGAAAGCAAACCCTAGATCTAATGCCTAGTGACCAAATTTTGCTTGAAGACTCTTTGAAATGACAAAATTTGACCTTGACACTTTGAGACCACTTTGTAAGAGCATATTTGATCACTGGAGGAAGGTTGGAAAGACTGACACTAACATTGGCTCCAATGGGGATGGTAGCTCCTTGGAGGTGCCAAGAACCGCAGATATCTGGAAGAGCTAGACAGTGCCTTCGTCCATTGGGCTATGGAGTCATTATTTGACAAAAAATACAAGACTTTGACTCATTTATTGACTGAAACTTGATTCAAACTGACTCAATTATGAAACCAACGTGACTGAAAACTGACTCACAAATGACTCATGACTGACTTAAAACAAGACTTTACAAAGCTTTTGGAAAAACAGTAGCAATCCATCAAGATTTGGAATCATGATGACAACCACCTGCATACTAATGAAATATGTACCATCATGTATAATTGGATTTCCAATGTAACCAATCAAGCAGATGGCTTCTTGACTGATTTCCCTGATCAGATCTGTTGGTCAACAATACAAACTGATAACTGGGCATCTAAAAACATAGTTGACCATGATCTCCTTCATCACTGAATACTGCAATAATCACCTTCACTGCTGACTACAACAGATCTACCATTGGATCTTGAAAAACATGAAGTCTTTCCTCCTGCTGAAAAAACAAGGTGTCTTTCTCTTCTGATTCTGATCTGTCTTTATCATGTACTTCAGTAAAAGTATGCTCCTGGGCTTCAAAAAATTCTGAACAGGTAAATGAGCAGATCTCCTCTTGTAAAAACATTTCAACACATGAAACATATGAAGAATCTAAAAGGTAATATTATATGCTCTGATCTTCTATAGTCTGACAATATGGTAGGTCATCTTCATATGATATCACAACCAAATTATCAAGTTCCTTATTACATTCTTCAATCATAAGGAAAGAAACTTCAGCTGATTCTTGAAGTGCAAAAATGACATTTCTATCATCTACCATAACTTCATTCAGAGAAACTTTTTCACCTGCTTGAGCAAAGATCTCACCTTGTTGTTCATGAGCTGACTGAATGACCTCCTCATGCAGGCTCTGTTCTGATGGCATGAAAACATTTGGATCAAAAACTCTATCTATGATCTCAACAGCAGAGCTCTCTTTGATGGGCTTCAGCACAAGATATGCTTGGTCATTACAATTTGAATCTAGTTCTGAAATAGCTGACTTGACTGCATCACATTCTAAAATTGAATCTCGACTGCCCTGCATGTTGTCTTCTTCTGTGGGCAGATCTGAAACGACACTTTCTCTTTCATCATTTTCAGCCATATGGCCATCTTCAACCTGCTGATCTTGATTCTGCTGCAAAATTTCCTGATCATCTTGATGGGTATCCACTAGGTTCTCTTCATGTTGTTGAAATGGATTCTCATACAGAGCCTCCATGATCTCATCATCCATAAAATTATCATCTTCATAATATTTCTCAAGGCTTTCAATAAAAGTAGAAGCATGTTTGCAACAGTCATGAACTAAATTTAATGATGGATAAGATGCTTGATATCTTTCAATGAACAAGGCATGAAAATCCTTTAAACAGTAAATACAGGCCAGCGGCAAATTTTCATACCAGGATTGGGCTTCACCTTCCAGAGTGGCCAGGAATATCTTCATCAAGAAATCTTCAGGAAAATCCACCTTCAACTTGCGAATATGCATATGAAATCTAACTAGATGTAAAGCAGCATCCTTCTTACCATCATCGTTAAATGTAGGCAGATTCCTTGACCAATCTACCTTGGGCATCTTATTCGGAAAACCTGGAATGTGATCTCGGCTCATGGGAGCATATCTTCTTGTGATTCGGTCCATCTTGAAAATCTCACAGCTACTGATCTCCCTACAGTGAAGTCACCATGAAGCATTGATTTCTGAATTTGTCAGTGAATGAAGTCACCAGGTGAATGATTTCAGCCTTGCAAGTGTCTGATCGTTGTCCACCATCAACAATCAGATCTGAACCTGATACATGTACTGGGGCAATCAACAAGTTAGATGTCATGTTTACAAGCTAGACCGGAGATTGACTGAAGCAGCGTTTATCTACTTCCGCTAATGCAAAGCAAAAGCGTTTCGAAGGCTACCTGGCATAACTTCAGGCTCCGTCTATAACTATAAAATAGATGACATCAACAAGCAAACCATTTTCTTCCCTAGTATGGTCGCCACTATGTTAGCGTTCGAATTTGCCTCAGGCTGAGGAAGGCAAAACTCGAGGCAACATCAAACCAAGCTCAGCCTCGTAGCTAGCCCTACGAGGACAGGAGAGGGCTATCTCCGGTCAATCTCGGCAAAAGGTAATCAAAGAGGCTTGAGATGGCTGAATTGATGACTAATTTTAGGCTAGGTATGAAGTACAATGGAATTTATTTTTTGAAGTTTTGTTGAATTCAAGGGAAAGGCAATTTTGGGTGCGGGGATGAGGCACATCTTTTGCAGAGGTCTACTTGGGGCAAGATAGACGATTTTTTTGATGCCTTTAAAGTGATTGAATGAATAGACCTGACAGGTGAGGAGCTAAGGAGAGCAAGGAAGTCTCGAGGATTCTCCTTAAACTGAAGAGAACATGGAAAATTAAACAAACTTAAAGGCAGAGCATAGCAAATTTATGGATTCTACCTTAACACTTCATTTGTTTAATTGCAGAAGATTAAATAAGGAAAGTGATACACATACACAACTTACAAGTACTTGGAGAAACACACCATCAACACATAAGGCCACATGAATCCCAAATAGTGCTGCAAAACCCTGGTCTATCCTTTGCCAAAAATGCAGATAAAATATGTACAATAGTGTCTCAAGCTATTCCCAAGAGTCCAACCTTGAAAATGACTAAGAAAATACATAATATAGGCAAGCTAACACATTCCCTTGCCTCTAGGGGTCGAGCTCATCATCCTAGGAGCTGTTTCAACCAATTCTAAACAAAGCACTACAATCTAGGCAGTCAAAACAACTTGCCTCTATAAGCTAGGAAACCAATTCATTCATTAAATTTTTGCTATTTTATGAATGAATCATCTAGAATAAGTAAATAAATGTCAAGTCAACATAAAGTTCCATTAATTACATCAAGGAGGGTGAAAAATCCCATCACAAGTCAAAACTGGTCAAACTGGCTTCGTTTCCTGAGCTGAAGATGAAAACTTTGCAAAAAATCCTGATGCGTAGCGCGCCTGAGCCCTATGCGTAGCGCGCCTTTCCACCTACTTTTGGGGCACTTCCCGGCATCCAAATTGAGCTCACGATAGCTCATTGGAAATTTCTGGATGTCTACTTTCCAACCCAAGTGGAATTTTCCAATTTGGTGTCCATTTGCCCCTCCAAAGGTGCATTCTCTCAAGACTGCTTCCTGTGTGTCCAAAAAGGGGCAGTGAGGTCATTTTTTGCATGTTTTTTGACCTTTTGGGGACCCAAACTTTGATGAAATGCCTTGGAAATACCTGAGCAGGTGTATTTCATCATGAAAAATCCAAAAATTCAAACCATTCGTGATTTGGACCTCCCAATCTTATGGGTAGCGCGCGGCGCGCTACGCGTTGAGCCAAAAAACCTGTTTTTTACACAAAAATTTCAAAATTGACAAAATTTTCCCCAAACTTGTTGAAATTTGGGCTTGAGGTTCTTCATCAAGTGCCATGTTCAGCCAAAGAAGCTTCGGCCAAAACTCGAAGTGGATCTAGCCTCTTTCGCCGTTTTAGTGCTTTGCTCAACCTCCTTGGATCTGGCGATTGTATTTTTGACATTTCTCTAAAACCATGACACCTGTGTAAAAAGTGAAGGAGGTTTTTCTTCCTTGGCATGTTGTGGACAAAAACCTCTCTCAGTTTTCCCAAATTCATCTTTGATTGCTCAGAAACATCATGTGAGTAAAACCTATCCCGATGTGTGAAACAAGGGATTTTGTTGAAATGAAGCGAAATGAAGGGGATAAGAGGCTTCTAAATTCTTGGCGAAATTTTTGGAAGTAGGGAGGGATGTTAGGAAGCAGGGGAAAGTGGAATCTTGGAGATCGAGTGAGGGGAAGGGGTCCAAAAGGGCAAAACACAGGCCCAACCTAGAAAATTGCCAGGTTGTAGCAAGAAACTAGGGTTTGTGGAAAAATGAGGAATTTGGGGAATCTCAGTGATGGGAAGTGTTTAATAAGGTACATGAAGGATAGGGTAAGGTGTATGAACATCTGGATACAATTTTTGCCGATGATTTGACCGT
Organism: Pinus tabuliformis; assembly: GCA_031772625.1. NCBI lineage: Eukaryota > Viridiplantae > Streptophyta > Pinopsida > Pinales > Pinaceae > Pinus > Pinus tabuliformis. The sequence goes on from CM062811.1 coordinate 307,028,417, forward strand.
CCAAGAGAATTTAACTCCAAAACCCTAGGAGAGGGAAATGAACCTTGCCTAGGTGCAACTGAAGCATGAACAAGGTGTAAAATGACCCAATGGAACCTGACATGATGAGGACAACCCTATGAATGATGATAGACTCAGCTGAATGATGACATGGACCGACATTTGGACAACTTTAGAAGGAGTGAAAGCAAACCCTAGACCTAATGCCTAGTGACCAAATTTTGCTTGAAGACTCTTTGAAATGACAAAATTTGACCTTGACACTCTGAGACCACTTTGTAAGAGCATATTTGATCACTGGAGGAAGGCTAGAAAGACTGACACTAACACAGCCAATGGTAAGTCTGCCACTTTCTAATTTGTTCCCATTTTGTTAAATGTTTTTTAATTGGTTACAATGGGTGGCCAATGCACCACACTAGCTGGCAAACTCGCCCTTTTCCTTTTTTTTTAAAAAATTATGTCTCTAAAATCTTTTCCATTGTTGTAAAAGTAGCACTAATAATAAAACTCACATTTTCCCTTTTTCCCTAAGGAACAATTTATAATTTTCCCAACAAGTAACCTCCCTAGCTCTAGAATATGTGTCCCAGTACTCAGCCCATATATTTGCAAAAATATTTACATTATACATATATAAGAGAAAAATGATTGGGGTTGTCACAATATTTAGGTTGCTAGTAGTGGTTTGCCTTCCTAGAAATATTTGAAGCATTGCTTTACGTAGAAATCTAGCATTTTATTCAACTTAAGATAGGATCAGTTTTCATTCAAACCCCACCATGTACAGATTTAAGAAAACACATGCTAATTGCCATCCTTTATAAAGCTAGAGTTACTATGCATTTTGCAAATCACTAAGTAGATGCGACATGGACAATCGCCATACATAAAAGTGGATAACATGTAATTAAAAAGAAATTTGTAGGTATTTTGGTGTATTTATAATGATATTAAAAATAAATATTAATTTCATTTAATGAATTGAATTTACATGTAATTAAGTGCTTATTCATGCAAATTTATGAAAATGTTGATAAGTTCCTTTTGTTCCCATTAACAGACATAATGTTTAATTTACAATTTTCAAAAGAAAAATGTACGAGCATGATAAACATAAACATAGTAGATCCCACATATTGTTTATGTTCTTTTTTGGAAAAATATAATTTCTATTTCCAATAATATGGGAGTAAATTGCATAAATGTAGTGTTGGATTCACAATTATACTGAGAAGGTGGGGGTGAGGGTGACTCAATATAATGAAATTTTTTATCCATTTAAACATTTAAACATCATTCAACATCAATCTCATAAATTTAACAAGTAACAGAAGATGTACATGGAAACCCTTCTGAGAGAAAACCATAAAGCTTCTTTATATAAGAGATCTTGTAGGCACCAACCTACGATTACATTAATTTGTAGACACCTACCTACAAGAGACACCAATCCCCCTTGACACCTTGTAGGAACCAACCTATAGGAAACACCAATCCCCTTTGCTACTTTGTAGGCACCGACCTCCATGAGACACCAATCCCCTCTACTTCTTTGTAGACACCGACCTATAGGAGACATCAATCCCTTATTTTGTGCTATAAACACCAACTTATATGAGACACCAATCCTATCTTATACTTTCTAGGAACTAATGTACAAGACATACCAATCCCATCTACTACAAAAAAATTAGGCACCAACCTACATGATACACAATACCCTCTATTGCAATATTTGTTCGCATCAACCTATAGGAGACCCCAATCCCCACTATTGATAATATTTGTAGAAACCAACCAACTTCACGAGTATTCTTTCTTATTCAAAATGTTTGTTAGGTATCTCTGATTTCACCAAGTCTTCTTTAAGCTTCTTCCTTCACTAAGTTCATTAGTTACTTCTACCTTCATTAGGTCTACTTGCTACTTCTTCCTTCACGAAGTTTACTTCTCCTGAAACTTGTTTCTTTTGGCTTCTTCTCAAGAAAAAACTTGCAAGACATGTGGAATATCCATTTATGCAAATTTGGTTCTAAATTTTCTACAAGTACCTAGAGATCTCTTTATTCTCTCCATATTTCATAGTCTGAAACATCTTAGAAGGAAAGTTTTAGCAAAAAATCCAAGTTGACCTATTTGAAGCATGTTTTAGGAGCATTCAAGAACACTAACTTCCTCATATAATATATTTTGAATTATAGAGAAAAAGGGTATAAAATTTCTATTTTAAGTACCTTGAGGTAGCTTCTCTATCTCCTCTAGATTTCATAGTCGTAAACATCTTAGAAATAAATTTATAGGGAAAATCCAAGTTGGCCTGCTTGAAGCATGTTTCAGGAGCATTTGATAAGACTAGTTGTCTTAGATCGTATCTCTAAAATTATAGAAAAAAATTTCTTAATTTTCTACCATAGGTACCTTGATATCTAATATTTTTCTCCTCCATATTTCACAATCTAAAACATCACAAAAATAAAGTTATAGTGAGAATACCAAACTAGCATGTTTGAAATAGATTTCACGAGGATTCAAGAAACAACACTTCCTTGGAGCATGTCTTTGAAATTATAACGAACCAGGGTCAGAAATTTTAAGCAAAAGTATATGATGAGTTTCTATATATATATATATATATATATATAGATATATATATATTCCAAGTTTCATTGTCTGAAACATCATAGAAGAAAATTTACAATGAAAATTCCAAGATTACTCGTTCACTCCATAAATCACATTCTTCTTCCACCTTTAAACTCCAAAAATCACCCAAAAAATATTCCTTAGCTCTTCTTACAAATATAAAATCTCTTATTTCTTTTTGACACCTAAAATGAACTCATATATCCTTTATTTACATATTTTATACGTTCACTTATGGGGCCATGTTGTAAAATTGGTTGGGTTGGCCTACTTGTACTTTATTGTTGAGCCATCCTAGCAAAATATTTCATATCTCCTCATTCCTATGGAGTTATAGAGAGTGTGATATAACATTATAAAGGTATTGGAATAATACTTCCAACCATAACTTCTAGGCTTCCATTTGAGCTAGGTAATTGGAGTACAAATTCCTTCAAAGATAGGGTATCCAAACTGGGCATTAAAGGTACAAAAGCAATATTTCAAACAATCTTCATTTTCCAATCTTTATCTTAGACATATGTTATCTTCATCTATATTTGATATCAATGACAATAACAATTCCATAGATACCATAATTTTTTATTTATGGAAACCCTTAGTCAATTGTGCAACAATATTGAATAAGTCCCTATGACGGTGTTGTGCATTCTACAACAACCCTCCAAAATTATCATCCTCATTCAATTTTGGAGCCCCTACCAATATCTATAAAGGTTTTTCTCTTAAAAAAATGTCTAAGTGTTTGGATTCATCACAAGGTTTCCTTAAAAATATCTAAGTTAAACCATACTTGCTGCTCACAATCCTAGCGCACTTTTTGTGCCTAGTGTAAGCACACTTCATAGAGATAGCCTAGTAGCTTGTTGCACATCCTTGGGCTAGGCTGCATCCCAAAGTGCGACTTGGTCACACATATGAGTGGGTTATATAATCAATTCTAGCCCTAAACTCCAATTAATTGTTTCATTTGACTCTATTAGGGCTCCTAACACATTCCAAGCACAAAGTCATCTCCTTGTCCTTCACAACTAGGACTGTGTCACACACTAGATATGGGTAATATCCTTCCTCTCATACCCTATGTTTGTGATTGTTAACTTGTCTTTTTAGTTCTCCAAGCTTGTTTTCATTAATCCATTTTTCTTCGATGAAATTTTTTATTCTTATGGGGATTTATATGCATATATATGTTTATGAAAATCCTTTCATTTCAAATGGTTTTCTTGTGCTCTCTCATTCCTAGTCTCTACACTTAGTCAAATTTCAGATTCTCTCATTGCACCATTAACACCATAACATTCCTTAGCTACTCTCTCTTAACTCCGCTCATGTTAGCATTAATACCAAGTCGCTTAATGGCATGCCTACACAATCCAAGAACCTAGCCTCCTACCTTTACCACTACAATATGTGAATGTTCCAACGTGAACCTTCCCCTTGACTTGACATGCCAATGTAAGACAGAAGCATAGCTCTAAAAATCATAGCTCTAGAAAGTGCAAAAGCGTTATACCTTGACTTTATATCCCTTGAGTCGTGCCAATGCATCCCATAAGCTTAGCCTTAAACCATTATGCCTACCAACTGTTTCCATGCTAAGTCTCTTACCCGACCTTGTGCTAGTGCACTACACACTTCTATTGCCCAATCAACCAGTACTTGCATCTACTCAATGTTCCTGCACCAAGCCTAACACATTGCATTTCTACATTGAAAGTTACACAATCATATTAGAGATACAATAGGAATTTTATTGGACTAAATTCCTATCTTACCATGAATGATTTTGATTTTCCACGTACAAGAGATATTTAGTGTATTGGTTTTCCATTTTTAACCGAAATCATGCCTCCCATTATGAGAAAAGGACCTATAAGGGAAACAATGGATGCAACATTGAGGTTGTAGTTAATAGGGTATAGCTTAAATTTCCCATATTCAAGGACACAACCTATTTCATCGACAGTTCATTGACTTTATCTTGGCCAAATATCTACATATACTTCACCAGGAATGTGATTATGGAAGATGAATAATATAGAGAGGTGTACCTTAACATTAAGAATTCCAGGTTTCAAAGGGTTGGTTGCCACTATCCAATACTACGTTATGCAGAGACCATAGGATGGATCTTGCAACACATTGAACATGAAAGTTGATCATCAGAAATTCAAAAGGAGTAGTTTCACTATATATGAAGCTCTTGATATTCACATGTATTACAAGATTTCCAAGCCTAAATAATACCTCAATTCAAGATTCTATGTTGGTTTCAGAAAATATACTAAGGACATCCTCAAATCTTGGTGGCAAGAGCCAAGAAAATTTCGTCAAAATCTTGAGAGTATTTACAAAACCAAGATGTTGAGGAAAGTGTACCAGTACTTAATGGCCATGTGTTGTAGATTATATGGATGCAAAGACACCAAATTATTTGAGGAAAAATGGGTCTTTATGGTGCACCCATGTGCTACCAAAGGAACTATTTTCAATTGGTCTGATCTCATTGAGCAGTCATTACAAAAGTGAAATGAAAAAGAAAAGAAAGTGGTTGAAGGAAAGCAAATAGAATTCTACATGTCTTCATATCTGCTAGACGGTATATGTGTGAACAATTAATTCCTACAATTGTAATGGAAATGGGCCTATGCTAAACAGATACCTTCGATTAACATATATTACAAGATACTATGGGAAACGACTTATAGTGGAGTATATGCAAGGATAACTCAGCTCTTTATCATAGTATTATATCAGATTTTGTTTTTCATTGAGGGACCGTGCATGTTAGATAAGGCAAGGGAAGCTCTAGCAGACATCATAGATTGGTTTGCATATCCTCATGGAACATTTAATATAGCCTTTAGGGCATATAAAATCCCACATATTATGCCATTATTTGTGATAGATAAAGCCTTCATGCAGGAGGCCGAATATCAACATTCTATAGTGTTGTCTGGATCATTGCAAAAGTCAAATAATTCTCCATGGCCAATCTTCCCGCTACACATAAGATCATGCGTCATCAATAACTTTAAGGTGGCAAAGGAATAAATTACATAACTAGAGTGCCTCACGTTCAGTGAGATGGGATATCACCGGTATGATCCTAGAGGGATAGCTACGCAACATTCTATGAAGCTAAGATATAGATAGGCATATGTCTCAGTCTCCTGGAAGGAAGAAGAGAAAATAAAGTATAATTACAGTGCCTCAAGAGAAATTGGAATAATAAGAGAAGCAGGACCTTCAAACTAAGAAAATGTTCTAGATGATCTAGAATGATGAAAGTGGGAGAAGATGAACATTTAGGACAATACCAAACTAAAGAGAAAATGGAATCAAGAAGTTACACAAGAGAGAAGTAAAATGTTTGGAGTTGAAAAATATGCTAAAGGTGAAATTGAAGAGCAAAAGAAGAAGAAAGAGCACAAAGAAGATAAAAGGAAAAAACAAGAAGAAGTAGAAAGGAAAATGGATGAAAAATAAAATAATAAGAAAGAGGCCATGAGAAAGAAAAAAGAAGAAATGAGAAGAAAAAAAATGAGGAAGCTTTGAAGAAGCAACAAGAGGAAGCCTTGAAGACGCATAATTAGGAAGAAGAACAAAGAAGGATGTAGTTTGGAGAAGAGGAGAAAAAATCAAGAGGAAGAAGAAATGTCCAAGAAATTGGAAGAAGAGCTGATAACCCAGGAGTAGATGATGAGCAAGTATAGGAGAAGGTATCAAAGGCACCTGAGTCAACTATAGCCACTTTGAATATCCGGCCTCAAATTCCTCTTACATGTTGTCATCTTCCTCTCAGTGAAATGGATATCCCGCGTCCAGGAGAAGACAAAATCTTAGATATCTCCAATTTCATGTTCGATCAACTCAATAAAAAATCATTCAGGAGAGAAGGAAATACTTTTGAAAGAGCTAGATCAACCAATCTCCATCAATACATAAAGATAATTTTTTACAAACATTTTTAAAATGTAGCAAGAAAACGCTTTATTCAACTAGTGCCTTAGTCAAATGCAGAAAAATTGATTTTCCATGTAAGCACGATGACTTGGATTTTGGTTAGTTGGAGTAAAATGGCTTTGTTTCCAAGTCAAATCAGAAAAATTTGAGTTATAGGCTAGAAGTGCAGTTGTGCATGGGTTGATTGCTAAAATTTAGCAATCTATTGGAGTTATTGTTAGTTAAACTTAATTAATTTAGCTCTAGTCCTTAGTTGAGTTAGTTGAAGGTCAGTTGAGTAGTTATGATTGTTGTTAACTCACCAATTTCTTAGTTAACTAGTCAATCAACTAAAAATGAACCCACACATGCATGGAATTCAAATTTCTGAGATGGAGTGGAGGAAAAGGAACATTTTGATTATCAAATGTATACAAGTTGAGTGTACAATGCTTTTTTCACTGGACAGGTGATCAATTCCTCTTGGATTTATGTAAGGAAATAGGTAATTTCCATATTATTTAGGAGTTTAATTCCTCCATGGTTGCACAATGAAACTGGAGCTTGGTTGAGGCCTATTTTTCCTAAGTGTTAGTGAGAGGAGGTCAGTGAGCAGGAGATCAGTATTGTAGTGTAGGTGGTGCTTCATCTATGAATCTTTCATTATAATAGTTCCATATTTCTCATCTAAATTAATGCAAAGCAGTGGAGGGGTTTTACCTAATTGAGTTCCCTTGTGAAGTCATTATGTTCCTTGTGTTTTGATGGTTTCATGTTTTTTGCATGTGTTTCTATCATGTGTTTTCCTTTTCTCGGAATAGTAGAAGAATTTTTTGTCTCTTGATTTCAGTTTGATTTCTTTAGCAGTAAAAAATTTCTTTCCATTTCTACATGGTATCAGAGCCTCAGAAGACTACATGGAAACCGTGTTTCAGATATTATCTCAAAGAAATTTTTATTTGTAGATTTTTTGGTGCAGACTATCTTTGGTGTGGAAAAAAAATATCTTTCAACGAATTGAGGCAGGAATATGCATTGGAGAGCACCTCAATTTTTTTTTCTTGGAGAGACAGGATGGAAGTTATCCTTGAAACTGGAGTATGGAATATACACAAATTGATATTATGAAACCAACAACATCATATGCACAAACACTTTCTCAGTGCAAGAATGACATAACAATAGCCAAGAGGATTATTTTGGAGGATGTCAGAGATCATGTGGTTTTGAAATTTCATGGAAATGCCCCTTTTGAAATATGGAAAACTCTCACAAATCTCTTCTAAAGCAGTAGTGATGCCAGAAAAATTAGAATTGAGGGATAAACTCAAGAAAATTCAAATGCAGAAAAATGAAACCATTTCTTGATACCTATCGAAATTCACTAAAGTTTGAGATGAAATTGGAGGAGTATGAGAAAATGTGCCATCATCTGAAATAGTGAGCTTACCACTCCTTGGACTTTCGAAATCCTTACATAGCTATCAATATTCAATTAATTGAAGAAACAAGAAACCAGATTGAGAGATACTTTGGTATGATTTGGTGTAGGAGGAGATCAGTAGAAACTCTAGAGATGGTGTCACATTCATTGCATATGAGGAATAATATTATGCTCTTGTTCGAAAGGAAAGAAGGCCAAAGGCATGAAGGCCCAATGCGAGGAAAAATCTAGTCAAAAAAATGGTAAGAAGAAGGGCCTTAGCAAGATTAAATGTTTTCAATGTCATGAATACGGACACTGTACGACCAAGTGTTTGAAAAAAAAATCCAACTAGGAACATATAATAGGAGCAGGAGGAGATGCTCTATCATCTAAATTCGAGTTAGATTTCACCCTCTTTGCTTACATGGCAAGTACTGTATGAGGTAGTTTATGATACTTGGACTCTGGAGCCTCACCTCATATGACAGGATCTAGGAAGTTCTTCAACAACCTAGAAGAGAAGGACCTACAATTACACCTATAACTTGGAGATGATGGGAGGTATAGTACCAAAGGGATTGGTATTGTCACCTTTAACAGGGATTCAGGCTCCCATATTCACCTGAAAAATGTAATGTATGTGCCTAGGTTGAAGAAAAAATTGACTTATGTAGTTGTATTAGAGGACAAAGTTTATGATGCGGTATTTAGTAAAGCGAAATATTTTCTAAAGCACTTTTCTACTAGACAAGTAAAACAAATTGGTGTTTGGGTCAAAAATATATACAAGTTAGAGGTAGATGCATGCATTGCATTGAGAAACAAAGAAGAACATATTCAAAGTTGGGAATTTCGAGAAATATGGCATAGGCACATGGGTCACCTACACCATGGAGCTTTGAAAATCATACAACATATCACCATTGGACTTTTGAAATGCACCCTTAACCAATATGATGTTTTCAAGGGATGCACTCTTGGAAAATATGTCAAAGACTACTTCAAGGGCCGAGATAGTAGATATGGATCCATATTGGAGCGAGTCCACTCAAATGCGCGTGGGTCATTTTCTACACTCTTATTTGCAAAGCACAGGTATTATGTAATTTCCATATATGACTTTTCCCACAAGTGTCAGATAAATTTTAGGAAAAATAAAAATGAAGTTTTTGCCAAATTTGTTGAATTCAAAGCATTGCTTGAAAATGAGACTGGTCATAAAATTAAATACATGAGAAGTGATAATGGAGGAGAATTTGTGTCTAATGCCTTCAAAGAATTTTGCGCCATGGAAGGTATTGAAAGAGAACTAATTTCACCCCACAACCCACAACAAAATGGGGTGGTAGAAAGGAAAAATAGAAGCATTGTAGGGGTTGCAAGAGAATGTTGCATGATTAGGGACTGCCACTATATTTGTGGGAAGAAGCATGCAATATAGTAGTTTATTTGCAGAACCGGAGGCCTCACAAAATAATTGGCATGATTACACCTGAAGAGGCTTTCTATGGGAGGATGCCATATATCTCCCATTTTCAAACTTTTGGAGCTACAATCTATTGTCATGTCTCCAAAAATAGAAGGAAAAATTTAGATCCTATAGTGATCTTGTAGGATACACAGAGATGCCTCATAACTATCAGGTGTATTTTCCATCATTCAAGTTGACAGTGATGAGGAGAGATGTCAGATTTGATGAGAAGGCTATGAGAAGCGCTCTAGAGAGAGATATGAGTATTCCATTAGAGGAGGAGCTTCTAGTTCCAAAGTAGGAGCCTTAGGATATTTTAGAGTATCCACATGTGGATGAGAAGAAAGGAGGCCGATTGGAGGCACCCACTCAACCAGAAAATTCCAAAGAGGGGAGGAAGAGAAATAGAGAGGCTAACAAGTTGGTAAAGTATGCACAGGAGCATGTGGGAGCTCTTACATCCTTACCCAGGAAGAGGTGATCACCAAATAGGTATAGTAGTTATATGACACTTATGATATAACTCATTGATTCTAAACCTTCTTCATTTGAGGGGGAATTTTCCCAACTAGTGTGGGTAGATGCCATGGTGGAGGAGTATGAATCCAACGTGAAGAATAATGTATAAGAGGTGGCGTCGAGACCAGATAAAAAGTCAATGTTTGGTTCCAAATGGATATACAAAGTGAAATGTGCAACTAATGGAAGTATCAAGAAGTACAAGGCCAGATTTGTGGCCAAAGGCTTCTCACGGGTAGAGGGAGATGATTATGAGGAGACATTTCCCCCTGTGGCAAGATATTCCTCCATCAGAACCATTCTATCATTAACTACGCAGATGGGGTGGAATATCCACCAAATGGATGTGAGGACGGTATTCCTTAATAAAGTGGTTGAGTAAGAGATTTACATAGAGAATCCTAAGGGGTTTATGACATTTGAGAAGGAGACACATGTGTGTAGACTCAGGAGATCCCTTTATGGTCTCAAGAAAGCACCCTGTGCTTGGTAAACTCAGATAGATACATATCTCAGTGGATTTGGCTTCACCAAGAGTGAAACAGATGCCAATCTCTACTACATTGTGGTAGATGGGAAATTCCTCATTCTAGTTCCATATGTAGATGACTTGATATTAATAGTGGATGAGAAACTGATACAGTCTTGCAAGGAATGCTTTACAAGGGAGCTCGAGATGAAGGACATGGGATTGATGCACTACTTTCTTGGTTTGGAGGTGTGGTAGGGAGATGGAGAGTTGTTTGTGGTTAATGGGAAGTATACCTCTGAAATACTTCAAATATTCCATATGTAGGACGACAAGCCTATGGACACTCCTCTAGCTACTAATTGGATGAAAGAGGATGCCTTTGCAGGAGATGTGGTAGATTCTACCATCTACATAAAATTGGTGGGGCCCTTAATGTATCTAGTGAACACAAGGCCTCACATATATTATGTAGTTAATCAAATGAGTCAATTTATGGTGAAGCCCACTAAGCTTCATTGGAAAGAAACAAAACATGTGCTTAGATACCTCAGAGGCACAATAGATTTTTGGATATGGTACAGGAGGATGGATAGTGTGAAGCTCCATGGCTTCACTTATGCAGATTGGGCAGGGAGTTTATCATACAGGATAACACTTTAGGAGATATCTTTATTGTTAGACCAAAAACTATTTCTTGTATAGCAGGAAATATAGATCTGTAGCACTCAACTCAGCAGAGGTTGAGTATATGGATACTAGTCAAGTAACATCCAAGGCTATTTGGATGAGGAAAATTCTTGTTGGTCTCTTAGTCATGAGATGAATCCTACTATTATTCACTATGATAATCAGATTTGTATCAAACTCTCTAAAATTCGAATATTTCATGACAGGTCTAAGCACATTGATATCATGTACCATCACTTGATAGATTGTGTGTAGAGGAAAATCATGATGTGCAGTACATTCCCATAGAGGATTAGGATGCAGATATTTTGACAAAAGGCATTGTCAAGAGGCAAATTCGAGTTCCACAGGAGCAGGATAGAGGTGGTACAAAACCCTTTTCTTGCTAAGAAGGAGTGTTAAAATGTAGCAATAAAAGGCTTCATTTGACTAGTGCCTTAGTCAAATGACGAAAATTCGATTTCCACTTCAGCAGGATGACTTGGATTTCAATTAGCTGGAGTGACATGGCTTTGTCTCGAAGCTAAATCAATAAATTTGAGTTGTAGGCTAGAAGTAAAGTTGTGCATGGGTTAATTGGTAAAATTTAGTAATCTACTGGAGGTATTGTAAGTTAAACTCAATTAATTGAGCTCTATACATTAGTTTTGTCATTTGAAGGTCAATTGAGTAGTTATGATTGTTGTTAACTCACTAATCACAGTTAACTAGTCAATCAGCTAAAAATAAACCTAGACATGCATGGAATTCGAATTTCCTAGTTGGAGTGGAGGAAAAGGCACATTGTAATTATCAATTGTATACTAGTTGAGTGTACAATTCTTTTTTCACTAAGAAGGTGATCAATTCCCCTTATATTTGCGCAAGGAAATGGGGAATTTCCCTATTATTTAGGAGCTTAATTCCTCTAGGATTGTGCAAGGAAGTAGGAGGTTGGTCGAGGCCTATTTTGGCTAAGTATTGGTCAGAGAATGTTAGTGAATAAGAGATCAATATTGCAGTGAAGGTGGTGCTTCATGTGTGAAGCTTTCATTGTAATAGATCAACATTTCTCATCTGAATTAATGCAAATAAGTGGAGGGGTTTTTACCAGTTGGGCTACCTTGTAAAATCATTGTGTTCCTTTTGTTTTAATGGTTGCATGTGTTTCTATATTGTGTTTTATTTCCACAAAAATAGTAGAAGAAATTTGTGTCTCTTGATTTTAGTTTTATTTCGCTAACAGTAGAAAATTTCTTGCCATTTCTACAAAAAAAAACCAATCCAAAGGCAATTGCTTCATCGGGTGCATATTTTGTAGTAGCCACTGAAAAGAAAATTTATTATTGCATCCTTATGGAAAATCAAAGGTTGTCTTTCGAAGGTTCTAGTAGAGAAGTTTCGCAATTTGAAATCCTTAAATAACTTACGCAGTTGGAAGACATAATGCAACAGGTTTATGATGAAATGATAACATTGCAAAAATTAGTGGCCTCTTTATATGAAATACAAAATGATTTGTAGGAGAATATGAGGATTGTAAAGTTGGCTCACATCGTTATAAACCTTATTAAAGAACGATGAACTGAATAACTTAATGCACTGACAACATTCCCATGAAAGGAAAATTTGATGTTGAGGTGGATAGAGTAGAAGTAAAAATATTGGTGCATACCTATGACCAAATAAACAACAATACATCCAACACTATATAAAACTATATGAAATTGAATTCTATATTGGAGCCTTTGGTCCAAGTGAACAAGATACCTTTAGTTGGTATGCCTAAAGAGGTGAAGCAAAGAGAAGTTATCAAGTGAGAGCTAAATCAGTCCTTATATGTTAGAAGACATGTGACTACTCAAGAAGACTTGGATATAAAAAAAGGATATTTTTCTTCATTATGTTGTTGAACCAACCGAGTTGCACACTAAGTTGAAAATTCTCTAGAATAGTATACAAGTGGGCTTGAAGACAATATTGGCAGATGTTTTATAGGGAATAATGAGGTATGAGTGAGATTTATCACAAAAGGTGAAATATATAATAGAAAAATAAAAGGCTTGGCATAAGTACATTACGAAAGAGCTCAAGGTCATAATGCCAAAACTATAATTTGCTCAAAATTGTACATAAATATGTTTTAGTTTGTTTTCATTATTTTGGCATGTAGAATTTGAAAAGTCACAAGGAAGTCCAAAAATCACATGGAAGTTTAAGAGTCATGAGGGGAGTCCAACAGTCATAATGGAGGTGAAGGTTCAACTCACTTCTTATATATAGACCTTCATAGCTCAAGCGAAGGGACTCTTAGCCTTGGCTTCTCTCCTTAGCATATGAGAGAGATATTTTATCTTTTGAGAGGTGAGTTGTGGCTTCCATGTTCCACTATTGGATCAAGTGAAGTGTCTTTGTAATTTTGCATATTGGTAGTTCTACATGATCATGAGAAACTCTTTGAGCCGGACATCTTTTTCATTCATAATTTAAACACATTGTAATACTTCTCTTGTAACGATTATAGTATGTGTTTTTATTTGCATGAGTTGAAGGGAACAAAATATTTGGTGTCTTTAATACAAATCTCAGTTGAAATTGTATGTATTTAAGCTTTCATGATCGTTTTTTTAACTATTTTTCAAATCAATTAGTGATTCTTTCCTTATATGTGTGTCTTTATTAGAGCAGTTCTCTCAATGTTCTTTTAAATTATCATGTTATTTATTTATTCATGGAAGTATTTTATGCACATTATACTTGTGCATTTTATAAATATAACGTTACTTGCATGTCACAAAAGTGATATTGGTTCTTTCATATGTTCTTGATTTTTTTCCAAGGCATATCATAAATTAAGAAAATGGAAAGTCATGCCATCATTACAAATGGGACACCCACTCCAAACGGCGTAGAATCTAATTGGGACTTTATTCTGGGGAGATCCCCTATTATTGCCGAAATTTCTAGCATCATCAACAGTCTCCAGTTCTCCTTGTGCCTGTAACTTCTCCCACTTTGACATTTATGGTTAAAGCTTCTCACCCACAAGATTTTTCCTCTCCTTATTTATAATTATTCTTCTATATACAACTTTTATCAGTTTTAACAGCCCTTCCTTTGTTTTCAACTTCTCCTGGTGACTACAATTGCCCCCTTTGCCTGCAATTTCTCCTTATGTCTATATATCCTCCCCCTTTGGAACTGATGGAAAAGGGTTTCTTGTACTTTTGGTTGCCATTTCTTCTCTTGATATGATAACAAAAACACAATTGCTTCATATAATTTCTTACTTATTTTTTGTTTGCAACTAGGCTTCACTTGTCAAGGTTGTATCTATATCTATACAACATCTATTCTTCTTACTTCTTATTTTTGCGATTACTCCCCCTCGGCTCATGCTTCCTTTTGTTTTCAACTTAACTCCTTTGAATACAACATTACTTCTCCTGATAGTAACTTCTCCATTTTTGTAAATTTTCCTTTTGTCATCATAGGGTTGTTTTCCTTGAACATATGCCTCTTCTCATTTGCAATTTTCATTATTTGAAACTATTCCTCTTATTTAGAAATACTGCCCATTTTTTATATTAAGGGCATGGTGTTGATACCCCTTAAATTATGCACTGATGTTAATTTACATACATCATTTGCGACACTTTCTTCGCACATTATCTACTATACACCTCCTAGAGACTTTCATTGTTCCTCTCTTGTAGATTAGGTTCTAACACTTCCATATTCTTTATGAGATCTGTTAGGTTCCTATACCAATAGGAGTCATAATTTTGAATGACTGAGGTTAAGCCTTGTAATATTGTACATACCTTTGCTTTCTACAAATGTTTTCCATATTAATAAAGTAAAAATATGTCCTAAAAGAAAAATCAAAGTACAAAAGAATAAGAAAAAGTCAAAAAATGAAAATATATGAACCCAAAAAAACAAAAGAGACCATGAAAGTGTGCAAGTCAAAATGCCACACTATTTACCTTTATGCATAATAATGATTGTGTGCAGCTTGTTATTCATTCCACAATCCATGGTAATCAAACTATTTAATCTTGATTAAACAGTGCTTTGAATTTTATGTTTATAGTTAGAGAATACAATCTAACCAAACAGTTTAATCTTGGTAGATCATTAGATAGGTAGACAAAATAAAAGGAGCTCATCAGTTTAATCTGAGCCCTTGGATGATATAAGGTTATAATTAGATAGTCTACTTTGTAAAAGAAAAGGATTGATAAGGGTTTGCTAGCCTAAATTCACCCAAATAAAATGAAGAAAAAATGGTAGGGTAAGTAAATGCATAAGTAGAAGAAAGGTTGTAGAAATATCAAGTGATTACATAAAAGCACTTATGTCATGTTTAAGTATGTCTTTCAAATGTGCATAAGCAGTAAACAAAGCAAGGACAATGGTTTACAACTTGGTTTATTTAACATCCCCTCGGTCATTTCACCCCTCTACTTACTAATTTCCCATAAATAAGTTCTAAGTACTTAAATCCCTTAAGTCAAAGAGGCTCAGAGCATTTCTTTGATTTTTGGTGGGACTGGACCCTTGGCTTAATGACTTATGGACACAATTGCTAGAATACCCTTCATAAAATCCATTCCCCTTTAATTTCCCTAATAAAAACCCCTTTTCCTATGGTTAAACTCCTTTGCCTAGGAAAAGCAAAAAAAACTCCATGTAAATCCCTTTTCACCCAAAAACCCACAAAAAACCTTTATCCTAAGTATTGAGCATATGCGCATAAATATTACATGTTACATTACGCTTATGGGTTATTACCCACTTCGCTCATTCACTTCATGTTAATTTTTAATTTTATTATATAAATCCCCAAAATTCCATTATCCTGTATTAATTAATTCCTTTATATAAATAACCCAAACCCTAGTTTAGTTATAAACTATACACTTTACCCTATATCCCAACAAAATTTATTAATCCTGTCATCTAACCCTGCCCAATTGCCTAATCCTGTCATTAAGCAGCGCCCGATCTGCTAATCCAGTTTTTAATTCTTAAACTAATCCCATACCATCGAAGATTAAAGCCTAGGCCCCCCCTTAAGCCCAAGCTTTTATCTCTCGTTCACTTCCCTCACCCAACTGCCGTTAGATCAACTTCCCGCTGAGCCAATGCCCAAAGCCTTATTGGCCACACCCAATGGATGAACATTACCCACCCGATATAGTGGTTTTCCCCAACCCTCGATGGCTACGTGTCAAGCTATGGACTATATCGGGTGACCCCTCCGAAAAACCACCTCTGCCTCATAAGTGGTGCAACGACCTCCAATACCACCTCCCTGCCAACCCAATAAACTGCTTATTATCCATAAATATGAATTTCCGCACCATATTTAAGGTTACCGATTAAAGCTTAAAAACCTGAAAACCCTCATTTTCATTCCTTTTCCTTGTTTCACAGTATAAACCCATTAAACCCTTCGGCGCCACCCTGAACCTCTACAACATAATTCGACCTCTGATTACCTTCAAAGCACTGCCACGAATCCTTTCCCGGACATACCTGTGCCATAAAAACCATCAATTTCCTTTCCTGCCAACCTATGTTTTCTTAATGATTGTTGTATTTTGCAGGTAATTAGCAGAAGATCAAAGCTTGGATAAACAGTTTTGATACTAGTCACAAAACTTGTTTACTCCAAGACTCGAAAGGAAATATATTTAAAAACCTTCATTCAGAAGAAGAAAATAGTTATACACAGAACAAAGAAAGAAATCATTCACACAGAGACATTGACTGTTAAAATAAAGGAACCAGACATAGCATACAGTCAAAAGACAAACAGATCAAACATACAAAAAGTTGATTAGTATCCATTACCATATGTTGATACATATAAAAACGAAAAAATTTATTGTTGAAATACACAGTAAAAAGTTAAAATGTACAGTAAAAGTAAAAACACAGTAAAGGATATTGATAGGTCATCAAAGTAAAAGTGGATCAGATGAAAGAATATCAGTAAAAGTGTATCAAATTGAGGAATCAAAGTGAAGATAGATTAAAAAATAGAGCAGAAATGGTACATTTTCCAGAAATTTCATGTTTCAACCATAATTTTATAGAAACTATTGTGGCCAATACAAGATGAATTTTGAGAAAATGGAGGAGGTTTGTGTTCCTAAAAGGAAAATATACAAAAACCTATCTCACTTTTTACACTGGTATTACAAAAAAGGAGATAAATGCATATCTTTAGATCCTATGTTTCGGACTGTGCAAAGTCCTTTTTTTGACATCTTTTTGTAGAGAATATTGTGAACATTTGGAGGTGAATTTTGGGAAACGGAGAGAGATTTATCTCAATAACATACATATCTAAAATAACCACTTTCACTATTTATATCTATATCTCAGATTTAGATATAAAAAGGTATCATTGGACTCTAATTTTGTAGAATTTCTGGGGCAGAATGCACAAAGGAAGGAGGCAGTTACTGACTTGGAAGCCTCATAATCAATTAAGAGTTGCTATAAAATTCAAATTTCTCTTCTTTTCCACCATCAATACATAAATATAGTGCCGAATAGATTCATTAGTTTTGAGTGTCCTTTATTTAAGTTCTATTAATGTAAAACAGTTTGAGATATTTGTAAAACCAATCTTGATATTTTTTCAAGATATTTCAGTTTAGAATTTGTATAAATACTTATTCATTTGAAGTATTTGCGGGGGATTATTATACATTTCTATAGACTTCCTAATCTAAATACAGTAAATCCATTGGATCATTGACTAAACCAGCAAGTTGGATTAATGAATAAAGACCAGATATTTCCAAGGATTCATGTGTTGAGTGAAGTGTAGACAAGTATTCTCTCACGTTTTTGTTATCTTCTTTAAAGTTTTTCCATTATGTTTATTTGAATCTGAATGCTATAACATGGAATAATATTTCAGAATTTGCTTAATTGCACTTTGTTTTAACTGTTAGGCATTTAAATGTTTTCAACTCATATCTAAGTTAAGGAATTCTTAATTGCTCCTTAGTTTAGGTTGTCTCTCTATAATCTATAGCAAAGGATTCTTAATTTCCCTTTGTTTCTAATTACCTCCTGTTCCTCGTTTAAATCCCATTTTGAGAATTCTCAATTGCTCTCTCACCCTGGTTCAAACCATTTCACCCCTCTGCTCCAAAGACCTGCACTTTATTCTGCTATCTTTCCCTTTGAACATTCCCTTTAGTGAGTTAATTCCAGCTCTATTTTCCTTCTTTGGACTCCATAGCCCAATGGTCCAAAGACATCATTCTATCCATCTGTTTTAAGGATTCCACCATCCAATCTTCAATACAAATCAAATACCCCATGAACCTTTAGAACTAGCCTAAAATCCCAGCAAATAAAGCTAAATCATGTAGAGAGAGCCCTCTCTAAGCTTAGGTTGGCTAGAGCATATGCCCAAAAGTGGTTTGTGATTACCTCGGTGATTTCTTTCTTTAACCTTGAGAAAATACTGAGTGATAACATATTGGTGACCATACTAGGGAAGACTAACATTTTCTTTAGAAATATTTTACAAGTTCAGATCTGATCTATGATGGTGGACAGTGATCAGACACACAAAGGTTAAAATCATACACTTGGCGACTCCATGTCAATTTCAAAATCGAGACTCCACTAGAGGAATGAACCTAAAAGATCAATATGAAAAGACCGGGCTTTTAACTTGGATTATTATCCAAGACATTATGTCCTTTCTCATCAAGAAAGTTTTTCAATGTGTATTGTATTTTATAGAAGATCTTAGATTAACTTTTTATTATTTCCCTTTGAAAATTGTAGATATAAAGTCTCCTTACACATTTGACCAACATTCTTCTAACTCTTATGAAGATAATTTTCCAATTAAGGAGCATCAAACAATCAAGACTAATCATACAATCCCTGTACATATTCATGTACCTTATAAAGTTCCTGATAGATATAAGCCACTCATCTTACCTCCTCCACTCCATGCTTTCCCTAACAACTATTACAAGTATCTCCCTAGGTTTGACGGAGAGAATGGTATCACTTCCCAAAACATATTCAAGGTCTTGAGAATTATCTGGACTTAGTTGAAATTGATGAAGATGATGTTATTATCAAGCTTTTTTCTCTTTCTTTGCAAAGTAAAGTAAAGAGTTGGTTCAAGAATTTACCTATTGCAAGCATCTCAAATTTCCAACAGTTTGTCAAATTTTTCCTTGATAGATGGATAATCAAAGTCAATCTTCTTGTGATCATAGAAGAATATAATCAGTTAAAAAGAAAACCAAATGAAACAATACAACAATTTTCTGACATATTTAATCAAGTCTATTATTCAATGCCATCAAATATAAGACCTCCTCTTGATTCAACTCTTCTTCATTATCCAAAATCACTTGATCCAGAGATACAATTTCAGCTAAGAGAAAGAAACCCCTCAACACTAGAACAGATGCAAAACATTGTAGTAGATGTAGAAGTTAATCTGCAAATTAGAAGAGAAAAGTTGAAAGCAGAAGCAGAGGAAAAAAACATTGCATAGGTAAAACTCGACATTTTGGTAAGAAATATAGAGGAAAGGATACAAAAAATCACCATGAAAGATAAATTTTTTGCTCAAAATCACCATGACAAATTTATTTCATAAAAGGAAGAGGTTGAGAGTCATGAACAAATTCCTGCTAATTCCAACTACTATATATCAGAAGATAGATTCATAGAGCAATATGTGGAGGAGCAATTTGCTGATCTAATGTGTATGTTTGATGACATTACTTCTTTTGATGATTTCCCTAAATATGATCAGTATGATGATAATAATGTTCTCCAAATCCAAACTAACTTTACAGAGAATTCAGAAACCAGTTTGGGAAATAAAGAAATTCAGTTTCAGCGGCTTGAAAACAGTGATCATCTTCTCCATATCAGCTATGAAAGTGAGGAAGAAAGAGCAAAAAATTTGGAAATAAGTGAAGATTCTTTACCTATTTGTTTTGCTTCATTTCAGTTCATCAGAGAAAACTTTAAAGTAATAAAAAATCAGCAGTCTTTAGCTATTGACATTAACAAGAAAGAAGACAATAAAATTCTTGATTAAGATCCTTTAGTTTCACAATTACAGTTGTTAAATTCCATTGAAATACCTGATCAAATAATACAGGAAAGTTCTATACCACTATGTTTTGAATCATTTCAATTTTTAAAAGAAATGTGGTATGAAAACTCTAAAGTAAAGGTGAGCAGCATGTAGAAGTTTGTGAAGTCCCATTCGAACCTATGAGTAATAAGTTGCAGCAATCCTTCCAAGTTTTTCATGATCCCATAACTGATAGGTTGGATGATGAATGCAATCAGAATTTTTCTTCATTAACTAACAACCAGATTAAGGATCAAAATGATAAAGGTTTCACCAGTCAAACATTTTAATGAGAAGAAATATCATCACAAAGCTTGTTTGAAAATATGCAGGGTGATAAAGGTGAAAGTGATATTTCAGTTTCATGGCCTGCAGGCCATCCAGAGCAGATGTACAGTTGCTTAAATCAGTTCAAAAACAGTGTATATATTTTGGAAGATCCTTTTGTACAGTTTTTAGAGTCCACCAAGGATATCAAGTATTTCCTTATCTTCTCATTGGTTGACAAGGTTATATTGGGCTGTAGAACTTCAGTTTTAATCACAAACAAGCACAAGCAGCAAAATCCACCATTGTATATGATGATTGAATGGTTGCATTGGTTGTTATTTTTACCTAACTAGCAGTTTGACAACCGATACGAGTAAGTAGGTAGGATTTGAGTTTGAATAAATTCAATTTTTCAGCAACATGTTTATGTTAGATCAGATTTCAGTTTGTAGAAAAGGGTGTATTTTCAGTTCAGGAGTTCCAGTCATAGAAATTATACAACAAAGCATATACATGTTTGGGATTTTCCTAATGGATTCGACTACTAGTCGACGGTGTTCTTGACATCTCACAAGGAGATGTCATCCCCATGTGAAGCCACTGTTAGGTTCCTATACCAATAGGAGTCATAATTTTGAATGACTGAGGTTAAGCCTTGTAATATTGTACATACCTTTGCTTTTTTCAAATGTTTTTCATATTAATAAAATAAAAAATGTAAAGAGGGTATGTCCTAAAAGAAAAATCAAAGGACAAAAGAACAAGAAAAGGTCAAAAAATGAAAATATATGAACCCCAAAAAAAACAAAAGAGACCATGAAAGTGTGCAAGTCAAAATGCCACCACTATTTACTTTTATGCATAATAATGATTGTGTGCAGTTTGTTATTCATGCCACAATCCATAGTAATCAAATTTTTTAATCTTGACTAAGCAATGCTTTGAATTTTATGTTTATAGTTAGAGAATACAATCTAACCAGACAGTTTAATCTTGGCAGATCATTAGATGGGTAGATAAAATAAAAGGAGCTCATTAGTTTAATCTGAGCCCTTGGATGATATAAGGTTAGAATTAGATAGTCTACTTTGTAAAAGAAAAAGATTGATAAGGGTTTTCTAGCCTAAATGCACCCAAATAAAATGAAGAAAAAATGATAGGGTAAGTAAATGGGTAAGTAGAAGAAAGGTTGCAGAAATATCAAGTGATTACACAAAAGCACTTATGTTATGTTTAAATACATCTTTCAATTGTGCATAAGCAGTAAACAAACCAAGGAAAATGGTTTACAACTTGGTTTATTTAACATCCCCTCGGTCATTTCACCCCTCTACTTACTAATTTCCCATAAATAAGTTCTAAGTACTTAAATCCTTCAAGTCAAAGAGGCTCAGAGCATTTCTCTGACTTTTGGTGGGACCAGACCCTCGGCTTAATGACTTATGGACACAAGTGCTAGAATCCCCTTCATAAAATTCATTCCCCTTAATTTCCCTAATAAAACCCCCTTTTCCTATGGTTAAACTCTTTTGCCTAGGAAAATCAAAAATAACTCCATGTAAATCCCTTTTCACCCAAAATCCCACAAAAAACCTTTTATCCTAAGTATTGAGCATATGCACACAAATATTACATGTTACGTTATGCTTAAGGGATATTACCCACTCCGCTCATTCACTTCATGTTAATTTTTAATTTTATTATATAAATCCCCAAAATTCTATTATCTCGTATTAATAATTCCTTTATATAAATAACCCAACCTTAGTTTAGTTATAAACTATACACTTTACCCTATATCCCAACAAAATTTATTAATCCCGGCATCTAACCCCGCCCGATCGCCTAATCCTGTCGTTAAGCAGTGCCTGATCTACTAATCTAGTGATTAAATCTTAAACTAATCCCATACCATCGAAGATTAAAGCATAGCCCCCCCCTTAAGCCCAAGCTTTTATCTCCCACTCGCTTCCCTCACTCGACTGTCGTTAGATCACTTCCTGCTCATCCAACAACCCAAAGCCATATTGGCCTCGCCCGATGGCCGAACTTTACCCACTCGATAAAGTGGTTTTCCCTGAACCCTCGGTGGCTACGTGTCAAGCTATGGACTATATCGGGTGATTCCTCCTAAAAACCACCTCTGCCTCATAAGCGGTGTGACAACCTCCAATACCGTCAACCCGATAAACCGCTTATTATCCATAAATATGAATTTCCGTGCCATATTTGAAAGGTTACCCGTTAAAGCTTAAAAACCTGAAAACCCTCATTTTCATTCGTTTTTCCTATTTCATAGTATAAACCCATTAAACCCTTTGGCACCACCCTGAACCTCTGCAACATAATTCGACCTTTGATTACGTCCAAAACACTGCGACGACTCCTTTCCCAGACATACCTATGCCATAAAATCCATCAATTTCCTTTCCTGCCAACCTATGTTTTCTTAATGATTGTTTTATTTTGCAGGTAATTAGCAGAAGACCAAAGATTGGATAAACAGTTTTGATACTAGTCACAGAACTTGTTTACTCCAAGACTCGAAAGGAAATCTATTTAAAAACTTTCATTCAGAAGAAGAAAATAGTTATACACAGAACAGAGAAATAAATCATTCACACAGAGACATTGACTGTTAAAACAAAGGAACCAGACAGAGCATACAGTCAAAAGACAAACAAATCAAACATATAGAAAATTGATGAATATCCATTACCATATGCTGATATATATAAAAACTAAATAATTTACTGTTGAAATACACAGTAAAAGTAAAAATAGTGTAAAGGATATTGACAGGTCATCAAAGTAAAATTGGATCAAATGAAAGAGTATCAGTAAAAGTGTATCAGATTGAAGAATCAAAGTGAATATAGATTTAAAAACAGAGCAGAAATGGTACATTTTTGATCAATTTCATGTTTCAGGCATAATTTTACAGAAACTATTGTGGCCAATACAAGATGATTTTTCATAAACGGGAGTTTTGTGTTCCTAAAAGGCCAATCTACAAAAACATATTTCACTTTTTACACAGGTATTACAAAAAAGGAGATAAATGGATATATTCAGAGCCTAGTTTTCGAACTATGCAAAGTCTTGTTTTCTGACATCTTTTTGCAGAGAATATTGTGAACAACTAGAGATGAATTTTGGGAAACGGAGAGAGTTTTATCTCAATAACATACTTCTATACAATAACCACTTTCACCTTTTACATATATATCTCTGATTGAGATATACAAAGGTATCACTGGACCCTAATTTTGCAGAATTTCTAGGGCATAATGCACAAAGGAAGGAGGCAGTTAGTGACTTGAAAGCTTCATCATCAATTAAGAGTTGCTATCAAATTCAAATTTCTCTTGTTTTCCACCATTAATACATAAATATAGTGCAAAATAAATTCTTTAGTTTTGAGTGTCCTTTATTTAAGTTCTATTAATGTAAAACAGTTTGAGATATTTGTAAAACCAATCTTGATATTTTTTCAAGATATTTCAGTTTAGAATTTGTATAAATACTTCTTCATTTGAAGTATTTGGGGGTGATTATTATACATTTCTATAGAATTCCTGATCTAAATACTGTAAAGCCATTGGAGCATTGATTGAACCAGCAAGTTGGATTAATGAATAAAGACCAGATATTTCCAAGGATTCATGTGTTCAGTGAAGTGTAGCAAGTATTCTCTCACATTTTTGTTATCTTCTTTAAATTTTTTCCATTATGTTTATATGAATCTGAATGCTATAACATGGAATCATATTTCAAAATTTGCTTAATTGCACTGTGTTTTAACTGTTAGGCATTTAAATGTTTTCAACTCATATCTAAGTTAAGGAATTCTTAATTGCTCCTTAGTTTAGGTTGTCTCTCTATAATCTATAGCAAAGTATTCTTAATTGCCCTTTGTTTCTGATTACCTCCTGTTCCTCGTTTAAATCCAGATTTGAGAATTCTCAATTCCTCTCTCACCATAGTTCAAGACATTTCACCCCTCTACTCCAAAGACCTGCACTTTATTCTGCTATCTTGCCCTTTGAACATTCCCTTTAGTGAGTTAATTCCAGCTCTGCTTTCCTTCTATTGAATCCATAGCCCAATGGTCCAAAGACATCATTCTATCCATCTGTTTTAAGGATTCCACCATCCAATCTTCAATACAAATCAAAGACCCCCTGAACCTTAAGAACTAGCCTAAAATCCGAGCAAACAAAGCTATATCATATAGAGAGAGCCCTGTCTGAGCTTATGTTGGCTGGAGCCTATGCCCAAAAGTGGTTCTTGGTTACCTCGGTGATTTCTTTGTTTAACCTTGACAAAATACTGAGTGATAACATAATGGCAACCATACTGGGGAAGACTAACATTTTCTTCAGAAATATTTTACAGGTTCATATCTAATCTATGATGGTGGACAATGATCAGACACAAAAAGGTTAAAATCATCCACCTGGCGACTCCAAATCAATTTCACAATCAAGACTCCATTGGAGGAATGAACCTGAAAGAACAATATGAAAAGATCAGGATTTTAACTTGGATCGTTATCCAAGACATTATGTCCTTTGTCATCAAGAAATTTTTTCAAAGTATATTGTATTTTAGACAATATCTTAGATTAATTTTGATTATTTCCCTTTGAAAATTGTAGATATAAAGTATCCTTACACATTTGACCAACATTCTTCTAACTCTTATACAAATCATTTTCCAATTAAGGAGCATCAAACAATCAAGACTAATCATACAATCCCTGTACATATTCTTGTACCTTATAAAGTTCCTGATAGATATAAGCCACTCATATTACCTCCTACACTCCATGCTTTCCCTAACAATTATTACAAGTATCTCCCTAGGTTTGACGGAGAGAATGGTATCACTACCCAAAAACATCTTCAAGGTTTTTAGAATTATCTGGACTTATTTGAAATTGATGAAGATGATGTTATTATGATGCTTTTTGCTATTTCTTTGCAAAGTAAAGTAAAGAGTTGGTTCAAGAATTTACCTATTGCAAGCATCTCAAATTTCCAACAGTTTGTCATTTTTTGCCTTGATAGATGGATAATCAAAGTCAATCTTCTTGTGATCATAGAAGAATATAATCAGTTAAAAGGACAACCAAATGATACAATACAACAATTTTCTGACATATTTAATCAATTCTATTATTCAATGCCATCAAATATAAGACCTCCTCCTGATTCAGCTCTTTTGCATTATCCAAAATAATTTGATCTAGAGATAGAATTTTAGCTAAGAGAAAGAAACCCCTCAACACTGGAATAGATGCAAAACTTTGCAGTAGATGTAGAAATTAATATGCAAATTAGAAGAGAAAATTTGAAAGCAGAAGCAGAGGAAAACAACATTGCAGAGGTAAAACTCGACATTTTGGTAAGAAAGATAGAGGAAAGGATACAGAATATCACCATGAAAGATAAATTTCTTGCTCAAAATCATCATGACACATTTATTTCATAAAAGGAAGAGGTTGAGAGTCATGAACAAATTCCTGCTAATTCCAACTACCATAGATCAGAAGATAGATTCATAAAGCAATATGTGGAGGAGAAATTTGCCGATCTAATGTGTATGTTTGATGACATTACTTATTTTGATGATTTCCCTAAATATGATCAGTATGATGATAATTATGTTCTCCAAATCCAAACTAACTTTACAAAGAAATCAGAAACTAGTTTGGGAAATAAAGAAATTCAGTTTCAGCAGCTTGAAAACAGTGATCATCTTCTCCATATCAGCTATGAAAGTGAGGAAGAAAGAGAAAAAAAAATGGAAATAAGTGAAGATTCTTTGCCTCTTTGTTTTGCTTCATTTCAGTTCATCAGAGAAAACTTTAAAGCAATAAAAAATCAGCAGTCTTTAGGTATTGACATTAGCAAGAAAGAAGACAATAAAATTATTGATCAAGATCCTTCAGTTTCACAATTACAGTTGTTAAATTCCATTGAAACACCTGATCAAATAATACAGGAAAGTTCTATACCACTATGTTTTGAATCATTTCAAGTTTTAAAGGAAATTTGGTATGAAAACTCTAAAGTAAAGGATGAGCAGCTTGTAGAAATTTATGAAGTCCCATTCAAACCTATGAGTAATAATTTGCAGCAATCCTTCCAAGTTTTTCATGATCCATAACTGATAGGTTGGATGATGAATGCAATCAGATTTTTTCTTCATTAACTAACAATCAGATTAAGGATCAAAATGATAAAGGTTTCACCAGTCAAACATTTCAATCAGAAGAAATATCATCACAAAGCTTGTTTGAAAATATGTAGGGTGATAAAGGTGAAAGTGATATTTCAGTTTCATGGCCTGCAGGCCATCTAGAGCAGATGTACAGTTGCTTCCATAATCACAAGTTTGGTGCCCAAATTATTTAACTTGAAGCATTCAACATGATCTAATAAGGGGGTAAACAAATTGTAATTTTTGGCAACATTCTTATTAAAACTTCTAGGACTATTTCTCACACAACCATTCTTTGAGATCTTATATGATCCCCTATTTTATATTCCTCATATAATCATTTCTTACACAAGCTCTAGAATATGTTTCCTTGTGACCAAAATTATTACATGAAAATCAATACCCATAAAAGATATTTTTATAGATGGATGTGAAAGGCCTTCTTGGTGGAGTAACTCTTTTGAATTGATTCCTAGGTCTTTGATTTTGTCCACTTCCTTTCTTGATTCTTCTTTATTTATTTTGAAAATCAAATCTTTGTTGGTCCTCAACTTATTTCTTCTTGTTGTTTTCATTGATAATTCTTATGAGAAAATTAACATAACTTTTAGGTTCTTCTTTACATTTATTTTTTTATGTTATTCATCTTGATTCTCCCTTGGGATTTTTATGCTAACGAAGAGCTATTTTTAAAAAATGAGATTTTGGTAACTAAGAATATCATCTAAGCTTTCAATACTCTTTGCAAACTTCAAGCTTTTATTCATTTGATTATTGGAGTTTTCTAAATCCTTTCCCAAGGAAATAGTCTCAGCTTCTACTTTCTCGTAGTTTCCTTATTTTTCTTCGAGTTGGATTAGAAAAAATTTCCCTCTTCTACTTGTAACGTTATGAGAGAGACTTAGGGAAAATTTTAGGGTCTAATATTCACCTATGGGCTAATTTTCTATACTTTTCCCAAAAAAAAGATTTGCTAATTTCCATTTTTTGGTAAAATGATTCATCCAAATTTTATAAAATGAAATTATTTTACCCTAAAAATAGCCAACAAATTATATATAGACTATATAAAAATATTATAAATTTGAATATTTTTACAAAAATATCTCCAAACATTTTATAGATTTCATATTATGGACTAGTAGGATTCGCTAAGGTTTCTAAACTTTAAGATAAATTTCCATCCTTAAAATTTTTCCTGGAGAGACTACTAATTCATTAAGCTCATTATCCTTTCCTTTCTTATGTTTTTTTGAAATTTTATTTTGCTTTTAAATTTTCTTCTATATATTCCTATTTCATCTATTACGCAAATAAACTATCCCTTGGGATCATCAAAATATTCATCCTCTAAATATGATTTCTCTTAACCAAAGTATTGATACTCCATGGACATGATTGGTAATTCCTTTTTGTTTTTATCTGATGCATATCCATTACTTTATTCTGATGAGCCACGTCCTCCCCTTTTACACTCATAATATTTTCTCTTATCCTCATGTTCTTCTTCAACGTTACTATTTTCAAAAATTACATCTAGACATCTAGAAGAAAGACGACCTCTTTTTCTAAAGTTACGACATAATAGTATGTTACTTGTGTATTTCACTTGTTCTACATATTCTTCATATTTAACTTCTTCCTTTAAAGATGAATCTTCAATTTGATTATTAATGGCTTGAGAATTCATGGCTAGGAGATCTTCTTCATCATCACTATCTTTGAATTTTGCATATGAACATTTATAAGCATAATGACATATTCCACCACACTTAAAACATTTGAATAATAGTTTATATTTTAATTTTCAATATCATCTTATTGAATTTTTTATCAATTGATTTTCTTCTTCATCATATTCATAGCTAGAGCAATCATAAGCTCCTAGAATTTTTATCCTCTTTGAATCTTTGAGAACTTCTTCCCTCCAAGTTGAATTTTATTTTCTTACTTCATATGTAGTATCCATATTTAGATTCTCCTTATCTTTCATTTCTTGAATGTCACCTCCTTTATAGGTATTTTTAATATTATCCCATATTTCTTTTGTTGTTTTACAAAGAATCACATTATTGAACTCTAATTTTGACAGGTCACTCAAGATGTAAACAATGACTTCTACACTATGTTTATCATCTTTTCTTCCATATACTACATATTCCCAAGAATCAATACAAAAATACATCAAATATGCTCTCATCCCTTTCTTCTAGAAGGAATAGTTTGATCTAGAAAACTAAGGAGCTTTAATTGAAAATTCATGAATAGTCATGATCCCTCTGAGATCTTCCTTCGAATGGATAGATTGATTTTGAAGGAATGTACCCTAGTACCAAATCTTGGTTTGAAAATTATACTAAGAGTCATGGGGGGAATTAGTATAATGATGATTTTTACTTATTTAAACATTTGAACATCATAAAACATAAAACACATAAACTAAACAAGTAACAAAATAAATATGTGGAAACCCTTACGGGAGAAAATTGCAAAACTTCTTTATATGAAAGATATTATGGAAACTAGCCTATAGGATACATGAATCCACTTTGCTACTTTGTAGGAACCAACCTACAAGAAACACCAATCCCCTCTATTTCTTTGTAGGAACCAACCTACTGGAGATACCAATACCCTATGTTTATTTGTAGGTACCAACCTAAGAGCAACACCAATCCCCTCTACTATTTTGTAGGCACAAATATACATGAGGCAACAATCCCCTCCACTACTTTTTTTGCACCCACTTACATGAGACACAAATCCCCTCTACTACAATATTTATGGGCACCAACCTACAATATACACCAATTTCCACTACTTCAAATATTCGTAGGCACCAACCTACTTCATTGATTCTTCTTACTTCTTCACAATCTGTGTTAGATGCCACTACTTGCACCAATTTTGCTTGCTACTTCTTCCTTCACTAAGTTTGTTATTTTCTTCTACACTCACCAGGTCTATTTGATACTTCTTTCTTCACTAGGTCTACTTCTCCCAAAACTTATTGCTTTTGGCTTCTTCTCAAGAACAAAATTACATAAAATTCCATTTGTCCAATTTTGCAAATATGGTTATAAAATTTTAACTAAGACTACCTAGATATCTCTTCTTTGTCTCCTCTAGATTTCACAATCTGAAACATCTCAAAAGGAAAGTTATAGAAAAAATTCCAAGTTGGCCTATTTGAAGCATGTTTTAGGAAAATTCAAAAAAACTAAATTTCACAAATTGTATCTCCAAAATTATAGTGAAACAAGTTCTAAAATTTCTACTACATGTACCATGAGATGTCTTCTCTATCTACTAGAACTTTTGCAATTGGATAGACATAAATTTATAGCAAAAATTATAGGATGACCTGTTTGGAGAATGTTTCAAGAGCATTTATGAAGATTGGATTCCTCATATCACATATCCAAAATTATATAAAATCTAAATTTAAAATTTCTATCAAAAGTAAATTGAAATATCATCTCTACATCCTCCATATCTCACAATTTAAAATTCAATGAATGAAAGTTATAGTGAAAGTACCATGTTGACCTATTTGAAACATATTTCAAGAACATTTAGGAAGCCTAAATTCCTTAGAGGATATATCCAAAATTGTAGAAAACCAAGGTCTAATATTTTAATCATTGATACAGGAAGATCTTCTATTTGTATTCTCCAAGTTTCACAATCTGAAACATCCCAGAAGAGAAGTTATAATGCAAATTCAAAGATGGCTTGTTCACCACATAAATCACATTTTTGCTTCCACCTTTAAAATCCAAAAATCACCCCCAAATTATTCCTCAACTCTCTCATGAATATCAAATATCTGATTGCTTTTATACACCTAAAATACACTAATATATCATTTATTTATATTGCTTCTACGCTCACTTATGGGGCCATCCTGTAAAATTGGTTGGGTCAGACCGCTTATAATTTTGGGTTGGGACTTCGTGAAAAATATTTTACATCTCCTCATACATTTGGAGTTGGATCAATTTCCATATACCATTTGAAAGGTCTCAGGATATGATTCCAATTATACATCCTATGCTTTCAATTGATCTAGGTAATGGGAGTAAAAATGTGTTTGAAGATTAGGTAGACAAACTGGGAATCAGAAGACAAAAACCAATATTTCCAACAATCTTCATTTTCCAATCTTTATCATGAACAAATATAGTCTCACGCCATCAATGACAACAATATCTAAAAAATGTAGAGAAGGTTACATCCCCTTAATTATGTTAAATTTTCATAGGGCTATATTGTTCTTTGCTTTGATAATTGCATTTTAAGAATTCCTTAAAATATTCCACCCCATGACATCATAACATTATTCAACAGCATATGCAACTATATATAAAGAACAATATCATCATCAATGCATTGGAACATAAAGGAACAATAAAAGAAAATAATTCACACATGGAGACACCAGGATTGGTCAGAGGCCAGGGAAAAACCCACTATGGGGAAAACCCTTTCAAATTATTCTTCTTATTAGATTGTCATCAAATGATTCAGAAAAAAAAAGGAGTACAATGATCCATATCTTCATCTATGCAAATATCCATCAAAAACAACTACAACATTCATTCACATGAACCCAACAATATCTATATTCAAAATCCTAATTCTGAAGCCTCTAATGAACTATCATTGTTTGGGGTCAACTATCGAATATTTTGGTCACTAAGAAAAATCTTCAGAAAATTTAAATTCCATCATTTAGGTCCTCGTCACATGGAGGAGGAGTCATGCGTGCAATTGGGAAGCTTCCAGCCACTCTCTAGAGCCTACAAGCGAGTGACTACAGTCTGCAACTGATATTCTGAAACCCTAGATGTCAGTCACACAAAGGACAAGTTGTGTGTGAAAATGGGATGCTTCAGTCACATGGATAAGCCTAATAATGATCAGTTGTAGTGAATATCTCTTTGTCCTATGCCTATGACTGAGGAACAAAACCTTAAAACAGTAGTGCAAGTTTCGAACCTTGCAATTTCATCTTCGAGGGAACATGTTCCTCTGCCAATGAGCCTTAGACCTATGTGAGTCAAAAACCAAGATAGTAGAGTGTCTCATGATGATGTCCAAATGAGGTAGAGGCCACTTTTATTTATAACCTTCCAAGGGTGTCCACTTTACTTTAGGGCTGACCTTATCAAATATGCACATGTGGATTTTTCTTCATAAGTACACTTTCCCTTATCTATTTTGAGAGATCTATAGGTCAATTTTGGTCTTCTAAAAAATAGGAATCCAATGCAATCATCATCTCCATAAAATCAGTTTTCCAAAGTGGAATTTGACCGCAATTTCATATTTTAACACTCCCTCTCAACTTGGAAGAATTCCACCTGCATCATGTCTCGTGTATCCTGTCATCAAATCATATCCAATCACAAGTATGTCATCATCATGTATCATCATCGTTCATATCGATTCATCTCTTTCTTATTCCTTCTTGTCTCTTGATTGTCTCTTCTCATATTCTAAATATTCTCGAATCTAAAAGAAGAAGAATTTTGACATCGAAGGAGAGCTCAATCTACCACCCTTTTTCCATCGGGCTACTACTCTAAATCTCTACCAGCAGGCTACTACCCGGGGATATTGGCGGGGAGTCATATATATGACTCACATCACCATCAGAGAGCATATCATGAGGGAGCACATCTCAATCCTGGAACCATATTGGGGAGCATATCTCAACCCAG
This sequence comes from Pinus tabuliformis, assembly GCA_031772625.1. Classification (NCBI taxonomy): domain Eukaryota; kingdom Viridiplantae; phylum Streptophyta; class Pinopsida; order Pinales; family Pinaceae; genus Pinus; species Pinus tabuliformis. The sequence continues at coordinate 307,060,940 of CM062811.1, forward strand.
AATCTCATGGGTGAGCTACTACTACGACCCCATATCGAGCAATAGGTGATATAGGGGAGCTACTACTCAACCCATCCTATTGCCTACCAATATTCCCAAAAAGGACCCTCAATAGTCATGTCATAGAATACCAGCATCATAATCTGAACATGGACGAGATACCTGACTTACCAAGAGGTAAGGATCAAATACCTCCAAGCCTTCTCAACTCATTAGCTAAATGAGGAGGGACAATCCCAACAATCCCAACTTGTGAGTATGATGCCAACTGGGGTATAATCTACATAGATCAGGATAGGTGAGATACTACTCCAACTCTATGGGTAACAGATAAGGGTGATACCCTATTGTCTAGAGATCCGTCAACCCCAAAAGCGCTACATCTCAATTCCTCACCCTAGGAGCTTAGACAAAGGGAAAGAGTTGTCTCACTGTTCTCGATCAGCGATGCTCTTTGTAGATTGGCAACATATCATCATGCTCATATCTGGTAATCTTCATGTGTCAATAGCATCAGTCTCATGTTCATTCAGGACATCAAATCAAATATCATGTTAGAACAGATATATATATATATATATATATATATATATATATATATATCACAAAAAGGATACCATATTCATCCTCCCTCTCAAGGAGATGCCAACCACAAGCCTAAGTTTGTCTCATTCATCATCACTATATTAATGAAGGTATCTTGTTCCCAACTACATGTATGGAATTAGCTGCTAATCTATTCCCAATATTTGTCATCACAATGCATCCATGTCATATCAAAAGACTTTCTTCATCTTGCCTCATAGCTAGCCATGCTAGCAGCATTGTACTCAACCTCGGTCGTGTTTAAAGTTGCATACTTCTCATTCAAAGCATCATGGAAGATCTCATACTAAGGTTGCACCCAATTGTATTTGTCAATAATGATCCCAAATATCATCAGTACATCCATCATGGGAAGAATGTCAAAGATAGACTATCCCATTCAAATATCTCGAAGGGTGCTTAGCAGAAACTAAATGTGTATGAGGGTCTCAATCATGAATTCACTCAGGTTATATGCACAAAATATACATAAGAACGGATGTTCAAAATGAAACATCATTGCTTTAATCAATTGTCATTTTCCAATTTAAGGTCAACAATATTTCTTCACAACTTCTTGAAAGTCAATCAGAGTGTCCAAGGATTTACATTTCCACTTTCCAAAAACTCTTTAATAGCTTCAAAATATATATTTCCTTTTCAAAACTTTATAAATTGATTCATCATGCCATGATTCATTACTTCAAGCTTCAGAATCCATTTACCTCTTACTTTGATCATCAGAGTCTCATTACCTGTCAAGATTAGACCATCAATATATAAAAACAAAATTCAAAGTCATACCTTGGACCATTTTGAAGTAGAAGTTTGAATCAACATATCATCCTAGCTTCACCAGATAACTATCAATGCAAACATATATGGATTGAGGATCTTTATTCATGCAATGATTTCAATGATTTCTACAATCATAAAATTTTACCAAACCAACATGCTCAACCTTACATAGATCAATATTGTGCAATCAAATCAACTAATTCAAATTATCAAAGTTTAGATTTCAAATCAGAACTAATTAAATCATCAATATCATAGTATCATATTCTTTATACCAGGTGATAGGTAGAGCTCTCATCAAGTCATGACTTCATATTTTATCATGCCAACAAGTTTTCATTTAATTATCAAACTAGACTTCATCAAGTCATCCTCATGATCATAATATAAGTCACTAGATGCAAATGCATATGATAAGAATAGGTTCCATCCATTTAGTGTGAGATTACTTCATACTAAATCATAACTGTCAATACTTCAACTATTGAATCAAAGATAATGATCTCAACACAGTATACCAATATAAGCCATTGAACATCATTATGCCTGCATAGCATTGTTTTCAAGGAAAATTATCAATCGTCAAATCAGATCATCAAGTAAAATCCAAATTTTCTATCATAGAGAGATTTATAGCCCAAAACATATGTGACAACATCAATTCAAAGTTCTAAATCATTATCAAGTATCAATTCAAATACTGCTTATCTATATCAATCAGCCAAATCTATTCAAACCCTTGCAACTGTTATCAGATACCATCATACACAAACCGAAATGGTTAAACCATAATGACGTATTCATATGCATATCCTAGTCACCTAAAAACATAAGTTTAGTAAACATATTCACATTATAGTATGTCAAACATTCAAACTTCCCTACTCATTAAACTTTTTATTGTCTGCTCCATGTTTGTAGGACTGACATCCTTCAGGTGTACTTCTAATTTTATGCACAAATCTCCATGCTTGTGTCCTATAGGCATAATCACACCCATAGGCCTTCCTCCAAGTGATTGAGAGGCTACAATTGCACCCTTAATATTTATTCCATGTGAATGAGGCTTAGAGTAAGGGAAAACTATCTCTTCTCAGGTCAGAACTTTGTTACAGACCAAAAATATCAAATATTTGTCTATTCATGTCCATAAATATTACTTTAACAATAAAGAATATTGAATCTATATAAATGATAGTAGGTGTAGGGATCTTATGGAGAGATTCTCCCTCTGAATGGGTATTCCCTTCAGCCATAAGTCATCAACCTATCTATAATACTATCATGCATCAGCGAAACTATTAGATCTTAAAGTCAAGTTATATCATGTTCTAAAACATATATCCATCATGGTCATAACATGTTAGCATAAAATACTTCATTATTACATCATCACATTAGTCTTTCATCCATGATTAGTTTCTAATAGTTAATAGGAGTAAAGTTAAAGAATCATGATCACAACATTACTTCTTTGTCACGTAACTCAACCCATCAAGTTGGGTCATTCAATTTTACCATATGCCATAATTACTAAACACATTAAAACATAACCATGGTAAACAAAATATCTTGCATATGAATCTCATTGTTATACTTCTATCATCATGGCTACCATGCTTTTCCTAAACACTATCAATAGTGTCAAGTTACCATCTACTAGAATCAAGGTGCTATCCTTATATATGGGATGAAGATATTCAAAATGATAGATGTTAGCCAAACATAAAGTATACTAAAATATGAAAGATAAATATTAAGTAGCTTCATATAATCAAGAAGTTCATCTATCTAAAAAGGATAAAATACTTGCTTACTACTAAGTGCATCATTTCATCATAGGAACCATGAATCCAAATCACTTTCATATGCATGCATGAGCCATTTGAGAAGCAAACATTCTCATCATACCTTAGGGATTACCTTGCCATTCAATATTACAATTCAAACATAACATTAAAACAATATACCATGCATACATTGGAGTATTCAAATACATGTGCACCTTCTTATTTTACATAGGCATCTTGCAGCATTTTGTCACCTTCTCATCAGGTGCCTCTTTACCTATTCAAATGCTAGTTCTTCTCTTCCTGCACTAGCCATGTCTCCTACATCTCAGATGATCGTTAGGAAGGATCCACTTATCATATCTCATCAAGAAGTTAGAAGCAGCCAAATACTCAAATATATATGGATAAAGCATAAGTAATAATAATAAAAAAATAATCAAATCAATAAGTATAAACAAAAATAAATACATAATGAAGTATCATTAAAAAAAAGCACTTATATTTCATGAGAGGTGATCATCTCCCTCTTGAACTAGCCTTCAAGAGCCATTATTGTACATTGTCCCTATAACAATGTTGCATCCAATCTCTCAACCAACTTTATCAACAATCGGGCCTACTAGAGACTATCCCATCTAGGGCTTCATCAATTCTAGCACAAGTAATTGAGAATCTTCACATTGACCCTACTAGGGTTTCTAGATTTCATATATCAGATCTTTTGCCATAAACCAGGGTTTCTCTCAAACCCTAACCTCATAATATCCATTAAACCCTAATACACAAATTTCTTGTGGTTTTCTTCAAACCCTAGAATTATTTTAGGTCTTCTCCATTCTCTCTTACATCCATCAATGATGTCATTATAGGGGTGATCTTCATGACTTTTCTTCAGCCTAGCTCTGATTCCATGTTAAATTTTCTTAGGGCTATATTGTTATTTTCTTTGACCATTGCATTTTAACATTTCCTTATCAATTTCACCCCATGACATCATAACATTATTCATATTTACTTCATTATTCAACAACATATGCAACTATATAGAAAGAAAAATATCATCATCAATGTAGCGAAACATAAAGGAGTAGAGACACTAGGATTGGTCAGAGACCAGGGAAAAACCCACTATGGGGAAAACCCTTTCAAATTATTCTTCTTGTTAGATTGTCATAAAATGATCTAGAAAAAGAGAGTGTAGTGATCCATATCTTCATCTATGAAACTATCCATAAAAAACAACTACAACATTCATTCACATGAACCCAATAATGCTTATACTCAAAATCCTGATTCTGAATCCTATAATGAATTGTCATTGTCCAGGGTCAACTGTCGAACACTATCGTCACCTAGTGAAATATTTGGACAACTAAAATTCCATTATTTAGGTCTTGGTCACATAGAGGAGGATACATGTGTACAACTCGGAAGCTTCCACTCACTCTCTGGAGCCTACAATCTAGCAACTATAGTCTACAACTGATATTCTGAAACCCTAGATGCCATTTGGACAGAGGATGAGTTGTGTGTGCGACTGGGATGCTTCGTTCACATGGATTATCCTAATACCAAGTGACTACAGTCAATATCTCTCTGTCATGTGTCTGTGACTAAGGCCCAAAACCCTAAAACAGAAATGCGATTTTCAGACCTTGCAATTTCATCTTCAAGTGAACTTGTTCCTCCGTAGACAAGCCTCAAACCTTTGCGAGCGAAAAATAAAGATAGAAGAGTTTCTCATGATGATATCCAAATGAGGTAGAGGTCACTTTTATTTATACCCTTCCAAGGGTGTCCACTTTTCCTTAGGGCCGACCTTATCAAATATGCACATGTAGGAATTTCTTCATAAGTAACCTCTCCCTTATCCATTTTGAGTGATCTTTAGGTCAATTTTGTCCTCACAAAAAGAGGAATTAAATGCAATCATACTCTCCATCAAATGAGTTGTCCAAAGTGGAAATTTACAACATTTTCATATTTTAACAAATTATAGTGATTTAAAATTATAGTTAGGCTCATAGTATGACCACATGTGAGTAAATATGAATTGAATGGGAAGGTAGGTAAGATACTTATAGACATACGATACTTTTTAAAATACCCCATTATCTATTCTTGACTCTTGTTGTCATGGTCCCTAGAGGTTCTTCTACCTTAGTGAGTTTCTTAGAAATTTCATTAACTAAAATAGGATGAGTATACATTATTTTTAGTTTATCTAGTTCAACTTGGAATAATAATAAAATATTCAAGCTGAAAGTAAACAACACCAAAAATAATAATTACAATTTAAACATGGGGGTAAAAATGGTGCAATGGTTCCTATATGGTAGGAATGCATAGTTGGAATCCATTGTTTCCTTAAGACATATCTAGGAGTCATATAAACATATCTAGTGTACTAGAGAAATAACAAAATCTTGTTTTAGATTTAGTTCAAAATGCCACTATCCATGAAAGGTTGGATTATCTGGTCAAAATTATGGAACTAACTATTATTACCATCCAAGTCCATAAAATAATGGAAATATTTAGAAACATGAATTTAAATAGTTCTATGCATTACACGACCTATATAGAAGTCTTGAAGGAAGTTCCTATACTAATGCAACATGCACTACCATTTTCTTCCACAAGGCCAATATATATTTTTCAATCCAACTCCATCAGTCAACCAGCTTGCAGTAGTTTAACAGTAAAAATAGACTATTAATGTCCAAATGAAGGATCCCAATAACTTGTAATACCTAAAGAATCTACACAAACAACCAATGTTCAACTAGTGGAAACATTAGCCAACTAGCCTAAAGTACTCATAGAACCAACACGATCAACAAGAATCCAAGTGGAGAAATCTTAAATATACTTGTTGTAAAATAGGGATATCATTTTTGAGATTTTGTAGAACCCCAAACATCCTATTCTTCAATACAAGGAAGTCTTTGACGGTGGGGGAGATGTTGGGGGGCCTAGTTAACTTGGCCAACTAGTCAATGAATTATAATATGGTAGTTGAATATGGAGAGATGTTATCTAGTTATCCAAGCTAGTGAATAATGGGATAGGTCAACCAACCATGGTAGTTATGACACTTGAACCTACCTTTAGTTGATACACATGTGTAAATAAAAATGAACCTATGATGTATTTAGTGATGATTGATATGATATTATAAAAGACTACTTATTGTTGGTTCCATAACTACTTTTCTCCTCTTCTTCCTTCTATGTGTGCATAATTTTATATTACTTATAAACTTTTTATTGTATATTATTTATGCGTAACTACATTATTAGTAACTGATATTGTGTAATCCCATGTATTATAACATGTACTACATTCTCCCTTCAAAGATTAGACGTTAGAGGAATTGCATTCATTTCCTACTAAAAACATACAAAAGAGTTAAATTCCCCCTTTTGGAAAGAAACAAAAATTACATCCATATGTTGTAGCTAAATGTGAATTCTATTAAGGGAATAAGTGTGAAATAATGAAGAAACATGAGGCATTGCAACCATTATCGATCATCGCCACTATTTGGACCAGCCTTACCATGGATTTTCTAATTGGCCTCCCTAAAAATGAAAAAAATATACAATCAAGGTAGTAGTTTATATTTCCAAATATTCTCACTTTTATATCATATCACACTCATTTACAACATCCATGACAGTCTAGGTATTCATCAATTAGATTTTTAAATTGTATGGTGGGCCTATTTCCATTATTATGAATTGTGATCCCATGTTCACCAATAAATTTTAACATGGTTTATTTAAATTACAAGGCACACACTTCAAAATAATCACAACTTAACATTCCCAACAAATGGTTAACTAGAGGTAGTCATTCAGTTCCTATAAAATTTTCATGATGTTTCTCATTGAACTAAAAGCATCAATGGGTTCAATGGCTACCTCATGTTGAATGGTGGTAGAATATCATTTATCATGGAACTAACAAAATGTCACCATATTAATTCCCTCAATGGATCTATATTTCCAAGCACATCAAAGGTTCAATAAGTGGATTTCACATTTAACACCAAAGTTTTCATTATTAATACAATTTTAAGGATAATTTTGTTATGGCTCAAACTAGTATAAAGTAGTAGGCAGATCAACATTTCTTTTAGACTGTTTGAACCAAAATTTCTAAAATTAATGAAAAGGGTTCCATTTGGTTACAACCAGAGGCAATATTGACCATAAGAGAGTGTCAGTTATGTTGTTGCATTATATTAGAATTCATGATATCGTGGAAGGATATGCAACTTGAAGTCACGATTTGGGAGCCAACAATGATTTAAAATACTTTTCACACCTTCAACATTCATGACAATATGATTTTAAAGGGAGGGAGCATGTTAGTGCCTTTCCCTAATCTCCCTACTTCAAGGTATTTAGGAATTACTTAATTGATTTATGAGGTCATGTTATTTGAATAAGGGCCATTGGGTAGTTAATGTGTAGTTACTTAATGTAAAAGGGTTGTATTTGTTAAATAAGGTTCATTAGGTGGTTAGTATTCATTAACGATGGGATCTATAACTCTTTAGGAGGGAATTGTTCATAAAAATGGAACCTTAATTATCAATAGAATGATTACACTTTACACATTCAATACCATTACTTCTCCTACATTACTTTATGTAATTTATATATATTTTTGTATTGCTATGAATGTAGAATATCGGTCATTATTGGAAAATGATACATGGGATCCTTTTCCTCTTCCAAAGGGACAAAAACTTGTTAGATGAAAATGGGTTTACAAAACCAAGTTTGGACTAGATGGAAAAGTTGATAAACATAAAGCTCGTCTTGTTGCCAAGGGTTTTTAACAAGTTGAAGGCATTGAGTATACTGAAACCTTCTCCCCTATTAACAAAATGAACTCTATCTGTCTTGTTATTTCCCTTGCTGCCTCTTTCAAATGAGAAGTCCATTATATGGATGTTAAATCTACCTTCTTGCATGGGGACTTGCATGAAGAAATCTATATGGAACAACCTCCTCGCTTTATACAAATAGACTCTAGCCTGTATGTCGGCTTAATAAATCCCTTTATGGTCTCAAGCAAGCCCCTCGGGCTTGGTATGCCAAAATGGATAGCTTTCTTTTAGATACTGGATTTTCTAAGTGCCATTCTAACAATATTGTCTACATTAAGAAAGTGGGTAAGTCTCTTATCATTCTTGTTCATTATGTTGATGATCTTATCCTTACTGGTAGTGATCCCAACCTTATAAACCATGTGAAGTCTAGCCTTAAAAAGAAGTTTGAAATGATAGACTCAGGAAACTTGCATTATTTTCTTGATCTTCAAGTCTTGCAATCCAAGGAAGGTATTTCCCTTTCCCAGTCCAAGTATGCCTATGATATTCTAAGCCACTTTCACATGGAAGACTATAAGCCAACCCCTTCTCCCTTTAATTCTAGAGGCAAACTTTTAGTCACTTGTACTTCCCCTAAACTTGACGCTAACTTATATTGTCAACTTGTAGGAAAACCTTTGTATCTAAGCCATACCTATCCTAACCTTTCCTTTGTTGTTGGTGTTATTGCTCAATTTAAGAAAAACCCACATGAAAGTCATTGGAAAGCAGCTAAAATAATACTTCCTTAAGTTTGAGGTACATTTCAGTTTGGGACTCATCACAGTGTAGAAGCATCACCTCTATTGGTTGGTTTCACTAATTTCTATTGGGTTGGTGACCCTGATGATTGGAAGTCTACTGCAAGTTATGTCTTCACTCTTGGTTCTGGACATATTACATGGGCTTGCAAGAAACAAAGTGCCATTTCTCTTTCCTCAGCAAAATCAGAGTATCGTGGCATCGTAGAAGCTAGTAAGGAAGGCATGTGGCTTCATCAGATCCTGTTAGAGTTTGGCTTTCAGTAGTAGCATCTGACTACACTTTGTTGTGATAATCAAAGTGCCATTCAACTATGAAAAGATCCAATCCAACATCAGCGCAGCAAACAAATTGAACTACACATGCACTTCATCAGAAAGCTCATTCATGACCATGTTCTTGAAGTGCAATATTGTTCAACTGATGATCAAGTTGCAGAAATCTTTACAAAGGCTCTCACAGAGGCGAAGTTTACTAAACTTTGATTTATGGTTGGAGTTCAGGAATCTATCACTAAGGTGGGATAGGCTCTAATTCCTCCTTCCTTCTCCTATTGTGTCATATTTGTACATCCTTCAATCATATCCCAAGTTGTTCTTAAGAGGGGATGATAGGATATTGTCTAGTCAATTTAGTGTCCTAAATTGCTCCACATAAATTATCAATCCAGGTATTGTAAATTGATGAAGTGTGGTGCACTATATGTGCTTAGTTAATATTTTTCTTACTTCGTTGTTTTATAGTTTATGTTGTTCTTGGGGGTTTTGTTTCTTATGCTTTAAGGAAATTAATCTAAGAAAAAAAAGTTATGCTTCTAGATGAAAATATCTAAATGTTAATGGACAACTAAATCTAATGAATTTTAATGTTGAAATCTAATTTCTAAAGAAGAGAGAAAAGGAAATGAACATTACATAAAAACAAATCAAAACTTTGAATAGTTAGATTAATCTAATCCGGCAAAATGTCTATGAAATGAAAGCAAAAATGATAATAGCTAAATGAAGTGTTTTATCACTTTGCTATGCAATTTTGGGAGAACTACCTCCTTGTGATAGCATTTTGAGGCACTCCATACTTCATTGTTCTAAAACTGAAAATGAAATTTAAATGAAAGACTAAGACTGAAAGTGAAATTGCAAATAATCTACTATAACAGCTAAATGAAGTGTTTTATCACTCCACTATACAATTTTGGGAGAACTACCTCCTTGTGATAGCATTTGGAGGGATTCATACTTCATTGTTCTAAAACTGAAAATGAAATTGCAACAAAATTAAATACAAAACATGTAAAGGAAAACTAATCTACTATGTGCTCTAATGCTCCAAGCACCAATTGGAAAATACTTTCTTGGACTATTTTTCTAAGCATAGATTACACAGTTAGATAAATCTACAATCAACCGGTTAAACACACTTGTATGAATTAAACTTGCATGAATGGAAAATCTAAATTATTAAACTTGAAAACAATAAAATGACATACTTGAATGAAAGCAAAGAAAAACTACAAAATAAAATCTACTCTACCTTACATTCTAATATGTTCCATGACATCTTCTACTTCACATCTCCTTCCATGTTGATAACTTCAAAGCTTTATTCAAATTCTTCAAAATTATAAAGTACAACAAGTTGAGCTAACAAAGTTTACAAAGCTTTCCAAATGAAGGAGAGAGATCTCCTATTTATACAAAAAGATGAGAAGTCATCTCATTAATGAGAGTCCATGAATCTGTCCCTATACCTCTAGAGTTATAATCAAAATAGGAAATGATAAGACACATGTCTTCTTAGAGTTTCAATACAAATAGGAAATGTGACACATATCCTTATGTTCCCATGATCCTCTCCACTCAAATTCGAATTTGGCCTTATGATGCCACATAAAGGTCTTCTAGAAGCTTCCTTTTGACCTACACATGTCAACAATGTCATCCCACTTGTTAGGTATAATCATATGCACATTATTTTCTAATTTTTAACCACAAATTCACTTAAAAATGCTAGGAATTAATAAAGTTTGGGAAAACATAAAGGTGACCCAATAATGATGAAAGTGAGATGAATGTAGTGACATAGTATTGAAATGAAGGTGAAATGGAGGTGATATAATGGACATAATAGTGAAAGTGTAATGGAAGTGAATGACAATTTCAAGACCTAACAATTATTCTGACACATAGGAAATAGTTAAGTATAACTTGGTCTAGTGTAGAGTTAGGTAAAGTGTGACTATGTACTTTTGTAACTTACAATCTGGCGGTCACAATATGTTCTAGACATGAAGTGATATGACGGTTCATTCTCTCCTCGGTATTACCGACACTTGATCTATGGCTTAACACTTGATTGGTCCCTGATCTCTATTTAAAGAGCACGGAGGGTCATTTGTAAGGTGATCATTCATGAGAGAAGCTTATGTAAATTTTCTTTCTTTTACATTAATAAATTTCCTAAAGTGGTCATGTTGGCTCAGGCCATGGATTGTTTCCCTCTTTGAGGGTTTTAACCACATCAATAATATTGGTATATTGATCTATGATCTTTTTGTGAGTGGTGTCCTTTGGTGTCCTATCTGAGGAAATTACCCTGTAAATTCCTACATCACCTACCCTCATGACTCTTAAACTGATCTATGACTGTTACATTCAACTATTGACACTTGGAATTTCACTTTACAATATGTTACATACAATCTTCACATGTACCCATGTGAGACAAAATAGGCTTGAGCAAGCCATGAAAGACATCACTAAGACTCAGACAACTGTGGGAAGACCAACTCTTTGACATCCTCATGATGGTCGATGGTGGCGAACTGATGCCAAGCTTGGTAGTTCGTGATGGTGTTTGTGTGCTCTATAGTGACATCTTTATGGAAACGAACTATTTCCTCTGTTGCATCTGGGTACACTAGTTTGGCTCCTCTGTCCAACTCATCTGATAACATGCACATCATTGTCTTGAGTGCGGCCAGACCAACGACATACTGATGCATAGTGTCTATGCTGATCGCCAAGTCTGCATTGGTGGCTATGCGCATCAACTCGTCAAAGTACATGTCCAGCTCTAGTCAGACTTGATTCTTTGTCTTTGCCTCGATGAGTGTCCCAATGGATGGGATCGCATGCGTGCACACAAAAACATCCATGCTTCTAAACACCCATGCATGTCAAGTCTACAAACTGGTGATGAGCTGCGAGAGTTCCTCATAGTTCCGGATCTGACTCCAGATGCTTTCCCTCAACTCTACCACCTTGGGCTTCATCAACTTGGGCAAGTGTAACAGGGATCCCTTGTATCTCATTGTCCATTTCTGCATGCGATCAATGGCAGTGTGCAAATCTAACAAGATGTGTGCTCTCCTAGCAAAGCACTACAGCCAACCGTTGAGATAGACAACTAACTTATGCACGGTGCCAAATTTGCAATACAACATTCGCATGATCGTCTCGAGAGATGATACCTCATTTAATATTTCTCTCTTCAACTCTGCTCTAGCAGATGTTGTAACCTATTCTCCTCCTTGCTTGGTCGTTTGTAATTCCTTAGCCTTTTTCTCGTTCTCTGCTATCAAGAAGCGAACACTCAAGTTGGTGGCTTCGGAATATGATCACGTATCATCAACCAATGTTGTTGGATGCTTGTGCATGTCAGATATGATCACTCTATCTTCAAACTATGCAAGAGATGCATGGACATCCGGAGTAGTCACTGTACGTGATTTCACATCAATATGTTGCGACTCGTCGAATGCTATGTTGTGCATCTCTGCTTCTAGATTATCTTCAAGGATCTTAGTATCTCCTTGATCACTTAGGACTTGCTCTACTTCCGGATCTAGTGAAGCCAGTGGGTTGACCTCTTGGTTGTAAGGCATGAGGTAAATATCTTGTTTTGACTTTAGCTGCTCCATCTCTGTATCCATTTTCTCAAGTATCTGTTCAATCTCTTGAGCGAATTCCTGCTCCTGCAACTTCTCACCCTGTCTATTTTGTGTCAGCTGCTCGGATGAGTCTAGCACTTGTATGGGCGCATTTTCATCAATTTGTGTATGTTGCGCCTCCTATTGTGTCTATCTCTATTGTGCTTCCTTCTCCTGTATGCATAGCTCTTGTTATTCCAAGAGTTGTTACTCCAAATCTTAAAACTCCTTCATTGTTTCCTCCATCCTTTATTTCTCTCTTTGCCTTTGCGCATTCCTCCTGTCGCATTGTCACCTCTATCTCCAAAGCTACTTTCTCCACAAGTGGGTTTGTTTTGAACTTGCAACTTTGTTCTACCTCTGTGCTCTCGACAATATTTCTCTTACCTTTTTCATGCGTAGGTATGTTACCCCATGTTGTTGCTGATGATGGTGCTCTCCTAGATGTTGCTTAGCGTTGCTTCGCTAACCATTCCATAGTTATGTTGACTGGTTCATTGAGCTTGGATAAGTTTTGACAATATCTCCATGGGTCTTCCTCAACCCAATGACACGCCCCGTCGATCCAAGGAAATTTCAATCTCGCACAGTGGTCCTTTACAAAGCAATGTGGGTCATACTGATTGAAGAATTTGGTGTCAAAATTAAATCTTTTTAACTCTTCTGTCTTGGCATCAGCATGCTTAAGATTCTGTATCTCATACAACCCGGTCTACAACAGAAGAGCAGGCTAGGTTACCTTCTTCTTTTGATGCAATCTCCCTAATAGTCCTGTTGCGATGTGGTACGACACTTCTTGCATGATGATCTTGTCCATGGCAAACTTCAGTAAAACATGTGGAGGCTTATCTGTGTTGTACATCTGTATGAAGCTGCCAAGAGGTGAGGCATACCAATCTACTATGTTGATCAATGACTCCATTGCTGCCTGCGACATGCAAGATGGATCCTACTCAAATATCATCTTGTACACTGGGGTGACAAAATGATGTAACAATTGTGTGATGACTCCACTAAACTGCATTCAAAAAACAATCTGCAATAAGTGTTTACAGAGGTTTACGTTGATGTCCATGCCCAACTCAAGCCTGGGAACTGTTGAAGGGCACAAATCACATCCAGAATGTATGCGGACATGTATATCTCTACTTGCTGACCTTTGGGAAGTTGTCAGGCTCCTATCACCTGTTCCTTCAGCCTGTGAGACAACATGTTGGACTAGTTGCAAGGTTTGCGTTCACTGACTAGTTGGTCCAATGCGATCACCCAACTCTATGGGAAGGTCTCCATGCTCTCTTGGTCGTACAAGTGGCATGAAAAGATGACCAAGTATTGATATGCCTTCCGCAGTTTGCACTGTTGTTGGGTCTGTTGAAGGGTGTTTCCATTATTATCATTAGTTGCGGCAAGTGGTACATCTGTTGATAGTCTTATGCCTTAAAGGTAGCAATATTTGTCCCGCTGACACTGCTTAACACCATCGTCTCAGGATCAGTGTGCGAGATGATCCAATGTATCATGTCCGCACATGGAAATGTGGGATACCTGCATGCAATCTAGTACAAGCCAGACTTGTGAATATTCACATAGACCCTGTGGTCTTCCAGATCTTCCCCAAATGTGCCTAAGAATGTATCATTGATGTCCTACCATTTCAACTTGATGTCTTTGTCTACGAGAAACTTGGTTTCTTCGTAAATCAACAAACTAATAGACACTTGCTCAACTACATCTCTAGTTGTGCTTTCGTCGGTGTACTTTGACTGTGCTCTCTTGGAGGCCATTGAACCTGAACTACTGAGAGATGGAAGAACACCTGCTATATGTGGAGACATGGTGACATTCATGGCAAGAAATATTTCAGTTGAAAACCAAAGAAAACTTGAGGACTGACATGCAACATACCCGAGAGATTGATGGCAAGAATTGCGCAATTTTCACTGGGAGGCCGAGAGACTGACTGTCGAAACTACGCAAAATATAGTCTGGATTGTCTGAAGACTGATTGGCTGCTGGAATTGCACAATGCACAATCCAAGCTGACCTGATGAGGGCTGATATTGCGCAATGTGCAATCTTAGTCAGCAAGGCACGCAAGCCCAGGGACTGTATTGCACAATTTTCTGGGCCAGCAGAGCACTGCCTCTCAGAATTGCGCAGAGCAGGCCTAGAGGATAGTGTCTGGCCATTTTTGCACATTTTTGGGAGGAAGGCAGAGCCTTCCCTCTCAGAAATGTGCAATGCTATCTGGGCAAGGCAAGGCCCCGGCCAAGGCTGCCCAGACCCACTGACTGGTGACTGAAAACATATGAAGCTTCGAATGCATGGAAAAACTAAATTTAAGCAAAAGTGAATAATCATGCATGAAAACAACAAATGCAAGATTTAGAAAATGGGAAAACTTACATGCATGTGAAATAGGTTGTTGCATCAGTGACCATTCGTGCAAAAACAATGTCATGCATGCGACAGTAGTGAGATGCAAATGAAAACTAAAATGGTGCTTGTATAGGCTAAAATGCATGCAAACGATAGCAAGCATTCATAGAAATAAAGTAGACAACACTCACATAAGCCAAAACACAAAAAGCGACAGAAATGATGCACAAATATAAAGTGGACTTATCCGGAAAAAAGTTGAGTTGAACGTGCCGACGACTCCTAGATTCATTGTGGGATGTTAGAGCTCAAAGATCGATGTGAAGAATGAGCTCTATAGCGTTGAATAAATAATTTTGAGACTCAATACACGCATGCCAAAAATATAGGAAAAAACGACACTTGGAGGGTCATTTCTAAACGATCTTTGCATGTAACCTCCAGCTACT
Source organism: Pinus tabuliformis (assembly GCA_031772625.1). Lineage (NCBI taxonomy): Eukaryota > Viridiplantae > Streptophyta > Pinopsida > Pinales > Pinaceae > Pinus > Pinus tabuliformis. The sequence goes on from CM062811.1 coordinate 307,076,522, forward strand.
TAAAATAGATCCCTAAAATATAGGGATTCTTTTTGCATGTTTCTTTTTGCTATTTCGGTAAAAGTAGCCCATGTATGCAAATCAGTTTTTCTGGGTCTCGGAGGGAACCGTCAAGCTGAAGGCACATGCATCGGTCTGTGAGCCTGAGATGAAAATTTGTACAGTTTCTGGGCTGAGATGGGTTGGCTATCCCTGAGGGATTGCGCAATTTCTAGGGTCAGCAGGTGACTGTCTCCCTATTGAGTCTCAAAATTGTCTTCCATATTCATCCATATTTCCGTCATTTCATAAACCATTTGTCCCTCATTTCATAACTATCTAGCCTAAAACCCTACATCAAGTAACCATCTTCATGATTATATGGGTTAGGATTTTTGTTTTCCAAAGTTATTTATTTTATGTATTTAAAGTGAATTCATGATTAAAAACTAGGAAATTAACATGGTTTCATATGCGTATGTGTGTGTGTGTGTGTGTGTGTTATGAGTTTTGTAACATGTGTAGATCATTTGGAAGCTTCCAAGGCACCCTTATATGGTCTCCCAAGATCAAATTCAAATTTCAACTCAAGAGGTGGACCATATTCCAAGGAGAAATATCATGGAGATCTTTATGAGTCATGGGATTTGTATCTAGTATTTAGGGATAAGTTGAGACAAGTATGGATCTAGTAGATATTTAAGGGATCTACATTTATTGAGTAGATATCCCTAATTCATGTATAAATAGGAGAAGCATCCTTTAAAGGAAGTTAATAGTTTTCATTTTATTCATTAGCATCATATTTATGATTGTTCATTCAGCATGAATAATATCATTTTCTCCAAATCATGAGTTGTGAGTGTTGTTTGATTCTTAATATGTGATAGATGTTCTTGTGTGCTCATTGAGGAATGGAAGGATCCCCATCAACCACAATTTGCATACAATTGTAACATAGTTTGATTTTTGTTATTTCTTTTCATGCAAGTGTGCTTTACTTTCTATAAGTGTGATTTTATTTCTACAATTTGATTTACTTTCTTACATTTGATTTGGTTGTCATTAAATTGCTTTCTTACTATCTATCTTAGTTTTCTTGCTTGACAACTAAATCACTAGTTGTTATTTACTGCTTTTTGGATTAATTTACTTCTTTCTAGATTAGCATAGTTTTCTTCTTATAGTTGTTCATAGATTAGTTTGCTTTTGAATAGTTTAGAAAGGCAATGGCATTAATTCATTCATTCCAGCTTTAGAATTTAATTTAGTTTTCTTGCATGATATTTTTTTTGATGTTTTCTTTAGTTATATTTGTAATATGCATTTCCTTTCTCTCTTTCCATCCTAAAAAAACTTTCCACAACAATTTCATCTGAGGTCCCATATATTTTGGTTTGCTTCTAAGTTTACGAAACCTTCAGGTTGACATATTAAAATGACAAGGGATTTAGCATACCATTAAATCTCCCTACAATTTTGGTGTCATTGTTGGGGAAGCATACTTAGATGTTACTAGTTAGGAGGATTATTTAGAAAGCATTTTCATTAGGGTTATTTGCATTTAGACATAAATTAGAAAAGATAAAACATTCATAAAACAAAATTCTCATTCAAAAAAAAAACATTAAAAAACCATCCACATCATGAATTCCTAGTTTTGTAGGTAGAAGAAATGGCTGGAGATGGTGAAGATGAGGAAGATCCTTTTGGATTTCCCATTCGAAAAACTGATATCAATGTTCATATGAAGAACATCTCTCCATCTATACTTCCTATCTTCAATGGTATGAGATCAGAAGACCCATAAACTGTTCTATCTTAATTTGAAATAATATGTAGATCTTATGGTTACTTATTACACATTTAAAAGTTGAATTTGTTTCCCGCAACATTGAAGGATATAGCTCTTAAATGGTTCATCACTTTAGGAACAAATTCTATAAGGACATGGGATGATATGAAAATAGTATTTTTGGAAAAATACAAAGACTATTGTATAAACCATAACCTTAGAAATCAAGTCTTTAAGATGAACCAAAAAGAGGATGAAAGCTTAGAAGATTTAGTGGAGAGATTTACATATCATGTCAAAAGAGCTAAATTGCATAATTTAGGATCAGACACATTAAAAAATCTCCTACTAAATGCTATAAGGGATGAATGGATTGATCTTCTTAACCTGGTGGGAAAAGGAGATGTTTCACAATTGTCATTTCAAGAGATTTGTGAATTGTGTAAGAACATATCAAGAGGAAAAGAAAAGTATGCAAGATCCCCTTAGGATCCTGTTATGGAAAGAGTAGGTAAGTCGACATCAATTTTGGTAAGTCAAATTGAACTTAACAATTTTCTAGACATTTTTGGTAATTTAAAAGAAAAAATTGAGATGCTAAGAATGGAAAACAACAAATAGTTGAGAATGTTGCTTCATTTATGTTTTGCCCTAAATGCAAAAAGAAACATGATTTGCATGAATGTCTACTTGATAACATTAAAATGTATGAAATTTGTGCAGGATCACATACTACTAAAGATTTTCCATCATTACCGGTGTTAAAGGCAGTTTACCAAGGAGAAAATAAAACGTTGGAACAATCTTGTTATGGGGCTCCAAAAATATCATGGCAACCTCATCAACCTGGTGTGATGCAAGATCTTACTTCTCAATTTCAAGGTTATGCACAACAATCTCAAAGTAATTGGAAAACACCCTTGCCTTGGCAACCTTGGCCATCTCAATCCCAACCTCAAAACCAATCTTGGAAACAAGGTTGGCAAGGGCCTCACAGAAGAAATCCACTATATCCTCAATCTTTTCCTCACTATCCTCAATGCCAAGCTCAATGCTATTCATACTATTCACCTCCACCACAACATCCATTTCACGCTCAATTGACCTCAATTCAACCATTACCATCTGCACAAGTACCCCAAAGATCCATTTCCACTCCACTACCTGCACAACCATTTGGAATCCCCAACAATAAAACACCTCAATCCACTCATAATGTTGAGGTACTGCAAAATAAAGCACCAATTGCCATTGAAAAACAACAATCAGAAGAGGAAAAATATTCAGGTAACTTCCAAGAATCATGGATGCATGTTAAAGAAGAGAAGTTGGTTAAACCTAAGTTTCATGCAGGTCTATCACCTGATTCTATGAATGAAGATCACATCTTTGCAGTCTTGCACAGCATGATATCATAAAACCAAGGAAGACAAGATTACATTGAATCTTGGTTTAAGACAGTTATCGAACTTCAAGATTCCATTCTTCAGTATCTTCTGATATTATTCAAATCAAGGTAGTTGGTCTCTCATATACCGATACATATCAAAGAGTATATTTTAAACATGAATATGAGTTTACTCATAGTCTTGTTATGCAAATGGATGCATTGGAAATTCTCTTATAATTAAAAGAATGTTTCTTTTCTTTTTCAATAGAATAGGGCTAACAAATAAAAACGAGTTTTTGTGATTTTTAGGATAAATTTGCAATTTTGTGGTGCAGTAAGAGCCACCAATTTATTAACCCTTGGTAGGAAAATTGCAATAAAACAAACGATTGTGAATAAGGAGCACAAGCAAAGACAGGGAACAATAATTTTAGGCATGAGATAGATTCTTTTCATTTCATTTTCTACATCCAAATTTAAAAAAAATAAAATAAATGATTAATGAAAATGTTGAGTATACTCTCTTCTTATGCTTTGTGTGACCTGGAAGATCAGAAAAAAGAAATAAAAAATTGTTAGTAAAATAAATAACTAAAATCAAATTTAATTTTCTTGTAATTTTAAAAAAATTAGTAAAACAAATAACTCAAAACAAATTAAATTAAATTTTCATTAAAAAAAATTGAAAACAAATAATTTTGTTTTCCTTTTTTATTATTATTGATTCTTTATATATATATATATATATATATAAACAAAAACCTCTAATAATTAAAAAACGAACGAAATCTAGGTTAACGAATGAGACATAAAAATAATAAGACAACAAAACATATAAAAATTAAAAACAAAAGCCACAACTTTCTTTGGGTTAATTAAACAATAGAATTAATAAAAAATAAAAAGGTTGAGAACCCATTACATAAAAATAAAAGCAAGTCACTTAACAAACTACATAAGGATCAAGTAAAATGAGGGTTGGAAAAAAAAAACATGAAGGGCCGAGAACGTGTTGCTAGAAACAATATACACATCGTTGGTGGTCAATGCAGTCTTCGAACGGTGAAAGGTTGCAATGTATTTGGATGGATCTAGTTTTTGCATGGTTGGGGATTCGTCGTTCTTGAGTGAAACCTGCAACTAAAAATTTGGTTTCCATGTGATTTTTGAAATATTCACTCGCTAGTTCAGGTCAGATCCAATTAATAATTAAAATGGCGTACACTCTCATTCATCCTTATCCATGTTTGGCATGAAAGTTCCAGCAATTATATTCTGGACTGCAAACAATAAAAAAAAAAATGAATTTCACCTAGCTATTACCTGAGCAAAGGCCAAATGCGCAGAGGTTAAAAACGTCACATTTAAAACACATTTTGTGACGAAATGAAAACGAATCTCAAAAATATAATACATGGGTTTCTCTCAGAAAAGGAACATGGGTTTCTCTTATAACGGGGCGAGTTATGTTTAACGTGAGATATTTCATCAAAATTCGTAACTATTTGATAGATTTTCAGGTTCTCTGGAGCCTTATTTGTCAGGTTGCATGAAAAGGAACAGTTTTCAATTAAACACATACAACAGTTGCGGCCATGCAAGAATCAAATCTGGTTTTGAATGCTATGGTGGTTTGAAAAATAAAATTTGTGATTTGATTCACCTAAATCTATGGATTGGTTGCCACAGACTTCAAATACAACCCTTGATCGCATATCTCAGTCCCCCTCCATCCTTCCAATGCGATGTGATCTTGTTGTCATTGGAAAATATGCAAGTGCAGTAAAGAAAACTGGATTTCAATTTTCTTATTGCTCAGAGGCACTGCTGAGTCGTAAGATGTTGAATAGTGGTGCTCACTAATGTTTGCTACTCCAGATTCACAACTCCAACATTATCACCCGGAGAAGAACGATAGGGCGTAAAGAAACCCTGGTGAAGCAATCTACTTAGAGATCAGAGGATCGAATCCCTACCATGCCCAGTACACAGAAAACGTTTTTACATGGCAAATTTCATTAGGTTGTGTTTTTGTTATGTTTTATGTTTTTGTTACGTAGTGTTTTTTTTTTTAATAAAATGTTATATGTTTTTTTGTTATGTTATGTTTTATTACTTTGTGTTTTGTTATATGTTATGATTTGTTATGTGTTTTAATGTTTTATTATGTTTTTTTTTAATAACACTTGTACCTATAATGTTTGTAATGTTTGATTTTTGTTATGTTTTGTTATATTTTGTATTAATGGAATATAATGTTTGTATATATACATATATTTTTTAAGTTTATATATATATATATATATATGTTTTGTGATTAGTATGTTTAATGTTTTGTTTTTATATTTTACTTTTTAGTTTTGTAAATATTTCATTAATTTTGAGATTGTGTATTTATTATTATTATTATTATTATTAAGAAGAAAATTGTCATGGAAAAGTGATGTGAAATTCATTTAGTGACTCGAGCAAATTGAGAAAAAGTTGTTGTGATGGTCCACTCAAACACACTTTTCAAAGCAAAAAATAAAATTAAAAATTAAAAAAAAAAAAAAATATATATATATATATATATATATAAAATAATTGTGTGTACTTCATTGTCTGTTCAGGATTTTATCTATAGAAACTACGCAATTCTGTAGCTGAATAACAATTCTGTAGATGAACAACAATTTTGCAGCTCTATATTTAATTCAATGATTTATTTTGTGACAATGCATTCTAATCAAAATTCATGAACATCATGCCATATAATTTTCCTACTTCATCCTTCACATCAGCATCATGTTCCCATACCACACTTAAGCATGGCAATTTTCACTATTTCACCCAAATTTCATATCATCCTAATTTTCTCATACGACATTGGATTTTGACGATTCAAGCGTCATTGGAAATATCTCGACAAGATATACACAACGAGAAATTTTTCAGAAAAATTTGAAATAGTGAAAGAATTAAGAAATTGCTAATAAGACATGACAGGTAACTTGAGGCACTAGTTTCAAAACATGTAAAAATTCATTTGATTTTCTTTCGTGAATTTGTTTTATTAGTACCAATTCTCAATTTTTTTTGTAAATGTCATAAATAGAGAGATTAATCACCTCTCTCTTTTGATAATCTTACATTTCATTGCAAAAAAAGTACTAAGTTTTTGCAGGTTCTGGGAAGATAAACAGATGGACACAAACAAACATTATCTCTCAAGGACCACATTTCTTTCAAAAGAAAATGATCAAAGTAGCAACAAAGATGAAACATCAATGCATGAGCACATGATGTCAGATCAGATTCATCACTTGAAAGATTTCAGATGCCAGTCTCACCATTGCATTCCTCCTTTTTCAGTAAATAAAACCTTCATTGCATTCCCACTTCTTCAGTCAATAAAATTTTCATTCCATTTTCCTTTTCATGTTTTCAAATAAAACCTTGATCCACTATTCATTTTCCTTCACAGTCATTATACTTTCCTACCTCTCTTTCACTAACCTGTAACCTAGCAATAAAACATTCATCTCCTCTACAAAGCTGATTCATTACATTTGCTTTCCATTTTTCAAATAAACCTTGATCCACTGCAAAAAAAAATCATTCATAGTCCTTCAAAATCATTTTTTCATGCTCGCATTAGATAATGGAGGATTCTTTAAGGCCTCCCTTCTAACAAGTCTTGGCCTATCGACATCAACACATTATCTAGGTTCAATGTTAGAGTCCTTAGTAGTATCTTGAAGCTTAATGTATGCCTTGATGATAGACTCCCTCGCCAGCAATCATGGGAATACACCAATGAACCTTCATCGTTGGATCTTGCAAGTGGCTCGACATCAGCTCATTTATTCGCCCTTCGCAAGATGTACTTAGGTACGTTGGCACTCATTGACATTAATGGTGAGTTTACCTCGCATTGGTTAACGACATTCATCAATGGTCAATAATCCAATGACTTCTCTTCATGCTCGACATCAACACATTTATTGATATGACTAGAATTGTACAATTGGGTTTTGTAACGATTGAATACTACATCATTTCAGCAGTTTGCAACAGGAATCAATTTGTAATAGCAGCAATAAAGATCCCAATTTGGTCATCAACAAGGAGAACACAGAAGCAGATCCAAATTCCTTTATTTACATACTCCATGATCCGACAGAATCAGCAGCCACACTCTTCAACATCCACAACTCATGTACATTGAGGGTAAGTGAAGGTATGTGGTTTTCTTCTTTTTAGTCATGCAATTCCTTAAAATGATAAAATTGTAATTTTGGAAAATTCCTCATTTACACTACCTTTCTCATATTGTCATTAACTGAAAAACACCTTTAGTTGGGGGGACGGGACATCAATTCATATTCACATTTCATACACCATCACACAATTTCGTTTCATCCCAACTCGCATATTCTTTCCAATCAAATATTGTTGCAGTATGATTCCAAAAGATTATATGCTTTAAAAATTATCAATTCATTGTGTTGGCTTGTTGGGGCCCGACACAGATTCAGAAGTGATTTAACCAAACAAATCTCGCATTACCGGCCCTTTCAGCAACAGTCCATGGAGCGCGGACTGAAGTCTCACCCGAGGTAGTAGGGGAGGGTGCTCGAACCAGGTTTCCACACCCTTGGGATGTCTTGATGTGGTTTGGTGGGATCGTGGACCGATCTGTGCCCTCGCGCCACTCTGAACTACTGTCAGGATTCCGCGTAGATCCGGGCCAACACACTTTATTATTAACGAGTTTAATATAGACCAGATCTACTTCTTAATGTCCTTAAGAAAACATTTAACAATAATACCTCGTGCGCACCATCATAATTCTTAAAGACGGGCCTAAACTCACATAAAAAATGCATAAACCAGAATATAAGCAGATCCACAATAATTCAGAATCAACGCAATATTTTAGAACTACTTATCTTTATTTATGCCTTCGTTCCAGTACAATCCACTTTCTGCCCTGCACACATAGCTGCCGACTCTACTAGGCCTCCGTTCACACAGCTGCGGAGCATTTATCAAACCACTAACACCCATGACTCAGACTTATAGACTCAGAGAAACTATCGCCTTTCCAAACCCATAATACATCAGATTTTCCCAAAAAGTTTCCTTCTATCCTTAGAGCCTCGCTCTATTAATACTTTTACATTACTTTCGGGTGGACAACCCTTTGACTCGACCTATTACATTTCGCGCTCCGCGCACTTCGCGGAACTTTCACAATATATTTACTTTAACTTATGGGCTTTAAGCCCCAAAACTATTATGCGGGGCCTCTGCTACCCAATAGGCCCCCAATACAATCATCGTGACTCTTCCTGAGTCACTCATCTATGCGGTGATACGCGGTGCCAAGGCTTCGCGGTCCACCATCCCTGTGAGTGACGCACTACGTTCTGCTACTCCCTCTTTGTTTCCTGCAACTCTTCTTCAAGCTCCTGCTCCATTGCCTCTACGACTTCGCGCAACTGATGATGCTCATTCTGCTCTGCTCGGTTAACACAAAGCACCCCCTCATAGGGTTTTAGTCCAATCTAGGGTGCCGCATGCGGGAACTCTTGTTAGGTCCCTATAATACTACTGATCTAGGTGGATATTGGTGGCCACCTGCCAAGTCCACCTGGACCCCCACCATTGTCTTTCTCAGCATTTTCAGTTTCCTTAATTGTAACACAACTTACTATTTTTAGCAGTTTTTCGGGTCCTGAACTTCCGGAGCCGTTTTGAGGCCCTAAACGACGTTTTTTGGGGAATCCGAGGGCAACATCGGTCCATGAAATGGACCGATGTTGCCCGTTCCAACAATGATAGTGCTCGGATAGATCTTTCTAATGAGCTATTGTACGCGTCAAACGGAGATCATATGCCAAAGTTACGACCCCAGGAAGTTGATGTACCAACTTACCCCCAAACAGGGCCCACAGTTTGGCGTTTCATCTCCTAGGGTTAGGTTTTGGAATGTTAAGGGTTTTCCATTGTTTCTCAACAATAAATAGGCCTTCGAGCCTCATTGTAACACAGTTCAGAGGCATGTAGCCATCACATCTCTTCTCAGAGATAAGCTACCATCGCCCTAGCTGGTTTATTTCCATTTCTGGTTGTAAGCATATTTCATTATTTTCCATTAATGAAATGAAGTATTATTTCCGCTGCATCTTTGTGTATATGGTTATCTCTATAATTTTTTGCGTTCCTGTTTAAATCCGAATCAGTGGTATCAGAGCGGTTTGTTTTTTCTCTGTTTTTCTTTGCATGTCCCCAACAAGGTCGGGATATAAGGAGTTAGGGCTTGAACTGGTTGAACCTTTGCAAGACCAGCCTCGCAAATCCCGACGGCCTCCCATGGCGGACGAGAAGAAAAACGAGGGGGCAGGAGATCCCATCAAAATCTTGCTCGAAGAAGCCCTCGAGCGACAACGGAACGCGATGATGGACAGCTTTGCCCAGATCCTTCAGCGGCTACCCAGAAGCAACGCATCGGCTTCCAGCAGCTACTCTGGAAACGCCACACCCTTTAAGGTACAAGTTAATTTTGAAATCCCCATATTCGAGGGTCAGATAGACGCAGATGCCGTAGATAAATGGTTAAATCTGCTAGAGGGTTATTTTTCTGTTCATGAATTTTTGAGTCGGGAAAAGATTGTTTTTGCTCTCCTCAAAGCAGCCCCCCACGTCAAGGACTGGTGGGAAACCTACTGCGAGCAGAAGGATGAAAGTACTGGCTCACTATTTTCAGCCGCACCCACCTGGGATTTGTTCCGGGACGCCATCAAGGAGCAGTACTACCCTGTCAGGAGCTATGAGCATGAATACATAAAGTGGACCACGCTGCGGCAGGGAAGGGACCAAGACGTGCCGGAGTTCACCAATCTTTTCCATACCCTTCGCACAAAGTTGGGTATCAAGGATTCGGAGCAACATTTGATACTCAAATACCGTGGCTGCCTGCACAAGTACATCCAGGAAGAAATACAATTCCTAAACATCCCCTCGCTCGGCGCAGCATACCGGTATGCCGTCAAGGTCGAGCAGAAGTTTAAACAAAAGAAGCGAGACTTTGGATCTGCGAATCCAAAGCAGGGGAAAGGTGCCCCTAAACCACAGAACAAAGGACAAAGCCAAGGCGGGACAACCCAAGACAACCAGCCGAAGCTGCAAGCAAAGAACAGCGCCGCGAAGCCGAGAAAGGACACTGGAAAATGGTACGAGTTCCATAAGAGCTCCACTCACAACACAAGTGAGTGTCGGGCCAAGCAGTCACTGGTGACTGAGCTAAAGGTTTCAGAATCAGATGCATGTTCCGACTCTGAGTCAGAACCCGATAAGGGGTATGAAAAAGGGAAGCAGATCATTGATGCGGACCCTAGCACCACTGTTGCTACCGCAAAGATCCAGAAAAATGAACCCGAAGATCCAGAGGAGGAGGAGCGTCTCTTCCACTCCCAGATGTGGGTAAAGGGCTCCCCGATACAGTTCATTGTTGATAGCGGGAGTTAAAAGAACCTCATTTCGGCAGAGGTCGTGAAGCGATTGGGCTTACCGACCACAGCACATCCACAACCATACACCATTGGGTGGCTTCACCAAGGACGAGATCTTCGCGTGAGCCAGCAGTGTCGCCTTCCATACAACATCAAGCCCTTCACGGATGAGGTATTGTGTGACATTGCTCCCCTTGAAGTTTGTGATGTATTACTAGGACAACCATACTTGTGGAAGCGACATGTTGTGTATGAATCAAGGCCCCGTGCTGTTATTATTACATTGGGAAATAAGTTGTTCAAGATACCAGAGGTAGCACCACCTGCCGCCCTCTCTTTGATTACTGCAAAACAGTGCAGTAAGATCATTTCCAAAACCAGGAAATTTGTTTTCCTGATGATACGCCCTCAAGGAAAGAAGAAGACAGTGGCCGCAGCCTCCAAACGGGGCCCCTCTGCACGACAACTACAGATGGACAAGATTGTGGAGGAGTACAAGGACATCTTCACCTCCCCGGCAGGGGTTCCTCTGCACTGTCAAGTCAAGCACTCCATCGATTTGACCCCAAGTGCGCCGCTACCCAATGGACCAATTTATCGGCGCTCCGTTCTAGAGAACGATGAAATCAAGAGACAGATTCAGGAGCTCCTGCAGAAAGGTCACATCCATCCGAGTTCATCGCCCTGTGGGAGCTCGATCGTGTTGGTACAGAAGAAGGATGGGACGTGGAGACTCTGTATTGACTATCGGGTGCTGAACAAGATCACTGTCCGCAATAGGTACCCGATCCCGCGGATTGATGACCTCCTAGACCAACTAAAGGGGGCGAAATATTTCAGCAAGATCAACCTGAAGTCGGGATATCACCAGGTACCAATCGAACCCTCCGATGTGTGGAAGACTGCCTTCAAATCCAAGGAGGGCCTCTTCGAATGGTTGGTCATGCCTTTCGGATTGACGAATGCTCCTGCAACCTTTATGAGGCTAATGGATGACATCTTGCGGCCATTCACCAACTCCTTTGTAGTAGTATACTTGGATGACATTCTGATCTTCAGCCAGAGTTGGGAAGAGCACCTCCACCACATCTGACAAGTTCTCCAAACACTGCGGCAACACAAGCTATGTGCCAATTTGGAGAAATGCACTTTTGGCATGACCCAGGTTCAGTATCTGGGATACATCATTGATGAACAGGGGGTGCATGTCGATCCAGCCAAGATCCAAGTCATTCGGGATTGGCCCTCTCCAACCACTCTAACAGAGCTCCGCAGCTTTCTAGGTCTTGCCAACTTCTACCGCAGGTTTGTGTTGGGGTTTTCTCATATTTCTTGGCCCTTGAGTCAAGTCACCAAGGGCGGGGCGAAAGCAAAATTCTTTTGGTCTGAATCTCAACAGAAGGCATTCAGGGAGTTGAAGGATTGCCTCTGCACGGCACCAGTGCTCGCGTTACCAGATTTACAACAACCATTTGAGGTCGAGACAGATGCCTCTGACTATGCTATTGGGTCAGTCCTTACTCAACATGGACATCCAATGGCATATCACAGTGAAACACTTTAAGACACAGTCCGGAAGTACCCCACTTATGATAAAGAGATGTATTCCATTGTACAGGCCTGCCGACAATGGAAGCATTACATTTTGGGGAAGGAAACGGTCATCCACACAGACCACCGACCTCTGCAGTTCATACAAACCCAAGGGAAATTGCAGAATGATCGCCATCAGAAGTGGTCTACATACCTGCAACAGTTTCACTTGAATATCAAATATAAAAAGGGTAGCACCAATAATGTTGCAGATTGCCTCAGTCGACCACCGATCATGGCGCTAACCACCGTGCTCAACTCTTGTGGGCACGAGACTTCTGATTGGCCACTTCTCTACAAATGCGACCCAGAATTCGGCCACACATACCAGACACTCTTGGAGGGTCAGCAAGTTGCATATTTTCACCTCCAGGATGCCCTATTATGCCACCTCGGTCACCTTTGTGTTCCTTCAAGCGAGCGTGCCAAGATGATTTGGGAAGCACACTACAGTCGGGCTGTTGGGCATTTCGGGGTCGAGAAAACAATGGTAGTACTGCAAAATTATTTCTATTGGCCGAATCTTCGACAGGATGTTGGGAAGTACATCCAATCATGTACTGCCTGTGCCATTGCCAAACCGGCCATTAAGAAGCACGGCCTCTATACCCCGTTGCCTACCCCTAGTTGACCTTGGGAATCCATCTCCATGGATTACATGTCAGGCCTTCCTTCCACTAAGCATGGAAATGACTGTGTTTTTGTGGTCGTCGACAGGTTCTCGAAGATGGCCATTATGGTGGCCTGCAAGAAGAATATCACAACAGAAGCCACTGCTAAACTCTTCTTTGAACGAGTGTGGGTGCACTTTGGGATCCCACAGTCTATCATCTCAGATCAGGACAGTCGGTTTCTCAGCACATTTTGGTCCAGTCTCTGGTCAATGCTGGACACCAAACTCACGAAATCCACAGCCTTCCATCCTCAAACTGATGGCCAGACAAAGGTTGTCAATAGGATGATTGTGCACATTCTGCGCATATATAACTCAAAGCATCCACGCACATGGGACGAGAGCCTCCCCTATGTTCAGCACAGATACAACCGAGCTCTTCACAGCTCCACTGGCCATAGCCCTTTTCAGGTGGGTTTGGGATTCCAGCCACTATGCCCCATTGATGTGGCCATGCCACTTGCAGCTACTCACATGAATTCAGCTCATGTCAAGTCCGAAACAGATAAGGCCACCAGCTTCATTGAGCGCATCCAACATATTCGCCAGCAGGTCCATGACATTCTTGAGAAATCAAATGCCAAGTACAAGCAGAGCCATGATCAACATCGGGTGCCACACAAGTTTCAGGTGGGCGACAAAGTCTGGTTGCATTTGCAAAAGGAACGCCTTACTGGAGCCTATCGGAAATTGAGACCACTCCGATATGGTCCTTACACCATTACTAAGGCTATGGGAGACATTGCATTTGAGCTCAGCATTCCCCCATTCCTTGGCCTACACCCGGTGTTCAATGTGGACCGCCTTCGGCCATACTTTCCACCATTGCTAGACACATCCGACATTGCAGAACAGCTCAAACCCACAAAATTAAATCCAGATTGCATGGAACAAGCTGCAACTGATCGGATCATGGACACACAGATCAAGAACACTCGCCAACAGAATATCCAACTGTATCGAGTTGTCAAAGCAGGCCAACTCCTTCAGCAAGGCAAGTGGCTCACCAGGGAACAAGTTCAGCAGAAGTTTCCTCATCTCATGGAGGAGCTCAACGCAATGGGGACCATTGCTTCCTAAGGGGGGAGGAATGATCCAGGTGGATATTGGTGGCCACCTGCCAAGTCCACCTAGACCCCCACCATTGTCTTTCTCAGCATTTTCAGTTTCCTTAATTGTAACACAACTTACTATTTTTAGTAGTTTTTCGGGTCCTGAACTTCCGGAGCCGTTTTGAGGCCCTAAACGACGTTTTTTGGGGAATCCGGGGGCAACATGGGTCCATGGAATGGATCGATGTTGCCCGTTCCAACAATGATAGTGCTCAGATATATCTTTCTAATGAGCTATTGTACGCGTCAAACGGAGATCATATGCCAAAGTTACGACCCCGGGAAGTTGATGTACCAACTTACCCCCAAACGGGGCCCACAGTTTGGTGTTTCATCTCCTAGGGTTAGGTTTTGGAATGTTAAGGGTTTTCCATTGTTTCTCAACAATAAATAGGCCTTCGAGCCTCATTGTAACACAGTTCAGAGGCATGTAGCCATCACATCTCTTCTCAGAGATAAGCTACCATCGCCCTAGCTGGTTTATTTCCATTTCTGGTTGTAAGCATATTTCAGTATTTTCCATTAATGAAATGAAGTATTATTTCCGCTGCATCTTTGTGTATATGGTTATCTCTGTAATTTGTTGCGTTCGTGTTTAAATCTGGATCAACTACTGATTACCCCATTACTATTGTAGTTATATCCCTTATTAATATTGTTGTGCCCCTATTGTCCCCATATTGTTATTATTGTGCCCCATAGAATCCCTCTATTGTTACTTTTGTGCCTTTATATTATTATTGTTAGGTCAGCTGGGTTATATTGTGACTCCTTAGACTCCTATATATAGAAAGGAGGTTTTGTCATTTGAGTCATCAAGGAATCATTTATTTGTGTAATGTAAAGGAGGTTGCCCCCTCGAAGAGGCTGAATTCTAAGTTGTTGATCTATCTTTTCTATCTTTTTGTGTTACCCCATTACTATTGTAGTTATATACCTTATTAATATTGTTGTGCCCCTATTGTCCCCATATTTTTATTACTGTGCCCCATAGAATCCCTCTATTTTTATTTTTGTGCCTTTATATTACTATTGTTAGGTTGGCTGGGTTATATTGTGACTCCTTAGACTCCTATATATAGAAAGGAGGTTTTGTCGTTTGAATCATCAAGGAATCATTCATTTTTGTAATGTAAAGGAGGTTCCCCCTCGAAGAGGCTGAATTCTAAGGCGTTGATCTATCTTTTCTATCTTTTTGTGAGCTGGTTTCATAACAACTCTTCATGCCAATGCAGTAAGTCTCCACTTTCTGGTCTATTATACGCACTGTCTGCTACAGCTTGTGTTGCCTTTTTGCAAGAAATATGTTGTTTTCCATGAGATCCCAATCTTCAAGGTGCATCAGAGATGAACTATTAACTGAAATTCCATCATTTGTCTCAATATTCACGGTCTTTCCCTTATCTTTCATGGGTCGCCAGCCAGCCCGTGATTTAGGTAGTGGCATCCGGACCAATTCTGCTTCATGTCAAAGAATTTCCGGTACATCTCCTACCGTCGATGTTGAACTCAGTGCAGCATCCGCAGCCATCAACACCACACTATCCAGAAGGTGCTGCATCTCCACTAGCCATATTACAACACCTAGGCTCACTCCCCTAGCATCAATGATCGACAGATCCATACCGTGGGAAGGCACAATAGCTCACTCCTCTCGATACCATAGATCATTCGATGGATGCCCCTCTACGATTTATAGACGTGTTGAAATTCAAATTTAGTCGTTCCCGCCTTTTCTTGCACTTTAATGTTATGTCTATAGTAGATCATTCTGAATCTGGCTCGTACTTTGTATCTTAATTGCCCGTCGCCCACTCCTTTTTGCCATAACTTAGACATCTTGTTATGAACAGTGATAGGAACGGTCACCTCCATGTTTATCCATGCAGCGACGCAGCCCCTTCAGTGTAACCACGACCCTTGGGACATACTGATTCTACGTGCACCCTTGTTGTGGCACAGGTCCTTCACAGACTACTTTATCGTACTGCGCTCTCTTTCAACTATCTGGAGCGGTGAGACTGTACTTCAGTCGGTCAGTCAGGCAGTTAGCCAACCCGTGTAGAGCTTCAGGCGGCTGCCATTTATTTTGTCGGGGAAGGGCTCTCCATTAAGCTTACCGAGCTGGACCACGCCCTCGTCTGTGACTTCCTTGACTACATAGGGTCCCAACCAATGCATTTAGATATTTCCAAGGAATTTTTCGAACTTACTGTTGTATAGTAATACGAGATCATTTTCTTTCAACGTGTGCAAATTGATATGGCGATCATGCCAAGCTTTTTCCCGCTACTTCTGTACCTGTTGATGGAATCTCGCCAAAAATTGTTCCTCCTCAAGTTCTTCCAGTTGCGTGAGCCTCTCTTCCAAAGCCCCGCGGTCTGCCATTCTTGTCATCGCTACTATTCGCAAACTGGGTACAATGTATTCAACCGGGATGACAGCTTCCGTGCCATAGACTAACCTAAAAGGTGTTTGACCTGTCAACTTCTTGCATGTGGTTCGGTATGCCCATAGCACAGTAGGTATGCACAAATCCCAATCATTTCGCTGTGCATTACATACCTTGGTCAACGCAGTCTCCAAAATCTTGTTGAATGCTTCAACGGTCCCATTCACCTGCAGATGGTACGGCGTACTATGTTGATGATATATCTGGAATTCCTCAGTAAGCGTGTTGATAGTCTCATTTAGGAAGTGTGTTCCATGGTCACTCATTAAAATTTTGGGCATCCAAACCGTGTCAATACTTTTTCGAACAAAAATTTCGCAGTTGTGGCAGCCGTGTAGTCATTAATCGGTTGTGCTTATGCCCATCTAGTCAAGTATTCTATCGTAGTGATGATATAGCGCGCACATGTCTTTCCTTAAGGTGTGATAGGCCCCACAAAGTTGATCACCCATTTTTCGAATGGTTGCAGTGTCATCTGTCGTTTGAGTGACATTTTGTCCCTCCGCGATGGTTTCCCAGTCCGTTGACATACATCGCAGGCCCAACAATACTCTTTTGAGTCTTGATGTAAAGTTGGCCACCATAGTCCAGCGCGAAGAATCTTTTGTGCTATGGCGCGTCTCGCATAATGTTTGCCTGAAACCCCCCATGTGCTTCGGCAAGGATCTGTCCTCGCTCAAATTCAGGTACATACCTTCGTAATATTTCATCGTTGCCCATTTTGTAGAGGTGCCCTACAATAACAGTAAAGTCTGTTGTGCGTATCACCAGTTCTTTCTTCTGCTGAACTGAATACCCCTGTGGCGCAGTCCCTGTGGTTAAGAAGTGGATTATATCCTCAAAGTGGCCATCTGCGATGCGCACTACATAAAGTTGTGCATCAGGTAGTCCTTCTCTAAGTTTATGGGCTCTTCGCCGTTCTCAATTTAGGATAGGTGATATGGGCCTGCGTTTAGACGTCCCAGCTTTATGATGACTTCGAAATCATATTCTTGAAACAATAACAACCATCTACAAATGCGCCCCCCCAACACAGGCTTATTCACTAAGTATTTTAATGCAGAATGATCAGTATACATCTTAAAGTGTCCTCCGAGTAGATAGTGGCAGTATTTCTAGAGCGCGTATACCATCACCAACCCCTCACGCTCAGTAGTGGAGTAGTTTTTTTTAGCTTTGGACAATCGTCGACTTGCGAATTTGCAATCAGGTGATCAATTCCTTATGCTCCTTCCTGCGTGAGTACAATGCAAGATCCATACACGACACATCAACATGGACATGAAATTCGATGTCACATTTTGGAAAAACCAAAATGGGAGCGGATGCCATTTTCTCCTTGAGGATCTCCAGACTTCTCTTACAATCGTAATTCCAACAATATGTAGCATCTTTCTTCAACAATTGTTCCATTGGTGTTGTGATTTGTGCATAGCCCTTAATAAACTTACAATAGTAGCCAGTGTGCCCCAACGTGGTGCAGAGTTGTTTGACACTACGCGGCGCTTGCAGATTGAGTATGAAAGTAATCTTCGCTGAGTCCACCATCAGGCCTTTTTTGCAGACCACATGGCTGAGAAAGTTCCCGAAGGGGATGAGGAAGGTACACTTCTTTAGATTTAGTGAAATCTGGTGCCGTCAGCAAGTATCCAGCATCAACCGTAAGCTCGCAATATGTTTCTTGACTAGCCCAAATACAGTCCAATCATCAAAATAAACTTCCAGAAACTTATGGATGAATTCCTTGAACGCAGCCACTACTACGCATGAAAATATTGTTGGGGCATTCTTTAACCCAAAGGGCATAACTATGTACTGAAAACATCCCCATTCGGTCTCGAAGGTGGTCTTGCTTCTATCTTTCAGCACAATCTTGATCTGATGGTACCCTGAAAACCCATACGTGAATGAGTACGCTTCCTAACCACCAACATTCTCTAGAACTTCATCTGTAAACATCGTCGGGGATGGGTCATGAACACAGGAATCATTCAGTTTTCGGAGGTTCACGCAGATTTGAATTTCACCCTTCTGTTTTTTCTCTTGTACGATCATAGGACTCACCCAGTCAGACTCTTCCACAGGTTCAATAATTCCCGCTTCCAGCATTTTTTCCAATTCTTCGCAAACCTTTTCAGAAGCAATCGGTAGGGACGTTGCTTAACTGGCTTCGCATCCAGTTTCAGAGTTATCTTCATCATCCCTAGGTCACCAAGGATCCCTTTTAACTCAGTTATTTTGGTCAGGAATAAGTCTTGATATTCGCGAAGTAACTCGACGACCTTATTCACTGTGGCATCATCCCAATAATCCCCAAGCGTTGCGTACTTCGGCTCCTCCTCCGTACCAATGTTCACTTGTTTCATCTTCAGTGGCATGGTGATGTCAAGGTCCTCGATCGTGGGTACGCGGACCTTGTGACTTCCCTCTGACTCTGAAACATTGATGTTTATGGGGTCATCATCATCATCTTCTACCTGTACATTGTAACATTCTAGGGCCTGGCTCCACTGATGCGCCCACTCTGAATGCACTATATCTTCTGGTTCCAGGGTTATTTTGAAAATGGTGGCCTTCACAACTTGTAATGCATCGTCAACAGTATCCATCCACTGGTCCTCAAATAAGAATGTTAATAAAAATCCTTCACTCAAGATATCCCATTCGCCTGTACCATGTCAGAGTTCTGTTTCAGTATACTAGTTCCTTGGGATGACATCCAGGGTATGATAAAATAAGTGTACCCACTCCAGCTGGGGTTCTTCCCCATAGGCTTTGGTCCAGCAGGTCATCGTGTCCATCGTATTTCTCGGTTATTCATAGTTCCGGATTCCCAAACCTTATTTGCATCATCTTCCTACAGCCACGCCAATCTTCAAAGGTTCCTTCATGTGTTCCCCACCAACACGCAGGTGTTGCACGCAACGCCCATTTTAATGCATCAAACCTCTGGTGCTCTGGTACCGTGCTCTCAAACTTGGTCAGGAATTCATCCACTGTTGTCAACCCATCATACGTTGGCAACTCTCGATCCTGAGCTGTTACGCAACACAACAACCTAGTCATCATGTTGCAATTTAACGTTGTTACTTCGTTCAACCGATTATGCCATCGTTCGTCTTCTTCATCTGAATCTGAAGTGCAGGCCTCTGCGCACTCCCATGATATTCTTCCTTCTGCAGTCAGATTTACCCAATCCTGATCTCGCACAGTTATCTTGTAGATATGATCCAAGTCATCATCATTTTCATCATCACGTACGGGTTCAGTGTAGCGCACTCCTTCAGCCGGGTCTAGTGGAATGACTACGCGTAGGGACTTTTTCTCAAATATCATCTTCCGTTTCTTTAAATTAATGACTCCATTCATATCTGTGGCCCAGTCTATCCCTAACAATGCGAGGTAAGGGTTGCTGTCATCCACAATTTCTATTACCTCAAAGTCTGTTTGTGTGCTCGCACCTTCTATATCCACTGTGACTCCTTGCAATCTCCCCATGGGCAAGATCTTTTGTTGGTTCTCCATCCGTAATTGAATAGGATACCACTGTAATGTGGGCCTGCCCATGCGTTCCCATGTCTATTTAGTTAGCACATTGGCATCCATGCCTAAATCTAGAATGATCTGATCCATCTCATAGTCGTGGATCTGTGTCGTTAACCGCATTTCCCGTCCAGTGCGCAATGCATGTTTTCCTAGTTTCTAAACCACACGAGGTTCAGCTAACCCTGCGCACCTAGTTATCTGCTCTTGTAATCCTTTAACTGCCTTATTGTCACGTAGCAACTTCATACATGTCTCTAAAAAGTTAGTTAGCATCGAGGGATCCATTTCCGGCTCAGGTTGATCCATAAAACCTGAAGTAGAGACCTCCGTGAAGCTCTTCTTAGCTTCCTTAAATGTCTTCTTCGTGTGTTCCAAGTTGAGCTAATGCTGGTTTGTAGGGGCCTTGCAAACCCCTAGGCCTACCTCAGTTAATTTCCCCTTATCTTCCCCTGTGGCCACGCCACTTCTGAGCATCATGTTCACATGGGGGTCTTCCTTGCATGGTTCAAACCTCATCATTTGGACGTTCTACATCGACATAGGTTGTGCTACCGTTTTCTCGCGTATCTACGCTATCAGTGTGGAGCAATCTACTATCAGTGTGGAGCAATCTATCATTTCATGATCGAACTGCTCGCAGTAGGGGCACAATATTCTGGTCGGGTTGGTACAATCACGCACATAGTGCCCAAATCCTCCACAGTTATAACAAATTAGCTGCCCACGGCCCCTTCTTGGCCCCATTCCTCCCCGTCCTCGTCCTTGTCCGTGGAACCCACCATGCGGTATCGCTGCAGCTGGATCCTGACCTCACGCCTCAGTCTGCATCCTGTAGGTAGGTATTCAATCCATCAACAATTCATAACTACGGCAGTCTCGTTCATCGTGGCCCGCCGATCTGCAAAAATTCAAAATAGCTATTGGTGGGTCTGGGTAAACTTTTGCAGTAGGTGACAGTTGTCCGTGGTGTGCATTTCCAAGCATAGGTTTTGTAGTTGCACATGGATCTGCTGAACTCCCAACCCAGGATCCTGTATTGGAGTCCCATGAAACCTCATCGCTATCTCTAATGCTTCAGCCTGGGTCGATATCTTCTGTTGTGACAGTGCCCTCCTCAGATGTGGCGTCAAAGATGCCACAAACCACACGCAGTGTTGCACATCCGTTAGCGTCATGTTAGCCTCTCAGTTCGTACTCTTCAATCTCTGATCCAAATCCCACGGGGTTTCACCTGGCATCATTACAATCTCCTTGAACCTGATGATCGACTATGTCTTTGATTTTAGTCGGCTAAACTCTTTGTTCAATGCATCTCGGATCTCCGCTATTCTGGCATTTGGGTGATCGCTAGAGTGCTTGATATACCAAGTCAGCGCGCGATCCTGTAGCGCACTCACCAAGGTAGCCTTTTTAATGTTATCGTCCGTAACTCTGTGCACTTCCCACACTGCCCTCACTACGAACCAAAACTGTTCTAGATCTTCGCTTCTTATTCCTTTGAATACAAGCAATGTGATCGCACTCGCCATATTAAACTTTTGGTTTGGCAAAGGAGTGCATGCGTGTGCTAAGGCCAACCATGAATTCGTATAGCTTCTGATCCACCCAATCTTCAATTTCTTTCTTCATAGGGTTCCAATATTCCGACATCAGACATCCCTTAGGCAGATCCTGGTCCTAACAATGGAACCATTTGTTGGCTTGTTAGGGCCTGACCCAGGTTCAGAAGTGATTTGGCTTGTTGGGGCCTGACCCAGGTTCAGAAGTGATTTAGCCAAACAAATCCCGCACTACCAGCCCTTTCGGCAACAGTCTGTGGAGCGCAGACTGAAGTCTCACCCGAGGTAGTAGGGGAGGGTGCTGGAACCAGGTTTCTGCATCCTTGGGATGTCTTGATGTGGTCTGGAGGGATCACGAACTTATCTGTGCCCTCGCGCCACTCTACACTACTGTCAGGCTTCAGCGTAGATCTGAGCCAACATGCTTTATTATTAATGAGTTTAATATAGACCAGATCTACTTCTTAATGTCCTTAAGCAAACATTTAACAATAATACCCCATGTGCACCATCATAATTCTTAAAGATAGGCCTAAACTCACATAACAGATGCATAAACTAGAATATAAGCAGATCCACAATAATTCAGAATCAACACAATATTTCAAACTACCTATCTTTATTAATGTCTTCGTTCCAGTACAATCCACTTTCCGCTCTGCGCACACAGCTGCAGGGGCCTATGCACATAGCTGCGAACTCTACCAGGCCTTCACGCACACAACGGCAGAGCCTCTATCTAACCACTAACACCCACGACTCAAACTTACAGACTAAGAGCGACTGTCGCCTTTCCAAACCCATAATACATCATATTTTCCCAAAATGTTGCCTTCTATACTTAGAGCCTCGCTCTATTTATACATTCCCATGGTTCGCGGACCATGGGCATGCCGACTCACTTTCTCTTATTTTACATTATTTTCGGGCGGGCAACCCTTTGACTCAACCTATTACATTTCGCGCTCCATGCACATCGTGGAACTTTTACAATATCATTACCCTAACTTATGGGCTTTAATCCCCAAAACCGTTATGCAGGGCCTCCGCTACCCAACACATTGATATTTATTATAGGACTTGAAAAGGAAATTCTCAATTTTTTCATGAACTTTGATGCAACAAAAAAATAAAAGGCATTGTTACATAAGAACGAATGCTCAAAATTTCGGTTGTCACACAAGAACCAACCATGAAAAATATATGTTGCAATCAAATGTATTACACTTTGCAAAAGAAAAAAATGATGATGCAAAGTTTGCAGAGAATCCATACAAGCAAAATCTCATAAAGAAGCAAAGCATTTAAAAAAAAAAATCAACTTATGGATAAATGAATCAATGCAATAGTTGCATGAGGACATGCAACAACTTCAATTGGGGGGCATGTTGAGTCTCAAAATTGTCTTCCATATTCATCCATATTTCTATCATTTCATAAACCATTTAACCCTCATTTCATAACTACCTAGCCTAAAACCCTACATCTAGTAACCATCTTCATGATTATATGGGTTAGGATCCTTGTTTTCCAAAGTTATTTATTTTATATATTTAAAGTGAATTCATGATTAAAAACTAGGAAATTAACATGGCTTCATATATGTGTGTGTGTGTGTGTGCGTTATGAGTTTTGTGACATGTGTAGATCATTTGGAAGCTTCCAAGGCACCCTTATGTGGCCTCCCAAGATCAAATTCGAATTTCAACTCAAGAGGTGGACCATATTCCAAGGATAAATATCATGGAGATCTTTATGAGTCATGGGATTTGTATCTAGTATTTAGGGATAATTTGAGACAAGTATGGATCTAGTAGATATTTAAGGGATCTACATTTATTGAGTAGATATCCCTAATTCATGTATAAATAGGAGCATCCTTCAAAGGAAGCTAATAGTTGTCATTTTATTCATTAGCATCAAATTTATGGTTGTTCATTGAGTATGAATAATATAATTTTCTCCAAATCATGAGTTATGAGTGTTGTTTGATTCTTAATATGTGATAGATGTTCTTGTGTGCTCATTTAGGAATGGAAGGATCCCCATCAACCACAATTTGCATACAACTGTAACTTAGTTTGATTTTTGTTATTTCCTTTCATGCAAGTGTGCTTTACTTTCTATAAGTTTGATTTGCTTTCTGCAAGTTTGATTCACTTTCTTACATTTGAATTGATAGTCATTAAACTTCTTGCTTAGTAGCTATCTTAGTTTGCTTGCTTGACAACTAAATCACTAGTTGTTATTTACTATTTTCTGGATTAATTTATTGCTTTCTAGATTATCATAGTTTTCTTCATATAGTTGTTCATAGATTATTTTTCTTTTGAATAGTTTAGAAAGGCCTTGGCGTTAATTCATTCATTCCAGTTTTAGAATTTAATTTAGTTTTCTTGCATGAGATTTCTTTAGTTATATTTGTAATATGCATTTCCTTTCTTCCTTTCCATCCTAAACAAACTTTCTACAGTAGTTGCATCTGAGGGCCCATATATTTTGGTTTGCTTCTAAGTTTATGAAACCACCGGGTTGACATATTAAAATGACAAGGGATTTATCATACCATTAAGTTGCCCTACATGCCCAAAATTGCGCAATTTTTGAGCTAAGGCCCAGTGTTGGGCTAGATTACGCAGTTTTCTGTGGGAAGCCTGTCATACTGCTCTGCGCAATTTGGAGCCCAGCAAATTTGCGCAATTTCTAGAGGGAAGGCTCGTTCACCTCCAGAATTGCACAATTTTCTGGGGGAGCTGCTTAGCCAGAAAATAGCCTAAATCTGGAAAGGCAGCCTGTGAAGGGAGTGAAGAAAACTGATATGCACAGGTTGGAAAGCCATTGAAAATCATTTGAAGCCTATGTACTTTTCAGTGCAAGACATGCTACCAAGGATGGTTGGTAGGGAGGCACCAAAACAAAGCTAAGGAAAAAATTTGGAGGGTGGTTGTAGCCGCTACAACACTTGGCGACACACTAGTAGAACTCCAGCTCTCTGAATGGACTTTGTTCATGAAAAGAAAGTCTAACACCTTTAGAAGTATTATTCAGTTCTCTATTCATCTTGGTTTCCACACTTGCTTGATTTTAAGATGTAGCATCTTCCATGCTCTTGATCAATCAACTCACATTTCAAGCCAAGCCAACATAGTTGTTTAGATTGGGATGAGGGGTATATTGGTGCACAAACCATATGATAGTCAAAGTTTAAGTTTCATCTCTAGTGTTGCTCCACTGCCAGCAGGCCTAGACAATAACCCGATGGAGTCACACAGGAACAGAAGCATCGCTCTTCTACCAACAAGCCTAGTCAGTACCCCAGTGGACTTTCTTGCCTCACCTCTCTGCCTAGGAAGCCTTTCTCTTCTTTCGCTCTACGCAGGAAGGCAGAAGAGGGATCCTGAATTATTGAGAGAAGAATAGGTTGTTCCTTCAAAGAAGTAGTTTGTATATTCCTCTGACATGCTTGTTAAGTTTTTCCCCCTCACCTTACTCTACTTGACAGAGCTGACAAGGATTAACCCAAAAACAACCGACTAGAGTAGGTGATACTAGTTAGCATGCAAGCATTGTTTTTTCACCAAAGTTCACTTTGAACAGCATGTATTTTCCATTGATGTATCATGGATTGAAGACAAAAAGTTCTTCATACAGAGGCAAGACAACAGATAACCAAGTATTGATAACTACACGTCCTCTTGTACTTTACCCAGCTTGTTTCAAGAGTCGCACATAGTTTCATGTGAAACTAACCTACGAACGTAAAAAAGCAAATAAAAAACAACACAAAGTAAAAGCAGAAGTAAATGTGTAAGCAAAGCAAGTAAGCAAACAAAAAAGAAAGAAATCAAATTGACAAGGTAAGAAGCAAACATGCATGCAAGCAAACAAACAAAAAGAAAACACTACTCCTACTCCTAAGCTAACGGTGCATGGGTTTGCTCACGTGAAGTGATACTTCTAATGCAGCCACCAGCGCATTGGTCAAACCATGTTGGTGAAGGCATGGTTCACGAACATCAGATCCATGTGAACCAGCAAACATGAAAGATATAACAATGAAGACAAACACACTCTGAGTTTAAATGCGTCGACAGAACATAAGTGAGTGCAAGTGCATAAAATCCAATCTGTGGACTTACCATGGTTTTGCGGGACACTGCATGCAGATGTTAAGCATATGCATACTCTTGACTGTGACATGCAAGAAAATGAAAAAAACAAAGACAACTTGTGTCACACATGTGTGCTTTCTGTGTAAGATTCCTCTAATGCATGAGTGATGGGATCATGTAGTTAAAGTGGAGGAATCATAATATGTGTGTGAGATTGATCTTCAATGCATACCGATGAGTGATGAGGAGCCTTGGGAGTTTCAACAATTTCCTGATCGGAACTGAAACCAACCTCAGGAGAGCGACTGCCCGACATAACGATCATCTCAGGCTAAAGTGCCTGACAGTTTGTAGTGTTTTGACTTCGTTGACAGATAGATCATCATAAACAGGTGGCTTTGAAAAGTCAACTACGATAGAATCATAATCGTGATCGAATACAGCGGTAAATAGATCACGACAACTACAATCAGAAAAATCAATGATTTCATCAACATCCTCATGATCTGATGAATCAAACAAAGGGATAGATGAGAAGCGGAAAAATTCACCCTCTACGTTTCCAAAAAAGGTAGATGAAAAGTCAAGTGGATTTTCAAAGAATGATTTGTCGTCTCCGTTGTCAGATGATGGACTGACATCCGGTGTGTTCTGCGAATGATCAAAAATGGATGCACTCGTATACGGAGGTACACATGCGAAATCAGGGATGGCATAATCACCAAAGATGTTAGGTAAAAATGAGGGAGGTGTGGACAAAAGGGAATCATCCCTCGTCGCAGGTTGATGTTTAGGCTCCTAGTCATACTCTTCATGAATGACAGCGTAGGTTGGTTGTGCAACACCAACTCTGTCAATAGCTTGATCCTTGTTCACAACAAGTGTAGAGTCCGAAATGGAAGAACACAAGACACCGCAATCCGGAGGATCAACAAAACATGAAGGCGGAGGTTGACGTAAGACATGCATGTGACAACCCATGGGCTTCACAAACAAATATGCATGAAAATTGAGACAAGTGATGTTGGGAGGATGTGATAGTTGAACAAATGTATGTGCATGCTCTCTCACATCACTCTGTGGTGGTGGAGCTATTGATGATAGGACTGGGGATAGTCACTCGTGACAGTGACTATGTTCGTCTATGATTGCACAGCTCCATCACCGAAGTATGTTGAGCGGGGTCTGAACTTCAACTTCTTCTTGGGATTGACATATTTGGTAAGGAAATATTCAAATTTGTCCATGTGATATTGGAACTTCATCTAACTATTCGGAGCTTCAAACTGCAACACACGGAAGCGGTCCCAAAAATATGAAGTCGATTCTTGGGAGTCTTTCATTATTTTAACAGTTTTTTATCATGAGGTTCTAGATCAAAATGATGGAAAGTAGATTTAATGAGATAATAGAACTACTAAGTGAGTGCACGATGTCGGGTGGAAGATTGCAGCACCATCATTGTGGAGATTCATGAAATGTGTGTGCAGGTAGCAGGCTGGCCTCTTCATCAAACAAGTCATCTGCATCATTGAGAAATGCATAGAAGTTTTTCAAATATGCAGGCCAAGCCACTTCGCCTTCACCATCATTCGTCAATTCTGAAAAGAGATTAAAAAACTCCCTCATGATGTTGAGAGGTTCATCATGAGAAAAACATCATGAAGGGAAGAGTCTGATAGCATCCATGACAGATGTGCGAAGATTCAAAATAGGATGAGAGGACACAACTTGTCATCTATCCCTACTTCGAGTGCCAGAAATGTTAACGGTGCTAGACCCTCCAACATGTCAGGGGATTTCCACGATAAGAAGTCCCACCTAAACCTCAGACCATTTGGTGTAGGAGTCCCAGCAATGGGTCATAAGGTATCACCTTGACCAGGGTTGCGCGCAGAGGTAAGTAGGATTTCCTTGTTGGTAGCAAGGGTGTGGCATGCGCAGCAAACCAAGGAAGGTGCATGAATGGTCCTAACACATGGAAGGTGGGGTGAGTGTGCTCCTTGGAAACGAGTGGAAACACGCGGCTTGGAAGGGAACACACAAGCAAAGATGCATCACAAACTGGAAGGAAGGTGAACCAACAATCCAAAGTGATGGTTAAACCAATAGCACATCTCAATAAGATTCATACATACATATATAGAAAGAGTGTATACACACATGCGTAAGAAAACAACTACATATATCAGTAGAGTAACCAAGATAACTGAAATACAATAACAACATATGCATGAAATGTGTTGGTTCTATTATATTAAGAAGTGAAAGTTCCAATCATACAGTACAACCATGATCGACCACTAGTTCCGATAATGGAATGTTACAGTCACTGCCACTTGCTCCTCCAAAGAGATGTACTGGATCTGCACTGTGGAGAAGTCAAGGCTCGTTACAATACACTCCAAGATTTCTCTAAGATACTCTTATCAGAAGCTTGGCTACCCAAAATCCTCTACCATGAGTTATGAGGTTCTATAAATAGCAAAGGGTGGGGTGACCCTTGAAATTCCCCTTTGTGACTGTTCACCTACCCTCATGACTCTTCAACTACTCTATGAATGTTACATTCAACTATTGACACTTGGTATTTCACTTTACAAGATGTTACATAAAATCTACACATGTACCCATGTGAGAAAAAATAGGCTTCAGAAAGCCATGAAAGACATCACTAAGACTCGGGCAACTACGGGAAGACCAACTCTTCAACATCCTTGTGATGGTCGACGATGACGAACTGATGCCAAGCTTGGTAGTCTATGATGGTGTCCGTGTACTTTGTGGTGACATCTTTCTGGAAATGAACTATTGCCTCTATTGCATATAGGTACACTGATTTGGCTCCTCTTTCCAACTCTTCTGATAACATGTGCATCATTGTCTTGAGTGTGGCCGGACCAGTGAGATACTGATGCATAGTGTCTATGCTGATCACCAAGTCTGCGTTGTTGGCTATGCACATCAACTCATCAAAGTATGTTTCCAACTCCAGTAGGACTTGATTCTTTTTCTTTTCCTTGGTGAGTGTCCCAATGGATGGGATCGCATGCATGCACACAACAACATCCATGCTTCTGAACACCCGTGCATGTGAAGGCTGCAAACAGGTGATGAGCTATGGGAATTCCTCATAGTTTCGAATCTAACTCTGGATGCATGCCTTCAACTCTACCTCCTTGGGATTCATCAACTTGGGCAAGTGTAACGGGGATCCCTTGTATCTCATTGTCCATATCTGCATGCAATCAATGGCATTGTGAAAATCTGACAAGATGCGTTCTCTCCTAGCACAGCACTGTTGCCAACCGTTGAGATGGACAACTGACTTATGCACGGTGCCAAATCTAGAATACAACATTCACATGACTATCTCGAGAGACGATACCTCATTCAGTATTGCTCTCTTCAACTCTTCTCTGGCAGATGTTGTAACCTGTTCTCCTCCCTGCTTGGCCATCTGTAACTCCTTATCCATTCGCTCATTCTCTACTATCAAGAAGCGAGCACTCAAGCTAGTGGCTTCGGCATATGCTCTGGTAGCATCGTCCAATGTTGTTGGATTATTGCATACGTCGGATACGATCACTCGTTCTTCAAACGCTGTGGGAGATGTGTGGACATCCAGAGTAGTCATTGTGTGTGATTGCACAACTCTACGTTATGACTCGTCGAATGATATGTTGTGCATCTCTTCTTCTAGATTATCTTCAAGGATCTCAATATCTCCTTGGTCGCTCAGGACTTGCTCTGCTTCTAGATCTGGTGAAGTCGGTGGGTCAACCTCTTGGTTATAAGGCATGAGTTCAATATCTTGTTCCGACTCTGGCTACTCCATCTCTGTATCCATCTACCCAAGTATCTATTCAATCTCTTGAGCGAAGTCCTGCTCCTGCGACTGCTCACCATGTCTGCTTTGTGCCAACTTCTCAAATAAGTCTACAACCTATATGGGCACATTTTCATCAATCTATGTATGCTTCGCCTCCTGTTGTGTGTGTCCCTGTTGTGCTTCCTTCTCCTGTCTGTGCAGGTCTTGTTCTTCTTGGAGTTGTTGCGTTAACTCTTGCAACTCCTTCATTGTTTCCTCCATCCTTTGTTTCTCTCTCTTCCTTTTCGCATTCCTCCTATGGCGCTATCGCCTCTATCTCTAAAGTTGCCTTCTCCACAAGTGGGTCTTCTTTAAACTTGCATCTTTGTTCTACCTTTGCGTTGTCAACAATATTTCTCTTGCCTTTGTCACATGCAGGTATGCTACCCCCTGTTGTTGTTGATGATGGGGCTCCCCTAGATGTTGCTTCGCGCTCCTTCACTAACCATTCCACAATTATGCTGACCGGTTCATTGAGCCTAGACAAGTTATGACAATATCTCCATGGGTCTTCCTTAGCATAATGACACGCCCCGTGGATCCAAGGAAATTGCACTCTTGCACTATGGTCCTTTACAAGGCAATGTGGGTCGTACGGATTGAAGCTTATGGTGTAGAAAGTAAATCTTTTGAACTCTTCTACCTTAGCATTAGCATGCTTAAGATTTTGTATCTCGTCCAACCCGATCCGCAATGGAAGAGCGGGCAAGGGTGGCTTCTTATTCCGATGCAGTCTAGCTAATAGTCCTGTCGAGATGTGGTACAACACTTCTTGCATGACAAGCTTGTCCATGGAAAACTTCGGTAAAACATGCAGAGGCTTCTCCGCGTTGTACATTTGTATGAAGGTGCCAAGAGGTGAGGCATACCAATCTGCTATGTCAACCAATTCCTCCATTGTTTCCTGCAACATGAAAGGTGGATCCTACTCAAATATCATCTTGTACCCCGGGTGAAAAATGGTCTGAAAACTATGTGATGACTCCGTGGAAGTTGCATTCGGAAAACAATCTGCAGTAAGTGTGTACAAAAGTTTCGCTGATGTCCTTGCCCAACTCAAGCCTAGGAACTGCTAATGGGAACAGATCGCATCCACAATGTATGTGGACATGTATATCTCTACTTACTAACCTTTGGGAGGCTTTCAGGCTCCTATCACCTGTTCCTTCAGCCTGTGAGCCAACATGTCGGACCAGTTGCATGGTTTTCCTTCACTAGCCAGTTGGTCCAACGCGATCACCCAACTCTATGGGAAGGTCTCTGTTCTCTCTTGGTCATACAAGTGGCATGAAAAGATTACCAAGTATTGATATTCCTTCCATAGTATCTTCATCTTATTAACCTGGTTGGGTGTCATCTTGAACTTGGTTGGCTCATTCACCCATCTCTTCAAGACATCCCTGGAGTTTGCACTGTTGTTGGGTCTGCTTGAGGGTGTTTCCATTATGATCATCAGTTGCGGCAAGTGTTTCATCCATTGATAGTATTGTTCCCTAAAGGTAGAAATCTCTATCCCCCCTGACACTACTTAACACCATCGTCTTAGGATCAGTGTGCGAGACGATCCAATGTATCATGTCTGCGCATGGAAACGCGGGATACCTGCATGCAATCTTGTACAAGCCAGACTTGTGAATATTCACATAGACCCTGTGGCCTTCCATATCTTCCCAAAATGTGCCTGGGAATGTATTATTGATGTCGTACCATTTGAACTTGATGTATTTTTCCACAAGTAGCTTGGTGTCTTTGTAAATCGGCAAACACATAAACACTTTCTCAACTGCATCTCCAGTTGTGCTTTCGTCAATATCCTTTGACCTTGCTCTCTTGGAGGCCATTAAACCTGAACTGTTGAGAGATGGAAAAACACCTACTATACATGAAGACATGGATACATTCATGGCAAGAAATCTGTCAATTGAAAACCAAAGAAAACTTGAGGACTGACATGCAACATACCCGGGAGACTAATGGCAAGGATTGCACAATTTTCACCGGGAGGCCAGGAGACTGATTGTCAGAATTGTACAAAACACAGTACAGACTGTTTGGAGGCTGGTTGGCTACTGGAATTGCACAATGCGCAATACAGGCTAACCTGCTGGGTGTTGAGATTGTGCAATGTGCAATTTCAGTCAACAAGGCATGTAAGCCTAGAGATTCCATTGCGCAATTTTCTGGGCCAACAGAGCACTGCCTCTCAGAATTGTATAGAGTAGGCTTGGAGGACAATTTCTAACTATTTTTGTGCATTTTTTGGGAGGAAGGAAAAGCCTTCCCTCTGAGAAATGCGCAATGTTGTTCGGACAAGGCTAGGCCCTGGCCAAGGTTTCCCAGACCCGCCGACAGGCGACTAAAAAGATATGAAGCTTTGAATGCATGGTGAAACTGAATGTAAGCAAGAGTGGATGATCATGCCTGAAATACGCGAATGCAAGATTCAGAAAAAGGGAAAAAATGCATGCGTGTGAAACAGGTCGCCGCATCGGTGACCGTTGGTGCAAAAACAGTGTCATGCATGCGATAGCAGTGAGATGAAAATGAAAACTGAAACAGTGCTTGTATAGGCTAACATACATGAAAATGAGAGCAAGCATTCATAGAAATCAAGCTGATAGCACTGACACATGACAAAACACAAAAAGCGACAGAAATGTTGCACAATACATGTAAAGCAGACTTACCCATAAAACGTTGAGTTGAACGTGCCGACGACTCCTAGATGTGATGTGGGATGTCAGAGCTACAAGATAGATGTGAATAATGAGCTCTACAATGTTGAATAAATAATTTTGAGGCTTAAGACGTGCATGCCACAAATCTAGGATAAAGTGACACTTAGAGGGCATTTTCTAAACGATCTTTGCATGTAACCTATAGCTGCTAAAAATAGATCCCCAAATTTTAGGGATGCTTTTTGCATGTTTATTTTTTATATTTTGGGAAAAGAATCCCATGCATGCAAATCATTTTTGTTGGGTCCCGGAGGGAACCAGTCAACCTGAAGGCACATGCATCGGTTCGCGAGCTTGTGATGAAAATTTGTGCAATTTATGGGCTGAGCTGGGCTGGCTGTCCCTAAGGGATTGCACAATTTCTGGGGTTAGCAGGTGATTATATCCCATAATTGTGTAATTTCTGGGCTCAAGCCAAGTTTCGAACCATATTCCACAGTTTCCCGTGGGAAGCCTATTTGACTGCTCTGCGCAATTTTGGAGCCCAACAGATTTACCTAATTTCTGGAGGGAAGGTTGGTTCCCCTCTAGAATTGCATAATTTTTGGGGGGAGATTCTCAGCCAAAAAATAGCCTAAGCCTAGAAAGGCAGCCTATGAATGGAGTGAAGCAAACTGACATGCAGAGGTTGGTTCCCCTCAAGAATTGTGTAATTTTTTGGGGGAGATTCTCAGCCCGAAAACAGCCTAAGTCCAGAAAGGCAGCCTATGAAGGGAGTGAAGCAAATTGACATGCAGAGGTTGGCAAGCCACTGAAAATCATCTGAAGCTTATGTACTTGTCAGTGAAAGACATGCTACTAAGGATGGTTGGTAGGGAGGCTCCAAAACGAAGCTAAGGAAAAATTTTGGAGGGTGGTGGTAGCTGCTACAACAAATTCTCAAATCATACATGGTCAACTATACCATGTTGGTATTCCAACACATGTTGAGCAACATATCTAGGCTCAACCATAAACTAATATACTCCCTTTGCCAATGTTGTGTTTTAGCTATCTAGCTTATCAATTTCGATGGTAATCCAACATCTCAATCTTAGAGGTATAATCCCTCTTAAAATAAAGCCTTTTGATAGCTCCCTTTTAAATATTTTTCATGATCCCCTCCCTCTTTATTGGTAGAACCTTTTATGCGAGATCTTGTAGACACCATGGTCATAGCATAGTTCAATCCTTTCACTGCTCAATCTAGCAGGGGTCCTAGGATGGGTTCCGAAGAGGCAACCACTAGACCAAATGGAACCATTGAGAGAAAGACCCACTATCACATCAGTAAACATCCCCTTCTCTTTACAGACTTTCACCAATGGGAGGAGTCCCGGTATGAGGGAAATCACTATAAATGGTGAGGTCAATAATGATGCACAATGTGATTTCCAAAGCCCATTCAAAGGATAGGCTCGGATAATAGGTTGCTTGTTTTAAAAGCAAAAGAAGGGATCTCCAAGAAAGGCTTGAGGGAAGGACGACCTCTAACTTAGGACTATTAAAAAATGATGAATTCCTAAGATCAAACTTCCAAAAACCCACACTTATGATTGATGTGTTTATACTATGGTTTAAACTGATGCAAGGATGGATCATTCAATGGAAAGATTCAATTAAAGTGTGATATTTGGGAGAAGCTAGGGTGACTTTCCACGAAAACCCCTTGAGAGAAATATTATAAGAGACCAAGGGTTGAGAGATATATCGTGGTAAAATTTCATCCAATGATCACCTATAGTTATGAGAAAAGGTTTTGAATGATGAACTACAAAGTTTGAACCTTCTAGAAATATCCAAGTCAAAGCAGCTTCAAGGGTTGCATTTTGGTGTGATAGCTAGGGCATCAATTTATTTGAAATTCCAAACTCAGAAATCATTCAAAACTCGAGGATGCCTAGAGAAGACATGTTACACTAAAAATGTCACCATGGCTATTTACAGTTAGTATGGCTCTATCAACAGTCATGCTATCCTCTTAGGCAAGTCTTATGCCTCTGCTCTCCATGTCAAACTCCAAAAAGAGAGAAAGTCTTTATAAATGTATTTATCTCTGGGTACGCAGGTTCTCTCAACCTTACCTGTGGGTACGCACCTAATGTTCACAAAAGTTGCGTCCTTGTACGCTCTGTATGTAAAGGGGCAGGTGCGTCCCCCTGTAAAGGTCAAAATGCGCAAGTTTCATCTTTAAAAAGTTACTTGTGGTCATTTCTAGAGCATTCTAGAAGGTTGTTCGACGTGTATTGAGCACCTCCAGATGGTTCATGTACCCCTACCAAAGAGGAACTTATCCCATCAATAAGGGAGCTATCCCATCCAAAGAGGGGATTATCCCATTGATGGTGGACCTGAATAACTTCCTCTAGAGCACTATAAATACAGGCATTGGGCCAGAAGGAGGGGAGGTTGGAAGCTAAACATTTCTAAGGGTAGATGCTGCTGGAATTAGGACTCCCATTTAGAAGCTTGTGAGGAGAGATTGCCATCTTTGCTTGTTCTATTTGGAAGTGGGTGAGCTTTGTCAAAGTAAAGGAGAACTCTTGATGGACCCTGGGAGGGACTTGCACAACACCAAGGCTCAGGTTGTATTTGTTCCTTTTGTTTCCTATTAATGCAAATGAGTCCATTCTTCTCAATAACTTGTTATTTATGAGTTGTTTCATGTACTCCTTGGTCTATGTGTTAAATATGTTTTATTCTATGAGATTATCAAGTGCTATTTAATCGTTTGATTGTTAGTGGATGCAGGTTTCAAAGTGAAGGAGGAGCTCATCCGAATCAGTGAGGCTAGACTGCTACAACAGCGTTGGACTACAGGTAGGATCTAAACACTTGATTTCTTATATAGTAAATGCATGTTTAGAGAAGGATTGCTCTTGTTTGTCTTGTTTGTCACTAGAGAGTCTTAGGCTCCTAGGGAGGTTGGTTGTGTCCGCACTATCGACTCTTTCCGCCTGACAAATTGGCGACTCCGCTGGGGACTCCATGAATGAGAATGACTTTTCCTTTGAATGAACTTTGCTCTAAGAAAATTGGTTTATTTTTCTGGTTTTTGGCTGTGTGAACTTGTATTTGGGTGGATTAGCTTAGGATTAAATTAGATTTAGTTTTTCTTGAATTTTCTAGTAGGACGCACCCCCTGAGTATTGCACAGTGCGTCCCTGTACGCACTGTCGCTGTGTGCACAGAGCGGGCCCGCACCTGTCTTAACAGGTTGCCTGCGTCCCCTGCTAAAATTTAAGAAAATTCCACTTTTTGCATTTTTTCTCTTAGATTTTGCTTTTTCTTTGTTTTTTCTGCCCAGATCCACTGGTTACCTGCCATAAATCTTCACCTAGGCTTGTTTCATTGGCATTTCTACTCTAAGCTTTCATCAATTGGGTGTTTTGAGTCTCTTTCTTGAGAAATTCTTGATTTGTTTTCCTTTGGTCATTACTTAGACGTTTCTCTCAGTCTTTTCACAATTTTGCATCTTTTTGCTTTTGTTTTTGCAAAAAAAATTCCCCCTCATTCGCCGGGGGGGGCTAAATTGTGTATGAGTGTTAATCGCCTTTGAGTGTTTTTATTTTTTGATCTTTGGAACTCTCACCCAATTTTCTCGACTTGCACTTGATTGGTTCTTAGATTACATTAGAATCATCTTGTGTTTTAGAATTCTCTTGCATATATCACATTTGCATAATCACGGAGTGATTGATCTAAATTCAAGTACGGTCGATCACACTCTCCCATTGGAGAGTGAAACTCATGTCACTCAGGTTGATGATCAATTAGTTGATCAAGTGGTCGATTCAATTTCACAAAGAGTCGATCACACTTTCCCTTTGGAGAGTGAACTTCATACCGCTCAGGTTCTTCTTGTTACATTAGATTCTTCTATGCTGGGGGGCATTTCATCTGTTTCTACAGAACCCCCTCCAAGCACTGAGGTCTTTTCCTTTGATTGGAATAGACTGACAGAACCTCGTCTTCCTTCCTCCATCCCATTCCAAATCATTGTCAAGGCTGGTGGTAGGGACATACATCGTACTCAGGTAGATGAAGGTGCTTCTGTTAGTATTTTATCCTCAACTATTTGGAAAGCTTTGGGTTCCCCTCAGCTTGCGCCTATTACGCAGAATCTGAAAGATTTTAACAGAACCATTAGTGAACCTTTAGGGATCCTTCCTAAGTTTTCTATTACCTTGGAAGGTAAAGCTGTCTGTATTGATCTTATGGTAGTTCTAGGTCCCTTGGATTTCAATTTACTCCTTGGGCGAGACTATGTTTATGCAATGAAAGCTGTCGTATCGACACTCTTTTGCGTGATGTCTTTCCCTCACAATGGCAGTATTGTGACTGTAGACCAGCTTTCGTTCCCTAGTCTTGTTTCAACTACCAATAATATGACACCCCTAAATGTTCCTGATTCTAAAGTGGTATCTACCCTGCCACGGGTTAATTATGTGGCAACTGGTCCCATGTTTTCAGTTACCGATGTAAGTGAGCCTCTCACTGTTTGCTCATCTTCCTTTGATTTAGATCCGGTAATTGACATGGAAAACTCTATGGGATTACTTGAACGCGAAGTTCTTATCCCTTTTGAGTCCCTTGACATGTGTTCCTTCCAAAGAACTATTCTTCCTTCGGATGAAGACCTCTTGGAAGCCATGATCAAGGATGTCGAGGAAAGTTCCTTTTACTGTGTCAACCTCGCTAAAAAATGAATCAGTTGGTCATGAGGACAGTTCTTTTCTGTGTCAACCTCGTTAAAAAATGAATCAGTTAGTCGAGGAAAGTTCCTTTTACTGTGTCAAGCTCGCTAAAAAATGAATCAGTTGGTCGTGAGGATAGTTTGTTCCCGTCTCAACCTCATTAAAAAATGAAATTGGATGCTGCGAGGATAGTTTTTTCCTGTATCAACCTCGTTAAAAAATGAAACAGGCTAGTATGAGGATAGTTCTTTTACTGAGTCAACCTCATTAAAAAATGAATCAGGTAGATTTTGGGATATGTAGGTAGATTGTAGAAAGTAGGATTATGAGGATAGTTCCTGTTACTGAGTCAACCTCGTTAAAAAATGAATCAGGTATGAGGATAGTTCTTTTCTTGTGTCAACCTCCTTAAAAATGAAACAACTCCCTTTTCAAGTTAAATATTGAAAGTAAACCTTCATTCCATCCATCTGGTTGAATGCAATGAAGCCTGGGGGGCATGTACCTCGCTTGCATCATTATCCTGGGGTCATGCGAACTTTTGAGCACAGTTCCTTGTCTTGTGTCAAGCTCGTTAAAAAAATGAAACAAGGGTAGGTTAAGTAGGTAGATTGTAGAGAGTAGTCATGAGCATAGTTCCTTGTCTTGTGTCAAGCTCGTTAAAAAAAGAAACAAGGAGTCATGAGCATAGTTCCTTGTCTTGTGTCAAGCTCGTTAAAAAATGAATCAAGGTTTTTAGAGTAGAGTTTTTGTTAGGTAGATTGTAGAGTAGCTATGAGCGTAGTTCCTTATCTTGTGTCAAGCTCGTTTAAAAAATGAAACAAGGGTTTTGAGGATAGTTCTTTTCCTGTGTCAACCTCACTAAAAAATGAAACATCTCCCACAAGTCTTTCCAAGATCTTGAAAGTAAAGCTTCATTCCATCCACCACATTGAATGCAATGAAGCTTGGGGGGCATGTACCTCATTTTGCGTCATTATGCTGGGGGCATGTGAACTTATAACAAGCACAGTTTTTCGTTTCGAGCTTGCGTAAACATGAAACCGAGTCCGAGCATAGTTCTTTTCCTGTTTCAAGCTCGTTAAAAAATGAAACAAATCCTCCTCTAATTGAGTCGAGAGTTTGACTAGATCTCATAGATGTTAAGTTGTATTTTTAGGTTAGTTATTTCAGTTTTTGCATAGTTTTCTTACAGTTTTGGGTCAAGTCTTTCAATGATCTCGTAACTCAGCCTTCATTTCATCCAACTTGGTTGAATGAAATGAAGCTAGGGGGGCATGCACTCTAGCAGTTATGCTTAGGGGGCATCAAGCACAGTTTTATCTCTGTTTCAAGCTTGTGTAAAAATGAAACTACTTTGAAGCATAGCTTTTCTTTGTTTCAAGCTTTTGTAAAAATGAAACCTATCTCGAGTCAATTTCAGTTATTTTCAAGACTCGTTAAACTCATGAAAAATCTCGAGATTATTTTGCTATCTTTCATTCTCGTAAAACAAATGAAAATGCCGAGTTCTTTCCGTCTTTTCCTGCTTGTAAATTAAATTGAAAGTCGGCCATATGAGTACATTTTTATCATTTTTTCGAACTCATTAAAACTTACGAAAAAGTGAAAACCATGAGTACATTTTTATCATTTTTTGGAACTCGTTAAAACTTACGAAAAAGTGAAACCTCAGAGTCATCTTTTAAGCCCTTTTCTGACTCCTAAAATATGAAAAGATTGCCAAGCGTTTCTTTTACACTCGTTAAAACGGAATTAAAAGACGGTCCCCTTATAACCCTTTTCTGACCGTAAAAACAGGAAAAGGTTGCCGGGTTTTTGTCGTTTCAAACTCGATATTGGAAATAAAACGACGTGTCCTTGATCGCTTTTTACTTTTCAGGTCAGTGGCACTAATTATGAAAGTACTCCTTGGTCGCAAGATCAAGCGGTTCCCCCAGGTATTATTTTATACTTTTTCGGGCTTGAGGGACACAAATCTACGAAAAAGTTCAACCTGGAGTCTTCTTAAGTTTTTCAGACTCTCTAAAATTGAAAAACGCCGAGTTTCTCCTATACTGGGCTCGTTAAACATTTCACAGTAAAGGACCTGTTCAATTACAAACAGGAACGAACCACTCCTTCCTAGGGTTCGAATCAAAATTAGGTTGGACTCATCCGAAGGATGAGCTTATAATCAAGCATATGTTATCCTCCTCAAGCTTGTTTAAAAATAAAGAGGTACTTGCCAGAAATGGTGGGGGAAAAGAGAGAAGAATGAGCCTATTTGTTATCTTTTGTCTCAGAAGAAACTTTATTACCACTCTTGGACACGACACTTTTCATTCACCTGGGTTGGGAAATCCTTTACCTCACAGTTGATCAAACCACTTTGAAAGTCTTCAGCCGGGTTCCGGGGATTAACTTTGAGTCATTCATCACCAAGCCATATGTCGTGTCGTTATGTGTTCAAGAGGTCTGCAAGAAAAACTTTCATCTGCAAAATACTTGTCATCTATTTGACCATCCCTGAGTCAGTCCTTACAGCAACATTTCTTCAACTTGAACAATGATTTCGTGTTGTGGGCTTGCCTGCAACGGGTCGCTTTCTATCGACATCAACACATTATCTAGAGAGATGACTTAGAAATGTCAGTACCTTGAAGTCTACATGCATCAATGGCAGGTTTCTCGCCTTTGACGTCAGTTTACATCATTGACTTGCGATCGAAGGATTCCATGAAATGTTCGACATCAATTCATTCATTCACATCTCATGGATTGTACTGGGTACTTTGAGAACCATTGACATTACTGGTGGTCTCTCTCACACTTGTTAACAGTTTACATCATCGACTGGTAATCAAGTGGTTTCTACCATGTTCGACATCAACTCATTTATTCGCATGGCTAGAATCGTACCAATTCGGGAAGTAGAAATGAAGACCCTGGATCTAGTTTCCACCATCCAGGCTGCGAGGAGTTTTGTATTCATTATCTAAGTAGACTAATCATAAACAGATGGTTGCGCCCATATTGTGTCTACAAAAGTCTATGATTATGATGTACTACAAGATCATTCCTGTATCAGAGTAGTTAGTTTGTTAGTTAAAGTTTTGATCTGAGTATGGGAATACCTACCTCAGTGATGATATAATCTTATACATGTATTTTGTGTTGAAAATTGCAGGTTCTGACCAGGCTCTCCACGAGATAATCCTTGAAATGATAAAGCGCTTCACCCTTCCTAGATAATACAAACCCTAATCTATTACAGGCTTCGCACTTTAGGGGGCAATCTGTTACACTAAAAATGTCACCATGGCTATTTACAGTTAGTATGGCTCTATCAACAGTCATGCTATCCTCTTAGGCAAGTCTTATGCCTCTGCTCTCCATGTCAAACTCCAAAAAGAGAGAAAGTCTTTATAAATGTATTTATCTCTGGGTACGCAGGTTCTCTCAACCTTACCTGCGGGTACGCACCCAATGTTCACAAAAGCTGCGTCCTTGTACGCTCTGTATGTAAAGGGGCAGGTGCGTCCCCCTGTAAAGGTCAAAATGCGCAAGTTTCATCTTTAAAAAGTTACTTGTGGTCATTTCTAGAGCATTCTAGAAGGTTGTTCGACGTGTATTGAGCGCCTCCAGATGGTTCATGTACCCCTACCAAAGAGGAACTTATCCCATCAATAAGGGAGCTATCCCATCCAAAGAGGGGATTATCCCATTGATGGTGGACCTGAATAACTTCCTCTATAGCACTATAAATACAGGCATTGGGCCAGAAGGAGGGGAGGTTGGAAGCTAAACATTTCTAAGGGTAGATGCTGCTGGAATTAGGACTCCCATTTAGAAGCTTGTGAGGAGAGATTGCCATCTTTGCTTGTTCTATTTGGAAGTGGGTGAGCTTTGTCAAAGTAAAGGAGAACTCTTGATGGACCCTAGGAGGGACTTGCACAACACCAAGGCTCAGGTTGTATTTGTTCCTTTTGTTTCCTATTAATGAAAATGAGTCCATTCTTCTCAATAACTTGTTATTTATGAGTTGTTTCATGTACTCCTTGGTCTATGTGTTAAATATGTTTTATTCTATGAGATTATCAAGTGCTATTTAATCGTTTGATTGTTAGTGGATGCAGGTTTCAAAGTGAAGGAGGAGCTCATCCGGATCAGTGAGGCTGGACTTCTACAACAGCGTTGGACTACAGGTAGGATCTAAACACTTGATTTCTTATATAGTAAATGCATGTTTAGAGAAGGATTTCTCTTGTTTGTCTTGTTTGTCACTAGAGAGTCTTAGGCTCCTAGGGAGGTTGGTTGTGTCCGCACTATCGACTCTTTCATCCTGACAAGACATAAATGAAGAAACTTGTCTAGACGAAATCCTCAAATTCCTCCTCTCTAAAATTTCACACCAAGCCCTAGAAAATTTGTGTATCCTTAGGGAACAAAGAAAAAGGAATAAAAGAGGTGAAATAATGATAGTTCATTAAGTTAATGTGATCACCAAGGGTCTAGGACTAGTGCTTTACTATTGGGAATATCGGAGTCAAAATGATTTATATTTAGGAACTTCACTCTTCAATGAGGCCTAAAGAAGCAACTACACTCTTTGTGGATGCATCTTCACAACAACTTTATACTTTTATACCTCGATATGAAATATTTGATGGTGTTTCAAGGTAAAAGGTGAAAAACCTATGCCTAGGAAAATTTGTTCTCCTTGCCAATATGAATAACATATGCAATGAGCCAAGATTTCAAGTGTTTCATAGATTTGCATTAATTTTAAGGGCACAAACAAAATAAAAGCATAGCATTCCATAAATTAGACATAAATTATTAGGAAATTCACATGGAAAGAGCACTTACATGACAAGATAATATATCCATCTGTTGATGGTGCTGAACCCACCAACATGTCGGGGGATCTCCCCGGTAAGAAGTCCCAATTAGACCTCAGATCGTTTGGAGTAGGAGTCTCAGAAGTGGGTAGTAAAGTTATGCCTTGACTGTGATAGCGCACAGAGTTAAGCAAGATATCCTTGTTGGAAGAAAGTGTGTGAGATTGCAGTGAGGCAAGAGAGATGCATGGGAAGGTTCTAATACATGGAAGGGGGAAAGAAGTGTGCCCCTTAGAAACCTATAATAGTACGCATCCTGAAATGAACACACGAACTGAATGACATCACAAACTAGAAAGCAGAATAGTTGACAATCCAAAGTGATGTGTTAAATCAACAACACACTTCAATAAGATTCATAGAATCACATACGGAATAGTCCATACATCAATGTGTGAGTAAAACTACATACATTTCTAAAGTAACCAGAATAGTTGAACTACAATAACAACATATGCATGAAATGTGCTCACTCTATTATATTATATAAAGTGAAAGTTCCATCCATAAATACAACCATGACAGCCACTAGCCCCAATAGTGGAACTTTACAAACAACACCGCCTACTCCTCCAAAGAAATGTGCTTGCTCTGCACTGTGGAGAAGCTAGGGCTCATCACAATACTCTCCAAACCCTCTCTAAGCAATGCCTAGCAAAATCTTGGCTCCCAAAATCTTGTTCTATGATTTATGAGGTTCTATTTATAAGAAAGGCTGGGGTGAAGCGGGTCTCCCTTGTACCTCATTGTCCATGTCTTTACATGATCAAATGCAACATGTGTGTCTGCAAGCATGCGCACTATCTTGGTGAAGTGTTGTTGATGACCATGTAGGTGGAAAATTTCCTTGTGCATGGTGACGAACCTGTCATACAATCTCTATGATTGTCTCAAGATTCGATACTTCCGCAAGTATGGCCATCTTCATCTCTACTCTAGCGGATCTTGTTGATTGTTCCTCTCTTTTCCTGGATGGTTGAAAATCCTTAGCAATGCACTCATTTTATGCTATCAAGAACCAAACACTCAAGTTGGTGGCTTCGGCATAAGCCTTTGTAGCATCAACTAAGGCAGCTGGATGTCTCCGTACATCTACCACAATCACCTGTTCTTCCAAGTGTTTTGGTGATGCATGCTCATGTGGGGTGCGTGCTCTACGTGATTTTACAACTCTTGTTTACGACTCATCAAAGGTTAAGTTGTACATATATGTCCCCGGATGGTCCCCAAGGAGAATGGTATCCCCTTGTTCACTCGAGACTTTCTCTCCTATTGGAGTTGGTGAAGCCTGTGGAGTGACAACGGTTGCAATTGGCATGAGGTCGGTATCGTGATATTGTTCAGGCTACTCCACCTCCATGTCCATATGTTCTATTATATGTTCATCCTGTAGAGAAAGTTCCCATTCCTATGACTTCTCACCCTATTCCTCATATGTTGTTGGTTCAGAGTCTTCAACGTGTATTGGTGCAGTTTGCATTGTTTGTGCACCTTGCACTTCCTCCTATTCTAGTTCTTGTTCTTGTTCGTGTTCATGATCATGTTGTGGTTCCTTCTCTCTTCTTCGTAGCTCTTGTTCTTCCTTGAGCTTTTGTTGAACTTCCTGTGACATTCTCTCAGTGTCTTCTAGTCTTTGTTTTTCTCTCTTTCTTTGTGCAATCCTCCTGTCGTGCTATCACCTCTTTACGTATATCTCCAAAGCTACCTTTTGCACAAGTGGGTCTTCCTTAAACTTGTATCTTTGCTCCATCTCGGTGCCTTCAGAAATATTCCTCTTGCCTCTATCTTGCATAGGTTTACTGCATATTGTTGTTGTTGTTGTTGTTGCTGCCTTGAGTGCTTCTAGCCACTCTACCGAAATGTTGAGCAGTTCATTGAGCCATGGATGAGTTGAAACTCTATCTCCATGGGTCTTCCTCTAGCCAATGATATGCCTCGTGGATCCAAGAATATTACACTCTCATATAGTGGTCCCTCCATAAACCATGTGGGTCGTACGGGTTAAAACTCATGGTGCCGAAATTAAACTTCTTGAAGTCTTCCACTTCAACATTTTCTTCTTTCAAACTCTGAACTGCGTACAACCCAATTCGCATAGGAAGCATAGGCCATGGTGCCTTATTCTTCCTATTCAATCCAGTTGAAAACCCTATCGAGATGTGGTATTCAACCTCCTGCATGACCAACTTGTCCGTAGCAAAACTTGGCAACACATGTGGAGCTTTCTCAACGCTATACATTCTATTGAAAGTTCTCTCGGGTGAGGCATACCAATATGCGATGTTTAGAAACGCCTCCATTGTTTCCTAGGACATGCAAGTTTGATCCTATTCAAAGATCATCATCTACATAGGGGCGATGAAATGGTCACATATTCTAGCCATTACTCCTTGCTAGCTGCAATCTGAGAGAAACTTGCAATATATGTTGTCCACAGAACTTTCTGAACATGTCCATCACCAACCCATGCCAAGAAACTATTGACGGGCACAAATTGCATC
Organism: Pinus tabuliformis; assembly: GCA_031772625.1. Classification (NCBI taxonomy): domain Eukaryota; kingdom Viridiplantae; phylum Streptophyta; class Pinopsida; order Pinales; family Pinaceae; genus Pinus; species Pinus tabuliformis. The sequence goes on from CM062811.1 coordinate 307,120,901, forward strand.
AAGCAGGTATGCAGACATGAATAAATTTTCTTGTTGATCCTTGGGCAGACTCCGAGCATTAGATAGATGCACTTTCAATTGGAGAGCCAACGTGTCTGACCAGTTGAATGGTTTTTCTTCATTTGCCAGATGATCCAACATAGAAACCCAACTCTGCGGGAAGGTTTTTGTACTCCCTTGGCCATACAAGCGGCATGCAAAGATGACCAAGAACTTATATTCCTTCCTAAGTGTCTTTTTCCTATATATTTGGTTGGGTGTCATCCTAAACTTTTCCATCTCCTTTACCCAACGCTTCAAGATATCTCTTGTGTTTGTGCTATCGTTGGTAGTGTATAATGGTGCATCCATCATGCTCACTGGGAATGGAAAATGATATATCTCTATATAATTCTTCTTCCTAAAGGAAGCAAGCCTTGCACCACTGACACTTCTCAGTATCATTGTCTCATGATTAGTGTGTGATAAAATCCAGTGGATCACATCTACGCAAGGAAACACGAGAAACCTGCATGCAACCTTGTATAGTCCTGATTTATGGATGTTCAAATAGACTTGTATATCCTCCATATTCTCCTCAAAAGTTCCTCAAAATATGGTGTTGATGTCTTCCCATGTTATCTTGATATCCTTCTCGATGAACAGGTGTGTGTTTATGTACACGAGCAAGCTCATTGACCCGTGTTCAACCATGTCCCCAGTACTGCTCTCAATTGTGTCTTTTGATCCTGCTTTCCTAGAAGCCACTGTACCAGTTTTGCTAAGAGACTAATGAACACTTGTGATACCTAGAGACAAAGCAACACTCATGGCAAGAAAATGTCACTTGAAAACCAAAAGCAACTTGAGGATTGACATGTAACACAACTAGTTGATTGTTTGGGAAAATTGCACAGTTTTGTCTCAGAGAGGCTAGGAGACTGACAGTTGAAACTACATAGAGCACAATCTCATCTGCTAGTGAGCTAACTGTTTACTCAAACTGCATAGAGCACAGTCCATCTTGGCCTGCTGAGGACTGGAACTGCGTAATGCGTAGTTTCAGTTACCATGGCTGTTGCCCAGGGAAAAATGCACTGCATATTTCTGGGGCCAACTAGGGCACTATCTCCAAAAAAATACGCAGAGTACAACCTAGGAAGCTAATGGGAGGCAATATCTACACAATTCATGGGAGAAAGCTATATCCTTCCATCCCATAAATGCGCAGTGCAAGCCGGGCAAGTTAAAGTTTGGTCCAAGGCAGTCTAGACTTATTGACAGGCGACTGAAAATCACTAAGGACTAAATGCATGTGCAAAGATGGTGCAGATCTTAGTGAAATAAGTATGCATGCAATTCAAGTGAGTGCAAAAATCAATCAATCAATAAACCAAGAAGCCCATGAAGCGAGTCACCGAAACGGTGACTATGAGTGCAAAAACAGTGTTATGTGTGCGACATTAAGGAAAGGTAATGAAAAACTTGAAACAACACTTCTACAAGCTAAAATCCATTGAAACACCAGCGGTCGTTCGCTAAAATCAAGGAAACAACACTCATACAAGCCAAAAACTAAAAATCAACAGAAAAAGCAACAAAAGGCGTGAAAAGAAAAACTTACCCAACAAAAGTTGTTTCGACTGTGCTGAAGGTTCCTAGATGCCTTGGGAATGTCATAGATCCAAGATCGAATGTGAAGAATGAGATCTGAGGTGTCGTTTAAATATATTTGGCGAGATTAAGGTTTATGACGTGCATGCCACAAATCTAGGAAAAAGCAACACTTGGCGGGAGGCTTCTAAGCAAGCTAAGTGGGCTTGATTGTGGGGATAATTCCACAGTTAATCGCACTTGAGCTAGAGGCGATCTAGGATGGGTGACCTCCTGGGAAGTCCTGGTTACTGGGTGCAAGCCCCGGAAGTGATTATTGATGCTATGTGATTCATTTCACTAGTTTCAATCCCACTTCTTCACCCCTGTGAGCATCACTCGATGCAATGAGTGTTAAGTGAACTATTCAAAAATCATGAGAAATTAGTCAGTTGTGACTACCTCTCATGAAAATGGTCATATGTGAATGACTTACTTTACGCAACTGAATCCCAAAATGATATCTAATATAATGAATTGCGTAAACCCCCTAATACTTAGCTTCTAAAATGGTTTTGCATGTAACTCTTGCAGCTAAAAACATATCCCTCAAAGCTAGGGATACTTTTTTGCTTTTTTTCTTTTCGCTTTTTCATGAAAAGTTGTCCAGCATGCAACGAGGATTCTGCAGTTTAGGGGGGGACTGGACAACTTGCCGGCACTTGCAACAGACAGTTAGTGAGGGAAATCTTCTATGATTTTTCTGGATTGAGGGGCCTTGGTTGACTAGCCAGCTCTGTGCAATTTTCCAGAGCAGTGATGTTGGGGTGCAATGCGCATTTCTAGAGGGTAGTGCAGTTGGCCAGTTCTGCGCAATTCTGGAGAACAGTGTAGCTGGCTTGGCTACTCTGCGCATTTTTTGGAAGCTAGTGCAGCTGGGTCAGTTTCTGCACAAATCCTATAGGTTGTTCATTTGGTTGAAACTGCGCAACTTTCTAGAGCAGTGTCAGCAGGCTTGCTCTGCAGAATTTCCAGAGCAAGGTTGCATGGCCTGATCTACATAATTTTTGAGTGCAATGCAGTTTTTGGGCTTCTTTGCACATTTCTAGAGAGGGAGATAAGCTTCTCTATAGATTTTCACAGTTTTGTTGGACAACTGGCTAACTGGATGTAAACCAAGTGTTTGTGCACTTTTGGTTGACCGGCAGGACAAGTGAGTTGTTCACAAGCAGTGAAACAACAGATGAACTCAAATAAGCACAAGTAACTAATTAGTGTAGGATAGATGCCATGATTTCAAGGAGGGATGCTCCGAAACGAAGTGAAGGAAAAATTTTGGAGGGTGGTTGTAGCAGGTACAACATTGGCGACACACTGGTGGAACTCTAACTCTCTGTATGGACCTTGTTTGTGAAAAGCAAGTTTAACTCCTCCAGAAGTATTGTTCGATTCTTCAATCATCATGGCTTCAACACTAAGCTTGAGTTAGAGATATAGTCCCTTACCATTCTCTTGATCGGTCAACACACATTCCAAGCCAAGTCGTGTCAGTTTTTTTGATTGGGGATCAAGGATATATTGCTACACAAGTAATAAAGATGTTAGAGTCTTAGTTTCATCTCTGGTGTTTCTCCGTTTCCCACAGGCCTAGACCATACCCCAATGGAGTCATGAAAGGAGACAAGCATCGCTCCATTGCAATCGAGCCTGGTCAGTACCTCGGCGAAGTTACTTGCATCACCTTTCTATGTAGGAAGCCTTTCTCTTCTTTCGCCTTATTTATTTTTTTCATTTTTCATTTTTCATTTTTTGAAGAACTATGCATAAGAATTTTAGAGGTGGAAGAGGGATCCTGACTTATTGAGAGTAGAAGAGGTTGTCCCTTCAAAGGAGTATTTTATATATACCTCTGACAATACTTGTTAAGATTTCCCCCCTCACCTTACTCTACTTGACTGATTTGACAAGGGTTAACCCAAAAGAACCGATTAGAGTAGGTGGTCCTACTTAAAGTGCAAGCATTATGTTTCCACCAAGACTCACTTGAACAGAATGTATTTTCCATAAGGGTATCATCGACTAAAGACATCAATTTCTTTCATAAAGAGTGAGGACAATAGATAACCATGTGTTTATAGTAGTACAAGTCCTCTTGTCCTTTACCTCGCTTGTCTCGAGAGCCACACATGGTTTCCTGAGAAACTAAACCTATGGGTGAAAGACAAGCAAAAACAGAAAGAAAAGGAGAGAAGTAAATGAATAAAAGAAAGAAAACAAAGTAGGAAAATGATCCTGATTTAGACAGGAACGCGACAAATTACAGAGATAACCATAAATACAAAGATGAGATAACCGTAAATACTGAGATGCAGCGGAAATAATACTTCATTTCATTACTGTAAAATACTGAAATGTGCTTACAAACAGAAATGGAAAGAAACCAGCTAGGGCGATGGTAGCTTATCTCTGAGAAGAGATGTGGCGGCTACATGCCTCTGAACTATTCCGAACTGTCTTACAATGAGGCTCGAAGGCCTATTTATTGTTGAGAAACAATGGAAAACCCTTCACATCCCGAAACCTGACCCTAGAAGATGAAACGCCAAATTGTGGGCCCCGTTTGGGTAAATTGGTACATCAATTTCCCGGGGTCGTAACTTTGGCATACGATCTCCGTTTGACGCGTACGATAGCTCGTTAGAAAGATCTATCCGAGTACTACCACTTTGGGAGGCACCCCATATTCCCAAAAAAACGTCGTTTAGGGCCTTAAAACGGCTCCGGAAGTTCAGGACCCGAAAAACTGCTAAAAATAGTAAACTGTGCTACAATTTAGGAAACTAAAAAAGCTGAAAGAGACAGTTGTGGGGGTCCAAATGGGATAGGTGGGTGGCCACCAACATCCACCTGGATCATTCCTCCCCCCTTAGGAAGCAATGTTCCCCATTGCGTTGAGTTCCTCCATCTGCTGAACTTGTCCTGCAATCTCTGATGTGTCCAGTGATGGTGGGAAGCATGGTCGATGATGGTCCACATTGAACATTTGGTGCAGGCGAAGGAATGGAGGAATGATGTGCTCCAAAGCATTGTTCCCCATAGCCTTGGTACTGCTGTAAGGACCATGTTGGAGTGATCTGAGCCTCTGATGGGTTCTGGTAAGGCGTTCTTTCTGTCGATGCAACCAGACTTTGTTGCCCACCTGAAACTTGTGTGGTACCCATGTGGGTGAGGAGAAGTTGTTCCTGTGTTTTGTCATGACCGTATCCCTTTGCTGCTGCTGCTGCATGGAGGAACCCTTTGTAGGGGTCATGGATGTAGCAACGATCTTCCCCTTATTTTGGGAGTGGACCAGACAGATGAATTTCCTGGTCTGTGATATGAGCTTGCTGCCTTTCTTGGTAGTGATCAAAGATGTGGCGGTAGGTGGGGCTACCTCTAGTATCCTGTATAATGAATTATTCAAAGAAATAATGACAGCACGAGGCATGGACTCATACACAACATGTTGCCTCCACAAGTATGGTTGGCCTAATAATACATCACAAACATCCAGAGATGTAACATCACACAATACCTCGTCTGTGAAGGGTTTGATGTTGTAGGGAAGGCGGCACTGCTGGCGAACTTTGAGATCTCGTCCTTCATGAAGCCACCCGATACTGTACGGCTGTGGGTGTGGTGTAGTCGGTAGGCCCAACCGCTTCACGACCTCTACTGAAATGAGGTTCTTTTGGCTGCCACTATCAACAATGAATTGTAGCGGCGAACCCTTCACCCACATCTGTGAGTGGAAAAGACGCTCCCCTTCCTCTGGATTTTCGGGCTCATCTTTCTGGATCTTGGCAGTGGCAACAGTGGCGCTGGGATCCGCATCAATGATCTGCTTCCCTTTGCAATTCCCCTTGTCGGGTTCTGGCTCAGGGTCGGAACATGCATCTGATTCGGAAGCCTTCAACTCAGCCACTAGTGACTGCTTGGTCCGACACTCACTTGTGTTATGAGTGGGACTCTTGTGGAACTCACACCACTTCCCTGTGTCCTTCTTCGGCTTCATGGTGTTGTTCTTTTCTTGCGGCTTCGACGGGTTGTCTTGGGTCACCCCGCCTTGGCTTTGTCCTTTGGGCTTCGGATTTGCAGATCCAAAGTCTCGCTTCTTCTGTTTGAACTTTTGCTCGATTTTGACAGCGTATCGGTATGCTATGCCGAGTGAGGAGATGTTCAAGAACCCCATCTCTTCCTGGATGTATTTGTGTAGGCAGCCGCGGTATTTGAGTACCAGATGCAGCTCAGAATCTTTGATACCCAACTGTGTGCGAAGGGTATGAAAAATGTTTGTGAACTCCGGCACATCTTGGTCTCGTCCCTGCCACAGTGTGGTCCATTTGATGTATTTTTCCTCATAGCTTCTGACACGGTAGTACTGCTCTTTGATGGCATCCCGGAAGTCATTCCAAGTGGGTGCGGCTGAAAATAGTGAGCCTGTACTTTCATCCTTCTGCTCGCAGTATGTTTCCCACCAGTCCTTGACGTGGGGGGCTGCTTTGAGAAGAGCAAAAACAATCTTTTCCCGACTTGAAAATTCGTGAACAGAAAAATACCCATCTAGCAGATTTAACCATTTATCTACGGCATCTGCGTCTATTTGACCCTCGAAGATGGGGATTTCAAAATTAACTTGTACCTTAAACGGTGTGGCGTTTCCAGAGTCGCTGTTGGAAGCCGATGCGTCGCCTCTGGGTAGCCGCTGAAGGATCTGCGCAAAGCTATCCATCATCGCGTTCCTTTGCCGCTCGAGCGCTTCTTCGAGCAAGATTTTGATAGGATCTCCTGCCCCTTCGTCTTTCTTCTCATCCGCCATGGGAGGCCGTCGGGATTTGTGAGGCTGGTCTTGCAAAGGTTCGACCAGTTCAAGCCCTAACTCCTTATATCCCGACCTCATTGGGGACATGCAAAGAAAAACAGAGAAAAAGCAGATCGCTCTGATACCACTGATCCGGATTTAGACAGGAACGCGACAAATTACAGAGATAACCATAAATACAGAGATGAGATAACCATAAATACTGAGATGCAGCGGAAATAATACTTCATTTCATTACTGTAAAATACTGAAATGTGCTTACAAACAGAAATGGAAAGAAACCAGCTAGGGCGATGGTAACTTATCTCTGAGAAGAGATGTGGCAGCTACACGCCTCTGAACTGTTCCGAACTGTCTTACAATGAGGCTCGAAGGCCTATTTATTGTTGAGAAACAATGGAAAACCCTTCACATCCCGAAACCTAACCCTAGAAGATGAAACGCCAAATTGTGGGCCCCGTTTGGGTAAATTGGTACATCAATTTCCCGAGGTCGTAACTTTGGCATACGATCTCCGTTTGACGCGTACGATAGCTCGTTAGAAAGATCTATCCGAGTACTACCACTTTGGGAGGCAACATCGGTCCATGGACCCATATTGCCCCAGATTCCCAAAAAAACGTCGTTTAGGGCCTCAAAACGGCTCCGGAAGTTCAGGGCCCGAAAAACTGCTAAAAATAGTAAATTGTGCTACAATTTAGGAAACTAAAAAAGCTGAAAGAGACAGTTGTGGGGGTCCAAATGGGATAGGTGAGTGGCCACCAACATCCACCTGGATCAGAAAACAAGCCACACAAACAAAGTAAACAAAGAAAGCATGAAAACAAAGCAAAACAAGAAAGAAAACACTACTCCTACTCCTAAACTAAATAGTGCATCGGTCGGCTCACGTGAAGTGATATTTCCTATGCAACCATCAGTGCATTGGTTGACCGATGTTGGTGAAGGTGCGGTCTATGAGCACGAAAAACATGTAAATGAAAAAACATTAAAGATATAACAGTGAAGATCAACACTCTCCGATTTTAAAAATATCCAAAAAAAGAAAAGAATAAAGGCACAAGACAAGCATTATGTGGACGTATCATCGTCATGCTTCACACTGCGTGCAAATGAAAAACATGTACACTCTTATCATCATGACAAATGAGAAAACCTAAGAAATAAATATAACTTACGCTTAGTAAGAGTTCACATTTTGTATGATTCCTCCAATGCATGAGTGATGGGATCATGTGATTTGAGTGGAGGATGGGAATTCTGTAAATTAGATTGATCTTCAATGGAAATAGGTGAGTGATGAGGAGCCTTGGGTGTTTCAATAAATTCCTGATCTAGGGTGGAATCAACCTCAAGGCAGTGAAGACCTGACATAACCATCATCTCGAGCTGAAGTGCCTCGACAGCTTTTGGGGATTCCACTTCATCAATAGATAGATCATCGAAGGCAAGTGGTTTAGAAAGATCAACAATGAATGAATCATCATCGTGAACGAATGAAGGAGAAAAGAGATCATGACAACCATGATAAGAATATTCGATGTGTTCATCGGAATCCTCATGGTGTGATGAATCATACAAATGGGTTGATGCGAAGCAAGAATGTTCCCCCTCTACATTTCCGAAAATGACAGATGAAATATTGAGTGGATTTGAAAACACAGATGTGTCCTCTCCGCTATGCAATGACAAATTGACATTTGGTGTATTCTGTGAATGGTCAGAAATAGATGCATCCAGGAATGTATTCTCACATGGAAAAACAACAATGGTAGAATCACTAAAGATGTCAGACAAAAGTGAATTAGGTGTGGATAGAAGGAGGTCATCCTTCACCGCAGGTTCTTCTTTGGATTCCCACACATACTCATCATAAATGATATCACAGGTTAGTTGTTCAACACAAAATCTGTCGACAACTTGATCATCATGAACAACAAGTGTGCATTCTGGAATGTGAAAACACAACACAGTTCAATCCATAGGATCAACACAACGCTGGGACAAAGGTTGAGGAACTAAATCCATGTGACAACCAACAGTCTTGTCAGCTAAATATGTGCAAAGATCAAAGGCGGGTGGGGTGGGAGGATGTGACAGTTGAACAGATAGATGCACACCTTCTACTGCCTCACACTGTGGGGCCAAATCTGTTTTATGAGATGAGGACGGACAGTCACTTGTGACAGTGCCCTTGTCCTCCTTGGATTCGGAAATTTGAACACCGAGCTATGCTGGGAGGGGTTCGAATGATTCCAAGATATGCAGATTCTAATATATGTGAAGAAGATATTGAAATATTCCATTGAGAAATTCCCAATCAATTTCATCCCCTAGGAATTCGTATGCGAGATTACGAAAATGATACCAACATTGCACCACAGATTCATCCGGAGATTTTTGTAATCAGAGAATTTTTTTATTAAGTTCCTAACTATCAAAGTTATGGAAATCATGACATAACTCTAAAACAAGGTGACCAAATGAGTGAATAGATCTTTCGGTCAGTGTGTTAAGCCATTCCAATGGATGCCCATGAAGTGTGAATGTGAACTATGTGTAGATCACATAATCCTCTCGAGATTCGATGTGTTCACGTATATTGGAAAAAGAAAGACTATGCCTATCCCAAGTTGTTAAGTCTTCACCTGCATATTTTTTCTGTGACAAGAGATTCCAGAATTCATCCTAGACTTCAAAGTCATCTTCATAAGACAAACATATTAGAAGGCAAAGTGTAACATAAGACATGATAGATGTGTGAAGATCAAAACAGATTTTGAGAGCTCAGCTTCTCATCTAGCCCTCCTTCTAGCGCCATAAATGTTGACGATGCTAGACCAGTCAATATGTCACAGATCTCCCAGGTAAGAAGTCCCAACTAGACCTCAGACAGTTTTGAGTAGGATTCCCAGCAGTGGATAGTAAATTTATGCCTTGATTTTGATAGTTCGCAAAGGTAAGAAATATATCCTTGTCAGAAGCAAGTGTGTGACCTTGCAGCGAGTTAGGAGAGATACATGGGGAGGTTCTAACACATAGAAGGGGGAAAGAAGTGTGCCCCTTAGAAGCCTATAATAGTATGCAACCTGAAAGGAACACATGATCTAAATGACATCACAAATTGGAAAGAATAATAGTTGACAATCCAAAGTGATGTGTTAAACCAACAACACGCTTCAAGAAGATTCGTACAATCACATATGGAATAGTCCATACATCAAGGTGTAAGTAAAACTATATACATTGCTAAAGTAACCATAATAGTTGAACTACAATAACAACATATGCATGAAACGTGCTCGCTCTATTATATTATATAAAGTGAAATTTCCTTCCACATATATGACCATGACAGCCACTAGCCCCAATAGTGGAATGTTATAGTCAACGCCGCCTACTCCTCCAAAGAGATGTGCTCGCTTGGCACTGTGGAGAAACCAAGGCTCGTCACAATACCCTCCAAACCCTCTATAAGAAATTCCTAGCAAAATCTTGGCTCCCAAAAGCCTGTTCTATGAGTTATGAGGTTTTATTTATAACAATGGGTGGGGTGACCCTTGACATTCCCCTTTGTGACTCTTGGACTACCTCATGACTCTTTACATGACTGTTTGTATTCCACTAATGACACTTGGAATTTCACTTTAAATCATGTTTAGGAAATGATACATTTTCCACATATACCCATGTGGGACAAAATTAGCTTGATTCTGCCAGACAAGAAAACGCTAAGATTTGGACGACTGTGGAAAGACCACCTCATCAACCTTGTCTTTGTGATGCTCAGTGATGAACTGGTACCATGTTTGATAGTGTGCAATGGTGTCCATGTACTCTTTGATGAAGTCCTTCTGGAAACAAACTCTTTCCTCCATTTCTTCCGGGTATACTGATTTGGAACCTTAGTCTAACTCATCTTGTAACATGCACAACTTAGTCTTGAGCATGGCCAGACCGGCGATGTACATCCGCATGTTATATGCACTAACTTACAAATCTACGCTGGTGGCCATAAGAATCAACTGATTGAAGTACGCATCAAGATCCAGCCTAACTTAGTTCTTCTCTTTGGCCTCAATGAGCATACCAATCAATGGGGTGCCATACTCCCTCACCACAACATCCAAACTTCTGTACAACCGAGCATATGAAGCCTCGATACTAGTGATGAGAGATGGGAGTTCCTCATAGTTCCATATCTGACTTTGAATGTGTGCTTTGTTAAACTCAACTTGTGCCTTCATCATCTTGTGCAAGTGAAGTGGGGATCCCTTTTACCTCATTTTCCATGTATGTACATGATCAACTGTGTCATGTATGTCTGCGAGCGTTCGCGCTATCTTGGTGCAGTGTTGCTAATGACCATGTAGGTGAACAACTACCTTGTGCATGGTGATGAACCTATCATACAATCTCCACATAACTATCTCAAGAGCCGATACTTCAGCAGGTATGGTCATTTTCATCTCTGCTCTGATGGATCCTATTGATTGTTCCTCCCTCTGCTTGGCCTCTTGCAATTCCTTAGCCATGCACTCTTTTTCTGCTATCAAGAACCTAACACTTGAGTTGGTGGCTTTGGCATAAGACTTTGTAGAATCAGCCATGGCAGTTGGATGTTTCTGTACATCTAACACAAACACCTGTTTTTCCAAGTGTGCAGGTGATGCATTCTCATCTGGGGTGTGCGCTCTATGTTCTTGTACGACTCTATGCTGCGACACATCAAAGGTTATGGTATACATCTCTTCCCTGGATAGTCCCCAAGGAGAATGGTATCCCTGTGTTCACTTGAGACTTGCTCTATTGTTGGAGCTGTTGAAGCATGTGGAGTTACCTCAGTTGTTATTGGCATGAGGTCGGTATCCTTATCCTGTTCCAGCTACTCCACCTCCATGTCCATATGTTCTATTATTTATTCATCCCATAGAGAAATTTCTTGTTCTTGTGACTGCTCACCCTGTTCCTCATCTATTGTTGGCTCAAAGTCTTCAACCTATATTGGTACAGTTTGCGTTGTATGCGCATCTTGTACTTCCTCTTGTTCTGGTTCCTATTCCTGTTCGTTTTCATGCTCATGTTGCGCTTCCTTCTCTATTCTGTGCAGCTCTTTTTCTTTCCTTAGCTTCTACTGTACTTCCTCCAACATCCTCTCAGTATCTTCCATCCTTTTTTTTTCTCTCTTTATTTGCAAAATCTTCTTGTCATGTTGTCACCTCTTCGTATCTATCTCCAAAGCTACTTGTTGTAGCAACTACAACCACCCTGCAAAATTTTGGCCTGCACCCAATTTTGGAGCCTCCCTTGAGAGTTTCACGTGATGGCTGCGCACACTCAGGTTCACTCCATAAGTTCATGTGAATATTCGCACCCACCTTTCTTGATCATTTCACCCAATTTTTTCATGTTGATGTCAATTTCATGCTTGCGACCATGTTCTAGTTATACTTAGGGTCTCTGCTTCATGTTTACTTGTTTGTGTTCACTATGTAAACATATGTCGCACTCACACACGGAATCACATACATTATTGTGCAAGCATCGTCACCGTCGACCAACAATAAATCACAAGTGTCACGCTTGTTGCTTACACCATCGATCAATCATGTTGAGCATGTGTGTTTGGATGGTTTGATTCATCTCGTCGTCAAGGCATGTAAGTGTTTGTTTGCAATATCACGTATGCATCTTTCGCTTGCTCACACACTTAGTCATTTTGTTGAAGTTCTGACGACCGGATTACCCTCTTACAGTCGAACCATCACCCCACCATCGACTCGATCGACTGTCACCTAGAACAATGCAGAATCCCCAAGAAATCCATTTCAAGTCGCGTTGTCTGCAAGCAAATCAATCAACCTTCATGCTAGTCAACCGGAGAGTTTAACCCGACAGCCACCGTGGACTGACTCCCCTCAAAAATTATGCCGAGACTGCAGACCTTGCCTGCTCTGCTAATTGAAAAAGTTGCACAGACAGGCCAAACAGACACCAAGCGCCCATCCCTGTCTCCCTCAGAAAATTATGTAGCTTTTCCAGCCATCCTTCCTGACAGTCGACTGGCTGCTCACCAAGAAAATTACGCATTTTTCATGAGAAAGCCCTCTACTGCCCAGTAGTCTGCTCTGTTATAGACATTTTTGTGCCTCGCGTCAAGGAGCATGGAATGTCAATAATTACAGGGATCCTCAGTCCCTAAATATGTTGTTCTTACCCCTAAAAGAACAAGGTCATCAAACAACAGCACTTCCAATCAGTTCTCCACCTGAAAACACTTCAAAACAGGCTTATTTTGGATCATGTCAGCTGCTTAACTGAGCATCTGCGCTGTATTGCAACTGTCCCACTCTGTACCTGCGCTGGAAGTCAAAAACAATGAAGGCTACCTGCGCTGGGCGAGATTGGCCAAGTGGCACAGTCCTCCTGCAAGGTGTCAATTGCCCAGGAAGCTTCCAAAATGACACTTGGTTCATGAGATTCGCCCTGTGATGAGTAAGAGGTACTTGATCACCATGTGTAAGCAAGGATCTCCAAGTGGACACACGAACTGAAGATTAACTGAAGATGGAGAGGACACTAGTCAGCTATATGCCAGCCTCCAGCTGACTCATCCTTTCCTCTTCCCTCCTATATATAGAGCTCTTCTATGAGGTCTAGGGAGGCTGGAATTTTGTATAAGCAAGGAGGTGCTGTTGGTATACTGCCAGGATTATTGGGTGATTGTTTTACTAGAGGTGAAGAAGAGAGTTCTTGCTGCCGAGGAGGTGCTGCTGGATTGGGGCCAACATCATTGGTTGTAACTTCCTCTGGAACCCTGTTACTTTCTATCAATAAAGTTTGCATGTTCTTCTATATACTTGTTTTACATAGATGCTTTTGTGTTTACATGTATATTTGATGCAACCTAATCCATGCTTCAATTATGATTGCTTGTATCTCGTAGTTTGCTCCCTTTTGTTGTGCAGATTCTGTGTGTAGCTGGATCGGCTTGGAGAGTAAAGAGCTGGGAACGGGATACAAAGCGAGAAGGACAAGGATCGACTAAGCGCAAGACACCAGGTTGGTTGATCCTCTTTCTATTCTCTCTGTGCTTTCATAAAGATGAACATGAAAACTTTGTCATTTAGTTGTTGCTAAAGTCTGTCACCTTTAGAAAGGGTTAGTGTCATCCGCATCGGATACTTTTCCCCACAACATGCTCAGCTCAAAAACTACGTAGAAGTGACCAGCAGGCCAGCCTCCCAGCATCAGTGCAGTTTTTCCTACCAGTAGTTCCTGGGAGCTGACTAACAGTTCCCCTCAGGAATTGTGTAGCTTTTGCTACCAAGCTCTAGTAGCTGACTGCCAATTCCCTCTAGGAATTCTGCAATTTTTGCTACCAAACTCCAAGCAGCAGATTACCAGTTCCCCTCAGGAATTGCACATTTTTTTTTTCCAGTGACTATGGTGCAGGTAAATTCTCAATGCGGACACAAACAATTCCTCTAGCCCAAGAGAGTGGGTCTAGCCACAATCAAACAATCTATGGAAAATCTCCTTAAGCTAGAATCAATTAAGAGGGCCTACCTCTTAGAATGTTATTTCGCTTGGTGATGATCCTGATTCCTCTCCCCAGCTATCTTCTGTTTCCTTCCTTTGAATACTAGAAACAAGTCAACAACAACAACAACAACAAACGTGGTAGCATAAAATATTTTATTCAGCCTACTTAATAGGTCAAGGAACATTAAGCCATAAAGATGTAAAATGACACTTCATGTAGGAAATCAATCAATAGTTGTATTATATAAATCAGAAAGACATAACAACCAGTGCCTTGACATTTCTAGTCTCCTCCAACGTATTTGAGTTCCCACACTTTTGCTAGCACTTCATGGATAGCCCCAACAATGGAAGTTTTAAGGCCTCTTTCCCTCTAGTCCCAAACCAAACCAAAAACACACTATTCTCCCTCAAACATACACTAAAAATCTACAAGTTATAGATGACTTGTTGATCATTCAAACTCACTCCAAAACTTGTTTAGCTTGGGAAAAGAGAGGTTTATATAGCTTGGATGGATGGGAGATGGTTCCTCTCATCATGGGAGAAGGTCTTATCTCTTAAGTTTGTTCCATCCTAATAGGGGAAAAGAGCCTAAACTAACTTCCTCAGCTCCATCCGGTGCAACCATCTACCAGACTTCCGTTACGAAGCTTCTAGACATGGAAGCTTCGGCTCCATATTTAAAAAACCTTCCAAAAGAGGATCGACGCAACTGAAAAAGGGCTCAGTCACTCCGTACAGCGCAAGGGCTAGTTTTAATCTCTAAAAATCTGCGCGAGGAGGAAACTGGTCAATAGCATCGGTCTTGTGAACTGGGATAAAAGGAATATTCTTGGGAAATGATGCAAAGGGGAATTATTCTGCTCATGAAGAGGGACATACTAGGAGTTTATTCATGATGGGAAAGCATGTCGGGTTCATTGTAGAGGTCCTCCAGGATCGTGGATGGGGAGTACAGGGACAGTGGCAAAATGTTGTGTAACATATGCCCCCTAAAGCGTAAAGGCAAAACTAGAGTAAGGGTTGAAATGCTTTACAAGTAGAAGCGAGGAACTAGAGTCCGTCACAGGAAAACCTGCAAGCAAGCATAGATACTCATACATCACTAAAAACTCTGAATAATGATAGATGAATCATGGATCACATATAACAACTCATGGTATGGTCGCAGCCATCCATCTGAAAGAGACATGTATATCAATATGATCATGTCACATCGCCTCACAACCTGGACTTGTGTAATCTGAGCCTAGCATCTTGCGCTCCAAATGACCTGATCAAAGCAAAAATCCTAACATGTGAATGAATGTGTTGAAGTTGAACATGCTAGAAAGTCACTTGATTACGGGTCAATGATGTTAATCGTTATCAAGCGTGAGAGAAACCACCAATAATGAAAATGGCTCTCAAGGTACCAGCAGCACAGTTCACGGAATCTGAATAAAGGAACTGATGTCGAATACTCGTGAAATCACCCTATCAAAAGCCAATGATGTGAGCTTGTCATCGAGTGCGAATAACTTTCCATTAGGGCATGCAAGCTCTAAGGTACCGGAAGGGAGTCTGTCGGCCAACTTTCTGGATAATGAGCTGAAGTCGACAAGAGGCAACCGTGTCAAAGGAGGGCCATGATGTATCCCACATCATCGACACAAGACAAAAGGATGCAAATGATTTCAAATGATATAGAGAATCAGGAGTAAGTGTAACTGTAGAGGGACTAACTCTTGAAAATATTGGTGACAAAATTCTGGAGTTTGGCAGCTTTTGGATCCATAGGATCAGTGGTCATGATGATGTGGTAGAGATCAAATGGAAGGAAAAAATGAATGGCCTAACCCAGGAAGGTCAATGATGAAAAGGAGGATATCCTAACCTGACACGAAGTAGAAAGTGTCATGTTCAAGAGTGAGCTGCTAACACGACTGATAGAATTTCCAATTTTCCCCCACCATTTCTAGTAGGTACCCCAATTATTTTTTATCGCAAGCTTGAAGGGGATAGCATGTGCTTGTACTGTAAGTTCATCCTTCAGATGAATCTGACCTAGTAATTTTAATGAGCCCTAGGAAAGAGAAGCTCACGTTCGTCATGGTGACGAATCCAATGTCGTTTAATGTTTTAAAGAGTTCGACAAAGGTGTAACTCGGTATCTTCTTCATATTTAGAGAGTTTCAAAAAGTCACGGAAAAGAAAACTCCACATGGTCCCTTTTCTTACATTTGTGTCTCTCGAGCCTGAAAAGGTAGAAAACGATACTTGAGAGAACCGCTTGACCATTTCAGTCAAGAAGTAACTTTTTCGTAAATAGTTCATTCCAACCCGAAAAGGGGATAAACATATACTGAGCGAACGACGTTTCACAGCTTTTAACGAGTTCAAAACAACAAGAGCTCGAAAATATTTTCGTGTTTAAAGAGTCGAAAAAAAGCTTGAAAGCAAACCCCCCATTTTTATTCTCTTTTACGAGTCAAAAATGGAAAAATACTTGACGATCTTTTCATTTGATTTATACAAGTTGAGAAATGAGTTGAAACATGACTCGAGTACCATCGTTGATAATCCGTCACCTGTTGCCCCACAAAAAAGGTAAATGCATTATCCATATTCTGAGGCAAAATAGGTCAGAAAAACTTAAAAACCCTAATATTTTATGAAAAAATGAATAAAAGGAGGCAAAAGTAATTATTTTTACCATTTACCATTTTACTTTTGTGGGAAGAGCTTTTTACCCACTTGTGCCCTAATTTTTCTGGAGTAGATTGTGAGAGATCCGGGAGGTCATTCGCCGAGCCAGAAGTTCCATGTAAGAGCCAAGACCTTAAACTCCATTTTCATACTTATTTCACCTATTTCTAACCATTTTTTGGCTTTCATAAGGAGGTTTTGTGAAAAAAAAAAATCTCCCTCGGCTGGCGCAATTTCTGGGCACAAAATTGTGCTAATCGGGGGTTGCTAAAGCTGTCAACCACGCCATCAGCGCTACTGTTTTTAAAAGAGTCATGTCGGCACCATGAACAAAACTTTTTCATGTTTTTTCTCAATTCGTTCATTTGAATCCAAATTTCTCTGGCAAAATATGTTTATTGACTTCATTATATGGTTTTTGCAGGGAAAAAATTGTGAAAAAAGGTGGATTGGAAGGAACGCGAGCATGAGGACATTCGCACTCAAGTAATGGTTGACCCAAATTGCTTGTATGCTTTAAGGAACTGTGGGCTCCTCAAATTATTCCTTACACCAGGTCTACGAGCTCAACCTGAATTGCTACTATATCTGATTAGTCTCTGGGACGTGAATCAGGAAATTTTCATGATCAGTGACCAAGAGCTGGAGTTGGAAACTTTAGACATTTATTTCATCATAGGACTATCTCGGAGAGGGGAGACAGTCAATCTATATGGGTCAAGGCCGATTAGGGCAAGTGTGACCATGCTACTTGCATAACATTTCCCAGAAGCACTCAAATCAAAAAGTGGCAAGATCGAGATTATGACTGTTCGGGATCTTGTGCTGAGAGTGTTGTTGTTGACCATCAACAAAGTGTCTGGGGCCCAAGCATAGCATGAGACCAACAAGTCGAATTTTCAGTATGCTATCGACTGCATGGTGCCCACTATCTTTAACTGGGCGGAAGCTATGAAAGTCAACATGAAGTGCCAGCTATCAAAAGCTAAGGCGGGAAACCTGAAGTAGTTTTTCTACGGGTTTGTGCTAGTGACCTTCTTCCTGGAGCGGGTTCCGTTGTTCCACTACCAGCTGGCTGAGGTGGAACCACCATTGCCATGAGACCCACAGATGGTCCGTTGGAGTGCATTGATGCCTAGGATTACCGAGGGCCAACAGATGTCCTATAAGCCCGCCTTTTTCTCATGGCTACGACGACAGCTGATCGTAGTGGAGGATTGGCCTTACAGTGGTACTGACTTCCACAGAGATTCGGATATGCCACTCCCAGAGGGGGAGGATTATGATGATGGAGGTAAAAACAAACAATTTTAATTTTTGATGTTTTTAATTGTTTTTGAGATATATGTGTTCATGACATTTTTATTTTATGAATGTAGATGTCGGACCAGAACGCCCTGTTGGGTTGTCCACGATCGCCATGCATGTTTCTCGGTAGTTCAAGGTCACTACTTATCAAGAGGGAAGTGACAATGAGGAGGAGATCGCATGGAATATCAAGGAATTGACCCATGGGATCCCAAAGTATGACCGAATGGGTGATGTCCCACGCCAGTATCATAGGCATATGGTGGGGGTATCAAATCAGATTTTCCAACTGCTAACTCACATAGTCCGAGAAGTTACATGCTACCATGAGCATCATGTTGTTTAGTTCATAGGTCTAGCATTCCACATTTTTAAGGTCTGTGAGCCACGGATGTATAAGGCCTGTGATCCACCGATGTATTTGAACACACATATTATTTTTGGGGTTTTGATGTATGACAAACATGATCCACACACACACACATATGCTATATTTCCTTTCTTACTATGGTACAAATGTTTTGTATTTTGAGTTTTTACATGTTTCGCAAATGTCTATCCAGCACATAATTAGCTAACACATCTGTTAATGTATTCATGTGTCTAGGAATCTGATGATATGTGATGTAATCAAAATTTCTCTCTAGTAGACAAATACGTAGATACATTCTCAATATATTAGGGTTTTTGATAGAATATTTCCCATTAAGTTGAAGAACAACAAGTTGTGAATCAAGGTTGACAGCCAATTCCTGAATGCCAAGAGCGATAGCTTATGACAATAATTCGATAATTGCATTGTACTCAGCGATGTTATTAGTTGTTTGACCTAGATATATACCTTGAAGATCAATCAACTCACCATGGGGGTCATAAATGGCACGTGCCGTGGATGATAGACTCTGGGTACTACAACAAACACCATCAGCGAAACCGATGTGAGGAGACACCAACATTTACAAAGCAGGAAGAAACATAATAAGCAAGAAAGTTTCTTGCAAAACAACAAACCAAACCACACTATACAAAATGAATAACACAATTTTGTACAAAAGTAACCATGCAAGGTGACCTAAGCATAGTACTTTTTGAGAGAGTCTGTGCTTGGACTCGGGTAATCATTCAACATAGATGAAAAATAGAGTTTTACCGTTGACATGACGAGTAAGCATCGACTCGTCCAAACAATAGAGTAGAACTCATATAATGTTGTGCCCCCAAGCCCCCTGGGCGAGGGAGGGTTACAAGTCAGAAGATGAAAACCCCATTGCAATAATGGGAAATCAGTAAAAACGTGGGGAGGGAGAAAAAACATGAACCCATGAAGAGATAAAGGTGCCCTCAGTTGAAATATCTTAACAATGTCAGGAGAAACTGACATGTCAATAGGCAGTGGAGAAGAGAACTTCTCAAGACACATAGACATGATCGTTGGGCCGGAACCAAGCCACAGGGATTGAGAATATGCAACAAGAGATGTTCTTGAAACAAGATGATCAGAGGATACCGAAGGTGAAGACAAAACAATTTCCACGTAATCAATTTCAGTGGGACTTAACGGCATAACCTATCCCCATGTATCAACAAGTTTTGACGAAGGAATGACCCAAGGATCAGACTTGACTGAAATCATGTTGACATAGGCAACATGAGGTGGGCGTGGAAATATGCTCATCAAGGCAAGGATCTTTAAGATTCCTTCCCCCACACTCTCATAAGGAGCACCGATGTCCTTGACATACGGAACATGGCCATCCAAGGAGGAAGAGGCAAAGAAGGACAATTGGTCAATTGTTACTATCTTCCCTTGATGGCAAAAACAAATCACATGGAAAAGGGAGGAGGCTACAACATGCATGGCATGGGCCCAGCTCCATCCGAGTAGAAGATTGTAGTTAAGATTAGCATCAGCGATCTCTACTTAGACATGTACTCTCTTTCCCTCCAAAGTAATGGCAAGGTTGGGAAGGAAACTGAATGGTTGCGAATCGCGTCTGTCGAAAGCTTCTAGAGTTTTAGTGGACTAGTTCAGAGTAGGAGAACCAATTACCTTCCAACACACGATAGGCATGATGCAGGTAGAAGCACCTTCTTCAATGATGGTCCTATGAATGGTTTTCTCATTTATGATTACCTGAATGAGAAAGGCAATTTGATGAGGTAAACGTGGAACATGGTTTTCCAGGTCAAAACAGATGAGATTAGAGTCAGCTGGATCAATACTCCCAATAGCCGACAGTAATTATTTCCGTTGTGAAGGACAACTTTGAAGGACCTTGAGAGCAGACATAGTTGATGGCACTTGAGCCAAATCGTCAACAATATTATAATGTTGAGCGGCTTGAGTATTGGAATTATACAAGGACTTTTGAAGCACACCTCGAGATGGTGGTCGAATGGAGGAATCAGGATTAGGTTGCTCTATATGGAGAGGACCAGAACTAGATGGGGTAGAAGAATAAGGGGTACCTTATTTTTCTTTCCCTACTGACGGGGTAGGAGTTTGATAATCTTTTGACCTGGTAAGCACGTTGATCGGGGTACTCATCATGAACACTTGGGAACCTGAGGAAGCGAATGACTAAGGTTGGTCTACCATTTGAGTCTGTTGGGACAAAAAGGGCTATTTTAGGACAACGGGGGTCCCTTTGACCAAACGGCTAACTTTAAACCATCTGGGAAAATCCTTAGTATAGTGATCCTCCTCACAGATGAGGCATGGATAATTGGGTTTCCATTGGGAAGCAGACGACTTAGGAGGACCCTGTTTTGGGGCATCGGCTTTACCCTTTCCTTTTCCTTTCTTCTTACCTTTAGAGGATTTATCCATTACGGTAGACTAAACAGTGTGAACCTCCGAGGTTTTACCAGGGTCAGATGAATTTTGAGAGGAATCATTGGGAGCAGTGTTGGAGACCAACTTCTATTTGGAAGAAGAGTTTGCAAGGGTCTGAGTCACTGAACCAATTATTCCATCAACAAGAGGGGTAGCCGGAGACTTAGATGTCGTCAGATTAGATGATGGTCTGGGCGCATCGGGTAACACATCATAATCCGTCAAATTTGGAATATACAAGGTCTAGATACTGGGCACGCGCGATGGTTTGTTCCTCAGTGACGCATCCACCCATAGCAATGTCCTTAGCAATTTTGTTGACAAATGATTTGGTGAACCACTCAATCAACAACTGATTAGCAATTTCAAACTTAACTAGATGGTGCCTACAT
The DNA here is from genome assembly GCA_031772625.1 of Pinus tabuliformis. Taxonomy (NCBI): domain Eukaryota; kingdom Viridiplantae; phylum Streptophyta; class Pinopsida; order Pinales; family Pinaceae; genus Pinus; species Pinus tabuliformis. The sequence continues at coordinate 307,142,106 of CM062811.1, forward strand.
CTCCATTCATGGATGTGATTGGAGATGTGAGTCGTAGTGTCTTTCTTTAGCGGCGTTAACAGATGGTGCCAGTTTCATAACGAATTGGCTGCTGTAAATGTGTAAGAAAGGCCATGGAGAGAGTGTTAAAGTCATGATAGGTATTTCAAAGTAGCTCAATATACCATTTGGTTGCAGCCCATGTAAGAGTTCATTGGAAAAGATGAAGACGAATGGAATAATCAACGTAGGAATTTGAGGAACACCGGAGGTGATATGTCATCACATGGGCTTGTGGATCATCTTTTTCTTTTCCTTCAAACTTCTGAAAATCACTCGAAATCTTGGACAGAACTAGAGGCTAGTATTGTGAATGAAGAATCGAGTCATTCGTGAGTCTAGACACATCTGGCAGTTCCAGTGTAGCCAAGAATGGCAATTGGGTATTGAAAGGCATTTGAGGTCGATAAGGGGGGCCAACTAGAGAGTCCCATCCCTGCTGGTAAGGATTTTGTCCCCATAGTGGAGGATTTTGTCCATAAGGCATTTGATTTTTCCCCCACTGTAGGTTACCTTACCCATAGGGAGGATTCTGACCTTAAAATACTTGAAACTATCTGGCCAGAGGTTGTTGGTAAGAAACATATAGGTTAAAAAGTTGTTGAGCCTGATGGCCTTAGACATAAGGATTTTGCACCTGATGTCCCTGAGAAAAAGGTTCTGGACCTGCTGCCCCTGGATGAAAGGGTTTTGGAACTGCTGCCCTTGGACGTAAGGATTATGCACTTGATGTCCTTGGACATAAGGATTTTGGACTTGTTGTTAGAAAATTATATATTACGGAGCAATGGAACACATAAAATATTGCATAAATATAAACACAGAAAACGCACAAAACAAGAGAGACACAGATATGCGTGGGGTCCTATGTGGCGATATCTTTGAATATAGAAGATAATCAGGCTCCACACCCAATAATCTCCCACTTGGAGACTGATTGTATTAACTCCACCGCTGCTCCATTTGCTGGACAATGACTCCTCTTTCGACCTGGCTATTTCTCATCTTCATCGTCATCCTTGAAGACCAACTGAAACTGAGCATATTCTCAGTTTCTCCCTGGTTACAACTTTTGTTAGCATATCTGCAGGATTCTGGCTAGTGTGTATCTTTTCCAGCTTCAACTCTCCATCTTCCAACACTGATCGTATGAAATGGTACTTGAGTTGTATGTGTTTAGTCTTGGAATGAAATGCTGAGTTCTTTGCAAGATGAATGGCACTTTGGCTATCACTGTATGTTATATACCTTGGGGGGAGAATATATGGTACCAAGGGAGGTACCCAAGGTAATAATGTAATAATGGGATGGGCCATAGTAATAAATAAGGTGGTTAACCCATGTCATGTAATGGACCACAAGTAGTTAATAATAATGTAATGGGCCCATGGTATTAGTTTGATGGTATGAGGGAACCATGGTAATGACCCATGGTATTGTATGTATGAGGCCTATATAGAGGCTAGAGACTCCACTTGGAGGATAGTCAAGGATTACTGTATGAACAAGCATATGGCTTGTGGAGTGTTCTCCTTCCTTAAGGAGTGAATGTATGGTGTTGCCCTACCTTAAGGGTTTGATCAGTAAAGAAGCTTTTCTATCTATTTCTCTCTTATTTTTTCTGGGTTTATTCCATTATCATATATTTTTGGGTTAGATCTACAACAATTGGTATCAGAGCACTTTCTTGGGCACAAAAGTGGAGATTTTTTTTTATTTTTTGCAGAGTTTTCGGGGGCGACGAGTTTGCAAATCAGATCTGTACATTTTGGTGCAAGATCTGCAAAATCTAATTATATATCTGTATTCTTTGTGAAAAAATAGCCGATTTCAAAAAAAAATCGGTTGAATCGGAGTCCGGATGCAGGAGATATCGCTGATTTAAAAATCAGTGGGGTTGCAGAGAATTTTTCAGGGCAGTGAGTTTGCGGCGCAGATCTAGATGTCCTGGTGCAAGATCTGCAAAATCTAATTGTAGATCTGGAATCTTTGTGGAAAAAAACCTAATTTCAAAAAAAAAATCAGTCGAATCGGAGTCCGAATGAGGGAGATATCGCTGATTTAAAATCAGCTCTTGTTGTAGAAATTTTGGGTGACGGCGGGAGAGTAGCAGCGCAGATCTGAAATTCTAGTGTCTAAATCAGGATTTCTATCACATGGGCAAATGCAGAATGGTTGTTCCATTCCCAAAAACAGGTTATAATAGGGATTCTGAGCAATATTGATTGAATTGTGGCCATTTCAAATTTTCGCCAAAATTTTGTGATGGCGGCCCTAGATCAGAATTTGAGGGACTTGTATATATTTGATGGCTCTCATCCAGTTAAATGGCTAGCACAAATGGAGAAATATTTCAAATTGGAATACATCTATGATTATGAGACTCAGTTGAGCAGGGGAAAAATGTATTTGGACCTTGAAAGATGCAAATGGTGGCAAGAGCATCAACGTTCCAATGGAAGGTTTTTGACTTGGGATGCCTTCAAAAAAGCTCTTATAGAGCGCTTTGACCGTAAATCTAATCTTGTGGATAAGCTCACACAGACAGACACACAGCCTAGCAAAGCTTTTATTTTTACAGGAAAGAAGGAAACCAAGGAACCAAAAGGGTTATTTTTTGCTGGTATCTCTGTATTGCAGGTTCATGGATTGATTCAGAAGGAGAAAATCATTGTGTCTATCAATCCGAGTTGCAAACAAAATCTTATAAATGTCAACTTGGCAAAAAAATTGCAAGTTCCAGCGAAACAAATTGAAAGTACACAGGTTGATGATGAGGTTGTTCAAATTTATAAGGATTTGAAACTTTCTATGGATAAGTATGTGTTTCATGGTGATTTTTATGCTTCAGATATGGATAACATGGATGTTGTTTTGGGCTACCCTTGGATGGAATTAGTGGGTACTATAAATATTAATGTGCAGAAGAAATTCCTGAAGCTCTGGTATAAAAAGAAGAAAATTACATTACAGGATATTTCCATTAATAAGCAGGTAGAGTCCAAGGAGGTTGAAGCAGAAGATGTTACAGGGACTGACATATCAGATGATGAGCAGTTGATGGTCGACAATCAAACACAAACAGAGGCTGAAGCCGAAAAGGTAACAGGTGCTGACACATCTGATGAGGGTTCAGTGGTTGAAGTCATATTAGAAAAGAAGCCACGACAACAAGCACCACAGCAGGGTGAATTAAAGAAAAAGACATCGTGGGTTAAAACTTCAATATATCATCACCCACATCACCCCGCAAGAAAACAACCAACAAGATGGCAACCAACTAGCCACAAGGACAACAACCCCCGTATGATGGATAGCAAGGAGCATAGATCCACCTACTACACATCAACACAGAAGAGCTGCCATGGTCAACTTCCATCTCAAGCGAGCGAGGCACCAGCGAGATCGAGGGTTCACATTTCTCTTGGATGGCTAGATGCACTTGCATGGTATCAGTGGACTACTCTTTTGAGTAGATCTTATTATTTGTGTTCTTCTCATGTTTCGAGGACGAAACATGCTTAGGGGGGCGGAATGTTATATACCTAGGGGGGATAATATGGGGTACCAAGGGAGGTACCCAAGGTAATAATGTAATAATGGGATGGGCTATAGTAATAAATAAGGTGGTTAACCCATGTCATGTAAGGGACCACAAGTAGTTAATAATAATGTAATGGGCCCATGGTATTAGTTGATGGTATGAGGGAACCATGGTAATGACCCATAGTATTGTATGTATGAGGCCTATATAAAGGCTAGAGACTCCACTTGGGAGATAGTGAAGAATTATTGTATGAACAGGCATATGGCTTGTGGAGTGTTCTCCTTCCTTAAGGAGTGAATGTATGGTGTTGCCCTACCTTAAGGGTTTTGAGATTAATAAGAGAAGCATTTCTATCTATTTCAATCTTATTATTATTGGGTATATTTGTTATTTCTCTTATATTATGGGTTAGATCTACAACAATTGGTATCAGAGCACTTTCTTGGGCACAAAAGTGGAGATTTTTTTTTTTATTTTTTTTTGCAGGGTTTCGGGGGCGGCGACTTTGCAGGTCAGATCTGTACATTTTGGTGCAAGATATGTAAAATATAATTATAGATCTGGATTCCTTGTGCAAAAATAGTCGAATTCAAAAAAAAATCAGTTGAATCGGAGTCCGGATGAAGGAGATATCACTGATCTAAAAATCAGTGGGGTTGCAGACAATTTTCAGGGCAGCGATTTTGCAGCGCAGATCTAGACGTCTAGGTACAAGATCTTCAAAATCTAATTGCAGATCTGGATTCTTTGGGAAAAAATACCCAATTTCAAAAAAAAAATCAGTCGAATCGGAGCCCGGATGAGGGAGATATCGTTGATTTAAAATCAGCTCTTTCTGTAGAAATTTCGGTGACGGCGGAAGGGTAGCAGCACAGATCTGAAATTTTAAGTGCCTGGATCAAGATTTCTACCACATGGGCAGATGCAGAATGATTGTTCCATTTCTAAAAATAGGTTATAATAGAGATTCTGAGCAATATTGAAGGAATTGTGGCCATTTCAAATTTTCGCCAAGTAAGTGAAATTTTTTTCAAACCCTCTTCATGGAAACTTTTACTGGAAAAGATGGTAGCCCTACTATTGAAGAATTCATACAAAACCTAAAGAAAATATTTGAGGAGAACTGGAAGTTTATGGTACGACTTTTTTTGACAGAAGAGGCCGCCATATGGTGGAACTCACTGGGCTATATAGCCTTGACCAAAATCTCGAATGAAGAAATGGAAAAACTCCTTATGGACAAATGGTCTCAGACTAGAAAACAAGATAAGGGGAAACATGTGGGGTTATTTCCTACTGGTATATCCTTATTGCAGGTTCATGGATTGATTCAGAAAGAGAAAATCATTGTTTCTATAAATCCTAGTTGCAAGCATAATTTCATCAATGTTAATTTGGCAAACAAATTGCAAGTTCCAGCTAAACAAATTGAAAGTACACAGGTTGATGATGAGGTTGTTCAAATTTATAAGGATTTGAAGCTTTCTATGGATAAGTATGTGTTGCATGGTGATTTTTATGCTTCAGAGATGGATAATATGGATGTGGTTTTGGGATATCCTTGGATGGAATCTGTGGGTACAATCAATATTAATGTGCAGAAGAAATTCCTGAAGCTATGGTATAAAAAGAAGAAAATTACATTACAGGATATTTCCATTAATAAGCAGGTAGAGTCCAAGGAGGTTGACGCAGAAGATGTTCCAGGGACTGACATATCAGATGATGAGCAGTTGATGGTTGACAATCAAACACAAACAGAGGCTGAAGCAGAACAGGTTACAGGTACTGACACATCTGATGAGGGTTCAGTGGTTGAAGTCATATTGGAAAAGAAGACACCACAGCAGGGTAAATTAAAGAAAAAGACATCGTAGGTTAAAACTTCAACATATCATCACCCACATCACCCTGCAAGACAACCATCAAGATGGAAACCAAGTAGTCACATGACGGATAGCGAGGAGAGAAGATCCACCTACTACACATCAACACAGAATAGTTGCCACGGTCAACTTCCATCTCAAGCGAGCGAGGCACCAGCGAGATCGAGGGTTCACCTTTCTCTTGGATGGCTAGATGCACGTGCATGGTATCAGTGGACTACTCTTTTGAGTAGATCTTATTATTTGTGTTCTTCCCATGTTTCGGGGACGAAACATGCTTAGGGGGGTGGAATGTTATATACCTAGGGGGGATAATATGGGGTAGCAAGGGAGGTACCCAAGGTAATAATGTAATAATGGGATGGGCCATAGTAATAAATAAGGTGGTTAACCCATTTCATGTAAGGGACCACAAGTAGTTAATAATAATGTAATGGGCCCATGGTATTAGTTTGATGGTATGAGGGAACCATGGTAATGACCCATGGTATTGTATGTATCAGGCCTATATAGAGGCTAGAGACTCCACTTGGAGGATAGTCAAGGATTATTGTATGAACAGGCATATGGCTTGTGGAGTGTTCTCCTTCCTTAAGGAGTGAATGTATGGTGTTGCCCTACCTTAAGGGTTTGATCAATAAAGAAGCTTTTCTATCTATTTCTCTCTTATTGTTTCTGGGTTTATTTCCATTATCATATATTTCTGGGTTAGATCTACAACATTGTATAACGTGCTCATATCATGCTCCTTACGCAATTCACCCATAAACCTTTGTAACCAAATCATTTCTTTACTAGCCTCTGTAGCAGAAACATACTATGCTTCTGTTGTTGAAAGTGCAACAACACTTTGGATTTTTGAAACCCAACTGACAGTTGTTCCTCCAACAGTAAATACATATTCTGTAGTGCTCCTCCTGTTATCTCTGTCACCTGCCATATCTACATCAACATATCCTTGTAGGCAGATGTTTGAACCACCAAAGCATAATGCTTGATTTGTGGTACCTTTCAAATATCTGAGAATCCATTTCACTGCCATCCAATGTTCCTTTCCTGGATTGTTCATGTATCTGCTTACAACTCCCACTGCATGTGCAATATCAAGCCTTGTGCAGACTATTGCATACATTAAGCTTCTAACTGCTGATGCATATGGAACTTTAGACATATAATCCATGTCTTCTTGGGTCTTTGGGCACATTTCCTTGCTAAGTTTGAAATGGATAGCAAAAGGTGTACTAACTGGTTTTGCATTGTGCATGTTAAATCTTTTCAACACCTTTTGTATGTACTCATTCTGAGACAATGTTAATTTACGATTTTTTTTGTCTCTAGTTATTCTCATACCAAGGATTTGTTTTGCAGCTCCCAAATCCTTCATTGCAAATGAATTTGCTAATTTTCTTTTGAGCACATTTATTTCCTGCATGTTAGATCCTGCAACAAGCATGTCATCTACATACAATAACAATATAATATAGCTGTCATCATTTTGCTTTTTCAAATAAACACAATGATCAGAGTGACATCTAGTATAACCTTGTTTAGACATAAACTTGTCAAATTTTAGATACCACTGCCTTGGAGCCTGTTTTAAACCATACAAGCTCTTCTTCAACTTGCACACTAGTTTCTCCTTCCCTTTCACCTCATATCCTTGTGGTTGCTGCATATATATCTCTTCCTCCAAATCCCCATGGAGAAAGGTTGTCTTTACATCTAACTGCTCAAGATGCAAATCTTCAGCTGCTACAAGACTTAAAATAGTTCTGATTGAAGTCATTTTAACAACAGGAGAAAATATTTCATCAAAATCAATACCTTTCTTCTGTGCAAACCCCTTCACCACAAGTCTAGCTTTATACCTCTGTTTTCCTCCATCTTCTTCCTTCAGCCTGTAAACCCATTTATTCTTCAATGTAGTTTTTCCTACAGGCAACCTGACTAAATCCCAAGTCTGGTTATGCATTAAGGAGTCCATCTCTTCTTCCATGGCTACCTCCCACTTCTTCCTGCTTTCAACCTGCATTGCTTCTTCATAACATTCGGGTTCACCGGAATCAGTCAACAATAAATAATATAATGAAGGAGAGTATCGTTCAGGGGGTCTACTTATCCTGGTAGATCTTCTAACACCACTTTCAGGTCTTTGGGGTGCCTGTTGTTGTTGTGGTGGTTGCTGTTGTTGTGGTTGTTGATTATTATTATTTTCAGGCACCTTTACTTTTTCAGTGATTTCATCAAGAACTGTGTATTCCTTGTTTTCCTTTTCCTGTTTCTTTTCCTGCAATTGATTCTTATACAAGACCTTTTCATTGAATATTACATCTCTGCTCCTAATGATTTTGTGATTTTCGTAATCATATAAGCGATAACCAAAATCATTAACACCATATCCAATAAAGGTACATTTCTTTGACTTTGCCTCAAGCTTTGTTCTATTTTCTTTATCAAAATGGACAAAGGCCTCACAACCAAAAGGCTTTAAAATAGAGTAGTTTACCTTTTTACCTGTCCATGCTTCCTCTGGAACACCACCATCCAAGGAACTTGAAGGCCCTCTGTTTATTAGATAAACAGCAGTATCTACAGCATCTACCCAAAATTGTAAAGGCAATCCTGCATGCAATCTCATGCACCTTGCACGCTCCATGATTGTTTTGTTCATCCTTTCTGACACACCATTTTCTTGTGGAATTCTTGGAACTGTCTTCTCTCTGCGAATTCCATGCTCTGAACAGTACCTATCAAACTCTTTGCTGCAATATTCACCTCCATTGTCTGATCTAAGACACTTCATTTTCTTTCCTGTCTCAATCTCAACCAAAGCTTTCCATTTCTTGAAAGTATCAAATACATCAGATTTATTCTTAATACAATAAATCCAAGTTTTTCTAGTTGCATCATCAATAAAAGTAACATAATAACGAGAGCCACCGAGAGATGATACCTGAGCAGGTCCCCATACGTCTGTATGCACAAGCTCTAATTTTTCGTTCTTCTTTTCTTTCCCAACTCTGAGAAATCTGACTCTCTTCTGTTTTCCATAAATGCAGTTCTCACAGAAGTCCAAATCAACATTCTTCAAACCCGGCAACAAATTCCTTGAGTGAAGAATCTTCATCCCCTTTTCACTCATGTGTCCGAGCCTATGATGCCATAATGCTGCATCTGCTCCTTTGGAAGTTAAAGCATTAACAAAGTTAGAAATACCATTGCATAAATACAATGTACCAACCTTTTCACCTTTTGCTATTACCAGGGCTCCTTTAGTGACCTTCCAAGCTTTATCTGTGAAAGTTGTCACACAACCTTCACCGCCTAACTGCCCTGTTGAAATCAGATTTTTCTTTAGATCTGGAACATGTCTTACCTCCTTTAATAGCCATTGGTTTCCATTCTGCTGTTTTATAAGAACCTTACCCATTCCAACGATTTTACAGGGTTTATCATCACCCAAACGAACTTGTCCAAAATCTCCTTGAACATAGTCATGAAAGTATTTCTTATCAGGTGTGGCATGGAATGAAGCCCCTGAATCTACCACCCAGGAATCAGTAATATTTTCGAAAGAAAGAATCAAAGCATCTTGTAACACCTCACCTATCACATTTGCTTCATGATTGTTTTCTTGTTGTGCATCTCCTTCTTTTCCCTTCCGAGATCTATAGTCTTTCTTTAGGTGTCCTTTATTTCCACATTTCCAGCACACTATCCCCGATCTGGACTTGGATCTGCCTTTCCTTGATTTACTGCAATATCCTGAGCTCTTTCCTCTTTCCATTTTTCTTCCTCTAGACTCTGCACTCAAAGCATTTCCCGATGTCTCACCGGAGCGTTTCCGTCGCATTTCCTTGCTAAGGATAGCACCGACAACATCATCAAACTTTAAAGTACTAGATCCAAAAACGGAGTTACTAATGGCCATTACCAAACCATTCCAACTTTCTGGTAATGAGCACAAGAATAACAGAGCTCTAACTTCATCATCAAAGTTTACCCCTACAGAACTTAACTGACTTCTAACTGTATTAAAACCATTTAAATGGTTTGCAACAGATCCACCTTCCGACATATTCATATTAAATAACTGTTTCATAAGAAATGCCTTGTTTAAGGCCGAGGGTTTTTCATATAGTTTCGACAACGTCTGCATCAAACCCTCTGTCGTGGTTTCCTTCGAAATTTTGAAGCTGACTGACGCAGCAAGGCACAACCGTATTGTTCCGAGTGCCTTTCTATCGAGAAGGTTCCATTCTTCGTCTTTCATACCCGTCGGCATCTTTGTTTTTCCGCCCAATGGTAGGTATAGATCTTTCTGATACAGATAATCTTCCATCTGCATCTTCCACAGCGAGAAGTTTTGGCCGTTAAATTTCTCGACCCTAAACTTACCATCTTCCGCCATTTCTCCCACTCAAACCAGGAACCCTTCTTTCCTACGAGTTTATCAGCCAAATAAACCTTCGACTCTGATACCAGTTGTTAGAAAATTATATATTACGGAGCAATGGAACACATAAAATATTGCAGAAATATAAACACAGAAAATGCACAAAACAAGAGAGACACAGATATACGTGGTTCACCCAGTTTGGGCTATGTCCACCCCGAACAGCCAGCCCTTCCTTTCTATTATCCAGCAAAATGAAGAGACACAACCTACAGCAAATCCGTTGTAATATCCTCTATTTTCTCTCACAGTCTCACCTCTCTGTTTCTCGCTCAGAGAATACACGTCTATCACACAGCCTCAAATACAATACCCTCATACAAAGAGAGGGGTTGCCTTCTAGGGCAAAAAACCCTAAACTAAACATAAGTTCTACCATCAGATCATCCGCCTAATGAACGGCCTAGATTGACTAGAAATTACTATACTTTTACAAGGCAATTTTACAGCTGTTTTTAGCTTCGGGGGCGCTGCCCCCGAAACCCCCCGGGGGGGGGGGGCTCCCAAAGGTCGCAGCCGCCCCCCCCCCCCCGGATCCCCCCTGCAGCGAATATTTTACGGGCGGCGTTGCCGCCCCCATTTCGAACTGGGGTCCTATGTGGCGATATCTTTGAATATAGAAGATAATCAGGCTCCACACCCAACACTTGTTGTCCTTGGAAAAAGGAATCTAAACCTGTTGCCCTTGTACATAAGGATTTTGTGCCTGCGACTGCTGGACTTGACCCTAGTTTTGCCCTTGCAAGGGTTGAGCCTGTTGATATGAGTATAAGGGTTGTTGTTGCCCAGGTTGACTTTTTTGCTGCAAGGGCTGATATTGCAGTATAAAGGTTGTACATGCGGCTGAAGAGGTTGATCTTGCGAAGACATAGGCTGGGAGGATGGCGGCACATACTCCATTTGTGGCTGCATGGTTTGCTGCAACTATTGCAAGGGTTCTCCCTGCGGTTGTTGCACTTTTCCTTATTGTGGCACCATCTGGCCTTACTGTTGCATGGATGGCCCTTGCTGCAACTAAGGTTTCCCTTGTTGCTGCAGGAGTTTTCCTTTCTGCTGAAAATTTACTCGAACAATTCCTAGAATGACACCTTGAAAGTTCCTGAACTGTATCTGGCCATACCCACCGGGCGCGACGGATGGACCAGGCTGGACAGAAGGTCTAGGCTAAGGGATTTATGGTGGATTATCCATTACTTGTGATCCATATGGAACATAAGGAGGTTGGTAATGACCTTGAGCCATATTTGGAAACTGGTACTAAACATGACTTGACCCAGACAGACCAACATTGGGTTGTTAGTACTCGACATTGCTTGATCCAGCAGGACCAGTAGGATTTGAAATGGCACCTGAGGAGGGTTCATTCATCCCAACCATGTGAGGTTGTGAGCCACTCACATTATTTGTGCCAAACATCATAAAAACATTTAGACTCTGCCCCCCAGACGGTGGCATAGCCTACCCACTTACTGGAGGAATTGAAGAACTAACAGAGACATGACTCGAGGTTGTCGGTCGAATCAAACAGGTTACTTGGACTGTCGAAACAAGAGGATTTGGAATGGTGGGTTGTATTGGGACTAAATTAACTAGGGAAATCACCGTCTGTTGGGAGGTCGGGTTCTAAATGAACGGACCTGTGGTAGGCATAGTGTCAGATGCCCAAATAGGGTTGTGATATAATGATGAGGCAGTATGCATGCTTAAAACCAATTGAGCTAAAGTCACGTAATTACGAGGTAACTCAAGATGAACATTGGTCAGAATGCTTCACGTGTAATGGAAGCCTTTATGAAGGAAAGGATATTCCTGCTCCTCGATTGTGCGTGGAGTGGAAATCTCTGAGTGACCCGGAGAGGAAACTGGGATTTCGCCTTCTGATTCCATGGGTGAAAATAGGCGACGACGAACTACCGAAGATGTTCAAGGGGATAATTCCAAATGAATACTCGGCTAATCGTACAAGTTGTTCGGACGCTGAGGTGATATCACAACAGGATCGAACAAAGAATTCAGAGGATAAACAACCAGTCCAAGCTGACCTTTAGACATTGGCAGACTCTAAGGAGTCTAGATAGGATTATCCGCAGATTCTGGGCCAATGTCAGAAAGTGACCCAGTATCTGAAGGGGGAGGATGAAATGACAAAAGTTGAATACTCAGAACAATTCCAAGCTCAACAACCTAGTCCTCAAGCGACTGCGGCAATTCAAGAAAAGGCTCCTTAGACAATCTTCCAAACAAAGGAGAGGAAGAGGAACTAGGCGAACCAGTTGGTTCAACCACGATGATTGTGTCTCAAATAACCAGAAAAGAGACTGATTTCAACGGCTTTAAAATGTATTTAAAGGTACACTCACAATGTGGTCTAAAAAGGACTAATATGAATGTTATAAGATCGTGGGCAACAATTTTTTAAGACGCAAAAACAAACCGGCACTCTTTCATGTTTTAAGAGTCGATAAAGAAGCAAAGATGACTCTATGCCTTTCGGTTTGAAACGAGCTCGAAAGGACAAGCGCTCGAGTGATCTTTATATTTAGGGAGTCAAAAAGATCAAAATGACTACTCAGGATTATCTATGCAAAACAGATTACCAGGTAACTGTGAACTGCAGAATACCTCCCGGCAAACCGAGACGTACGGGCAGGAAATCTCCCCAAATGATGTGTTCGGTGTATCACGTTTACAAGGCGGCAGACTTAGATTCATATGGATAAAGGATTGAAACCTAGTGGGGTCACCCTTTATATACTCGACGGTACAAGGAGCACAAGTCCATACTAGCATTGTCTAGTGTCAAAGCGAATGACAGCTGCTAGGTTTTAAGATGTCGGAACACATCTCTAGCCTAGACCTTCTAAAATTTGATCATTATGTTTCAAATGCACCTTAGGTTAATTGAATACACTTTAGAGTTTATCTTGAAATTAGGTCTCGGTTTTCAAGCCTTATCGATGTGACTTGAAAAACACCTATATGAAGCTAAATGAGACAATACCCTTTCAATTCGATGAATTGTCTACACTAATGAGAGTATAAAACACACTCAAATGCAACAAAACAAGAAATTGAAGGAAAAATTACATTTTCACTATTTCTCTTTTGAAAACAAAATGATGAAAAACTCTTTCCAATTCCTAACTTTCCTATCAAACACACTTCAAGTAGTCCTTTCACTAATAAAGAGAATTCATTTCTTTTCCAATGCACATGAGGATGCAACTCTAATTTTCAATGATGCTAACTAACGTAACATATTGATTCAACAAACTAGAGTTATGTATTTTTCAATGAAATGAGAAAATGAATCTTTCACTAACACTTCAATGCAATACTTCCAATACAATCAACCTCAAGCAAATGCAAAGCATAGAAGAGAATTCCTTTCAAACTAATGAAGCAAATACTGAACCAAAAAAAAGATGAGAAATGTGATCTATGCCTGAAAAGAGACGCTCAAACACCAAACAAAACTTTTCAAACTTGTTAAATGGAAATCAAAGCAACAGAAGGACTAATCAAACGAAATGCAAGGAGCAACTTCGTCTATCAACTTGACTTTTTGAGCATGCAAACAGGTGAATTGATGATGACCTAGATGCCCTAGGGTTATAAGTCATCCAAGAACTCAAGAAACCAAGTGAAGAAAATGCAAATCAACCAATCATACAAACCAAGCTAAAAGAGCTTTCCAGCCAGGGAGAACACAGTAAAAACAAGTTGAGAGACAAAAATCAGAAGGGCAAAATATACTAGCTATGATCTAGGGTAGACCCTGATCTCCACCTACAGGAATCGGCATGACTGCCTAACTGAAAACAAGCGCCAGAAGGGGGGTTGGCGCGACTGTTTTTGAGAAACTTGTGCTGATTAGTGTGACTGTTAGAAAAATAAATGCGTTGACTGAGGATTCAAGGAAAAAAATAAAAAATTTCAAAGGCTAAGACCAGACTTGCCACTGTAAATTTTAGGCTTAGAGCAGTAAACCAGGCAAAGCAGAGAACACTAAAGGGAATCAGTGATACTAGAAAAGTTGACACAAAACCATAAAATGACAATCAATCGAACAAAAGGATTGGCTCCCCAACGGAGTCACCAATTTGTGGTGCAGGTAAATTCTCAATTCAAACACAAATAATTCCTCTAGCCTGAGAGACCAGGTCTAGCCACAAACAAACAATCTATGGAAAATCTCCTTAAGCTAGAATCAATTAAGAGGGCCTAACTCTTAGAACGCTATTCCACTTGGTGATGATCCTGATTCCTCACTCCAACTATCTTTCGTTTCCTTCCTTTGAATACTTGAAACAAGCAAACAACAAAAACAACAAACGTGATAGCATACAATATTGTATTCAACCTACTTAATAGGTCAAGGAACATTAAGCCATAAAGATGTAAAATGACACTTCATGTAGGAAATCAATCAATAGTTGTATTATATAAATTAGAAAGACATAACAACCGATGCCTTGACATTGCTGGTCTCCTTCGATGTATCCGGGTTCCCACACTTCTACTAGCACTTCATGGATAGCCCCAACAATGGAAGTTTTAAGGCCTCTTTCCCTCTAGTCCCAAACCAAACCAAAAACACACTATTCTCCCTCAAACATACACTAGAAATCTACAAGTTATAGATGACTTGTTGATCATTCAAACTCACTCCAAAATTAGTTTAGCTTGGGAAAAGAGAGGTTTATATAACTTGGATGGATTGGAGATGGTTCCTCTCATCATGGGAGAAGGTCTTCTCTATCGAGTTTGTTCCATCCTAATAGGGTAAAGGAGACCAAACTAACTTCCTTGGCTCCATCCAGCCCAACCATCTACCATACTTCTGTTACGAAGCTTCTAGACATGGAGGCTTTGGCTTTATATTTAAAAAACTTCCAAAAGAGGATCGGCGAGGCTGAAAAAGGGCTTAGTCGCTTTGTACGACACGAGGGCTAGTTTTAATCTCTGCAAATCAACGTAAGGAGAGAAATGTTCAATAGTGTCGGTCTTGTGAACTGGGATAAAAGGAAGATTCTTGGGAAATGATGCAAAGGGGAATTATTTTTCTCATGAAGAAGGACATACTGGGAGTTTCTTCATGATGGGAAATCATGTCGGGTTCACTGTAGAGGTCCTCCAAGATCATGGACGGGGAGTACATGGATGGTGGAAAAATGGTGTGAAACAGTGACCCAGCAGGTGATTGTCAGTTTCCCTCAGGAATCACACATTTTTTGCTGCCAAGCTCCTACTACCCGCTCGTTCTTGAAATTGTGCAGACCTTGCCTACCCAGCCTTTCCGTAGCTCGGGTTGTTCCTCTTAAAAACAATGTAGTTTTGTCCTCCAGCTGAGCCAGACCCCGTGCACTGTCACTATCGATTTAGATTGCCCATCTTCATCACCCAGTGACTCCTGTGCAGTTTTCATCAGCAATGCCCAGAGCCTCCATCCATCCTCACAACCTTGTCTCCTCTCCTAGTCACCTACATCCAGAACGATCATGCATCATGGTAGACTAGGAGGTTTTTGGATTTGATGTCATCTCTTCATGAGTGACTGCAAATACAAGTACACAAACAAACATGTTACGATGACGAATGGGATGAATGAAGGGAGCATGTGCAGAAGGATAGGTTCATCAACGGATGAAAAAAATGCATGCAAATAGATGTTCTCGCGAACAAACGATCATGCAAAGATGTGTTTGCAGACGGACGGACAAGTAAACATGCAAAATGTGTTCACAGACGGACGGACGGACGAACATGCACTTTTCGCGAATGGATGAACCTTTCAAGCCTTCCAACATACAAGCAATGAGCAACGTGCGAATGCAAAATCCAGCAAACCCAACGACCATCGAAGACTCCATGAATGTTTCCATGCGGTGGTGAAGCTGTGACATACCATTAGGAAATCCGTCACCAGCAACACTGCAGCTCTACATGCACACCAGTAGCAGCACGAATGTACCAACATTGTCATGTCGAGTCATGTCGTGCACATATCTACTATGAGCCACACTGTCAATCAATGTAATGTAACGTGGAAGGGACTTTTCACCCTTGGCTATAAATACCTCCACATTTGTACATGGAAGGGACTTTTCACCTCAGGTCCTCCCACATAGCCTTGAGAGTTTGTAATCTTTTATTTGAGGAGTAAGTAGTGACTCCAAAAATCCGCACGCAGGGTTAGTGATGTATGGTGTAACAATGTGTCTTGGAACTTTCGCTTAATTCAGAAGCCTGATCATAGGCCAACACGTTTTCACACATGTATTGTAATTGTTGTAAGACTAATATTTAACACTTGTAATACATGTTACTTTAAACTATGTTTAACACTTGAACTAATTCACTTGTTGTAATACATATATGTTAATGAAAATGTGTTGTATATGATGTTAACGTTGTCTCGTCCATGTAGACTACTCTCTCGGACATCAGACAGACCTTTCACATAAAACTTGCAATAACAATTGTTGTACTCGTGCGGACTAATCTGCTGAGTGTTATACGTGTTATATTCCCTTGTGTGTTGTGACTGTCACATCCATGTGGATTGTTTCGCTGCAAGTTGTGCATGTCCTATTGTGTTGTGTGTTCCTAGCAGAGTTGGGACTTATCCCAACTGACTTGGGACTCACTCCCACCCTCTCCCTCTACAGTGAAAGAATAATTGACATAAGAGACACTTACAATCACTAGGCATGCGAACCTCACTTCTCACAAGACAAATCTCCTGTGCTGACAAGCAAGAGTTGAGGAAAATATTTAAGATAATGGAAACTAGACCATTGTACCGAATGGGACTCCCACACAAAACGGTGTGAGGTCTAGTTGGGACTTCATACCGGGGTGATCCCCTGATGTTGGTGGGTCCAACATTGTCAACAATACCTTTTGCGCAAGTGGTTCTTCCTTAAACTTGTATCTTTTCTTCGTCTTTGTTCCTTTGACAATATTCCTTTCACCTTTATCTTACATAGGTTTACCGCTTACTATTGTTGTTGTTTCTACTCCCTGCGGTGCTGCTACCTTGAGTGCTACTAGCCACTCTACCACAATGGTGACCAGTTCATTGAGCCTAGATGAGTTGTAACAATATCTCCACGGGTCTTCCTCTCGCCAATGACATGCCCTATGGATCGAAGGATAGTACACTATCACATAGTGGTCCCTGCATAAACCATGTGGGTCGTACAGGTTGAAACTCCTAGTGTCGAACTTAAAGTTTGTGAAGTTTTCCACTTCGAAATCTGCTTCTTTCAAACTCCCAACTGTGTACAACCGAATTCGCACAAGAAGCATGGGCCATGGTGCCTTCTTCTTCCTATGCAATCCAACTCATAACCTTATCAAGATGTGGTATGCAACCTCCTGCATGACCAAATTGTCCGTGGTGAACCTTGGGAACATATCTGTGTTGAGGGATTAAATCCCCTAGGTTTTTGGGTCAACACCCTAGCAAAGCAGGGGTTATCTACAGTAAAAAAAAAGCATTCCACACAGCCATGATACTTAAATAAGCAAACTACGTGACGAGAGGTGCACTTGGGGGTCCTTTGTTCGGGTAGATCCAGCCAAGGTTCAAGCCCTCTTAGAGTTCCTCTCGATCCTTGAACCTGCAAAACAGCCAATTCAAAGAAGCATAGCAATATATGGACAAAGTATCACATAGAAATCAACTTCATAACTTATTGAAAGATGGTTAATTATACATTGAAACAATTATTCATATGTAAACCATAACAATAACATCATATTTATAAAGAAGATTGATTTCAAGAACAAGACAAATGTTTCTTTATTGCAGATAACTAAAACAAAGCAAGGAATGATATCACCTAAATCTTCCTCTTGCTAGCTCTAAGTGGAACCGTCCTCCGGGTCCGTCCAATCCCAAGTCTTCAAAAGGCTCCTTCCATGACTCACAAAAAGATATCTCAACTAGTGAAATGACATCATAACTCAAGGAAACAAGTGTTTCTTGTAGTGGGGGAAGTGATAGAAGCACAAGGATCTTCAGACCTGATTACGGATAATCTTAGCAAAGTAATTCTCTCTCCTCTCTCCTCCTTTAGGCCTTCCCATTGAAGCCTTTTTATACTTCTCCCAAAGTAGTTTTTTAGTTGGGAATTCTTTGGAACAGTTGAGCCACGGGCACTAATAGGTAATCAACACATAAAACCTGTGATCTCCGCCCGAAATTAAGGAGATTTATTTTTTCTAAGTGTTTTAAGATATATACGCGGGTTGGGTATACACTGACCCGCGTACACATGCGTTTAGCTCAGGTCAGTGTCACGTACAGGGAGTAAAACACAGTTTTTTAAGTATTTGGACCAAGTTTGGAAGGAGGGGTTGCCCTAGGCCATAAATGCAGCATCACAAATATCAAGGGTGAGATTTGGAGCTATAACAATGTGGAGACTTCTCCGTGTTGTACATTTTGATGAAAGTTCCCTCAGGTGAGGCGTACCAATCTGTGATATTTAGCAATGCCTCCATTGTTGCCTGGGACATAAAGGGTGGATCTTGTTCAAATATCATCATGTACAGAGGGGTGATGAAATGTTCACATATTCTAGCCATGACTCCCCAGTAGCTGCAATCTGAGAGAAACTTGCAATATATGTTCATAGAACTTTCTGAAGGTGTCCATGCCCAACCCATGCTAGGAAATTGTCGATGGGCACAGATTTCATCGAGTAGGTATGAAAACATGAAGAACTTTTCTTGATGACTCTTACGTGGACTCCGAGCATTGAATAGATGCACTTTCAACTAGAGAGCCAACATGTCAGACCAGTTGAATGGTTTTCCTTCATTTTTCCAGCTGATCCAACTTAGCAACCCAACTCTGCGAGAAGTTTTTTGTACTCCCTTGGCCATACAAGCGGCATGCAAAGATTACCAAGAACTGATATGCCTTTTTTGAGTGTCTTCGTCATGTATATCTGGTTGGGTGTCATCCTAAACTTTTTCGACTCCTTTACCCAACGCTTCAAGATATCTCTTATGTTTTTGTTGTCATTGGGAGTGTAGAACGGTGCATTCATCCTGCTCACTGGGAATGGAAAATGATATATCTCTAGATACTCCTCCATCTTGGAAGAAAAAATCCTTTCTCCACTGAAACTGCTTAGTATCATTGTCTCAGGATCAGAGTGTGAGACAATCTAGTGGATCATATCTACGTAAGGAAACACGGGAAACCTGCATGAAAACTTGTATAGTTCTGACTTATGGATGTTCACATAGACCTGTCTATCCTCCAGATTCTCCTCAAAGCTTCCTGAAAAGATAGTGTTGATGTCTTTCCATGTTTTCTTGATATCCTTATCGATGAACAGTTGTGTTTCTATGTACACAGGCAAGCACATTGACCCATGTTCAACCATGTCCCTGATATTGCTCTCAATTGTGTCTTTTGATCCTATTTTCTTGGAAGCCATTGTACCTGTATTGTTGAGGGAATGAACACTTGTGATACCTGGAGATAGAGAAACACTCAAGGCAAGAAAATTTTAGTTGAAAACCAAAAGAAACTTGAGGAATGACATGCAACACACCCTGTTGACTATTTAGGAAAATTGTGCAATTTTGTCTCGGAGAGGTTGGGAGATTGATAGCTGAAACTGTGCAAAGCACAATCCCAGCTGCTAGTGAGCTAAATGTCTATAGATATTGCACAGAGAACAGTCCATCTTGAAGTGCTAAGGACTTGAACTACGCAATGTGAAGTTTCAGTCTGCATGACTATTGCCCAGGAAAATGCACTGCGCAATCCCGGGAGCCAACTGGGGCACTTTCTCCCAAAACTTCATAGAGAAAAATATTGGAAGCTAGTGGGAGGTAAGATCTGCACAATTTCTGGGAGCAAGATAGATCCTTCCATCCAAGAAATGTGTAGTGCAAGCCAGGCAAGGCAAGGTCCATGCCAAGGCAGCTCAAACATGCTAACGAGTGACCTAAAATACCTAAGGATTGAATGCATGTGCAAAGTTGTTGTAGATCTGAGTAAAATAAACATGCATGCAATTCAAGCAAGTGTAGAAATCAATCAATCAACAAACCAAGAAGCTCATGAAGCAAGTCACCGAAACAGTGACTATGAGTGCAAAAACAGTGTTATGCGTGCAACACTAAGGAAAAGTAATGAAACAACATGAAACAACACTTCTACAAGCTAAAATACATGGAACGCCAACGGTCGTTCACTAAAATGAAGGATACAACATTCATACAAGCCAAAAACTTACAAATGACAAAAAAATGACAAAAGGTATGAAAAGAAAAACTTACTTGGAAAAGTTGTGTCGATTGTGTTGAAGGTTCCTAGATGCCTCAGGAATGCTATAGCTCCAAGATCGAATGTGAAGAATGAGCTCTAAGGCATTGTTTAAATATATTTGGTGAAATTAGGGTTTATGACGCGTATGCCACAAATCTAGGAAAAAGAGACACTTGGCGGGAAGCTTCTAAAATAGTTTTGGATGTAACTCCTACTACTAAAAATATATCCCTAAAATATAGGGATTTTTTTTCATTTTTTCTTTTTTCTTTTTTGGGAAAAGCCGCCCATTATGCAAGGAAGGATTGTGCAGTTCTGGGGGTAACTGGACAACCTACCGGCACATGCAACATTCAGCTAGTGAGGGAAAGCTTTTGCATTGTTTCTGGACTGAGGAGCCTTGGCTCGCTAGCCAGCTCCACACAATTTTCTAGAGAAATGATGGTGGGCTACACTATGCATTTCCGGACGGCAGTGCAGTTGGCTGGTTCTGTGCAATTCCAGAGAACAATGCAGTTGGCCCGGCTACTCTGCACATTTATGGAAGGAAATGCAGCTAACCTGGCTACTATGTGCATTTATTGAAGGCAATGCAACTGGGTTAGTTTCTGCACAATTCCTGGAGGCAATACAGCGGGTTGAAACTACATAAATTTCCAGAGCAGTGTCAGCTGGCCTGCTCTATGCAAATTCCAAAGCAAGGCTTCCTGGCCTACTCTGCACAATTTCTGAGTGCAGGGAAGCTGTTAGGTTGCTCTGGGAATTTCTAGAGAGGAAGACAAGTTGTTCTCTTGAGTTGCACAGTTTTTCCCGACAGCCGACTAACTGGATGTAAACCAAGTTTTGGTGTGCTTGTGGTCTACCGATGGGACAAGTGAGTTGCACATAAGTAGTGAGATGACAGATGAACTCAATTAAGCACAAGTGCCTTATCAGTGTAGGACAACTGCAATGATTTCGAGGAGGGAGCCTCCAAAATGAAGTGAAGGCAAAATTTTGGAGGGTGGCTATAGCCGCTACAACACCATCCAACGCATTTCAAAAATATAAGCTCCAAGAGAGATCACAAAAATATTCCACACATCAAAATGCATTTAATCATCCAAATCATTCCACAAATTACACATATGAAATATTTAGAAAGATATGTCCCAAATCCAAGTGAGGATGAAGAAGAGAGAACACCTCTACTATATTTATACAATGCTCTAAGGAATTTGAAGAGCCTAATTTAGCCTAATGATGCCCCTATAATAAAATAATGTGGAAAATAACAATACTTTCGATGAAAAGCCCACCAAATAGCTCCATAATAAGAATAATGAGCCTCCGAAGAGGATCGAAATGATAGAAAGATAGCTAGAAGGGTCGTTGGAAGGCCAAATGAAGTCCCTCATGTGCAAAAATGAGTTAGAGGGCTCCAATGATAGTGGGCGACCCCTTGATCTCCAAGAAAATGACCTATGGTAAGTGGTTATGGGGGGCCAAAATCATCCTCATGGGTCTCCAACTGAATCGAACAAGCATGTATCCCATCTGTAAGGGCTAGAACAATGATGCAATCCCTCCTTTTTTCTCCCATTGTGAGACACAACCCCATCTAGACCCTGGATCAACATTCAAGTGTGTGGTGCAAGTGTGTATTCAGTTGTGTAAGGTGGTCCAGGTGCATCATCATCATCAAATAAGTGGCACATGAGCAAGCAATGAGTGGTGCTGAAGGATCCCATGGCATGGCTATCTGCTCTTTATTATAATTGAGGCCAATATCTCTCAATGCACACCATACAAATGCCAGTATGACCCTCTAGAGGGCTTGGACCCCGTATAGGGAGACCAAGCCCCAAGTTGAAGATCCACCTACAATTATGCATAAGGTCCAATGCGTCTCCTCACCTTCCAGTACAAAAAATAATTAGTGTAATTGAGAAAATGAGCTTACAAGTCATGGAACCAAGTGGGCACTTCATAGTGGCATGCCCTTCCATAATGGTCTTTAAAGTGTACAAGTTTCTCCAAGTTCAAGGAGGAGGTTAATCAAGGACCATATTAATTGATTTCAACCTCTAACGGAGTGATAGGTCCATGGTATATCCATTATATGCTTTGTTTCATGTGATATAATAATGGAACAGAGTGGGGCATCAGGGGAAGGCTCCAAGCCACATGCCATGGTACAAGGGTAGCTATGATGATGGAGGCCCACAAATGGGTGTATAGGTGTAAGAGGGAGAAATCATCGTACATGAGTTACCCCGATCTTTATTTTTCCACCTTTCTTTATATGCCTTTTTCCTTTTATTGATTTTCTTTTATAACTACTCAGGGCTCTAGGAAATGATATCATGATGTGTAAGATATAACAGTGATTAGCCCCTTAAGGTTGGGCAGTTCATCACCCACTAGGATGTGGGACAATCATGGGTTCCTTAATGATGCAGGGGACCAATATGAGGGGCCCTAGGAACCGAGGTGATGGCCATGATGATAGGGGTAGAGCTCATGTTGGATTTTTCCCACATGCTAACTTTGTATGTCCTGGCCATATTTTGCATTTGATTGTACATTTCCTTTTTTAAGTGGCCAAATTATGCTATTAACTTTCTTCTTAGTTGCATCAACCTCCGAGGCAACGTTCTAGGCCCGACCCAAAGTGTGGACATGGGAAAAGGGATGCTAATTCCTTATGGATGCAATGGACAAATGTGGACCCAGATGGAAGACATGTGAAATGGGGTTATAATCAATGGAGGGGTGTGATGTATGTGATGTTGGGATGCGGGACCACACAAACAAAATCAGGGTTTCCCATGTAATTCCACTCCTAAAGCTAGTATCCAATAGGGGAGATCCCACAAGTCTAGGATACAAGGTTAACCACCAATCTGAATAAGGGTGAAAGACAACAAACCATGCCCATTCTTTCCATTGAATCCCCCACTAATCCATCCCCGGAATTTTATATGATAAGTAAGAAAAAATACCAAATTACATAATGAAAGCCATACATTCGAGGTTGAAATGCCCACCTTCAAACATATGATCATGATAGATGGGAAAGGGTGCATAATGGTTGGCTCAAGTAGTGGAGATGATGGCACATTGAACTATCTGGTGGCTACAAGGGCTGCTAGCTGCTAGCTGAAGACAATGTAGGAGAAAAAGGTCTCCTATGGTTGTCACCCAAGTGATGGGTAACAAAGCTTATTGATATAATCATACCCTCAGATTTTAGATCTCGTAATACCTCTCAACTCAAGTCATGATTCTAGGAAATTCCTCTTGCTTTGCTTCATTCTTGCACTTCTTCTATCTGCTTGTCAGAGCATTGGCATATTTTACTAGGTACCTGCAATCCTCACTAGGAAGCTATGGAAGAACAATTACAAGCAAACAAGGAATTAAAAGCCAAGAGACTAAATAATAGTGAAATAAAAACAATAGTAATAATCAAACAAGAGAGATATATGATACTTATCTTTTGAGAATAAAATCAACTCAATCTTGATCTTTAGTCTTCTTGCATCCATCTACAACTTGGTCAATGTCATTATCCTAATGCCATTCCTTCCTTTCAAGAGCTATAATTTCTTCTTTCAATGAAAACATCGAGATAGGGTTTTGTCTTCAAACCCTAGAGCTTCATTAATCTACTGTTTATAATCCTTGAAAATGAAAACCCTTGAGTTGATGAAAATTCAATCATTGTCATCGATCAATGGTTACCCTTATATCTAATGAAGCTTTCTTAATAACATTGTAGTAGAAATATCTTGGTCTTAATATCCAAGGAATGAATCCAAGTTTCCAAGCCATCAACAAATGTAAGGTTTTTCGTAGTAATACATATTCCATCAATTCCTTTTATCAACATGGTTTTTTATGTCAAAATCCTGCTACAAATAATTTGACCTTATGAAGAGATAGCCTTTTATTCTTAAACTAAAGAGAAACTAAGCCTCTTTCGCACTATAATTGAATTTTCTTTATCACCTTGTGCTCTCCTCAAAGGCCTAAGAAAAGGTAATTCTATCTTGAATTGATCCACTGCTCAAATGACATTTCTTCTTTTCATGTCACATATTAACATAATTTCCTTGGAGACTCTTCATCAAGTATTAAAGGTTTTTGGCTGATATACTACTGCATTGATGGGTTCTTTCGGGCATCTACAATATCTTCAGTCTATTTGGTTCATAATACCTATTAAGATGACTTTTATAGAACATCCTAACAATTTTAACATGGTCCTTTGACTGAGAAGGAGGAAACAACCTTGGACACACATACTGACAATACTTCAAATATCTTCAAGCACTTTGAAATTCATTTGCAAGTCTATCTAAAGAACACTTTGATACATACCTCGTGGATTCAAGTAGACATCAAACCTTGGACTGCAAAGTTATTATTTCACTTGTGTTGAACTTCAAGTTTTATAGTAACACCTTATAGAGCTATGGCTCTCAAAGGCAATAGGAAAAATCATTTGAGGCTCTCAAGCTTTTGAAATTCTCTAATATTGCTTCTTTTTTAGAGTCTAAAATTCGACCTTATGAAATACACTCTAACACCTTTACTGAAATCAAGTTAATTTTTTTAATATTATTTTAGATATGCTTTTTCCGTCTCTTAGGCATAAGGATGGATTACCATGAAAATCTCAAATTAGAATGAAACTTCACCTAGCAAGTGCAAAAGACATAGGTATATGATTTGTACATTTCATCCTCCTAAGAATTGATTAGGGTTTCGAACCTTTACTAGTATACTTTGACCTTTGATTTGTCTTCTGTTTGATACATGACTTTCGTGAATTTGGACTACTATCAAATTAAGGTTAGGGCATAGATAAATTATGGATCTCTAGAACTTAGATTTTCACTTCAAGATTGCTCTTAGTAAATCCCAAGCTTTGATACCATGTTTATTTTTAGGGTATCTTATAAGCATATAATTACTTCTTATAATACTTATCAGTTTAATCCTTTTCAATTATCTTTTCTACCATAAAGCAATTTCACAAATAAGATAAATAGTAAAGGTGTTTATGTTATTCCTTGCTCATGTGGAAAAGAATACATAGGTGAAACAGGGAGGTCTCTTAACATTAGAATTAAAGAACACACTATTGACTTAAGAAGGGATAGGACCTTTTCACTCCTCTCATTACATCTACATGGAAGAAGCGGAACTAGTTAGAAAAGAAGACCACTATCTTAAAAGGAAAATCAAAGAAGCCATTGAAATAGAAAAAAGGAAGAACAACTTGAACCGAGATGATGGATTAAAACTAAGCAACACCTGGAAACCTTTACTTGAGATCTTAAAGAACCAATAATTAACTCATATCCTTTTTAATAATTTAATCCTTCATCTATCATTAAAAGATTAATAAAATATAAATCAACTCAACAAGAAAACATTATATAACATCCTCCTCAAACAATAAAACAAAAACATAAATAAACATATAAATCGAATAATTGGTTATTTCATAACTAATCATTAGATAATATTAAAATAAATTAATATCATAACTTATTAATTATAACAGCATGGTAACACATGTATTTAAATTAAACATATAGTCGTATTAACTCATATTAAAACAGTTAGAAAATAAACAATAGGAATCATATAGAAAATTATAAGGAATTAATTAAACAAGTTAGTTAATTAAGTAAACAAATTAATTAATAAATTAATTAATTAATTAGTTAAACAAATTAATTAGTTAATTTGTTCAATTAATTAATTACACAAACATATTAGTTAATTAATTAGAGAATTAATTAGGGCATTGGTTAAAACAAATTAATTAATTAATTTTACAAATTAGTTAATTAATTTAACAACTAATTAATTAATTAAACAACTAATTGATTAATTAAACAAATTAATTAATTAAACATATAAATCAAATAATGGGTTATTTCATAACTAACCATTTGATAATATTTAAATTAACTAAAATCATAACTTATTAATTATAGTAGCATGGTAACATGTGTATTAAAATAAACATATAGTCCTTATAACTCATATTAAATAGTTAGAAAATAAACAATAGGAATCATATATAAAATTATAAGGAATTAATGAAACAAGTTAGTTAATTAATTAAACAAATTAATTAATTAGTTAAACAAATTAATTGGTTTTTTTAATTAATTAATTACTCAAACAAATTGATTAATTAAACAAATTAATTAATTTAAGTAAACAAATTAATTAAATAAACGAAAATAAATAAATAAATAAAAAGATATATATATATAGATATAGATATCTGAATATTAACAAACTAAGTGGTTATTGGCTGACCTAATTTCTTAGATTAACTCCTTCATAACCTATATTTATAACTTAAAATATAGCTCATGGATACATCATAAATATCTCTAGAATATCCATTGTCGCATCCCCTGATGATGGACTCACTTGGTAGTCCGAAACGTTGTGTTCATAAAACTCTATAACAGGTCATTCCTCCTCTATTTAAAAGTAAAAACAAAATTCCATAAGGATCATAAAGAGACATCCACGCAATAACACAATAGTTTACCTTGGGAAAATCCCAATAATCCTTTCCTTATAGAATCAATTCAACAAGAGAGACGTCAAAGTCAAATCTATGGACAAACTAACCAACTACATCATCCACCAAGTGTCCAAATTAAACACTCTTCAAACTAATATCGCTAGAGAATAATATTCTTCAAAGGTTCATAGAGAATTCAATTTCTCTTCATAGAATAACCACAAAGATTAGGCCTCCTTATTCCATAGAATAACCACACGGAACTCGATCCCTCTCACAGAGACTATGCCACGGGAATTTCATACTATTACAAAATCTCAAACCTACAATCTTGGTTGGTTTCTCATCCTTATGTCAAAGAAAAATGTTGGATGTTTTCTTCACTTGTTAGGATGGCTTATTCTCTTATGTTTGACCTTCTATCCTCATCTTCCTTCACTAGATAATAGAGAGATCTGAATTTCCCTTTGTTGGAGGATGAATGAACTTATTTATATACATGTGGAGGGTCCAAATAGGTGCCTCTTGAGGTAGAGCTAACTTGAACATAAGGTAGTCTGGGTTGAAGTGTAGAGGGCTGACTTGGACGACTTTTGGTGCCAAAACAAAATTTAAATTTATCTTTTTGATAAATAAAAAAATTAATTTAATTTTCTTATGAGCATGAAGAGCATGCTTCACATGAACAGTTACATCAATAGAAAATATATCAATATGAAGACCGTCCATAGCTACAAAATTCAATATCAAGCACACTCTTTCCTGAAGATCTAATAAATGAGGTTGACACTCTCTTAGGATAACTATAACGTAAAGGAACAATAGAGCCTATGGTGATAGTCTATGCCTATAATCCAATATCCAACTACAAGTGCAAATTCCTCTATGATTTAAGTTGAATCTAAAATTGAAGGTTGATATAAATATAGGATAGATCCCCCTGTGCAAGTAAATGTGTTAAATGAATATGAAAAGAAATTTAGGCATTATAAAGGATCACGGATATTATTAGATGATCCTATCATCCTAAGATTCTTATTCACAAACCATGAGGAATAAATTCAATTTTCTAGTTCTACAACCCAAGCTCACGGGTAGTGTAAGTAAGCTTGACTATAAATCTACAATTGTGTAGGTTGATCTGAATCAAGTCAGTGTTGTAGATATGATTGAATGGAATGGGAAAATAGGTGAGATGGTGTCAAGGAAACTAATTCGATCAATATTTAATGTTCAAAAATTGTAGACTATGGTTAGCGAATTGGATACTCAACTCAAGCATGAGAAGGTAATTAATGGAGGTTGGGCGGCCAAAGTAAAGGATTTAGAAGGTATAATCATTTTTTAACTTATATACCAAATATCACAAAATGTTTTAATATCTTGTTGGACTCGAGAGACATAGAGATAAATATTTTGAAGCTTAAACTATAAATACCTCATGTTGAACCCATTGAATCAACATAATGAATCATTGATCATGAGGAAAATGTTGTTTTTACTTTTAGAGAATGGGAAATTGTAAGACTATAACTCTCAGTTAGATAAAAGGTTAGAAGAGTTGATGAAATAAAAATACAAGTTATTCAATCGCCACCTATTTGAAGTGAAAAACTTACAATGAGAGTTGAATTAAAGAGTTTCTCAACGTAGGAAACTATCAAACATATTTCATATAATAGATGATGATGAAAAGATTATGAAAATCTTTACTAACGGGGCCATCATTGATGATATGTTGGAGAAACTAGAATCATACATGACACCAATCCCTAAATTTTCAACTGCGAGTCAAATTTAAAGATTTCAAATAATGATAAATTGGTTCACTTGAATGATGTTCTAAAAGAAAAGGAGTTTTTTATAGATAATTTGTAAGCACATGCTAATAAAAGGAATGTAAATATTGTAGGACTCTTAAAGGCCCAATAAAATATCAAAACATTCAACATAAAAAATTAAATGGGGCTCTAAGAAAATATCATCTAATTGGTGTTAAGTAGTGGGTTTGGGATATAATCATTGAGAAGGTGAGAAAATTTAGACCATATTTTGATCTATTTCATGAATGTGAGACCAACCTGATAGCAAACACATGAGTAAACATTAAAAAGATATGTCTTCTTAAATCATGTATATAGGAAAGGTGAATGAGAAAAGAGACTTCCTGCTTGATTTGTAGGACAAGATTATAAAAGTAAAG
Source organism: Pinus tabuliformis (assembly GCA_031772625.1). NCBI lineage: Eukaryota > Viridiplantae > Streptophyta > Pinopsida > Pinales > Pinaceae > Pinus > Pinus tabuliformis. Next base: position 307,171,081 of record CM062811.1, read on the forward strand.
TTGCCAAGGAAATTCAAAGGTCAAGGTTTTTCCTATTTGTAAATGTTTTTATGTTCTTACGGATAATGGAGTTAATAATGCTTATAGGTCATGTTTATGAAAATGGATTAATTGTGTGTTAGAATGATGTTGACTTGATTGATGAAAGTGAGGTAAAGGTAGATCACAAATACTTTATATCATTATTTCACTATTTTAGTCTAGTTAAGAATTTGTATAAACAACAATTATCATTGCCCTTTCATTTACACACTGAGCTTGAGATATCACATAGAAAAATGGTGAGATTACCATACCCTACTAGATAGGAGTGGAGTAAGATTTCCCATTATCAACCAAGGAATCTAATTTATAAATTGTTCCTTCAATAAGAAGAAAGGGATATTCTTGTCGTAAAATCAGAACGTTGTAATAGCCCCTAGTTGATTTTCCATGTAAATAAAATAAGACCAAGGTCATGGGACATGTATTCCAAGTTGAATGGTGGGTAAACATTATAGTGAGCATCACATGTGATTTAATAATGGCTATGGAAATTTTCAAAGGTAAAGAGGCAATAAATGACATTTAATTATGAAAATAAAGGAAAATAGGAGAAATTGAAGGTGAAGAGACACTAATTTGCATGCAAGAGAAATTAGAGGGAAAATGGAGGAAAATGAAGAAAAAGGAGACAGGTTGCATGTGTGATCTCCTTGTTGGTTTTTGGACGTATGGTATATGCATGTGATTCCTTGGTTATGTTCTATCATTGGAATGGATATTTTCTTGGATTGACATTGGTTTCATCCTTTCCTTTCCATTTCCTGGATAGCCATGATGTAGTGGGTTCCCCATTTGGTTTTATGATTAGTTCATAGTTTCCTATGGTTGTGGGTTGGGAAAAATTCTTTGTAGCTGTGAAACAACTTGGGTTCCATGGAGGTTGTGGGTTGAGATGGAAGATCTCTAGATCCCTATAATAGCTTGGGTTCCTTGTAGGTTATGGGTTGAGTTACTAGTTCCTAGAGCCCTAAATAGCTTGGGGAGACACCAGTTTGGTTGATTTTAGTGATTTCTAGACTGTATAGGTGATATCATTATGCTTGAGGGTAGAGGTGGTTTTTCTTCTGGAAACCCTAGTCAATTTTATTTTGGTTTAACCCTTATAATCCCACATTCATTCTTGGAATATGGCATGGGGGTGATTGGCTGAAAGAGAGATTTGGTTTAACCCAATCTATGGTTGGGTGGTACATGAAAGTATGTGACTTGGTTGGAATTTTCATATGTTAATATGAAATATTTTCCTATTGTGATCTATGAGCTCTTGTACTAGTTATTATGGTGAAATTATGGTTGATGTGTCATAGTTTCTATTATGGTTTTATGTTGTTTATATGCATGGTTTTATGATGCTCTCTAGCTCTAGATCTTGTTTATTATTTGATAAATTTATTGGGTGGTTGATGAATGCATGGGATAAAAAATGTTGTTGCAACTAAATTAAGAGGGTGTAGATCCTTCTTGATGATTCTTAGATGAATTTTAGAAGTTTATGATCAAATATGAATTCATGACCTATATATTATATGTTTATTATATGTTTTATGAAATGTTTATCTTTCTTTTTTTTTTGCTGAAGCAAGTATGGATCCTTCTATATCATTGAGTCAAAAAAACAATGTACAATGTATACAACCATCCACTCGACATCAAAAATCCTGAAAATAAATAAAAGCATAAGCCCCTAAGGGCTACCCCGTACAGCTTCACGTATAAAAATTCGAGCCTAAGAAATAACGGACAAGACTCCAGACTAACCCTCGGAAAGCCCGCGTGCTTTCGCGCGGCCTCCCCCTGGAAAACCCCAACCCATAGATCTGACCCACTGAAGCAAGAAGATCAACAGGAGAGGAGAAAGACGCAAAGCTAAAGAGCCTGAAGTTTAACAGTCCAGCCCCACCAAGTTGCACAGTGCCGGACAACCATTGATTCGCAGCACCCGAATCCAACGGATGAGAAGGATTTCGCACAGGACAAGAAGGAGGAAAGTTAATCTACGATGGAGGGCAGTTTTCAGAACCCTCACCCTGCCACGTGTCGCAGGATGGATGGGATCGCTGCGGAAACGCCAAAACCATTACCACCCAGAGGGCAGTGCGATCAGTCGAAAACCACCTGGGAGGTGGTTTTGAAATCTGGACTCCGCAGACTGAAACCACCAGATGCCGAATGACCTGGTTCCTCTTGCAAATGTAAAACTTCCTCGCCTTGGTTTGGGATAATGTAAGGGTGCGAGTGTTCCATTGAGCAAAGACTTATGGGAATCCTCTGAGATCTACATCACACTTACACCTTGAGTCTGGGCGACCAGACATGGTTCTTTTTTCTTCAGCAAAATTTACCCAAAATGAAGGCACAACCAGGGGAAAATCAAATCGAGCTATTTCCCATGGTATTGAGTCTAAACACCTCCCTGTCATCTTCCGCCTATTCCCAGCATAGAGCTCTCAGTCTACTTGGCCTCAATTCCTACCACTTCGTCGACCCATTAATCACTGCGCATCTGACTCCCTGGTTGGCCAGAAGATCCACCAGCTTATTTGCCTTTCTGTGTACGAGGTGGAAACTGATAGTTCGCAGGCTCTAAAGATGGCTTTGAATTCTTTGGAAGACTCGAATTAGTTTCCAATGCTTAGAGACTTTATCCGGCGCAGATCCATTATGAATTTTTTGCACTGAGTTGATAATCAACTCTGAATCTGCCTCTATCATGACATTTAGATAGTTTTCCTACTTCAGCAAATCCAGGAATTGCTCCATAGCCATTATCTTAGCCATGTTATTGGTGGTTGTACCTAGGTGGTAATGAAAGATGCTAATGATACTTCCCTCTGTATTTCTGAGGACACCTTCATACCTTACTGTTCCCGAGTTCCCTTTTGAAGCCCCATCGATATTGTATTTTAAATAGCCTTCCAGAGGAGGATGCCGAAATTCCTTCTCTGTATCCGACGAAATGATCTTCCTGTCAATACTTAGGAGGGTGAGCCCCTGCATCCCCAGCTGCCTGAGAATTTTTAAATCTGTGTCTGAGGGGGGATTTTTGGGGAAGTTGCGAACAGTGGTTCTTACAGTCTCCTTGAGTTGTGTCAGGATTAACTCCAACAAGTGTTGAGGGGGCTTTTTTTCCCCCTTAAAAATTATGTTTTTCCTCTCCTTCCGCATGTTCCAAATGATGAAGCTTGGTGTAAGAGCCCACACTGAGTTAAGAATTTCGTTATCTGAAAAAATTTTCCTCCAGTTGATGAGGGTACTAATGATGCTTCCTCTATCCCTATCAGATTGTTGAAAGATTGCAACAAATAAGTCCCATAACCAAGATGTGAAGATGCAGTTGTTGAGTAGATAGTCCAAGGTTTCTTCTTGAGCTTCATAGAGTAGGCATCTTGAAGGCCCCTGTACACCTCTTTTCCTTATGTTATCCCAAGTCAGAATTTTCTTGTGATAAAAAACGCACATGAAGAGTTTGATTTTCATCCACCCTGGATGCTTCCAAAGGTTTTGCCATATTTTATCTAGAACCAAGCGATCCAGCTTAAGGAGAATGTTTTTTGCTTCCTTAAGATTAAAGGTGCCCTCTTTGTTATTTCCCCATCTCATTTGGTCTTGTCCCTCTGCCACTAAGATATTTCTTTGTTCTACTATTTTCCTAAGCTCCTCTACTTTAGTTTTCAGGAGATTGTTGTTTCTACAATCTATGTTTCTCCAGATTCTCCACTTTTCTGTACTATGAGATTGCATCCAGAAATCTTTAACCTTTATTAAACCTTGGGAATCTGACTCCTGTTTAAGGTCAAGGAAGTCTTCTTTTACCATAATTTATTCTTGCTGCCACTTATCTTCCCATAGAAGAGCAAGATTTCCGTCTCTGATTTCCTAGAAGCTATTCTCTTGTACTAGTCTTCTATTCTCCCAGGCTTTGTTCCAAATATAAGAACCCTTTATATTTCCTGACATTCTTATAAGATCACTGTTCTGCCAGGAACTAGCATATTTTTCTTTCCAGATATTTGCCCATTGAGTTTCTGGTTGCTGGACCCAACGCCACCAAAGTTTGGTCCCTAGAACCTTACTAAGAATCTCCTGATCATCCAATCCTATCCCTCCATGGTTCTTGGGCTTACAAATTTTATCCCAAGACACCAAGGCCCATTTCCTCTTAGTCTCCTCCCTACCCCAAAGGAAGTTTCTTTGAATATATCTAAATTGCTGAAGGACCCCTTTGGGAGCTGGGAGGGCTGATAACATGAAAATAGGGATTGCTTCAAGCATTGCTTTTGTAAGAACTAACCTGCCAGCAAGGTTTAAAGATCTGATGGTCCATTTACTGACTTTGTCCTTCAACTTGTTGATCAAAGGTTCCCATATACTTTTAATCAGAGGTTTTGCAGTTAGAGGGATTCTTAAATATTTTGAAGGAAGGGAATCCCTTTGGAAGCCAAGAATTCTGGAGATGTTTTTTCTGAAGAGCAATATTGGTATTGAAGACAAATATTTTTTATTTGGAGAGATTAAATTCCATACCTGAAGCCAAGGCAAAAAGATTCAGAATTTTTTTGTAGTTTGAAGCTTCTTGGACTGTGGGGAGTCCCCGAAGCATGGTATCATCTACAAATTGTTGGTGAGTTAGAGCCTGCCCATTATCAGTAAGCTACAGACCTTTAATCTTTCCTGATGATTTCGCCTGCTTTATAGCTCTCCCCAGCCCTTCCATCATGATAATAAAAATGAAGGGGGAGAGCGGGTCCCCCTGTCTGAGGCCTCTTGAGGGACTGAAAATATCTAAGGGGGAGCCATTGACCAATATAGAAAAACTGGAGGAGGTCACCAGTGCCATTACCCATATGACCCAGATATGATCAAATCCAAATGCAATCAGCATTTTCTTAAGGTAGACCCAGTTTACCTTGTCATAAGCTTTGGCAATATCTAATTGCATGATCATACCCGCCTTCTTCTTTCTAGTTAAAGAGTGCACCACTTCTTACACCTAAATGATGTTATCCAGTATTTTTCTGCCTTCCACATAACCTGATTGCTCCCTAGAAACTAGGACCGGAAGCAAAGTTTTTAGTCTATTAGCCACAACCTTGGATATAATCTTGTAGATTACGTTGCATAGTGCTATGGGTCTGTATTTATCCGGTGTATGATCCATTTCCTGTTTGGGGATCAAGGCGATGAAGGAAGTGTTGAGGGCTTTCAGAATGGTTTTGTTTGACCTGGAATCCTCTACAACATTCAATATGTCCTGCTTAACAATATTCCAACAAGCTTTGAAAAAGTCCACATTGAAACCATCCGGGCCTGGTGCTTTTCCATTCTGCATGTCTTTGAGGACATCACTCAGCTCCCGTTCCATTACTGGTCTATTAAGGTTGAAATTGTCCTCTCTAGATACCAGTTTCGGTACATTACTAGTAATTTCCTTGATGTCTTGCTCTCTATATGTAATGTTCTCCTGTGTTATACCTTGGAAGTGGTGGACTAACACAGCTTCTATAGCTTTATGGGAGATCTGAAGTTCCCCTGCGTCATTCTTGATGGAAGGGATGTTGTTGTGAACTCTATTGGCCATGGTGGTTCTATGAAAGAACTCAGTATTGCACTCGCCTTCTTTTAGCCATTCAACTCTGGACTTTTGTCTCCAAAATATTTCCTCTTGTTTACATAGATTTTCCCATTCTCTATAATGTTTATCCGCTTGTTCACTGATATCTTTATCAAAGCCTTCTTTGATTAGAGCTTGGTTGAGAACCTGCATTTTGTTTTCAACTACTCTCTTTTCTTCAAAAATATTACCAAAATCCTTCTTATTCCATTCCTTAAGCCGGAATTTTATGTGCTTTAGTCTTTTGTGAAGACGATACATTTTGGTCCCCTGAATCTACAAGTCCTCTGACCACCATTTCTCAATGTTGCTTGTGAAGCCTGGGTGTGATAGCCAGATATTTTCAAATCTAAAGGGTTTGTTTCTAGGAGTGCCTATACCCTTAATTTCCAATTGGATTGGCCAATGATCTAAGCCTCCAAAGGGAAGAACTTGTGTTGTTACCTCTTTACCATTTAGCATAAGATTCTCAGAGATGAAGAATTTATCTAGCTTTGAGGCAACAAGGGCATCTCCTCCTCTCCTGTTATTCCAAGTAAAGAGGCCAGTATTCCAATTAGTGCCAACAAGATTTATGTTGTCAAAAAAGGTTTGGAAAGCCATGGAGTCTTTACTTAGAGATCTTGTTCCTCCTTTATTTTCTGAAAGGGATTTAATCATGTTAAAATCCCCTCCCATGATCCATGGTATATCTACATGTCTGCTCCTGAGATCCTCCAGGGTATCTAGAAACTTAAGTTTGTCATCTATTCTCTGAGGACCATAAACATTTGTGACCAGAAAGGTGTCCCTTTCTCCTACCGGTTGAATGACAATCGATAAGTAGTTTCTAGAAGCCTCAGCATCCAGAATGCCTATTTTGTGGGGGTTCCATAGAGTGAGTATACCCTCTAAGGTATTCTCTGCTTTTACTTCTAGAAACTCATAGCTACTAAGCCATTTACTATGGATTTGTCTTACCTTTTGAATGGAACATTTCGTTTCTTGGATGAACATTATATCCGACGTTTCTGGTTTCATTCTATTACTAAGCATTCTCTACTTTCTCTTACTCCCTAGACCTCTAATATTCAAATATATCAACTTCATTATAAAAGATTTGTAAAAGAGTAGCTGGCTAGATCTTTCATCTTACCTGAATCAATCATCATCTTTCCACACTCCATAAAGAGTTCATTCTGCTTTTTCCTACCCCTTTTCTTGCCTGGGTTTCTATTAACTAGTCCCAGTGTAGTTTTAATCGTTTTCACCCCTCTGTTGTCCTACTTGTCTATGTGGTTCCCTCGCTCTGGCTTCCCAGTTTGTGTTCTCCACAGAAATAGTTTTTGTATTCTATTGAGTTCCTCTTGAGGTAGCGAATCCACTCCCCCCGTAGTACCCTGCCTCAAGCAACCTTCTAGGTCTAGGTTTTCCTTGTCAAGAATTTCTAGTAGCTCCTGGTCCTCTGGGTCTGTATCATTCTGGGTCATTTCCTGATCCATTTCCTGTTCAGCTTCGCTCATAGTAGCTTCTTTCTGGTACTCACTATTTTGTGTTTGTTCTAGGTTTTTTCCCTTCTCCTTTTCTGCACAACTCCCTTCCATTGTTTGAACTTCTTTAGTAGTCTCTTCCTCTTCCTAAAGCACCTGAAAACTGTTATGCCTGAACTGCTGTCCTTCGCGCTGCTGATTTTTCGGTCCTTTTTTACTTCCTTTAGTTCGGTTAACGACTTTCTGAAAGCTATCTGATTCTTTCATTGTATTGCTTCTGCTTTTGTTTATTTCTTTGTTGAGCGGACAGTCTCTGAAAAGATGTCCATGTTCATGGCCTTTGCGACATCTAAATGGAATGTGCTCATAATCTACTATTTGCATCCATTCTTCATCAAAAACTTCCAAGATTATCTCCTCTGGTAGAGCTCCTGGTAAGTCCATTTCCACACATATTCTAGCAAAGGAAGTATATTTTCCCCTTCTAGTGGCTTTAGAGGCTTTAACATAGCGACCTAATTTATTGCCTATGGCTGCTAACGATTCATTTTGCTAGTAATCAAGAGGTAGAGAGTAGAGCCTTACCCAGACTGGTACTGAAGTAAAAGTTTCATTTTCTGGAATAAAGTTCATTATCCATGGCCTCATGTAGAGCCCTGCAGCAGCATAGAAGTAAGGCCCTCCTTCAAATATTATGTCCTTTTCTTCAATATTTGTGAACACCACCGTAAAGACCCTTAGACCCGAGATGGAGATCTATGCTTCCTTTAGGTTTCTAGTGGTATTTATTCCACAACTGTAAAGCTTTTTCAATGGCCCATAGTTCCATGAACTTACAAATGATGGCATATGTCCCCATGTGCTCCCTGTACACCTACAGCGTTGGATTATTTAAAATAACCCTGGGAGTTATTTCTTTTTTGGGTTTGCAGGGTCCCTTGCTTTTCTTGTCTTTAGTTACCTATTTTTTGTCTTCTACCTCCTTGTCTTTTGTGCCATATTGATCCTTTTCTATGGGTTCTTCTGTTCCCTCTTCCGTGATTCTTTTTCCTTCCACCCCTATTTCCCTAGCATTTTCTAGAGGCTTCTTGCCACTGCTGGCCATGGCCTCCTTGGAGGAGGGAGTGGAGCCTCCTCCTCTACCACCCTTCATAGGGCTCTTTGACTACCCCTGTTTGCGGTGAACTCTGTTCACTCTTCTCTGTTCTTCAACCAGGAAGAAGAGGTGCCTCAGCAAACACCTAGGGATTGATCACCTAGGGTGGTTGGTAGCCTCTTGGGTGATCTGTGGTCTCTAAGGGATGTCAGTTTACTTATGATTTATAGGCCCCACTTCCATTTAGATATAGGAGGTTGGCACATATCATCATGGCACTCAGCGCATGTTTACCCTGGAGAACTTGTCAAAGTAGGTAAATGTGGGAGAAGTAGTAACAAACATAAAGGAATCTAATAGCATATTGATTATGGTAGTTTGCTTTACATTCATATAACGAGAGAATTAAGTTGGGTTCATAGTACTTGAGGATGTTTACATGGATGAAAGTCATTGTGGGAAAAAAGATGTTGTGAATCAAGAAATAATTAACTTTGAACACTTAGTTGAATTAAGAATTCATTAGAAGGGTTTTCATTTTCTTAGAACTAGCATACATTGTTTTCTTGGAATCTCACATTATGAGATAAATATTTTGAATTATTTGTTAAACATCACTAGAAAAACATGATTTTTTGCAACGATTCATCTATTTATTCTAAATAATCTATATTTTCCTATTGAGTTTGGCATTTATTTATGTATTATTTAGTTTTATTATGTTTTCTCTTTTATAATTTGTAATGTTTTGATATTCTCAAATATGGTTTTTATGGGAGTAAAGACCTAATATTTGTTTCTGATGTTTACTTTTCCCTTAACTTATTCAATATGCGCTCATTATGATATACAATATTATGTTGAAAACTAATTAACTATTATTGGGTAATTTTCATGTCCTCAACCCACTATCGACTATATTTGTAACATTCCCATTCCATTGCAGTGTCATTTAAGCCATCTGATGGGTATATCCACACCCAATGACCCTCTGTAAAATAGGGCATTGATGTTTTTCCCACTTATTTATTTATTGTTTAATATTCAACTCTAGCAATGCTTCCAACCACTCATTGAGGGATATTTCTATACCTTTATTGTTATAACCGATCACTTGGGTATTGCCCTTTTCTTTTATTTCTTTTCATGCATGATTGTATGCATGCATAAATGCACTCTAATGAAAATGCTCGTATATAGGTATATAATTGCTTAGTATTTATCTTTTACACAACGATTTATAATTCACATGCAACAATTAAGATTCATACATGGCATAGAAAATATATACAAGTAATTGTAGTATAATTAATTAAGTGCTAACAAAAGAACTTATTTGATAAATGGTCAACAAGTTGTAAATGTTCAATGTTTCTCCCATTCATAGACTACATTTCTTGGTTTCTCTCAACAATAAGTCACCCCTTAGTTGGGGCTTCAAATCCATGGGAAAATAGCTCATCCAAATCCAAGTGCATGTCTAGTACCATCAACAAGACAAGGTACCAAATCCCAATAGCCTTCAACCTATAGGCTCACACCCCCCATCAACCTACACCAAAGAAGTGCACACCTTTGTTTACACTTGCATCCCCTTGAGTTAGGCCACCACCTCCCGGGCATCTTGCCTAGTCAAGTATGGAGGTTCTTATATTCTTATGGCTCCAAGATTTCTTAGTAACCTCTGAGGTCTCTAGGTACCCTCAAATTTTTCATGTGAAACCTTAGCAACCTCCAACCACCAACCTCCAACCAAGTGGTGCACACTCTTCTCTACACTAGCAGTCCCTTGGGTTGTTCCACCCCCTCCAAGGCATATTATTTAGCTAGATGGGGATGCTCTCAACATTGGGACTACAATATTTCTCGCTACTCTCTGAGGTATCCACTTTCACTAACTTCCCCATAATACTATTCTTTTTTCTTTTATGTGCATGACCTTTTTCTAAAACTTGGTACCCTCTAAAGTCACTTAATGGAATTTGGTTATATGCATGCTCTCTTTTTAGTGATTATTAAATCATATAATCCCCTTTTCATATCCCCATGGAGTCTTTCGCCCCAAACTCTTTTCATCTAGTTTGTTTTGCATTTGTGATGTGTTTATTAACATGCATAAGTTAACATATTTACAACATCAGGTTTTCTAGTCTCAAGCATATATAACATATACAGAAAGGAACACTACCCACAAAACATATACACACATGCACATGGGAACACCACCCGCATAGAGTAATTCTTTTCTTTCTGGACTAATTAATATGTTTTGGGTCACCAATGTTTGTTTTGCATGGATATGGTATTTAATATCCAGGCGTTGAGTGGGGGTGTTATAGGAATGGTCTGGCTTTTGAAGTGTTCATGAGTCATCATGGAAATTATAAGTATTTAATACTTATGTATTTGGTGATTAATTTCCTTGTGTAGTACTAATTTTATTTTTTTTCCGAAGAAAAAGCGAACTTTTTATTGAAGAGATAAAAAGTTACATTGCATATGCATAGCATTCCTTTGTTGTTATGGAGCAGTCCATAACGCTGCTGTGAAACAAAAACTGTCCTTTTACTAAGGACCACCTGTCCATAAGCTTGCAAAACTGTTCTAACCAAAAGCTAAAGCTTTCCCAGCTATATTTTTTTAGAGTTTCTCCCTAAAGAGGTTAGACAAACAGGCATAGGAAACAGGTCTCCTCAGAAGAGGAAAACAACATTTACATCAGAACATATTTGCTGAAAAGTATTATGTTTTATGAATACGTTCCCCTGAGTTCCAAAAGAAAGACTAAAAATCTGAAACCAATCCCTTGAAATTCTCGTTGCAGATAAGGGCAATGGCAGAGAACATTGTGTCTTCAGGAAGAATGAGATCCGATCTCGATTTCCTACATTCTAAATGCAGAGCAATCACGCTCCCCAATCCCCACGGTCAAAACGGTGTTGTCATCTCTGGTGGAGCGGACTCTCGCCAGAAACAAAAAGCTTGCAGCCTCTTACAGCCCCGCCTATTTGCCTCCCTTGTTTTCTAAATGTAGGGGGGAGTCTCTGACACTCGGATCTGTCCATGCTCTTCTTCAACGATTTTCCAGCTACCCATATTCAGTTGCAGACCTTCCTTGGATAGTTTATATGTTGTATCATTACGGTCCCTGTATATGTGGGATAGTGAGAAGCTGTTAAAAGAAGTTTTGAGAACCTGAATATCATCAACCAAAGAAATTAAAATATGATTTCTACACATGCTTTGACCATTAACCCAGTTAATGACATTTAAAGAATCTCTGAAGATCTGAATCCTGAAAATGCTCCTTTGGATGAGCCAACAAAGAAGGAGTTTTAAGGCCCCGAGCTCTGCATAGTTGTTCGATCTGGAACCTAGACCAACAGAGGCTTTATAAGTCTGATGAGTATTTGTGTGAAAAACTATTCCTACACCTGCCCTATTGTTTTGAGAGGCCCCGTCGAAATATGCCCAGGGAATGCCTTCTTGAATTTGTTCTATCCTATTCTGTCTCGGGACTTTGTTCTTCTCTGGTTCAGGGATATTTGAGTAGATCATAGTACTTTGTATTGCTATAGTTGTTCCCTGGCATTCCTTATCTTGAAAAATGCTCCGATTTCGTGCGATCCATACCCCCCAACAGATTATAAGAGGTAAGTTCCGCATGTTACCTTCTGGATAATTTTGCCACCATTTGTCCCAAACTTCGTTCAAATTCCTTCCTACCCAATCTAGCTTCTTATTCATCAGTTTTTCTGCCTCTGCCCAGACATTTTTGGCTACTGGACAAAAAAGAAATAAGTGGTTGATTGTTTCAGAATCCGTTCTGCATAAAGAACATCGACCCGGTCCTTGCAAATATCTGGCTTGTAGAATATCCCAAGTAGGTATTTTCCTTTTTAAAATGCACCAAAAGAAGAGCCTGGCTTTCGCTGGGCATTTTAGTTTCCATAAATTCCTAGCCCAACATTCAGGCTCTTCCCATCCTTTTCTTGACATGATGAATTTGTATCCATTTCGTGGGGAGTACTCTCCTGTATCAGCATGAGCCCAGACCAGCTGATCCAATTCCTCTTTTATTCCTGACATTTGTTCTGGATATTTCTTGGATATATGCATTCCATTCGTTCCACCAAGGGGCCTCTAAGTCCAAATCTTCGCCTGATTTCCAAGCTTGTCCCCATATTGAAGAGTGCCCAGCTTTCTCTACCTGGTTTAGGGAGAAAATACCTTTTGATTCTAACTGTCCAATTAGTCCAGGGGATAGGGCATAGTTTTCATTGCAGCCCACCCATGGGTCTTTTCCTAACTGCAGATTTCTCCCATTCCCTATCTTCCATGCCAACCCTTGTTCAACTACTTTGAAGGATTCCACTGTTGCTTTCCATACCACCGAGACATTCTTCTTTTTCTTGTTTTGGCTCCTAATCCAGTCTTCTAACGGGATCGGATCTATATATTTTCTCTTTACAACTCTTGTCCATAAATTTTCCAACTTTATGAGCCTCCAGCCTGATTTGGCTGCCAGCGATAGACTGAAATCATAAAGGTTTTTTATTCCCCATCCTCCCCATTCTTTTGGTCTTGCCACTTTATCCCATGCAACCCATGGGAGGACAGAATCTTCCTTTGAGCCTGCCCAGAGAAACCTACTGCATATTCTTCTTATTTTCTCCAGTATCCCTTTTGGTACCCAAGTTAAAGCTGTCCAGTAAACCGGCATGGCTAAAAGCACTGCTTTAATTAGGGTCAATCTCCCCGCTCTGGACAGCCATTTGTAGCTCCAATGCGCAATTCTGGATTCTATTTTGGCTATCAACCAGTTCCAGTCTTCTTTCCTGTATGCGTTAGGCTTCAGCCAAAAGCCTAGGTACTTAAAAGACACATCCATATTGCATATATCAAAAGGAAAAGATGAAAGGATCTGTGCTTTCTCTTGTCTATTTAAACCTTCCTGAATTATCTGAGATTTTTTGTTATTTATGCACATTCCTGTTGCTTTCAAGAAAAGGTCAAAAATGAGTTTTAATTCCTTTATTTCATTGGAGGTTCCATTTGAGAATACCAAAATATCGTCAACAAAAAGAAGATGGGATATGAACATATTTACCGCCACTTCAATCCCTTTTACCTTGCCTTCCCTTTTGGCCTTTTTAATCAGCTGGCTTAGTCCTTCAGCAACTAATAGGAAAAGCAGGGGTGACAAGGGGCATCCTTGCCTCAAGCCTCTCTGTCCTTTGAATAAAGAAGTGGCTGCCCCGTTTATGAGGACCGCATAACTGACATTTGAAAAGCAGCCCATGATCCAACTGATAAAATCCACTTTGAAGCCTAAATGGGTTAAAAGCAGCCTGAGATAATTCCAATTAATTCTGTCATATGCTTTTGATAAGTCAATTTTTAATACAGCTCCCTTCATGTTCTTCTGCTTAACACTGTGCAAGGTCTCCTGTGCCACACCTATAGCTTCATGTATCTATCGCCCATTTAGGAACCCAAATTGTTCGCTGGATATGCATCTTGTCAATATCGGCTTTATGCGAATCGCGATCACTTTGGCAATAATCTTGTAAATACTATTGCATAGTGAAATAGGCCTGAAGTCTTCAAATGTTTCAGGGTTTTCCTTTTTAGGGATGAGGGATATAAAGGTTGCATTAAACGGACTGTATACATCTCCCTTTCTTCTTGATTCATCAACCACCTCAGTTATCTCAGAACCTATCAAATCGAAAAAATGTTGGAAAAGCTCAATGGTCCACCCATCCGGACCTGGGCTTTTGTCTTTGGCCATTGATTTGATGACATAGCTCACTTCTTCCTGAGTGACTTCGCTCATCAGTTCATTTGTTTCTTCCCCTTCCACATACTAAGAAAAACATTGAGCGGTCTTGATTATTTCAACGATTGTAATCTCTCCTTGGTCTGAATACAAGCTTTGGAAGTGCCTTTGCCCAAGCGCTGAAAGGGACTCAAATGTCTTTATCTCCCTACCCTCTTCAAGTGTAGTACTAATTGAGTTATATTTGTTTGATTTATTTTTCATTAATTGTTCCTCAAAATACAAATGCTTTCCTGAGCTTCATGCAGTAAATATTTAAAGCTTCAATTTATTTGTAAATAATTGAATTGATTTGTTGTGTTATTTTCTTGTTTAATCATTTGATTTCCATCAAAATATGTTATTTTCAAACTAAAATTATTTTATGTGTTATTTTGATACAAATCTTCAAAGTATATGATTTAATAGAAAATGACATACCTTAAAAATTGCATTCCACTAGTGAAAGATAACCCATATAGCTATTTATTTGTTTAATATTATTCTAAAGAAGGGATATTTTTAAAGTTTCTATAAGGTTCCTTAGAATTTCTCCCTAGATGATAATATTCTAAGGAAAAACATTTATTTTGGTGTTGTTGTCGAGGAATGAATATTCATTAGTAAATGGAAAATGAAAACAGTTTTCTCCTTGATGGTGAACAAGAGTAAAACAATAGGCTTCATGAATTAATCAAATATCATTTAAAGTTTTATTCACTTGGAGACTATATTAATTCAATCTAGAGCAACAAAAGAGACAAACTAGATTCCATCCTAGTCTTTAAGAAAATAGAGTTTACTTCGATATAAAAAAACTAGTTGCAAAAGGAAATAGATGACAAAAAGTTGGTTCTTCATCTTTAGGTACTCTAGTTATAGAATGAATTTCTTTTCCTAAATGAATACTTTGAATATTTACTGGATTTAAAACTCCACGTCAAATTCCTTTTGCTCCTTTGAAAGGAAACAAATCATTAGTTGACTTATCAAACTTGGTTCTTTCTATTTCTCTTATTTGGAAGTAATCAGCCTTTTTTAAATTCAATTTCTCCCCTACTATTGTAGCGGCTACAACCACCCTCCATAATTTTGCTTTAGCTTCGTTTTGGAGCCTCCCTACCAAACATCCTCAGCAGCATGTCTTGCACTGTCAAGTACATGAGCTTCAGTGGTTTTCTAGCAGCTTCAGTCCTATGCATGATAGCTTGCTTCACTCCCCTCATAGACTGCTACTCCGGACTTGGTCCAGCTGCTGGCTAGGTAGATCCCTCAAGAAATTGCGCAATTATGGTGGAGAACCAGCCTTCCCTCCAGAAATTGCACAAATCAGATTGGCAGCCTACTGGGCTCAGAAACTGCGTAATTCTGTCAGATAGCCTTCCCAGTCAAAATTGTGCAATATGGACCAGTAGTGTTACTCAACCCAGGAATTGTGAAATTCTTGGCAGCATTCAGTGGTTCCTCCCAAAAATTGCGCAATCCCTCTGGACAGCAATCCCAACTTCCTCCTAGAAACTACACAAAATTTCCCCTCAGACAAGCAGGTTGTTGCATGTGCCCTCAAGTTGACCGATTCCACTCGGCACCGAAAAAACTTGACTTGAATGCATGGGTTGTTTTTTCCCGAAATAGAAAAAATCAACATGAAAAAAGAATTCCTAGATTTTAGGGAGCTATTTTTAGCAACTAGAGGTTACATGCAAAGATCATTTTAGAAACTTTCCTCTAAGTGTCGCTTTTACCTAGATTTGTGGCATGTGTGTCATGAGACTCAAAATTATTTATTCGATGCTTCAGAGCTCATTCTTCACATCGATCTTGGATCTCTCACATCCCATAACACATCCAGGAGTCTTCAACACATCCAGCTCAACTATTTCCGGGTAAGTCCGATTAACTTGTCTTGTGCAACATTTCTATCGCTTTTTGTGTTTTGGCTTGTGTGAGTGATGTCTTCTTGATTTCTGTGAAGGCTTATTGTCGTTTGCATGCATATTATCTTGCACAAGAATTGTTTCAGTTTTAGTTAACATCTCACTACTGTCGCATGCACGACATCATTTTGCACGAATAATCGTTGATTTAGCGACTCGTCTCACACACATGCATGTTGTTCAATTTTCTAAATCTTGCATTCACTCTTTTCATGCATGATA
This sequence comes from Pinus tabuliformis, assembly GCA_031772625.1. Lineage (NCBI taxonomy): Eukaryota > Viridiplantae > Streptophyta > Pinopsida > Pinales > Pinaceae > Pinus > Pinus tabuliformis. Next base: position 307,187,282 of record CM062811.1, read on the forward strand.
ATTCATCTCTGCTTACACTCTGTATCACCATGCATTCACATCTTCATTTTCTTTCAGTTTCCCGTCGAGGGGTCTAGGCAACCTTGGCCTGGACTCTACCTCAGCAAGACAACATTGCGCAATTATGAGAGGGAAGGCTTTGCCTTCCTCCCAGAAAATGCACAATTATGGCCAGTGACTTCCCTCCAGTCTTACCTTATGTAATTCTAAGAGGCAATGACTGTTGGCCTAGAAAATTACGCAATGCAGTCCATGGGCCTGCAGCACTTGCCATCTAAAATTGCACATTGCGCAATCCCAGCACCCAAAAGGCCAGTCTGGATTGGACATTATGCTATTCCAACAGCCAGCCAGCCTCCCGATAGTCTGGCCTGTCTTTTGCACAGTTCCGACAGTTAGTCTCCCGGCCTCCCAATGAAAATTGTGCAATCCTTGTCAGTCAATCCCCAGGTATGTAGCATGTCATCCCTCAAGTTTTCTTTGGTTATAAATAACAGATTTATTTCCATGCATGTCACCATGTCTCCAGATATAGCAGGTTTTCATCCATCTCTTAGTATTTCAGGATCAGTGGCCTCTAAGAGAGTAGGATCAAAGGACACCGACGGAAGCGCAACTAGAGCGACAGTCGAGTGAATGTCTATGAGTTTGCCGATCTATGAAGACATCAAGCTGATTGTAGACAAAGACATCAAGATGAAATGGAAAGAGGTAAATGATGCATTCTCAGGCACATTTGGGGAAGATCTCGAAGACCACCAAATCTATGTGACCATTCACAAGTCCGGCTTGTACCGGATTGCATGCAGATATCTCACGTTCCCATGCGTTGACATGATACATTGTATCACCTTGCACACTGATCCTGAGATGATGGCATTGAGAAGTGTCATCGGGATGGAGATTGCTACCTTCAAAGCACAGGATTGTCATCAAATGTATCATTTTTTGAAGTCAGTGATCACCATGGAGACACCCTTCAGCCTACCCAACAACAATGCCAACTCTAGGGATATCTTGAAGAACTAGGTAAAGGAGCCAACCAAATTCAGGAAGACACCCAACCAGATTTACAAGATGAGGATACTGTGGAAGGTATATCAATACTTGGTCATCGTTTCATGTCGCTTGTATGGACAAGAGAGCATGGAGACCTTCCCGCAGATTTGGGTGATGGCATTGGACCAACTTGCCAATAAAGGCAAAGCATGCAACTAGTCTGAAATGTTGGCTCACAGGATGAAGGAATAGGTCACAAGAGCTCGGCAGCTGCCCAAAGGTCAGAAAGAAGAAATCTACATGTCCACCTACATATTGGATGCAATTTTTGCTCGTCAGGAGTTGCTAGGCATGAAGTGGGCATGGAAATCGGCAGAAACATCTGTCACTACTTATTGTAAATTATTTTCCAAAAGCAGCTCCAGAGGAGTTATCACATAGCTGTGAGATCATTTTGTCACCCCAGTGTACAAGATTATATTTGAGCAGGATCCACCTTGCATGTCGAAGGCAATGATGGAGGAATTGATCGATATAGTGGATTGGTATGCCTCAACATCCGACACCTTCATATGTATGTATAGCATGGAGAAGCCTCCGCAAGTTTTTTCAAAGTTTTCCATGGAAAAGCTCATCTTGCAAGAAGTATCATACCACACCTCGGCAGAACTGTCAACTATGCTGCACCAAAATAAGAAGGAACCTTCGCCGACTCTTCCGTTACGGATCAGGTTGTACGAGATACGGAATATCAAGCATGTGGATGTCAAAATAGAGGAGATCATGAAATGTCCCTTCGACGTCCAAAGCTTCAATCCGTATGACCTGCATTGTATTATATCACTGCGTGAGAGTACACTTTCAGTGGATCCATGGGGCATGTCATTGGGCGGAGGAAGACCCATGGAGATATTGTTACATCTTCTCCAAGTCCAATGAACCAGTCGAAATCGTTGTGGAATGGTTAGCAATGCAGCATGAAGTGGCATCCAGGAAAGCACTAGTACCAGCGCCAACAAAGGTAAACATACTGGCGTGCGACAAAGGAAAGAGAAAGATTGTCATCATTGCAGAGGCGGAACAAAGCTGCAAGTTTAGAGCAAACCTACTTGTTCAGAAATCAGCTTTGGCAATAGAGGCAAAGAGGCAAGAGCGCGACAGGAGGACCGTGCAAAGGAATAGAGAAAAATAGAGAATGGAGGAAATAGTGAAGGACATGAGTTGAAGGAGCAAGTCCGGAAGAAACAGAAGTTGCGCAAACATGAGAAGGAAGCACAGCAAGAACAAATATAGAAAGGGGCGCAACATGTACATACATATGAAACTGCACCCGTATAGGTAGTAGACTCATCTGCATAGCTAGCACCAAGCATACAGGGTGAGAAGTCGCAGGAGTGGGACTTCGCTCAAGAGATTGAACAAGAACTTGAGCAGATGGATACAGATATGGAGCAGCAAGAGTTAGAGAAATACATCGAACTCATGCCTTACCACCAAGAGGTCGACCCACCAACTTCACCGGATCTGGAAGCGGAGCAAGTCCCAATCGACCAAGGAGACATTGAGATCCTTGAAGACAATCCAGAAGAAGAGATGTAGAATTTTCTCTACAAATCAGCTAGCTCACTGATATCATGTAGAAATTTCACCTGCAGATCAAATTGATATATGCAATGTACTAAAGCATAATACGAGATCTACATCTACCATAAACTTTGCGGAAGCTAATCAACCATGAGCAACATCAAGCATGAACACATATAACTGATAAGAAGGAATCAATCACACATAACACAAAAGAATTTAACTGGGAAAAGCACGAGCCTAAAACCCAATCTCTGTATTATCAATCAAGTGGAAATTCTCAACAACATAAAAAAAGAATCAGCTCAAAAGCTATCCTGCTCTCTCTGTACTCTGAGGATGAAGCTCATGGACTACGTAGCCCTATATATAAAGGTTGCACCTCAAGTCCAAGCTCCTATTTCCTTGCGCAGTTTTGATTGGGTTCCAATTACAAAACACATGCAAATTGGCATGATCATACCTTCTGTCACCTCAGATCCAACTACGCAGTTATAGAAGGAAGAAGCTTCCTTCCCCATGCAAGGAATAGTTACTAGAAATATCCTAGCATCTGATAGTACATTTTCCCACATATGATCTCAACTAGGTCTCTGACAGAACTAACATGCATCAGTTATCCATGAGTGAATACACAGTTATCTGAAAATAATAGTTGTCACATGCATGCAAGCATCAACAAACTATATCTCATTAATTTAACAGCTTGTTAAGTTAATCTAACTAAACTTGACTAAGTTAAACTAAGTCAACTAATCCTCTCAATATAGAACTCATCCTTAATTCCTCAATTAGTGGAGCAAATCAAGGACACATTCCCCAATTAGTGGAGAAATAATTGCATGTTCTCACAAAGGCTTCAAGTTTGCTTTTCCTTAACTAATTAACTCATGGAGAATTAATTAATTAATATTCCAAATTGCTGGTAAGACCAAATTCAAATTTACTTCCTATAGATAGACCAGGGACTGCTATAAATAGGAAGGGACCCAGAAATGCTATTTTTAGAAGATGTTATTTTTAGCAGTTTCACCTCTCACCCAAGGTGGCCAAAATGCTCATTGGCCAAACTGCTATTTTTAGAAGTGTTATTTTTAGCAGTTCTATTTTTAGCACTTTCTAAATTTATCATCTCTTGTTGCACATTTTTCAACTCTCCCTCTCAACAAGAAAGAATTCCTCTCGAACTCCATCCTGTAACTCTGGAATGTTCTGCATGAAACACATCTACCAAGTGCGATTGCTCCAGCAACACTCGGAACAAAAAAACTCCCAACTGACCACTCTGTTGGGCTAGAGACATACTCTGATGCTAAAGCTCTACCTACTGCTAACAAGTGCTCCCTCTCTGACCTCTGCGCTACTACAACATCTCCATGCATCTCGCGCCATTACACCCTTCTCTGTGCTACCCTGCATTGTGCAACACACTTGTGCCTCTCGCATTGTTGCAGCCTGCATGCTCTACGTTGTCCTAGGATTCCCTGCACTATAGCTCTCTCTGCCGCTCCATCCGCATCTGTCTCTACCTAATCGGTCAATTCCTGCTACTCCACATCAGGGCTCCCGTAGTAAGGTCTCATCCAAGAGGTTGGGTACCTCAAGTATCCTGCCCCTCCTCCTTGGGACAATCACTCTATATCGCCCCACCTCCTACCTGGACGTATGGCTGCATGAGATCCCTCTGCCCACCTGGCTCAAAGTTTCCCCCTACTAGAGTTATCTGCATGAGTAGATGTCTCTACTCGATCTCCACTCAGCTTCCCTTGTTGTGGCTCCTCCACAACCTCATGAAGCTACTGCACCAATCATGGCTCCTCCACAATCATATGAGACTTCTTTTGGTGCAGCATGTTGAGAGGTAACGTACCCTCCCTCTCAACCACCAAGTCTCCATCAGTTGCCTTGCTGCTCAAGGCTTTACATGCATCTTGAACCTCAAGAGAATACAAGTTCTTGGCTCGTGAACTAATCTGCTTCACCTGTCTAGTGATGATGTGTCTAAGGAAAACCTTTCCCTTACTGAAGACTACATCATAGCCTCTGTCTTCCAGCATCGTGATTGACACCAAGTTTCTCTTCAGTCCTGGTACATACTTGACATTGGTCAAGGTAAGGTGAGATCCATGCTTGCTCTGAAAAATAACCATGCCTACACCTGAGACTCTATACTTCTCATCATTACCCATCGCTATGAGTATCTGGAGATATTTCTCCTCCAAAGTACTGAACAAACTCTTGTCGCCGATTGACATGTGGAAAGAAGCTCCACTGTCAAGAAACCAAACACTTCCCACCATGGATGAAACCATGCATGCAAAGAGTGTGAAATCCAACTCAAACTGTGAAGCAAGCGCCTCACCTTCAGATCCTTCCCCAGATCCCTTCTTGGATTTCTTCTATGGACAATTTGCAACATAATGGCCCACCTCATGACAATGAAAGCATCATACTTTTGATTTGTCAACCTTCTTCCCACCATTGGAAGAACTAGATTCGGAAAGAGAAACCTTCTCCTTCCCCTTCTTTGCCTTACTCGCTAAGGCACAGTTCTCCTCATCCTCCATGGATGAAGAACCATCTCTGGTGCTCCGTCTGATCTCCTCCTGCATCAAATCTGACCATAGTCGTTCCCAATCTGGCATTTTCTCCCTTCTATTAATCAAGTCCTAGTAGCTATGCCATCTCTTAGGAAGGCCAAGGAGTGCTAGATTCACCATATCATCATCAACTGTCATGACCCCTACACTTGCAAGCTCATCCCTGCATGTGATGAGCTTGGTTAGATACATAGAGATCGTCTCATCCTTTTCACACTTGATCTTTCGAAGTTTGTCCTTCAGTGCCAGATTCCTCTGATCACTACTATTCTGATATAAATCTTTTAATGTTTTCCACATTGAAAATGGAGTCTCCTTCCCATGGAGGCTTGAGACAATGTGATCTCGCACTCCCTCCAATAGAACTCTCCTAGCTCTAGCCACACACTTCTTCCATTCTGCCAGTTGAGTAGCATTAGTAGGCTTAGGGACTTCTTGATCAATGAAGTCCTTAAGGCCGTTATCTTCCAATACTGCCTCCATGCAATCCTTCCAAGCTATATAGTTTGAGCTGCCATCAAGGGCATACTCAAGCCTCAACCCATAAAACGCCATCGGTGAAATAGATGTGATAAGAACTTGAGATCTATATCCTGAATAAAAACTTCGAATTCCTTCTTGTATATTGTTCTTCCTTGATCACCTGTGCTCTAATACCATGTATAATTTTCTCTACAAATCAGCTAGCTCACTGATATCATGTAAAAATTTCACCTGCAGATCAAACTGATATATGCAATGTACTAAAGCATAATACTATATCTACATCTACCATAAACTTTGCGGAAGCTAATCAACCATGAGCAACATCAAGCATGAACACATATAACTGATAAGAAGGAATCAATCGCACCAGCCTAAAACCCCATATTTGTATTATCAATCAAGTGGAAATCCTCAACAACATACAAAAAGAATCAACTCAAAAGCCATTCTGCTCTCTCTGTACTCTCATGATAAAGCTCATGGACTACCTAGCCCTGTATATAAAGGTTGCACCTCAGGTCCAAGCTCTTATTTCCTTGCACAGTTTTGATTGGGGTCTAATTACAAAACACATGTAAATTGGCCTGATCATACTTGTTGTCACCTCAGGTCCAACTATGCAGTTATAGAAGGAAGAAGCTTCCTTCCCCATGCAAGGAATACTTACTATAAATATCCTAGCATCTGATAGTACACTGTCCCACATCTGATCTCAACTGGGTCTCTGACAAAACTGACATGCATCAGTTATCCATGAGTGAATACATAGTTATCTGAAAATAATAGTTGTCACATGCATGCAAGCATCAACAAACTATATCTCATTAATTTAACAACTTGTTAAATTAATCTAACTGAACTTGACTAAGTTAAACTAAGTCAACTAATCCTCTCAATATAAAACTCATCCTTAATTCCTCAATCAGTGGAGAAAATCAAGGACACATTCCCCAATTAGTGGAGAAATAATTGCATGTTCTCAAAAAGACTTCAAGTTTGTTTTTCCTTAACTAATTAACTCATGGAGAATTAATTAATTAATATTCCAAACTGCTGGTAAGACCAAATTCGAATTTACTTCCTATAGAAAAACCAGGGACTGCTATAAATAGGAAGGGACCCAGAAATGCTATTTTTAGAAGATGTTATTTTTAGCAGTTTCACCTCTCATCCAAGGTGGCCAAAATGCTCATTGGCCAAACTGTTATTTTTAGAAGTGCTATTTTTAGCAGTTCTATTTTTAGCACTTTCTAAACTTAGCATTTCTTGTTGCACATTTTTCAACAAGAGATGCACACCATATCATTTGACGATTCACAGCATAGAGTTGTGCAATCGTGCAGTGTCTACTCCGGATGATCACACATCTCCTGTGCAGTTTGAGGAACGAGTGATCGTGTCTGACGTGCACAAGCATCTAGCAGCATTGGCCGATGCTACTAGAGAATATGTCGAAGCCACTAGCTCGAGTGTTCCCTCCTTGATAGCTAGAAATGAGTGAATGGTAAGGAGTTACAGAGGGACAAGCAAGGAAGAGAACTGGTTATAGGATCCTCCCAAGAAGAGTTGAAGAAGGAAATATTGGATGAATTACTGTCCATTGAGCCAGTTATGTGGGCGTTGTATTCCAATTTTGGATCAAAATGATGGGTAAACATATTAGCGTGCCACAAAGGCAAGAGAAAGGTTGTCTATAGTGCAGAAAGTAGCCTTGGAAATAGAGGTAAAGAGGCAACAGTGTGACAAGAGGACCACGCAGAAGCAGAGATAAAAACAGAGGATGGAGGAAATAGTGAAGGAGTTGCATGAGTTGAAGGAGAAACTTCAGAAGGAACAAGAGCTGCACAAAAAATAGAAGGAAGTGTAGCAAGAACAGCTATAGCAGGGGGTGCAACATGCACAGACATATGAAATTGTTCTCGTATAGGTAGTAGACTTGTCTGGACAGCTAGCACCAAGTAGACATGATGAGCAGTCGCAAGAGCAGGACTTTGCTCAAGCACCAGCAGCAATAGCAACAAAGGTAAACATACTAGCATGCCACAAAGGCAAGAGAAAGGTTGTCGATAATGCAGAAAGTAGCTTTGGAAATAGAGGTAAAGAGGCAACAGCGCGACAGGAGGACCGTGCAAAGGTAAAGATAAAAACAGAGGATGGAGGAAACAGTGAAGGAGTTGCACGAGTTGAAGGAGCAACTCTGAAAGGAATAGGAGTTGCACAAATAGGAGAAGGAAGTGTAGCAAGAACAAGTATAGCACGGGGCACAACATGTATAGGCAAATGAAACTGTGCTCGTAAAAGTAGTAGACTCATCTGAAAAACTGGCACCAAGTAGACAGGGTGAGTAGTCGCAAGAGCAGGACTTCGCTCAAGAGTTTGAACAAGAACTTGAGCAGATGGATACAGATATGGAGCAGCAAGAGTTAGAGCAAGACATCAACCTCATGCCTTACCACCAAGAGGTCGACCCACCAGCTTCACCTTATCCGGAAGCGGAGCAAGTCCCAAGCGACCAAGGAAACACTGAGATCCTTGGAGACAATCCGGAGGAAGAGCTACACAACATATCATTTGACAAGTTGCAGCATAGAGTTGTGCAATCGCGTAGAGTATCTACTCTGGATGATCACACATCTCCTATGTTGTTTGAGAAACAAGTGATCGTGTCTAACATGCACAAGCATCTAAAAACATTGGCCAATGCTACACAGAGCATATGTCAAGTGCACTAGCTCGAGTGTTCACTTCTTAATAGCTAAAAACGAGCAAATGGCTAAGGAGTTATAGATGGCCAAGCAAGGAGGAGAATTGATTACAGCACCCGCTCGAGAAGAGTTGAAGAAGGCAATATTGGATGAAGTATTGTCCCTTGAGATAGTCATGCGGGCATTGTATTCCAAGTTTGGTACCGTGCTTAAGGCAGTTGTCCATCTCAACGGATGGCAGTAGCGATGTGCTAGAAGAGCATGTATCTTGTCAAACATGCATACTGTTATTTATTACATGCAAACAAGGAAAATGAAATACAAGGGAGCCCCATTACGCTTTCCCAAGATGATGAAGCCCAGAGCGGTCGAGCTGAAGGCACGCATCCTGAGTCAGATCCGAAACTATGAATATGTTATGAAACCAGCTCAAGAAAAGATAGAAAAGATAGATCAACGCCTTAGAATTGAGCCTCTTTGAGGGAGCAACTTCCTTTACATTACATAAATGAACAATTCTTCGATGATTCAAATGACAAAACCTCCTTTCTATATATAGGAGTCTAAGGAGTCACAATATAACCCAACCGACATAACAATAATAATATAAAGCCAAAAAAATAACAATAAAGGGATTTTATGGGGCACAGTAATAACAATATGGGGATAATAGGGGCACAACAATATTAATAAGGGATGCAACTACAATAGCAATGGGGTAATCACTAGTATTATAGGGACCCAACATGCCCCTCTCCTTCAAAAAAGTGTTGTTATCAATGCTTGAGTAGCTCTGGATGCTTCTGTATAAAATTCTCATCCTCCCATGATCTGAAAATGGAATGTACTTATTTAAGGGTGCAAGGTATCCATTTCCAATAATTTCAACTGTGAGCTAGACACTCGAAATGACCTCTAAAAATGTATAAACTTCTTATTTCTTATACAGAGATAGACTGTAGGGGCATTCATCGGACATGTCACCTCTAAAAAGAGGATGAGTTCCAGAGGCTACCTGGCCCTCTACAGGCTCTGCCTAAAGAAATAACAAAGTAAACACTTAGAAGTCTTTGACATACACATACTTGAAGTTTAAGGTCTTGCGGAATAAGACAAGTAACTTTCTACAGCTGAACAGGTGATTATGTGTGTATGCAAGTTATATTTATTTGTTTTTTAATACTTTATATCAGTTTTGTTTAGCATATCATCTTCAGCAAATAAAGACATCAAAATGATAAAGCAGTTCACCCCCCCTCTGGGCTACATCTGCTGGACCAAACCTCTCCAACTAGGCTTGTCCTCTTGTATTAAAATTGCTAAAAAGGCTAATACAAGAATATGGGTGTCTCAAAGGACAAATCTGACAGTAAATACAGAATCAGAAGATAGGAATTAGCCAAACATGCTCTTTCCCAAACACTAAACAGTGAATTTTGTACCTTATACAGTACTTTCCCCAATTGGCCCTGGTGGCCCTTTAAAATTGCATGGAGAATTTTGACGTGAAGATGACCTCAATTGGTTTTGAAACCTCTGCCATTAGACTCAGAAGGTCGAAAATAGCAGACATAGGCTTTTGAATCACCAAAAACGGATGAACAAAGCCCCCAAACAGCTCAATCACTGAAATGGCCATAGTGGCCCTGAAAGCTTCCCTGAAGCTAAACAGTGGGAAGAATGCCTCAGAAGGAAAAAAAATATGTAGAAATGGATTCAGAATGCTGAAAACCTTCAGTAATGACCTTCGTTCCACATTCAATGGCTGCACAATTCCCAATGCAGCTCCCAAACTGATTTGGCCCTAGTGGCTCCTGGAACTTCCACGAAGGTAAAACACCTGAAAATGACCTCAGATGGCTGTGAAACCTGTGCCAATTGCTTTAGAAGGTCCAAAATACCCAAAATCAAAAAAAAAATCGTCCAAAACGGACTTTCCTAGCCAAAGTTATGGCCATTTACTCCCAATTGCCAGTTGCCCTTGAAAAACTCCAGTTAGACTTTTAGTTACGGCCAGATAAGCCCGCCAAATATGGCGGTACCACCAAATTCGCCACCTCCGCCAAAATCTCCGCCAAATCCTGACTGACCGCCGGATTTAACTGTCGGTCTTTAATGCGCATGTGAACGCATTTACATTAACTGGCAGTTTGCATCGGATTGCGCGCTGACAGTTGGGTTTAGGCCCACGGTTTTGGGCGCTGGTCACGTGGTATGGGGGGCTGGCGCTTAGGGGCTGGCCCCCTTTCATTTCCCGCCCAAAACAAATTTAAAGTTCAAATAATATTTGTTCTTCATAGCTTACAACTTCCGCTGTTGTGGCCCAACGATAAGGCGTGGGAGTGTTAGGCGGGAGGTCTTGGGATCAAACCTCATCGCCTCGAACAAATTTTAATATGCGCCCAAACAAACCTTGATGACGTCATCCCTGGGCCATGTGGTGCTCTCCGGGCCTGCCACGTGGCATTTTCTGATTGGTTGTCCAAAAGGAATATTCTGTGGAATATTCTTTTTTAATTTTTTTTTTTAAATTCAAAAACTAAGGGTTATTGGGCGATTTTGTTTTTGGCATAACTTTCTCATACGGAGACCATTTTTCGAACCATTTGCGGCACTGGAATCAGGAAGACAAGATCTATCTGGTCGTTTAGGTTCCAATCAGTTCTAAGCACTTTAATTTTTGACCATTTTACGACACTTGGTCCTAAGCTCCTGATCACACCTCCCAAATGAGAAGGCTTTTGGTCCCCAAAAGCTCACTGAATCTCTGAACTGAACTCTACATCACTTGAGGAACAGAAATATCCTCTTCCATTCAGCCAAAAGAGCATATTGATGCCAAAATGTCCTGCCTTATCAACTGTCGTCATGGCGAATGTTGCTGCATAAACCAAGTACTCGTTGGATCCCGGCCAAGCTTGTTTGCCAGACAAACTGAAAGTTTGCAAAAGCTAGCAATGAAGCTTGTTGATATATGAGCTGAAATATTCTCTTGGACATGTGGGCTTTCCCACTGTCACGATGCCCATCCATGGCACCTCCGCTCCAGAAGAAGGGATGCCTCCCAAATGAGAAGGATTTTACAAAGATGAAACTCCTCATCATTTCTCCTCTTTACAATCTTGGAGATCAAATTAACTTTTTCCAAGTCAATATTACATTACATGCATGGTTAAAAACAAAGTAATCAACCCTTCAAGTTAATCACGCATACATGTTTAAAATACAAGGAAATCATCATGATCCCTGTGCTCATGCATATCATTCTCATGCATGCAATTTATCCCTCAACTTTCTATTAAGTACAATCATAAGTACAATATCCTCGATCACATGTACATGTACTTTCAAAGTTGAAATTAATATAACTTTCATTGTGATAGAGTGAGTCTCATACTCAGCTTTTCCATCCTGCAACTTGCATTCCCTTAACAAAGAAATGCATTCAATCAAAAGACATGCAACTTTAATTGGATAAGAATTCTAACCATTTCTTACCAATCCATCTCAAAGGCGCTTCCTTTAACTGCACATCAATATCAACATGTGTATCATCCTGACACATATCAATGATGGAAACTTCCTTCCCATTCTTGCCATACTCTTTCTCCAGTTTCTTCAACTTTCGTGGAAGCATTGTTGGATTCAGAGTCCAACACCTTTCAGCAGTATGCCCATGCTTATGGCAATAAGTGCAACACATGTTCATCTTCTTGATAGCATGATTTGCATTGTTCAATGGAACTTTGGCTTCTTGCCTCCTTTCCTTCAAAAGTTTCATGTAGGTTGCCATTCTTTTCCAACATCTAGAAACATTATGGTTAACCAAACCACAAAAAGAACATGCTATTCTTTTCCAATGCTTCTGTGGAAATTTTCCATGCTTTACATGATCAAAGGAAATATGATTGAAATCAGATTTATACCTTTCCCTTTCACCTTCATTACCTTCATGAGGAGATGAATCAAATGAAGAAGAAGCTCCTTTTGGAACACCATCAATCCCTTCAATGGTTTTAGAGCTTTTACCACTTTCTTGTTCAAGTGCATGCTTATGCACACCTTCTTCTTGCAAGGTATGTTTCCAACTATTGCATTCCCCAAGAATACAATCTTTACAACCTTGAGATAAAGAACCTGAAATGAAACTCCTTCTAGGAGCTGTTTCAATTGCCTTCATGGCTACTTTGGAACCTTCTCCATAAGATTGTCCATAGCCTAGACCCAAATTCTTAGGCCTTACCTCAACCATTATTGGCTCAACTATACCCTGTGCATGTTTGCCCAATCCTTTTCCTTCATATCCCATTTTGGACATCAACCTGGACCCTATGCCTCTGGTATGTTTCTCAAAAGAACCAGCATAAACATTCTTATTAGAATTTGAAGACAAACTAGAATTTTTTACCTCTTCTTCAAGCTGATACTTGGCTAAGGCTTCTTTGGCAACAAGGAGTTGTGTCTCCAACTCATGCATCCTTTCCAGCTTCATGTTTGCAATATGAAGTTGGCCTTCCAATTCCTGCAATTGGTTAGAAAGCAACTGATTCTCTTCCCTCATGGAATTCAACTGCTCTTGAAGTCTAGAGCTCTTTCTTTCGTCCTCATACATTTCTCTCACCATATTCATCGTGATGAAAAATTCTTGCTTCAAGCCTTCATCAAAGAATCTTGTGAAGGAGGACGATTTTGAGAACTCACTTATGGAAGTTGTCATTGTAAAAATGAACAAAAGAGCTTCAGCAACTCAAACAACAAGTAGTTTGCAGAATAATGAAGCAGTCAATCTTAAACACTGCTTAAGACACCTTTCAAGCTACACAATCAAGCTAGTGATGTCAGTCAAGCAAACCTAGTGTTCTGATACCATCTCATCTGAAAATGGAATGTACTTGTTTAAGGGTGCAAGGTATCCATTTCCAATAATTTCAACTGTAAGCTAGACACTCCAAATGACCTCTAAAAATGTATAAACTTCTTATTTCTTATACAGAGATAGACTGTAGGGACATTCACCGGACATGTCACCTCTAAAAAGAGGATGAGTTACAGAGGCCACCTAGCCCTCTACAGGCTCTGCCTAAAGAAATAACAAAGTAAACACTTAGAAGTCTTTGACATACACATACTTGAGGTTTAAGGTCTTGCGGAATAAGACAAGTAACTTTCTGCAGCTGAACAGGTGATTATGTGTGTATGCAAGTTATATTTATTTTTTGTTTAATACATTATATCAGTTTTGTTTAGCATATCATCTTCAGCAAATAAAGACATCAAAATGATAAAGCAGTTCACCCCCCCCCCCTCTGGGCTACATCTGCTGGACCAAACCTCTCCAACTAGGCTTGTCCTCTTGTATTAAAATTGCTACAAAGGCTAATACAAGAATATGGGTGTCTCAAAGGACAGATTTGACTGTAAATATAGAATTAGAAGATAGGAATTAGCCAAACATGCTCTTTCCCAAACACTAAACAGTGAATTTTGTACCTTATACAGTACTTTCCCCAATTGGCCCTGGTGGCCCTTTAAACTTGCATCGAGATAAAACACCTACAAATGACCTCAGATGGCTATGAAACCTATGCCAATCGCTTCAGAAGGTCCAAAATACGCAAAATCAAAAAACAATTCGTCCAAAACTGACTTTCCTAGCCAAAGTTATGGCCATTTACTCCCAACTGCCAGTTTCCCTTGAAAAACTCCAGTTAGACTTTTAGTTACGGCCAGATAAGCCCGCCAAATATGGCAGTACCACTAAATTCGCCACCTCCGCCAAAATCTCTGCCAAATACTGACTAACCGCCAGATTTAACTGTCGGTCTTTAATGGGCATGTGAACACATTTACATTAACTGGCAGTTTGCATCGGATTGCGCACTGACAGTTGGGTTTAGGCCCACGGTTTTGGGCGTTGGTCACGTGGTATGGGGGGTTGGCGCTTAGGGACTGGCCCCCTTTCATTTCCCGCCCAAAACAAATTTAAAGTTCAAATAATATTTGTTCTGCATAGCTTACAACTTCCGTCATTGTGGCCCAATGGTAAGGCATGGGAGTGTTAGGCGGGAGGTCTTGGGATCAAACCTCATCGCCTCCAACAAATTTTAATATGCACCCAAACAAACCTTGATGACGTCATCCCTAGGCCACGTGGCGCCCTCTGGGCCTGCCACATGGCAGTTTCTGATTGGTTGTCCAAAAAGAATATTCCCCAGAATATTCCGTGGAATATTCTTTTTTAAATTTTTTTTTTAAATTCAAAAACTAAGGGTTATTGGGCGATTTTGTTTTTGGCATAACTTTCTCATACGGCGACCATTTTTCGAACCGTTTGCGGCGCCGGAATCAGGAAGACGAGCTCTATTCGGTTTTTTAGGTTCAAATTAGTTCTGAGCAATTTCATTTTTGACCATTTTACAACACTTGGTCCTGAGCTCCTGATCATCCCATGTGGAATCTTCAGCGGATAAGTTCTTCCACTTGATAAGATACTCCGAAATTGATCGATTTCCTAGCTATCGAGTTCTTGTTCCTGTGACTACTTCCGGTTCCAATATAATTTTTCCTTCCTCATCAAGTTTTGGCAATATTGTTTGAACTGGGAGCTTGTCACCTATAACCTTCTTTAAACATGAAACATGGAAAACTGGGTGTAATCGAGAAGCTGCAGGAAGCTCCAATTTGTATGCCATAGTACCAATCTTTTGCAACACCTTGTACGAACCATAATACTTTGGTGATAATTTATTTTCCTTCTCAGCTTGCTTGAGGGACATTTGCTTATATGGTTGTAGCCGTAGGAATACCCAATCACCTACATCAAAACATCTTTCATTGTGATGTTGATCTGCCTGTTGTTTCATTCTATTCTGTGCCAACACGAGGTTATCCTTTAAGATTTGGAGGACTTGTTGTTGATGTTCGATGTGATGTTCCACTGCTTGAACCTTAGAATTTTCTCTTAAATATGATGTGATGGATGGTGGTTGATATCAATAAAGTGCCATAAATGGGGTCATTTTTGTTTCTGTATGGAAGGAAGTGTTATACCACCATTCAGCCAGAGGCAACCATTTGACCCATTGTGTCTGTTTATCAGATACAAAGCAACGAAGATATCCTTCCAAGCATTTGTTTATTATATTAGTTTGCCCATCAGATTGAGAATGATAAGATGAGCTATGAGCTAACTGAGTACCAAGACAAGAAAATAATTCTGTCGAAAAATTTCCAGTGAAAATGGGATCTCTATCACTTACAATAATCTTTGGGTTTCCATGTAGGTTTTGAATTGTTTCCATAAATGCAGTAGAAATTGTATCGGCTTTAAATGGATGTGATAATGCACAAAAGTGTGCATACTTGGTAAGTCTATCAACTACCACCATGATGACACTCTTTCCCTCAAACTTGGGTAAACCTGTGATAAAAATCCATTGAAACCTCCTCCCAACGTTGGCTTAGAATGGATAAAGGTTGTAATAGACCCAGTGTCTTAATTGTTTCAACTTTATTTTGTTGGCAAACCAAACATTCCGCCACAAATTTTTGAATATCCGATTTAAGGCCATCCCACAAAAATTCCTTCTTAACCCTGTGGTAAGTTTTTAAAAATCATGAGTGCCCTCCTAAGGGAGAAGTGTGCAATTCCACAAGAATCTTTTGTTTTAGTTGGGAATTCCTATAGAGGTATAAGCGATTTTTGTACCATAAAGAATCATTTTGCTAGCTAAATGTATCAGACGTACTGGAATCTTGTTGTAACTTTCGAATAAGTGCCCACACTTCTTCATCATTCTTCCATTCCTCCCTTGCTTTGTTTATCCAATCTGGTTGGATAATAGAAATGGCGCACAACAATGCTTCCACATCCTCATCCTTTCTTGAGAGTGCATCTGCCACCACATTTTTCTTCCCTTTTTTGTAGATGATTTCAAAGTCATAACCCAACATCTTTGTGACCCACTTTTGTTGAGAGGATAATCTTTGTTCTAAAAACTATTTAAGGCTATCATGATCCGTTTTTACCTTGAAGTGTCTTCCCATTAGGTAGGGTCACCATTTCTTAAGTGCATGGACTATTGCCAACGTTTCCTTCTCATAAATAGCTTTGTGTAAAAACTTTCCCTTGATTGGACGACTTTCAAAAGCAATGGTTCTTTCATCTTGCATTAAAACAACACCAATTCCATTTCCTGAAGCATCACATTCCACAATAAAGGTTTTTGTGAAGTCTGGTGTAGCTAAGACCGGTGCTTGGCACATTGCCTCTTTAAGATGTTCGAAGGCCTTTGTTGCTTTTGGAGTCAATGAAAATGCATCTTTCTTCAATAATGTTGTTAGAGCTGCTTCTATTTTCCCATAATTCTTAACAAACTTGCGATAATACCCGGTCAACCCGAGAAATCCTTGTATATGCTTTATGGATGTGGGGGTTTTCCATTCCTTAATGGATTTAATTTTGCTAGCGTCTACCTTAACTCCTTCATGAGATAAAATATGACCCAGATATTCCACCTCTTGTACTCCAAAGAAACATTTGGATCTTTTTGCACATAATTGTTTCTCCTCCAATAGTTGTAGCACCCTGTCAACATGTTCAACATGATCCTTCCAAGACTTGTTGTAGATTAGTATATCATCAAAAAATACTAACACAAATTTTCTAAGGAATGGTTTGAAAATGGAATTCATCAAACCTTGAAATGTTGAAGGTGCATTGGTAAGGCCAAAAGGCATGACCAAAAATTCATAATGACCCTCATGAGTTATAAATGTTGTTTTCGGAATGTCTTCAGTCTTCATTCTGATTTGATGATATCCTGAGCGAAGATCCAACTTGGTGAAGTAAATTGATCCATGCAATTCATCCAGTAATTCATCAATGATGGGAATAGGAAACTTATCCTTAATAGTGAGCTTGTTGAGCTCCCTATAATCCAGACACATGCGCCATGATCCACCCTTCTTGTGCACTAATACTACTGGAGCAAAGAAAGAACTTTGACTCAGTTAAATTATACCAGCCTCTAGCATTTCTACAACCATACATTCAATTTCACTCTTTTGGGCATAGGGATATCTATACGGCATGATGTTTGGATGAACACTTCCTGGAATCAGATGAATAGCATGATCATGATCACGAATAGGTGGGAGACCTTTGGGAGTCTCAAATACCTTGGAATGATTGTCCAAGACTTTTTGGAGATCTGGAGAAATAGATTATTCCAATGTGGAAACATCTAGCGAACATAGTTGTGCAATTACACCCCTTTGTTCCTTTTTTAGAAGCTTTGTCATACCATTAGAGCTGATTATCTTTCCTGGTTTCCCTGCAATACCCCTTAATTCAACTTCCTTTCCTTCCACAGAAAATTTCATGAAAATTTCTTGAAAATTGAAAGCTATTGTACCCAAGGATTGTAGCCATTGGACTCCTAGTACAACATCAGCACCTCCCATTGGAATGGAAAGCATTGGGCTAGTCAATACATATTCTCCCATCGATAGCTTGATATTATGGCACTTTCCAGAGCAATTTATTGTTCCTCCATTTGCAACCATCACTTGACACTCTGGTCCTGGATATAAGAAGCAATTCAATTCTTTTGCTACCTTACAATGAATAAAATTGTGGGTACTTCCTGAATCAATCAACACTATTACCTTTTTCTTCTTGTTTTTTCCTTCTAGCATGATGGTTTGAGGAGTGGTAATTCCCACCAATGCATTACAAGATATGGTCGGATTCATTTCTTCTTTATCTAGGCTTTGTTCCTGGAGTATATCCTCTTCTTTTGACCTTTCTTGCTCCTTTTCTTCTTCCCCTTCGCAATCTATGTAGAATAATTTCTTCTCAGCACACTTATGACCTTTAGTGTATTTGTTATCACAACTTTAACAAAGCCCCTTTTCTCTTTTTTCTTCCAATTTTTGTGGTGTCAACTTTATAGGTTGTGGAAGACTAGGGGCAACAACACTTCCATCTTTATAGTTGTGAGTGGTATGCTTCCTGGTTGCCATAATTTTTCTTTCCATTTTTCTTGCTAACCTGAATGCCTTCTCTAATGAATCAGGTTCCCAAAGGCGAACGTCATGTTGGATATTATCCTTTAAAGTCCCTATGAACACATCAATCCTATGCTCCTCTGGAATATTTTTTACCCTTATGTTCAATTTTTGGAACTCCTCAATGTGCTATCAATTCTTCCATAAAAATTGCCCAAGTGATAATTTGTTTACGAGAGCAAAGCCATTGATACCATACAAACTGATTTGGTTCCAAATATAAAGTTGCAATACGTACCTTTTGTGTGTTTTGCACATTATTGAGATCGAAGAATTGCTCCATTTGTAATATCCATGTTGCAGGATCCTTGCCATCAAACTTCCTCATATCGATTTTTGGAATATAGTGGGTCTTCGATCCCACATTAGAGTCTAAGAAATCATGATTAACATTTCTTTTTATCGCATCATGAGTTTCCTTTACTACATTTTCACCATTAGTAAGTATTTCTTGTAGAAAATTTGTCAAATATGTCTTCAAATATATCTTCAAATCATCCATCTTAGCTTCCACGCCCTTTATCTTAAATTCCATGCTATTTATCTTAGCTTCTGTTAGCTTTTGTGAGAGTGACATTTGTTGCACTTTTTCTTGTAATTTTGATATATCATGTAGCATTTCTTCCTCTTCTTCATGAGTCATGCTAGAGCTTTCAGGTTGCTTACTAGGTGTTTGCATTTTCTTTCCTCGAGGCATCAGTTACCGATAGTAATGCTCTACTATGCCCTTTGAATTCCTTCAAAATAAATTTTCAAACCAATCTTAAGAAAAAATTTAAAAGAATCTACACACCTTTTTTCACTTTGTAGGAGCTCGATATTGCCTCTGATGTATCTCTGTACTTTCGGATCATCCAGTTCTGAAATTGTGACCTGCAGTAGCCCTATGTGTTCTCTTTCCAATGCCACTAGTCTGATCCAAATTGGATTCTCCAAGGAAGAGTTATGCGAAATCTCCCACAGTGACCTGATTATAGACTAGTTAAGTAGAGCGAACTTGTATGACATTCCACGAGTCATTGTTTCGACCTTTGGCTCTGAAAATATATACAAGAAACTACAGTCTGTCCTATTTTTGTACCTTCCTATGAAATTTCATTCTGATGCTCAGAGAGAAAGTTATGAAGATTTTCCCCAGGTCACCTGTTTGGAATGTAATTCAGGAGTCTACAAAAAGACCAACTTCCTCAGATCATATCTCCGCAAATATAGCGCGAAAAGCTCTAAAATTTAGACCTAAGGTTCAGCGCGATTTCTTCTCAAATGGGTTTTTGTTTTTAGCTTCTGAAACGTCATAGAAAAAATTTATAGTGAAAATGCCACGATGACCTATTTGGAGCAGCGAAACCCTAGAATCCAAAGCTCTGATACCAAATGTTATGAACTGAGCTCAAGAAAAGATAGATCAACGCCTTAGAATTCAGCCTCTTCGATGGGGAAACCTCCTTTACATTACATAAATGAACAATTCTTCAATGATTCAAATGACAAAACCTCCTTTCTATATATAAGAATCTAAGGAGTCGCAATATAACCCAACTGACCTAACAATAATAATATAAAGCCACAAAAATAACAATAGAGGAATTCTATGGGGCACAGTAATAACAATATGCTGATAATAGGGGCACAAAAATATTAATAAGGTATGCAACTACAATAGTAATGGGGTAATCACTAGTATTATAGGGACCCAATAGAATATCTCCCGCAGCTCATCACTAGTTTGCAAGCTTCCCATGCATGGGTATTCAGGAGTATGGTTGTTGTTGTGCACGCACATACGATCACATCTATTGGGACACTCACCTAAGCAAAGACAAAGGCATAGGTCCGACTGGAGCTTGACTCATACTTTGACGAGTTGATGCACATAGCCACCAACGCAGACTTGGTGATCAGTGCAGACACCATGCATCAGTATGTTGCTGGTCCAGCCGCACTCAAGACAATGATGCGCATGTTATCAGACGAGTTGGACAGAGGAGCCAGAGAAGTGTACCCATATGCTACAGAGGCAAGAGTTCGTTTCCAGAAAGATGTCACCATAGAGTACACGGACACCATCGCGGACTATCGAGCTTGGCATCAGTTCGCTACTGTCGACCATCATGAGGATGTCAAAGAGTTGGTCTTCCCACAGTTGTATGAGTCATAGTGATGTCTTGCATGGCTTGCTCAAGCCTATTTTGTCTCACATGGGTACATGTACAAATTGTATGTAACGTCTTTTCAAGTGGAAGTTCAAGTGTCGATAGTTGGATGTAACAATCATAGAGTAGATGATGAGTCATGAGGGTAGATGAGCAGTCAGAAAGGGGAATGTCAAGGGCCACCCCACCCTTTGTTATATATAGTCCCTCATAACTCATTTTAGAGGCTTTTGGTCAGTTAAGCTTCCAATAGGAGTATCTTAGAGAAAGCTTGGAGAGTATTGTAACAAGCCTTGGCTTCTCTACTGTGCATAGCTAGTATATCTTTTTGGAGGAGCAGGTGACAGTGACAGTAACATTCCGTTGTTGGAACTAGTGGTTGGTCATGGTTATATTGTATGACTGGAACTTTCACTTATTATTAGTATTGTATTTCATCTATCTTGTTTAGTCTAAATGATATATGTATATGTTTTCTTACGCATGCATGTATGCCTTTCCTATATAAGTATGTATGAATCTTATTGAAATGTGTTGTTGGTTTAACCATCACTTTGGATTGCTAGCTTACTTGCCTTCCAGTTTGTGATGCATATTTTCTCATGTGTTTCCTTCTTAACTCCGTGCTTTCACAGGTTTCTAAGGGGCACACTCACCTCACCCTCCGTGTGTTAGAACTGCTCACGCACCTTCCTTGACTTGCTGCATATGTCACACCCTTTCTACCAATAGGGACATCTTACTTGCCTCTGCGCACAACCACAGTCAAGGCGATACCGTATGACCCACTGTTGGGACTCCTACACCAAACGACGTGATGTCTAGTTGGGACTTCTTAGCGGGGAGATCCCCTGACATGTTGGCGGATCCAGCACCGTCAATATTTCTGGTGCTAGAAGGAGGGCTAGATGACAAGTTGTCTCATCTCATCCTGTTTTGAACCTTTTCACATTTATCATGATTCCATTACACTCATCCCCCCACGATGTCTTTCGCATGTCGAACCTCTCAAAATCACGAGGAAGCTTTTTAATCTCTTGTCTGAATTCACATATGATGGTGAAGGCGAAGTAGCCTAGCCTGAGTACTTAGAAGACTTCTATGCCTTACTTGATAATGCAAACGAGTTCTATGTAGAAGAGGTCAGTCTACTGCTATCATACACACTTCACAAATCCCCACAACAGTGGTCCTGTTATCTGTCTCCTGGCAGCATGCACTCACTTGAGCAATTTTGTGATCTGATTGAATCTAATTTCCATCATGTTGATCCATAACCTCTTGACCAAAAACTGTTACAACAATGGAAGGCCCTGCATGAATCACCTATGGAATTTTATGAACGCTTCCGTGTGTTGCATATTAAAGCTATGAAAAGCCAGATGAAATTTCCACATCTTTGGGATAGATTCGAATATTGTCTTAAAAAATCAGTCCATCCCAAGAAGAAATTCAAGCCCAAGCCTCGCTTAGCATACTTCGGTGATGGAGCTATGCAATCACAGATGGATACGGTCGTTGTCACAAGTGACTTTTCGATGTCCCCTCATCAAACAGCTCCACCATCACAGAGTGATGTGAGCAGGAATACACATTTATTCAACCGTCACATCCTCCCAACATCGCTCCTTCTGATTTTCATGCAAGCTTGGTTGTGAATCCATTGGGTTATCACATGCATTTTGTACCTCAACCTCTGTCTTCATGTTCTGCTGATCCTCTGGATTGCATTGTCTTGTGTTCTTTTGTTCTGAACTCTACACTTGTTGTGAACATGGATCAAGCTATCGATGGAGTTGGTGTTGCACAACCAACCTGCGTTGTCATTCATGAAGAGTATGATTGGGAGCTTGAGCATCAATCCTCAACAAAGGATGACTTCCTTTTGTCCGAGCCTCCTTCGTGTTTTCCTGACATCTTTGGTGATTCTGCCATCCATGATTTCACATGTGTATCTCCGTCTATCGATGCACCCATTGTTGATCATTCGTAGAACACACAGGATGTCAGCCTATCATCCGACAACGGAGAGGATAAATTATTCATTGAAAATCCACTTGACTTTTCATCTGCTTTTTCCAGAAACACAGAGGGTGAATTTTTTGCTTCTCATCTACCCCTTTTTTTGATTCATCAAATCATGAGGATGCCAATGAAATCATTGATTTTGTTTATCATAGTTTTTGTGATCTATTCAGTCCCATATCCGATCACGATGATGATTCTATCGCAGTTGTTTTTCAAAGGCACATATTTATGATGATCTATCTGTCGACAAATTCAAAACCCCCTAGACTATTGAGGCACTTCAGCCCGAGCTGATGGTTATGTCAGGCCTTCGATGTCCTGAGGTTGGTTTCGCTTCCAATCATGAAAGTGTTGAAACACCCAAGGCTCCTCATCACTCATCTATATGCATTGAAGATCAATCTCACGCACAAATCGTGATTCCTCCACTCAAACTACACGACCCCATCGCTCATGCATTGGACGAATCTTACATAGTAAGCACACGTGCACAATGCAATTTGTCTTTGTTTCTTTCATTTGCTTGCATGTCACAGTCAACAGTATGCGTATGCTTAACAGCTACACACAGTGTTTCACAGCATCATGATAAGTCCATGGATTGCATGTCATGCACTTCCACTCATGTATGCTATGTGGACACATTTAAACTTGGAGTGTTCTTGCCTTCATTGTTATATCTTTCTTGTTTTTTGGTTTGCGCAGTTGTGTTTCTTACGAACCATGCCTTCACCAACATGGGTTGACCAATGCGTTGGTGGCTGCATTTGAAGTATCACTTTACGTGATCGGGCCCATGCACTGTTAGCCTAGGAGTAGGAGTAGTGTTTGCTTTTGGTTTGCTTTCTTGCATGTATGTTTGCTTCTTACCTTACATGTTTGTTTTCTTGCATGCATGTTTTAGTACTCGCTTTACTTTCGCATTTACTTCTACTTTCACTTTATTTTGTGTTTGTTTGCTTGTTTATGTTCATAGGTAATTTTCGCATGAAACTGTGTGCGACTGTTGAAACAAGTTGGGTAAAGTACAAGAGGACTTGTGCAGTTATCAATACTTGGTTATTTGTCGTCCTACCTCTATATGAAGAACTTGTTATCTTTAGTCCATGATACATCGATGGAAAATACGTATTGTTCAAAGTGAACCTTGGTGAAAACACAACGCTTGCACGCTAACTAGTGTCACCTACTCTAGTCGGTTGTTTTTGGGTTGACCCTTGTCAGCTCAATCAAGTAGAGTAAGGTGAGGGGGGGACCTTAAAAAGCACGTCAGAGGTATATATAAACTACTTCTATGAAGGAACAACCTCCTTTGCTCTAATAAGTCTAGATCCCTCTTCCACCTCTGAAATAAATAAGTGCTATGCATAGTTATAAAAATGAAAAAGTGAAAAATTTCAAAAAAAATGAAAAATGAATAAGGCGAAAGAAGAGAAAGGCTTCCTATAGAGAGAGGTGGTACAAGTAACTCCGTCGGGGTATTGACTAGGCTCGCTAATAGTAGAGTGATGCTTGTGTTCCTGCGTGACTCCGTCAGGGTACTATTTAGGCCTGCTGGCATCGGAGCAACACTAGAGATGACACTAAAACTATGACGACTATATTGCTTGTGCACCAATATACCCGTCATCCCCAATTGAAACAACTATGTCAAATTGGCTTGGAATGTGTGTCAATCAAGCAAGAACTTGGCAGATGCTACATCTTACAATCAAGCAAGTTTGAAACCAAGACGAACATAGAACTGAACAGTACTTCTAGAGGTGTTAGACTTGCTTTTCACGAGCAAGGTCCATTTAGAGAGCTAGAGTTCTACCAGTGTGTCGCTAAGTGTTGTAGCAGCTACAACCACCCTCCAAAATTTTTCCTTAGCTTTGTTTTGGAGCCTCCCTACCAACCATCCTCAGTAGCATGTATTGCACTGTCAAGTACATCAACTTCAGTGGTTTTCTAGCAGCTTGTCAGTCTGTGCATGATAACTTGCTTCACTCCCCTCACAGGCTTCTACTCCGGACTTGGTCCAACTACTGGCTGAGCAGCTCCCTCAAGAAATTGTGCAATTATGGAGGGGAACCAACCTTACCTCCAGAAATTGCACAAATCTGACTGGCAGCCTGTTGGGCTCAGAAAATTTTCAATCCTGTTAGACAGTCTTCCTAGTGAAAACTGCGCAATTTGGGCCAGCAGTGCTGCTAAGCCTAGAAATTGCACAATTCTGGGTAGCATTCATCTACTCCTCCAAAAAATTGTGCAATCCCTCTGGAAAGCCAACCTAGCTTCCTCCTAGAAACTGTGCAAAATTTCCCCTCAATCAAGGAGGTTGTTACATGTGCCCCCAAGTTGACCGGTTCCACCCGGGACTGAGAAAAGTTGACTTGCATGCATGGGTTTCTTTTTCCCGAAATAGCAAAAATAAACATGCAAAAATCATCCCTATATTTTAGGGAGCTATTTTTAACAGTTGGAGGTTACATGCAAATATCATTTTAGAAACCTTCCTCCAAGTGTCGCTTTTTCCTAGATCTATGGCATGAGCGTCATGAGCCTCAAATTTATCTATTCGATGCTTCAGAGCTCATTCTTCACATCGGTCTTGGAGCTCTGACATCCCACAACACATCCAAGAGTCTTCGACACACCAGCTCAACTATTTCCGGGTAAGTCTACTTAACTTGTCTTGTGCAACATTTATGTCGCTTTTTGTCTTTTGGCTTATGTGACTGTTTTCTGCTTGATTTCTATCAACACTTTCTATTGTTTGCATGCATATTAGCTTGTACAAGCACCGTTGCATTTTTCGTTAGCATCTCCCTGCTGTCGCATGCATGACATCGTTTGCACAAACAGTCGTTGATTGGTGACTCGTCTCACACACATGCATGTTGTTCCATTTTTTGAAGCTTGCACTCATTGTTTTCATGCATGATCATTCACCTTTGATTACACTCAGTATCGCCATGCATTCACATATTCATTTGATTTCAGTTGCTTGTCGATGAGTATGGGAACCCTTGGCCCAGACTCTGCCTCACCAAGTTAGCATTGTGTAATTTTGAGAGGGAAGGCTCTGCCTTCCTCCTAGAAAATGCACAATTATGGCCAGTTACTGCCCTCCAGTCTTGTCTTGCACAATTTTGAGAGGCAGTGGCTGCTAGCCCATAAAATTGTGCAACACAGTCCCTGGGCCTGCAACACTTTCCAGCTAAAATTACGCATTATGCAATCCCGGCGCCCAGTAGGCCAATCTGGATTGCGTATTGCACAATTCCAGTATCCAACCAGCCTCCTGATAGTCTAAACTGCCTTTTGCGTAGTTCCAACAATCAGTCTCCCGGCCTCCCAGTGAAAATTGCTCAATCCTTGCCAACCAATCCCCAGGTATGTAGCATGTCATCCCTCAAGTTTTCTTTAGTTTTACCTAATAGATTTCTTACCATGCATGTCGCCATGTCTCCATATATAGTAGGTGTTCATTCATCTCTCAGTAGTGATCAATGGCCTCCAAGGGAGCAGGATCAAAGGACACCAACAGAAGTGCAATTGGAGCAGTAGTCAAGCGAGTGTCTACGAGTTTGTCGATCTATGAAGACACCAAGCTAATTGTAGACAAAGACATCAAGCTGAAATAGAAAGAGGTCAATGATGCATTCCCAGGCACATTTAGGGAAGATATCAAAGACCGCCAAGTATATGTGAACATTCACAAGTCTGGCTTGTACTGGATTGCATGCAGGTATCCCGTTTTCCCATGCGCGGACATGATACATTGGATCGTCTCGCACACTAATCCCAAGATGATGACATTGAGCAGTGTCAGCGGGATGGATATTTCTACCTATAGGGCATAGGATTATCAGCAGACGTATCATTTTTCGAAGCTAGTGATCACCATGGAGACACCCTTCAGCCTACCCAGAAGCAATTCCAATTCCAGGGATATATTGAAGAACTAGATAAAGGAGCCAGCCAAATTAGGATGACACCCAACCATATTACAACACGAATATACTGCGGAAGGCGTATCAATACTTGGTCATCTTTGCATGTCACTTGTATGGTTAAGAGAGCACAGATACCTCCTCGCAGAGTTGAGGGATTGCATTAGATCAACTGGCTAGTGAAGGCAAAGCATGCAACTGGTTCGACATGTTGGCTCACGGACTGAAGGAACAAGTCACAGGAGTTCAGCAGTCTCCCAAAGGTCAGCAAGAATAAATCTACATGTCCACCAACATCTTGGATGCAATCTATGCTTGTCAGGAGTTCCTGGGCATGACGTGAGCATGGATATTGGCAAAAACATCTCTTAATACTTATTGAAAATTGTTTACCGAATGCAGCTTCAGAGGAGTTATCACACAGCTATGAGATCATTTTGTCACCCTGTTGTACAAGATGATATTTGAGTAGGATCCACCTTGCATTTCGAAGGCAGTGATGGAGGCACTTATCAATATACTAGATTGGTATGCCTCACAGTCCGGCACCTTCATACGGACGTACAGCATGGAGAAGCCTCCGCCTGTTTTGTCGAAGTTTGCCATGGACAAGCTCATCATGCAAGAAGTATCATACCACATATCGGTAGGACTGTCAGCTAGGTTGCACTGGAAGAAGGAAGAAGGCACCTTGTCCCACTCTTCCATTGTGGATCAAGTTGTATAAGATACTGAACCTCAAGCATGCGGATGATGAAATAGAGGAGATCAAGAAATATCCCTTCGACGTCCAAAGCTTCAATCTGTATTACCCACATTGTATTATATCACTGCGCGAGAGTATAGTTTTAGTGGATCCATGGGACATGTCATTGGGTGGAGGAAGACCCATGAATATATTGTTACAACTTCTCCAGGCCTAATGAACCGGTCGGCATTGATATGGAATGGTTAGTGAGGCAGTGTGAATCAGCATCCAAGAAAGCACCAGCAGCACCAGTAGCAGAGATAAACATATTGGCGCACCACAAAGGCAAGAGAAAGGTTGTCGATAGCACAGAAAGCAGCTTTGGAAATAGAGGTAAAGAGGCAACAGTGCGACAGGAGGACCGTGCAAAGGCAGAGATAAAAACAGAGGATGGAAGAAACAATGAAGGAGTTGCATGAGTTGAAGGAGCAACTCCGGAAGGAACAGGAGTTGCGTAAATAGGAGAACGAAATGTAGCAAGAACAGGTATAGCATGGGGTGCAACATGTACAGATAGAAGAAACTTTGCCCGTACAAGTAGTAGACTCGTCTTAACAGCTCGCACCAAGTAGACAGGGTGAGCAGTTGTGGGAGCAGGACGTCGCTCAAGAGATTGAACAAGAACTTGAGCAGATGGATACGGATATGGAGTAGCAAGAGTTAGAGCAAGACATCAACCTCATGTCGTACCACCAAGAGGTCGACCCACCAGTTTCACCGGATCTGGAAGCGGAGCAAGTCCCAAGCGACCAAGGAGACACTGAGATCCTTGGAGACAATCTGGAGGAAGAGCTGCACGACATATAATTTGACAAGTTGCAGCATAGAGTTGTGCAACCATGCAGAGTGTCTACTCCAGATGATCACACATCTCCTATGTTGTTTGAGGAACAAGTGATCATGTCTAGCGTGTGCAAGCATCTAGCAACATTGGCTGATGCTACCAAAGCATATGTTGAGTCCACTAGCTCGAGTGTTCGCTTCTTAATAGCTAAATACGAGCGAATGGCTAAGGAGTTATAGATGGCCAAGCAAGGAGGAGAATTGGTTACAACACTCGCTCGAGAAGAGTTGAAGAAGGAAATATTGGATGAAGTATTGTCCCTTGAGACAGTCATGCAGGCATTGTATTCCAAGTTTGGTACCATGCATAAGGCAGTTTTCCATCTCAACGGATGGCAGCAGTGATGTGCTAGAAGAGAACATATCTTGTCAAATGTGCATACTGTTGTTGATTACATGCAAACATGGAAAATGAAATACAAGGGAGCCCCATTATGCTTTTCCAAGATGATGAAGCCCAGAACGATCGAGTTGAAGGCACGCATCTGGATTCAGATCCGAAACTATGAATATCTCCCGCAGCTCATCACTAGTTTTCATGCTTCCCATGCATGGCTATTCAGGAGTATGGATGTTGTTGTCTACGCACATACAATCACATATATTGGGACACTCACCTAAGCAAAGACAAAGTCACAAATCTGACAAGAGCTTGACTCATACTTTGATGAGTTGATGCGCATAGCCACCAGTGCAAAATTGGTGATCAGTGCAGACACCATGCATCATTATATCATTGGTCCAGCCGCACTCAAGAAAAAGATGCACATGTGATCAGATGAGTTGGACAGAGGAGGTAGAGAAGTGTACCCAAATGCTACAGAGGCAAGAGTTCATTTCTAGAAAGATGCCACCATAGAGTACACGAACACCATCGCGAACTACTGAGCTTGGCATTAATTCGCTATTGTTGACCACCATGAGGATGTTGAAGAGCTGGTCTTCCCACAGTTGTCTGAGTCATAGTGATTTTTTGCATGGCTTGCTCAAGCCTATTTTGTCTCACATGGTTACATGTGCAGATTGTATGTAACGTCTTGTCAAGTGGAAGTTCAAGTGTTGATAGTTGGATGTGACAGCCATATAGTAGATGAAGACTCATGAGGGTAGATGAACAATCACAAAGGGGAATGTCAAGGGCCACCCTAACCTTTGCTATATATAGTCCCTCATATCTCATTGTAGAGGATTTTGGTCATCCAAGCTTCCGATAGGATTATCTTAGAGAAAGCTTGGAGAGTTGTGTAACGATCCTTGTCTTCTCCACTGTGTAGAGCTAGTATATCTCTTTGGAGGAGCAGGTAGCAGTGACTATAACGTTCCGCTATCAGAACTAGTGGTTGGTCATGGTTGTATTGTATGACTAGAACTTTCACTTCTCAATATAACAGAGCTAGCATGTTTCATGCATATGTCATATTTTATTTCAGCTATCTTGTTTACTCTAAATGATATATGTATCTATTTGCTTACGCATGCATGTACGGCTTTCCTATATAAGTATGTAAGAATCTTACTGAAATGTGTTTTTGGTTTAACCATCACTTTGGATTGCTAGCTTACTTGCCTTCCATTTTGTGATGCATATTTTCTCGTGTGTCCCTTCTTAACTCTGTGCTTTCACAGGTTTCCAAGGGGCGCACTCACCTCACCTCCATGTGTTATAACCGCTCATGCACCTTCCTTGATTTGTTGCATATGTAACACCCCTGCTACCAACAGGGACATCTTACTTGCCTCTGCGCACAACCGTGGTCAAGGCAATACCGTACAACCCACTGCTGAGACTCATACGCCAAACAGTCTAAGGTTTAGTTGGGACTTCTTACAGGGGAGATCCCCTGACAAGTTGGCAGGTCCAACACTATCAAGACCTACATAAGCCCATATCTGTTGGATCTAGAAAAATAATTCCTTAACATCTAATGGTGCATAATAAAGATGTAAATCCACCTAGATTTAACCCATGGATAACTGGAAGGTATGGACCTCTCATACTTTTCCAAAATTTTCATTACATCATAGATAATTATTTGGAAATACTTGCTAAGTTTGATGGTGATAATGAAATCTTAATAGAGGATCACATTATTGTATTTCAAGATTGCAATGATAATTTTGTGATTGAAGATGCAGATGTATATTGTTATCACTCTAATAATTCCTTTGAAGTAATAAGAAAGAAAAACCAAAGGTAACCACAAACCACTTTTGGAGATTAGGGCCTAGCCTTCCTGATGCTTAGAGAGGGCTCTCTCTTTAAATTTTAACTTTGTTTTAGTTAAGATATTTTTAGGCTAGTTATGATTGTTCAAGGGGTGTTTTATTTGTGTTTGAGATTGGGTGGTGGGATCTACTTAGACAAATGGATAAATTGATGTCTTTTAGACCATTGGGCTATGGAGTCAACTAATAAGGAAGAAAAACTAGATTAACTCACTAAAGGGGATGTTCCAAGGGCAAGATAGCAGAGTGTATTTCAGATATTTGAGACAGAGGGGTGAAAAGGTTTCACTCGGGGTGAGAGAGCAGTTAAGGGTTCTTAGACCCAGATAATGAATGAGGAAGGAAGGGGTAATCAAGATCAAAGGGCAGTTAAGAATCCTTTAACCTAGATTATTCATGAAATCAATCTAAACCAAAGAGCAATTAAGAATTCTTTAATTTAAATATCAGAAGAAAACATTCAAATGCTTAACTATTAAGACAGAGTGTGATTAAACAAGTTCTGAAATATTATTCCAGTTATAACATTTAGATTGAGAAACACATATAAGATTATGAATAAATTTGAGAAAAATGACAATAACACATGAAAATACTTGTCTGAAATTCGCTCAACACATGAATCCTTGGAAAAGTCTGATCTTTATTTATCAATCCATCTTGCTGGCTCATCAACTGATACAATAACCTTCTGGGTCTTCTTGATAAAAAAGTCTATAGAAATGTCTAATAGAATCCACCCTACATACTTCGAATTGTGAAGTATTTATACAAAAGTTTATTACAAAATATCTCAAACTAATTTGAGATTTAATCTAGGAAAGAATAATATCTTCTTGCAAGAAGATAGAGACAGCTATTGAACTGTTTCATGATGTCCCTTTAATTTCGGTACTGGTGGCTTTTATGCTTTGATTTTTTGCCCTTTATGTTGCTCTGTTGTTTGATCTTTCACGTTGGAAGCTTCATTTACTTTAAGCTTTCATCTGATACACTTTGACTCTCTTGATCTGTCTTCATCCTTTTACCATGTTGTTTTACTTTTACTGTACATTAACCTTTTTACTGCATATTTCTATAGTAAATCAGTTAATTTCTCCCATGTTTCAGCATCAGGTAATTGGATTTTTATCATATTTCTATATACTTCATCTACCTTTGTGTATTTGGCAAAAGTAGGCTTATTGATAAACAAGTGTTTTACCTCATGTTGGAGGTAAAATAAGTTTTCAAATGTTTGGTAGAGTACTTTGCCTGTTGGCAATGCCTTTATTGATGATGTATTTACCTGATCCTTGGCTACCTCTCTGATTTTCTTATTGTAATCCTCTTGTGTCATGAGCTTGTCATTTATCACTAAGGGATTGCGTAATCCATTTTCTCTCAAAATTTGGAACTTAGCCATAAATCTATCAATCGATATTTTCATATTTTGACACTTATCCTCCAAGTTTTGCATCAAGTTCCTCTTGGAGAGGACCTTTCTGACCTCCAAAATTGTCTTTGTTTTGTCTCATATTTCCAATTCCTAAAGTTCATACTTATTCTTGCTATTAAGGAATTGGATAATTCTGGTAGCCTCTTCTGGCATTTGTCCTAATTCTTCTCTTACTTTCTGGATAACCTCTATAGCCAGCTTTATCAAATCTATTTGGTTGAAAATTCCCTGAATAGATGGTCAAGTATCATTGACAGAGTCAATGATATTGGCCCATAGTTGTTCCTTAGCCTGCCAAGGGGTTCTTTCAGTGTTAAGTCCTTTTCCAAGGCTTTCAATCTTTCACTCAACCTGGTAGCCTTTTACACTTCTTATGTGCATGATTTTGGCAAGCTTGTAATCAATTTCCAAGCTTGTCACTTTCTCTTTGAGCTTAGTCATCTCTGTTGTTTGTATGGACATTTATTCCATAAATTTAACTATTTTTGTTGCTTCATCACCTGATGTACCTGTTGCTGATGTAGATGTTGTAGAAACTGGTTGTGTTGTGGCCATTGGAGCTGTGGGAGCCAATGAGGCTACAAATGTGGAAGGAACAACCGTGGTGACTGCTGGGATGACATTCATCGAGGTAGTGCCAAGATCAGTTTGCTTTAATTGGATTAAGTTGTCCAATTCCTTTTCTGTCTCCCTCAACTGATCATTTAGTTTGAGGACTAAGTCCATCAACTCTTCATGCCTTGTTTGATTTTCCAAGACTTCCTGTGTCTGGGGGTGTTGTAGTTGAGGTATCTTCAACTGCTTCTTGAGCGTTGCAATGTCATCATTCTTCTTTTTTATTAGTTGTTCAGTAGCCTTGATGTCTTTGGGATCATGTCCCAATTCAATTATCAAGTCTTCTAAAGACTTGATTCTGGTGTCTTTGGCCTGTGAGGAGGCCTTTTCCAACTAATACTAGGCTGAGATGTTATTCAATGAATTCTGCAACTGATGGGCAGCTATGGCTTTTCCTGTAAGGGTGGAGTAAATCATTTCTCCAGCCTATTTGTGAAATTCAATTTGGTCAATGGGATGAATATCCCTTGCCAATACCTCAAAATCAATCTTCTTGAAATCTGTTGATGTTCTTGGTTGTTGTACAGTTGGCTTTATGAAGGACATTTGCATCTTTCCTTCCTTGATGTCAAAAGCTGACATCAACCTACTTTGATTAGGGGGTGTAAGCTTGAGATACTGTGCATAGGATTGTGCCTTCAATTTCTCATTTTTGATTTCTTTGAACCTGTCCTTAATGTCCCTATCTCTATCAGCAGGTTTATTAAATGAGGAGACTTCTACACTGAGCTACCTTTCTAACATTTGAGTTTGTGATGTAGATGGCTCCTGCGTTTCTCCAGATGGAGTTGTGCCCTTGCTCATGTCTAACTCAGTATTAGTTATTTCTATTGAGCCTTCTGTGTCTTCCTGTTCTAAAACAGGATTGAGCCTAGGCCTTTTACTCTGGCTAGCTTCATACTGTACATTGGATGTGTCCATACCTGAGCTGGAGGCTCCCTCTCTGTTCCTTTTGGGATTATTTTCCTCATTCTGAGGAGTCTGCAAAATAGTAGGGGTACTCATGGTTCCTTCTTGCTCTGGTACCTACAGGAATGAGCTTTCATCAAGTTGTCTCTCTAAATCAAACAAGGTATTTTCAACATCTACCTTTGTACTATCCCTGTCTATGAGAGTGTTTTCCAACCACTCAGATTGATTGGCATGTCTCTCTATTTCTGGTATGGGGTGATGAATGTAAGGTCCCAATTTGACCTTTTATCTTAGTTTGGTTATAAACCCTTGAGGTTCATACCTCCACATGAAACTGTTATGAAACTTCATTTGTTGGAGAATTTGATCCGCTTCCTCTCCTACTTCTCTAGAATTGTAAATGAAAGGTCCTAACTGATTTTTGACCTTGAACTGAGTTCCTTTCATGGCTAAGACAAAGTTGACATTATCAGAGTTCATTATCTACCTATAATACTCTAGAGAAAAGAACCTCATGGGGAGGTATTTGGGAAATTTGTATGGGGCAAGCTAGAAACCATAGATTCTTATTTCATTGTGATTTTGGTAAAGGTACCAATCTCCCACCTTACTTTGCTTGGACAATTGGAGCACTCTTTTGATTTCTTAGCTTATCCTGGGTGGAGGGCTTCCTATCAGCATGGTCATGACTGGATGGACAAAAGAATCAACGAAGTCTATGTAGGTGTATGGTGATGAATACCTGTGGAATAATGGTGTCCAAAATATGACAGACCTGGGCTGGCCTCTAGTATCCAGCTTCTGGATGGTGAAGGGAAATCTATCTAACTGATAATACAAAAACATGTGGTAAAGTATAGATGAGTACTTGAATACTCTCTCATTGTGCATTCTGGTAAATCATTCATGCATCCTTTTAGCTATGAACTGGGCATAATTGTACAAAGTAGCAGGAGGCTTTCTTGGGGTGAAAATGGACATGAAGGCCAGGATGAGCTCATCAACAAATTCATCTGTGGTATAGCCCAGAATACATGATATCATAGTTACAATTTGCTTTCCCCTTTCAAAGAAAATGGCAGAAACATATGGAGGGGCATCTTTAGGAATGTGTTGCTCTTCTACAATGAAAGTTTGGAATATTTGGGCCAGTCTAGATGGACTCAATTTGGTGTACTGGTCTAACAAATCCCCAATGGAGAGTGGGGTCAGGTTTGGACCTGGTTGGACTTGCAACATTTCATTGATTGATTCAGCTGTAATAGTAAACAAGACTTTTTGGTCTGGGGACATTATAGCTCTCTGGCTGGGAATGTAATAGGCATGGCACATATGACCAATCTCGGGAAAGATATGTACTTGTGAAAATTGGTATTTGGTCAAATTGGAGTCTCAAAGGCCAATGTCATCAGTATTGTTTAGATATATGTCCTTATTCGAACAATTAATTTTGAGCAGGAGTGTATAGGCACTTGTGTCTTAGATTTGAAAATCCCTATCCGCTAGGGGAAGGTGGTCAAGGTCCAAATGGGTAGTTGTGACAAGTTTGACATCCATGGTGACGGGGGCAGCCATAATTC
Source organism: Pinus tabuliformis (assembly GCA_031772625.1). Lineage (NCBI taxonomy): Eukaryota > Viridiplantae > Streptophyta > Pinopsida > Pinales > Pinaceae > Pinus > Pinus tabuliformis. The sequence continues at coordinate 307,222,208 of CM062811.1, forward strand.
AATTCTTGTGGATTTGAATTTGATAATACAGGTTTATATCAAAGGTTTTGAAGGAAACTTGGAAGCTTTCAGAAGGGTTTGGGTATTCTAATCAGGCACACACTTTAATTTTAAAGTAATTTCAATTAATTTTACTTAATTAAAACACTTTAAAGACTGAACGTTTTCAAATTGAAAGGGTTGTCTAGTAATTTCTCTTCAAATACCTGGAATTTGGGTGAATTAACTTCAAATTGGTGTTCTCGGCAACTGCAGAAGGTTGAATGGGCTCTGGTACGGACTGAGAGCTTGATTGGGGTCTCTGCAACTTCTTTAGGAGTGAAATTGAGGTCAATTGGTGATTTTAGCATTTGAAGGTGTCGCAATGGTTTGCAAAGGTTTACAAAGAAATTGAGTGAAAAAGGTGAAATAGGGCTTCTTGGCCTTTTTATTGAACAATGGTCACTTTTTGGCAGGTAAATTACAAATGAACAGTATGTGGCTTTTCGGGTTGGGCGGGGAGGTGGTTTCCCAAGCCATCGCATTGCTTTTATGGAGGAGGTGGTATTTTGGCGAGGTCACCCGATCTATGTTAGCGCTTGACACGTAGCAGATGGGGGCCCGGGAAAAACCACTTTATCGAGCAGGTAAAGGTCGGACATTGGGTGAACCCGATATGGTTGTGGACCGTTGGATTTGGGCACTGACGATTAGACGGCAATTGGGTGACAGATGTGCACGGATGAAATGGGCAAAGGTTTCGAGGGGGCCCAGGGCTTTAATCCTTGGTGGTTTGGGATTTATTGATCAGGCGGGTTTTAATAAAGGGATTATCTTAACTTTACCGAGAAGTGGTGAGTTAAGAGGGTTTTGTCGGGGATATGGGATAAAATTATAGTTTATAGCTAAACTAAGGGTTGGGGTATTACATAAGGGATTTATTTATATATGGGAAAAGGTATATAGGGAGATATTTTATTATGTTAAGAATTAATATGAAATGAAATGAGCAGAGTGAACATACCACTAAGCATAATGTAATATTTGTGCATTTTATTCACATACACTTTATACTTAGGATAAAATCTTTTTGTGGGTATTTTGAATGAAATGGAATTTAACATGGGGTTGTTTACTTTTCATAGGCAAATGGAGTTTAACCTTAGGAAAAGGGGTTTTATTAGGGTAATGAAGGGAAATGAATTTTATAAATGGAATTCTAACACTTGATGTCCATAAGTCATTAAGATGAGGGTCCGGTCCCACCAAAAGCTAGAGAAATGCTCTGAGCTTTTATGACTTCAAGGATTTTTAGTACCAGAACATACCTGTGGATGGGGAAATTAGTAAGTATAGGGATAAAATGAATGAGGGGTAGTTAATTAAATCAACTTGTAAACCATTGTTTTTGCTTTCTTAACTGCTCATGCACATTGAAAGATATGATTAAGCATGATAAATGTGCTTTTGTCCAATCAACTTTATACTTCAGCAACCTTTCTTCTACTTACCCATTACTTACCCTAACATTTTTTCTTCATTTATTTGGGTGCATTTAGGCTAGCAGACCCTTATCATTTTCTTTTCTTTTATAAAACAAACTATCTACTTCTAACCTTATATCATCCAAGGGCTCAGATTAAATTGATGAGCTCCTTTTATTTTCTCTACCTATCTAATGATCTGCCAAGATTAAGCTGTTTGGTCAGATTTTATTCTCTAACTATAAACATAAAATTCAAAGCATGAAATAGTCAAGATTAAGAAATTTCACTACCATGGGTTGTGGCATGTATGACAAGCTGCACACAACCATTATTTAAGACAATAAAGCAGTAAAATAGTAGTGGCATTTAGACTTGCACACTTTCATGATCTGTTTTTGTTTTTGGGGTTCATATATTTTCATTTTTTGATCTTTTCTTATTCTTTTTGTCCTTTGATATTTCTTTTAGAACATATCGTCTTTACATTTTTTAATTTTTAATATGGAAAACATTTGCAGAAAGCAAAGGTATGTACAATATTACAAGGCTTAACCTTAGCCAATTCAAAATTATGAATCCTATCACTATAGGACTCTAACATATATATCAAGAGATTAGTTTAAGTATAAGGGGATATTATGAAATGGTTCTAGAATTTACCTTTATATTCAATAGATATTTGGGAATGTCTCCAAACTACATTCCTAAACTAGTGAGGTGAAAAATACATCATCAATATTACCGAAATTTTAAACTTGAATAAAAAGAATTGGAAAATTGTTTTTGAATTTAATAACAATTTTAATAAGTTGTAAAATAGAACCCCCGCTAATATTAGATATTCTCAAGCCATAGACAAGGTAACTTATGAAATTTCTCATAACTCTAAATTTTCAATGATTTTCAGAGAAAGAAGGTCCACTACCTTAGATTACATTCAAAATAATCTAGTAGACATTGAAGATAATATGACAATGTTTGGAAAAATCAAAATTAAATCCAAAAAATGTAATGAAAAGGAATGAGAAGATTGTAATATCCCAAATTTTGTCCTTGAAAATTTTGTAATTAAATTTGTATTAATGATATGCATGGATATTTTATTGTTATTTTCCACTGACCACCATGAGGTAGATATACCATAGTGTTGGAAATATCATAAATAGTTGTACTTTTGTAGTTAATAAAATGGAAATGATTGAGACAAAGTGACAAGTGCCTATAGAAGCTATGATACCACAAGTGGGGAAAGGTAAAGTGGTCTAAGGTTTTCTTTATTATCCTTCCTATCTAAAATACCTTATCATATTCACCTTATTAAATATATTAGTAGTGGATAAAATAAATTACTATAATTAATCCATCACTCTTATATGTTAGAAAGGTGTCGTGCCTACATTCTTAGAGCAAGGATTAGTGTTGGGGACTTCTTGTTAGAGGGTAACACATGGAAGATTCGAATATGAGGAAAGAGGATGACATAAAGGGAATATAAGTGAAGTTTTAGATATGAGAAGAGCAACAAATAAAGTGTTGTGAAGATATAGTTCATACCAGTGATGAAAAATACCCATATTGTTGTTGAAAGAACCATGTGTCTAGGAAACTTGCAAGGAAGTTTCTGACATTAGTTGAACCTTTATATGTCCTCACTAAGAAGCACTAGAAGGGAAGAATTTAGAGGGACTGAGAAGTAGAGAAGGGATTCTGCTTATGTTGTGAAAGGTAGATAATGTGTGTGTCGAAAGCTACTATCCCCTCTATAAAATGTCACAGTGGGAATTATCTAGTTGAACTCCTTATTAGTTGAACCTAGAGTTGTTGTTCCTATTTTACCATTGTGTTATCATAGCCTAGCTAGGGGGTGGATTTCTATAGTGAAATACCTATGCTTGGGTGGAAATTGTTTAATCTGCTTGGTTTTTTCTAAGCATTCTCATCATATCTAGATAAGTTTCTATTTCTACCTCTATTAATTTCTTATATTGTTTTGGTTATAAATATTGAATATGCCATTGGTAAACAAGTACAAAATTTTTGTTTTATTTAAATAATTAAACCTATCAAATTTGTATTATGTTAATAAAAAAGAATGCATAATATATAACTCTATATTTACTTCTTTGTAACCTCTATGAAATTGAGGATAGACTAGATATTTTAATATGTTGTCACAAGATTATACTCTATATTGGTATAACACATGTTTTAAAAAATGGATAATCTCATTCTTGGTAATTTCCAGAGATATAAATCTCTATTTTTCTTTCTTATGTTTTGATTATATTACTATTTCTAATTATATTTGGTCCTTATTCTATAAAAATTTCTTCATTTGATGCCTAGTTCTAATCACTGTAGTGATATTGTTTTGTTCAAGTGCAGTTGGCTTCCTGCATTTAATTGATATGGAGTCTTTCCTTAGATAATTCAACCAATACCGATTAGGGAAATTTTAAGGGACAAAATTTCACAAATGGGCTATTTTTTGGACATTTTCTGAAAACAAAATCACCTATTTTTTGCATATATATGATTAAATGGATGATATTCGTCAACGATTTACTAATTTCAATATTAAATTAGATGTTTCTTCATTCAATATTCGCCCACATTCTATACACATGATTTTCAAATTAGAATAGTCGCCTACAATACTATATATAGGAAAAATATTAAATCCTTAAAAGATACCCTAATATCCATTAAAATGAAAATAAATGCATTTGAAGAAATATTTGTAATCCTAAATTTCTATTAATTTTTCCCTAGCCCTTAGTCACATGAGATAGAAATGGTTGTGATCAAGGGCTAGTAGAGAAAAGGAGCTAAAGGGAGGAGACCTAGCAAAGAGCAAGTTTCCTTATTATAAAGATATATAGTTAATCATACATTCAAGCTTATTCATTAAGGAATCAACATAAGCCATGGTTTTTGTGGAAACATAGCAAAATTTTAAGGATGTCTCATATATCCAAGCATTTAAAAAATCTATTTGAAAGGAAACATTTGAAAGTTCTGAATAGTAGAGAGACTGAAGATTTAGAAACCTAATTGTGGAACCTTGCACAAAGGAACTCTAAGAATGGAACCTTTCAACGTATATTTTTCATCAATAATTGGAAGCCTTTTCCCATCACTTGACATAATCTAGATATCACAAATATTCAAAATATACTAACTCAATTTTTCTATCCGTTGCTACGATTCTTATCACTTGAAAAAATTTACATAAATGGAGGATTTAGAATTTTTTATTTATGAAAAGCCAAAAGTTTAGAAATTTGGAACTTCTAAAAATATACCTTTTGGGAAATCTTGAACCTAGATGTTGGCAAGGCAGACAACGAGGTGATAGATGTGGCACATAATGAAATAACTAATATGGTTGGTGATGTGGCACGTTGATGTGAAAATAAGTATAGGTTTGGACGATGTGGTGTGTTTATGTGGCAGAGATATCATAGCAGTCAATGTGGCACCTTTCATAAAAAGTGACATTGAATATTTTGGATATTTGGATCCAAACATTTGTAAATCTATATATATCTATATCAATATATATATATATATATATATATATATATATATATATATATATATATATATATATATATATATATATATATATATATGATTTTCCCTAATCTAGATATTTAGTGAATTAACTTGTTGGTTATTGTGGGAATTTGGAGAAAGAAGAATAACAATAATGGGAGGAAAAAAATCCTTCAGGATCCAAAAGTTTTTGAATTTCTAGATGTATATGGAAAAGTGGAAGCTAGAAATATGGAAATCCTAAAACTTTTTAAAACAATCTAATGGAAATTATCAGTTTCAGATGGTTTGGGAAGGTTGATGTGTTTGGTTGAAGATGTGGCCCTATGCAGTGGTGACCCATGGACGGAGGAGCTATTGTTGGGGAACATGGCACATAGTAGTTCATTTGGCCCTCATAAGGACCTAAGCTCAAGCCATCACTGAACCATATTCCATATAGTATTAGGGACACATGACTATATTTATTTCACTACTAAACAGTCCCCACCACTTGACATCATATCAATTTTTTTAGCATTATCTATGTTTAGTAAGTCTACTTTTAGCAAGGGTGCTACCTAAAATGAAATGTGGTGGTGACTCGGGATTGACTAGGCTATGACATGTTGATTTTCTCTCCATTATTTCATCCCTGAGGTCCCTAATATGAATTTTATCTCTTATTTTGGGAAGATACTTTATCTGCAACCTTATCTTCTCACTACCATCTTTTTTATGGAATTTTAGTTCTAGTTTTGGAGTTTGAATGGATTATGGTTGCAAGTGAAAGTTATTACATTAGTTCTAACTAATTTCTAACTTTACCTATCTTCAATTGACTCTTTCATTAGATATTTTTCTATTTAAGGGTATCCCACTCCAATTTTGACTTTTTAGCTAATTCTATGAAACTACTCTAGTTATTACGAGTGCATGCACAATGGAATCCCTTCCTAATTCAAATTGATTCTTCTTCCTAGAGATCTTATATATTTTATTCATGTTCAACAATAATAAAAAGACACATTTTCGTATCATATCTCTTGTGTAATTTAAATCACTCGTTTGGTTACTTAGTCAATTTCCTAAGAAAATTGAAGGTTTTAACCTTGTACAAATAACACCTATAAAATAATTCTTAAAAAAAAACAAAAAATGTATAATGGAGAGAATAGAAAATATGCACAGAGGATTTTCTCCTGGAACCTAAAACCAGGAAAACCAGATCAATTTTTTATTATAATATTTTCAATGTTACAATACATTATGTACATGTCGAAGCATTCAAAAACCCTCAATCCATTAACCATGGTTTATAACATAATGGTAGTTCCTTCCACTAGATCTATAAAATCATCATGTGTAAAACCATGTGAAAAACTACCCAAAAAAAATTATTTTTGGGCCAAACCCCGCGTATGCATCCTCCCTTGAAACCCTTTTTTTCTAGTGCATATAAGTCATGCAAAGAATATAACACACACCAAAGCCAAATTTTTATCTCTCTTCTCTCTTGTTTTGTAGTAGCTAGCCCATTATTTTTCCGTTCATAGTTGTTAAGCTAGTATTCAAAATCCTACAACTACCACATGTTAGTTTATATGTAAATGTATGATAGTGACATGGGGAAAGTGGATGGAACCTCCTAATTGTTCAGATGTGGATATGGTTCTAAGAGATTTAATCATCAAAGGGAAATATATTTATATCCATATTTTAGAATCAGATGAATTTCATATAGTTGGAAAGCCCTTATTAAGTAGAAGATGATGGTTATCTCAGAAAATAAGTTTAGAATTCTTGAAGGAATAAGAATTTTGATAGTTATATATGCATAAAGTAGCCTTGGAGACTTGAAATGGTCTGAGAAGGAAGAAATTTGAATTCACAGTTGCTCAAGGTAGTTTAAATGTTTGAGCCTAAAATATAGAAATGATTACTTTATCACAAAATATTGAATGTAAATATGTATATTGTCATTCTTCATCTATAATTTGGTTATATATATAATTTTTTATTTTTTAATAATGGGGTTGTGTTAGAAATTGGTATCAGAGCCAATGTTACAACACTCAATATGGTATAAGTTCAAAGTAAAATTGATAAATAGATCATTATTATAATTTTTCAAAGAAAATATAACACGTTAACTTACCTTCTCCTCACAGAGATAGAGATATAAACGTCATGGAAGATTCACCAAAATACCATGAATCTAAGACCCATTGAAGGGGAGATGTGGTGAATCCTCTAGATATGGTAGAGACCATGAGAAGTTTAAAAATGGAACTTCATAGTTACAAAGTAGATAATGAAAATATTGTTAAAGTTAACGCTACATTTCCACAAATATGAACTAAAATGTAGAAGAATATGCAACAAGGAAAAGAATAAGTAATGCTAATAAAATACCTTTTGGTTCCTTGATTAAAACTTGTGACTGTGTGTTATGCTTGGTGTATTTATTGTTGCTATGAATATTTTAATATTATGCCAAGGTGAATTGGTTAAATTAAATACAATGTAAATGCATTTTCTTTTGATTAATAAAATTTTCCAACATCAAACAAAGAGATGAACACTTATAGAAAGGCCATGATAGCACATGTATAAAAATGTTAAGGTTGCTTATATAACTATATTTATTACCCACTTTTCCATTCTATTTTATCTATATCCATTGAAGTTATAATAATGGAACCTAAGCCATAGTTTAGATATAATCATGAAGCCTACTCTAAACTTCCTCTTATATTCTTGGAGTCTTGTATCTCAAGTACTTTAAACCATTGTGTTAATATTAGTAAGGATAACTAGTATATTAACTCATGAGGAGAAAAGGAAAATTTTAATGGGGGAAGGAAGCTATTTATTTGAGGTATAAAAAGAGGATAAGGGACCATGGGAAAAGAAAACCATATTTCTTGTGTGTAATTCTAAGCCTAGATTTTTCGAAGATAATGGGAATGTTTGAGGCCCTATATTAGTATGGCATGTTTTTAGGATTGAAGAGAGAGATGGTTATGACTTTAGTGCAATAATTGGGAAAGAATGACAAGTACAACAGATTGGGGTAGTCAAGGAATTTTTTAATAGAGAAGGTTATTACTCTAAGTGTTATTCAAGCCAACAAGGGAGCACTTAGTGTTGCTGAAACCTTGTAGTTAACAAAAATAAATCCCCAATAAAAATTTAGACCAACGATATCATAGTCAATTTATTGCACATAGTGTTGTCTTTGATGACAACAAGATGTCATTGATGTCAAACAAGGTGTATGAGACAACAACAACATTACCATCTTTGATTACCAAAGAGGAAACAAGACTCTTTATGAGGTGATATGACAACTATATTTCCACAAGGTCTCATCACATTAAGATATGGGTGCTTGAAGTTATTTTAATTGTTTATGAGGTTATTTTACTCAAAATATCCTCTGTAATAGCAATTGACTTGGAGGTCACTCTGTACATCACAATAATGAGACGTAGAATAATATGACACGATGGAGAAGATAATGTCATGCTGTGAGGTTGGATACATATTTGAATTTTGTTTGTATATGATTTGGATTGCTAATTTTTTAGCACTTTCACTGTTTGTTTTTTTTCAGTGAAAATCTTCAGTACAGTAATCTAAATTTCATTCCAGATGCAAAAATAAACAGTTACTGTTCCGATTCCCCATCAATTATATGACAGGCTTCATACTTTAATTGTAAAATTTTGGATTACATATCACATATCATTTATAGCCTCACTCATTGATCCCTTTGCATCGAAAACAATAGCAAACACTACACTACAAGATAATGCAAAAATGGAACACATAACAATATAAGCTATTCCCATCTCACTTTAAGTCCAATGTTATAATCTAAACAACATAATCAGCGCAATCTCCTTGCTTCCCTTTCATATTCTAGCAAAGTAAGGACATCACCCTCTCTGACAGGTCCTTTTACATTCCTCATGATCAGTCGATTCTGATCATCCAAAAATTTTACTCGGACCTGTGTAACTTGACCTCTTGATCCAGTATGGCCAATTACTTTCACCACAACTGCCAATTTCACACTGGTATCTATGACTTCCTCGAAGACGATTGCTCACGTTGAAAGCTTCGATCTCTGTGCGAACTCCACCGAATAGCTGGAGATGTGTATCGGGCGTGTTGAGAGCGGGCACTTTCAATGTTTGTGTGTCAGAGTGAGAATTATCATAATACCCAGAGGAAAATTGGCGGGGATTTACTTTTTGAACTTCCATATATGAGGAGATTACTAAATTGCAATCAGATATAGGGTCATCAGTCTCAACCTCAGTCTCTGATTCAACTTCTTGGGTTGGATAGGTGAGATTCCACTTGCTATATTGGATGTGATATTCCTATATATTCTTTTTTTACAAGAAGTTAAATATCTTTACCACATTAAAGTATCTCGTTTTCCTTGGACACTATGCGGGGTATTCATGTAGCAAGGATTCTTTGAAATCTGCTTGCACACGCAAAGGAAGATTGCATTGAATTTAGGGAAATCAGTGCACTGGCAACGCAGGTAGAAGATTGTATTCAATTCTTTGCCTTTCGTTTGAAAATTAAAGTGTTGCATTGCAGTTCGATCTGAAAGCAATTTCATCGGATCAGTTAACTTCTTTGTGATGTGTTTTCAGGTTCTGAAGGATGTGACGGAGATTAACTATTCATGCATAATGCAGAGGGAGGAACATTCATGCGAGCCTCTGGAAGCAGCCATAGGATTGGCTGCTCAGATCTTCAACTTTATGACCACATCGAAACGCGATTTCCAGTTCGAAGAATTGGGTGGCTTCTCAACAACATCGTTGGTTTCTAAAGTGGTGGATGTTTTCTGGAGTCACCCATATCCGTTGAAGATAGTTCTGAATATCAGGCGATTCAACATCGAGCTTTTGATCGCTCTTATGGAGAAGGACAAAGCTGCTTTAGAGACGAGATCGGAATTGGTGACAGCTTTGGAGGCGGCTTTGAAGGGTATAGCATATTATTGTTTGGGGCGATTTTCATTGATGTTGGGTATAGCATATTATTGTTTGGGGCGATTTTCATTGATGCTGGGGCGATTCTCAGAATCGCCCCATGTGCCCACGCCTGGATTGCATGCAGGCGTGGGCACATGGGGCGATTTTGAGAATCGCCCCGCCACCCGGCAATTCTCAGAATCGCCCCAGCATCAATGAAAATCTCCCCAAACAATAATATGTTGATGGAAATGGTGATGATAGCTCAATTATGAAATTTGAGATGTTGTCTCATAGCTCCTCCCACGAAAAGTTGTTTTCCAACTCCATGCACGCTTTTATCAGTTGTTTCTTATGGATCGATGCAAAATAACTTCGCTGCATAGAAATTGACTTGGAGGTCACTCTGTACATTACAATAATAAGACGTAGAATAATATGACACGATGGAAAAGATAAAGTCATGTTGTGAGGTTGGATACATATTTGAATTTTATTTGTATATGATTTGGATTGTTAATTTTTGAGCACTTTCACTGTTTGTGTGTGAGAGTTTCCATCAACATATTATTGTTTGGGGCGATTTTCATTGATGCTGGGGTGATTATGAGAATCGCCAGGGGGCGGGACGATTCTCATAATCGCCCCAGCATCAATGAAAATTGCCCCAAACAATAATATGCTATACGCAGCATCAATGAAAATCGCCCCAAACAATAATATGCTATACCCTTCAAAGCCGCCTCCAACCTCACCTACTACCAATATTACTTGCAAATATTTGTTTGTTTCAATTGTCAATTTTAGGGGAACCAAAGAAAAAACAGCCAGAAATTATTTCAATCTCTGAATCGCAAGTAGCTAGTCAGCCAGATGTACCTGTAATTACTGCTGAAAACTATAAGACAGTAGAAGAAGGTAAAGACGAAGCTATTCCGCATGAGGAGGATAATGCTTGTGAACACAATGGTCCAGCACGATTGCAGCCACATAAGAGTTATCCCGTTGATCCTGATAATGTGAATCTGGATGAGGGGTGGGAGATTATAGATGCATAAGAGATGCATTAGTTGTTTTGTTATGCTACGTTTTTGGGATTAAAACAACTATCCAGAAAGTCTATTCATATGTTGGAATGATATAGTGATTGAGCTGCCATTAAGAATTTTTCTGCTAACTAGGTTATGTTTTGGATAGACATTTGTACTTTGTATTAAGAGAGTACTTTTTGACTAGCTGTTACATCAACATTGACGTGAAGAAGTGTGCTAATTATGTTTTGGACAGACTTCTGTATGAAGAGAGAGTAATTTTTGACTAGCTAATACATCAACATTCTTTTTAGAGTTTGCATGTTTGTGGGCTTCCTCTTTACTGCCACTGCTACTGTTATTATATTAAATATGCTTTCTATCAAATAATAAATTTGTTCACTACAGTCAATTTTAGGTAATAAATCTAAAATAGAAATATAATAAGCTATAAGGTTTTTATATCTAGAAATGGATGTATGTGAATTTTTTATACACCATCTGGTTTAATGTTAATTTTTTCAAGTACAATAAAGAGGTCTATTTTCAACTACCTAAGGGATTCAATATATGGTTTCAATTTGATATTGCATGATGTAAATTACAAGTTTACATGTCAAACCATAGCCTATGGTGAGCCTTAAACATAGTTAAACCATGTCTCACCATAACAACCACCATTGCAATTGTAACCATAGTCAAATCATGGTAAACTATAGGCAAACCATAGTCAAGAGATGGTCACTCCAACCTCACCTACTACCATATCTTAAGATGCAAATATAGTTTGTATGAAAACTATAAAATTGTTGTATTGTAAAAAACATCATATTGGACAGTCCATTAAACATGCATAAGTAGATTCAACAAAGAAAGTTTTAATTAAAACAATAGGATATGCTATAACCTTCCATGAAAATGTCATGGTTATGCTATAACCAAAAGTTAGCTATCACAATAGGCATACTATAGCTAACACAACAAGATTTATCTTTTTCCCTTCATAAGCCTCTTTGTTCCTTTGTCATCTCTTAATGTATCCAAATATGCCAAAAATAAGATTATCCATTATTTAAATTTGAATATTTGAAAGAGATCAATTGAGAAATATGCTTTAGAGTCCTTTAATCTCTTTTATGTTAAACAAAAATAAAAAGATCATACAATAGAAAAACATATTGATATTCATGTTACATTTTTGGATTTAAAGACTTTGGGAGCATGTCTCATAAGGTGTGGAGCTTATAAAATTACTAGATGATATCAAGGGAAAAACAATTTCCACCATAGTGTAAGGTTTAGAAGTTGAAGCCAACATATTACATCAAAAAAATGGTATTTGTTTCCACGAATGGTACTTCTTTTATGGTTGTTAATCAAACAAGATTTATCATTTTATTAAAAAAAACTTGTGCCAAATTTAATAAGTGTTCATTGCATTGCTCATCAAGAAGACTTAGTAGCACTAAATGCTTTGAAAGGAATTAATGCTTAGTTATTGTTCATTACAAATTAGCAAGTAATGTAGATTAGGGTTCAATACTAAAATAAAATAAATAAACAACTTGTTGCACTACCAGAAATCATGGAGCTTTGACACTTTAATATCTTCAAATTCTTGGACTTAGATGGTTATTTTGGGGAATTGTGGAAAAATTTGTAGCATTATGTAATTTTTTTGGAAACTGAAACAAATTAATAACTTGGAAATCAACGTTAAATTTTGTGCTAAATTATGTAACCTTTAAACCTAACAAAATGAACATTCAAATCAATTTTTTGAAATAGCATAAAATACAATTTTGTACATTTAAGATTACACATATAGGCTTTATTAATGCATCAATTTTTAAAGCACAACCTCCAAACCTAGGCTAGATTCTAGTTCATAATTACATTCCCATTGGGGATGCATAAAAGGAAATAATTATGCTTGTATTCTCAAACATAGTATCATAAATTGTAATCTTATAGGTGTGTTACATGTGTATTATATATTGTGATCGTGAGTTATAATTGTGAGTTTCTATATTGCTATCTTTAGTTAATCAAATCCACTTTCTTAGAGCATTAATAGGCCTAATGGTTAAGAGCATGTGTTTCCTCCTAAGAGGTACAGGTTCAAAAACCAAAATGGGTTAGAGTATGTATGCCTTCCTAGACATAATAACCAAATCATTGCATGGAGGTGGGTCTCTTGTCCCACAAACAAGGGGGTCTCATACACCAATTTGTTGTCGGGCTTGGCTATGACGATAGAGATTCTAAAAAGGTTGTTACCAGAAGGAACAGTGTTGAGATGGGAGTCTGCTGAAACCAGTCATAGATGTAGAAGAATTTTGAAACCTAAAATGGTGGGCATGCATGTGGACTCAGATGGGGCACTAGTTGATGAAAGAGAAAAATATGGAACATCTTCGTCTGCATCTAGTCATTCATCTGAAAATGGGAATTCTGATGGTGTGCAAGAAAATATGAGTGATTTTGAAGAGTTGTCTAAGACAGTTTATATAAGTGATGTTTGCATCGTATCTTGAAATAAAAAATTTGATTTCCATATGGTGTTAAATCAGAAGTTATGAGTCATTTTTATGTTGTTTGATTATATGTCTTAATTATGATAATTTTTATTTTTTAGAATATCTACAATGCAACATTAAATTAGAGATATAATGTATGTTTCATTCAATATACAAATAATGACATTTTGATTCATTTAGTCATGTAATTTGTTCATAATGTCATGGTTTTTTAATTTTATCGTTGAAAAAATTCCAATTTCTTTTGTATCTAGCATGTTATGGTTGAAAACATGTTGAATTTATACTTAGGAAAGAAAAATGTTATTCTACCAAAAACATTAGTGTGTTTTTTTCCTCATAAACAACTATTTTTTTGCACATAAAAATTCAATTTTACTAGCATTTTTTTTAAAATGTTGAAAATTTACCCTAAAAGAAAATCGTCGTTCTAGTATCAACACTTTTTTGTTTTCAAGGTTTTTTTTGCACAAAAATTTCATTTTCACTGCCATTTTTAAAGCATGTTCAAAATTGACCCTAAAAAAAAAAACCAGCATTCCAGTATACACACTTTTCGTTTTTAGCACTGTTTTTTGTGTTTTCTTAGGGTTTTTTGAAGAAAGTTCATGTTTTGAGTTTATAGTTCCCGTTTCAAAGTTTACATTGTCTTTGTGAGGGATATGATAGAAGAGAAAAAGGTGTTGGTTGTAAAGATGGACACTTTGAAGAATACTGCAGATGCATTGACAAAATATGTGAGCTTTGAGAAGTTCTCTTGGTGTAGAGAAACAAAATGGTGTTGTAGGGTTGGATAAATGAGTAAGCTCTCCAGTGGGCCCCTGTGGAAAGAAAACAACAAGTGGGAGAATGTTGGGTTGTGTTATATTCTTTCCACGATTAGCTGAGATAATTAACCTGGAGGTTAGAGGGGGGGCGAAGCCCCCCCTTTGTTGCACCAATTGCGCAACGGGGGGGGGGGGTCACAGGGGGGCGGCAGCCCCCCCTGTCCAGGGGGTTTGAGGGGGGCAGGTAGCCCCCCTCTACACGGTCCAGGGAAACGCCCTAGGGAAAAAAAATTGGACCATATATTAGATTGGGTAGACCTACCTATGGTTTTGTGCATGGTTTTCGCACATGGTTTTGGACACGATGGTTTTCGTTCCATGGTATTGGATGCTTCGGCGTGTATAAATATGTATTGTAACATTGAAAATAATGAAAAATCAAGCTGGTAGTCTTGGTTTTGGGATCCAGGGAAAATCTCTGTGTATATGTGTTTTATGTGTTATGCTCTCGCATTGTTTATTTTCTGTGTTTCAGAATTCGTATGTAGGGAATCTATGTACGAGGTTAAAACCTGTATTGAGGTCAAGAATAGGCCTCAAAACAAAAATGTACAATAAAAATAAACTTTATAAGAACCAATAGGAATCAATATGATGATGTTAACCATGGGAGATGATTCACCATTTTTGGAGTAAAAAGGTAAAAGGTAAAAAAAATCAAAATAAAAACAACTTTTTCAACTCATATTTTGAACTTATCTCCCTATGATTTTACTCAGATGTCGAGCGGGAGCAATTGTTAGATGTGAAATTTAATTTTTCATTCAAGGAGTACACATGTTGCATACTTTTGATGGACCCTACTACGCGAAAAATGTGAAATATATGAACAAACATGATTGCAATCACATTTTTTCATGTATTTCAATTTTTTTTGTGTAGCAGGTTCCATCGAAAGTAAGCAACATGGGTACTCCTTGGATAAAAAATTAAATTATGTATCTAATGAGTGATCCCGCTCAAAATTTAGGTAAAATCATAGGGAGATAAGTTGAAAATACGAGATAAAAAAATAGTTTTAAATTTTTTCCCTCCAAAACTTGATGAGGTAATCTAATCTTATTTTTATTATTTCCACTATTATTTTATAGTATTATTTAGGAGGCCCCTTTTAGACATCAAAATTTCTCTAATGATTAACATGTTTGTGGGTGTATTGAGCCCCACGACGTTGGATTAGACTAAAGGTATACGGATTCATTAAAACCCATGGTCATAAATAAATGTTGGTCATGTTTATATATATATATATATATATATAACATCGACAAATTAAACTTGATCCTTACACCTGAGAGCTACAATGCATTTCGACACGACGTATGTGACATGTGACCTAGTTAAACGTGTCTCCTCATACTGTGGTTAGCCCTAACCACCCACATGATGCGCTAGTAAATGAACATATCAAATCTTGTTGAATGATCCAACAGTGGTCACGCGACTTACTCCAAACCCTAAAGGTATTCTACCTCGCCCTCCATCATTTGAGTTGTTTTCCTTTGGGTGTTTTCCCTCTCTTCCTCTGCCACAACCTGGGGTTTGTTTTTAGAGGTATTGCAACTTGGGTTTATTGATAGAGGCACTTTTGAAGGTTTAAAATATTTTATAACTCTCTCTGAGTACTCATCTTTGTATAATGGATTGATCTTATCGCCGATGGTAGGTAACCCTAGCTCTCTGAAGCTTGAGGCATGTTTTCATGCTCATGTTTATTTTATATTGACATGTTTGCTTTCTTTATGGTATGCTCGAAGCTCTAATGGGTTTGCTTTAGATGTATAGGTTCTCACTCAATTTAGTCTTAGTCGACTTTTCCTTTGGGGGCTCTCAACCCAAACTTTCTCAAACTCTAGCATGCACTACATGGTTTTGGAATTTCCCCCTCAGTTGGGAACAAAACCGACTTGGGTCTTTGTTAGTTGTGGCTGATTGTTTCCAGTCCAATTTTGAACATGGAACCCTTAAGGTAATACTTTGAGTTTTTCTTGCAAACCCTTCCTATTTTGTTATGCATGCATTCTCCTTTCAGCCATACCTGAGGTTGTAAAATTCTATACTAATGGATTTTATTTTTCCCTACCACAGGACCAACCTAGGATAAGCAAACCAACATCTCCTCCTCTCGCTGCTCAGGTAAACCCCCTTTATCGTATTTTTTTCCTCCAGTTCATATTATTCTGAGATTGGTTCATTAACAAGGTTCTTACTCTAGAGTTTTATTTTTCATATGTATGGACTAGCCATCTTATGGAAATCATGTTACACTTACAAGGTCTCGTGAGGGTGTACCATCATTTGGTCTTATTGTGTCCAGCAAGGTTTCCTCTAGGGACTTCATTATTCCTCTCAAGTAACCTATGTCCCTTAGCTTCCCTTTGTTGTTTTTTTCTTGGTATATTTTTCTTTTCCATTTATAGTATTTAAGGGTCCCATCTCTCTGTTGACCCTAGCACCCCCTTTATATTTTTCACTTATGATGACTATTGATTTTTGACATTAGTCTTCAAGGCTTAAGCACCACATCAATCAAGGGTCACACGACAAGTATTATTTTTATGCAATACTTAAGTTCATTTCTCTAGGTTTTACCTGAAAAGCTTCGTAGCACAATTCTAACTGATGTTTTTCTCTCCACTTGTCTTCGGTTTGATAACCAAACACCTTCCATATGCAGTCCTGGTTATTAAAACAATCCCCCCTTTTCCAGGTACCAAATGGAATTCGATAAATTCCTATGTCCCTTATGCATGATTACTCTAAACTAAATTAGGGTTGAATTTTACTTCTATCCCATGCTTTTCCTAGAAGCAGTCATTGGATTAGGTTCAACTGTAGGGATTGGTATAGTTCCTAGTCTATGTTATGTGACAAGTTTTTTGAATCTATGAACAATATTTTTAGTTGGGAGTTTAATAGTCAACATTGTGGACATTCTGTATGTAACTTGAATTATATTAATACAATTACTGAGCTTTTTTTCTAAATAATGTGCACTGGCCATGCTTCTATTTTAGATAAGGTTATGTGTTTATGTCACATTCTTGATTATATTTTCACATGATTAATTTATTTAGAAGTAGAACTATATTCTCCTCGACCCATTCATAATCTATTTAATCATTTGATGCTTAGACCATATAATTATGAGCAATA
Organism: Pinus tabuliformis; assembly: GCA_031772625.1. Lineage (NCBI taxonomy): Eukaryota > Viridiplantae > Streptophyta > Pinopsida > Pinales > Pinaceae > Pinus > Pinus tabuliformis. Next base: position 307,239,771 of record CM062811.1, read on the forward strand.
TTAAATACCCACCATTACTCTTCAGGTGGTTTAATTGTATGAGTTATTTATTTTTGATGTTATATTTATACATGTACAAGACTCTTATTTTCTTGGATTAACCTACTTATAATTATTAAATAAATAGGGTTTTCATCCCCTTCGCCTTATGATACTTATCAATATATTCCTTCCAAGGTTTAGTGACAATATATTATTTGTACACTACTTGTAACAGTCATAGCTCATATGTTACAATATTTCTTACCCTCTTTATTTATTTGCTATGAGTAAATTATATATAAGTAATTTGTATTTGTCATAATGGTTATGTCAATATTCGATACCCTAACTATCTTGTATATTATATTTTAACCCAAGATCCTCTCCACAATTTTATTACATGGGTTATAAAACCTTATGTTCCTATACCAAGTTGATTTTCATTACATAATTATATCCACAGTGATAATAGGTTTCCCATATGTTGAATCTATTTGGGTTCGAGTATAGAGATAATTGTATTTTACCTGGATAGTTCCCTTCTCAACCTGAGGCTAAAACATGTATTACTAGACCTTAGTAGTATAATATACCACTAGACTTTTATGGCTATGTTTATTGTGATTCATTTTCCTAACAACAAGTACTTAATCGTTCAATTCATCCACCTGTTTCCAATGATCTTCATTTTCCAAAAATATATAATAAATATGTTTATAAATAATTTTAACTAATGGATCATTTCTATTCCATGTTTCCTACTCCCTCTGGTATTAGGCTACAATACAACATTCCTAGTTGGTCCCTCCTACCATACCTCATGCATTTGTTATGCCTTGTAAGTGATTAGTTTTATTTATTACTACACTTCAACAACATATCCAACATATATCCACATAATTTTAAAGTTATGTTTACACGAATTTTATGTCCTTCTTTTTCCCATACCCTGCATACAATCACATTAGTTAAATTATGCGATCAGAATTTAGAAATAATACTCTCATGTCTAGTAGATATCATAATACTACTTATTCATTCTACTGGCACTGCAATAGAAAAATAATGGATTAGTATGTATATGCTTCATATAAGGTATTCTTTATAGATTAAACAATCCCTTTTAACAGAACAGAACATATAATTCTTATTGTAACCACAACTATTTACTTATCTAATCACATAGACTTCCTTGAAAATGCTATGGGAAAAGGCATGTTCCTCCCAACCAACGAATTTGAAAACCTTGCAACTCCCCTCGAGCTCAAAATTATTACTTCCTTCATGTTGTTTCAATAGTTCTCCAGCTGCTTTCACTTAGTGGTATATATTGTTTTCTTCCAAGTAGTTTTTTCCTAGTAGAATCATTCTTTCAAGGTTTTCCCGCCTTTTTTGCTTTACCTAGGTTTTTTTCAAAATAAGAAAAAGCATGCCTTTCTCTTCGGTTATTCATATTCTTATCCTTTCACCCAAATTAGCATTTCTTTCCAGCTGAGATTATCTTTCCACCGAACATAACATTTCTCTCCAATTATGTTGTTTCTTGGTGGCAATCTTTCTTCTTAGAACTTTGGCAGAATTTGGGACGGTTCCAACTATGACTTTTTTCACTTTTATCTTTTATGTCCATTATTTGAACTTAACCACTTAATAATTTCTTAGACGAAAAGAAGCCTAAAATATTCACATGTCATTTCCCATATCATTTCAAAGAGAAATAAACATTCATTTATTATAAAATGTATTTACATAAATGAGCCAACTTATGTCTTAGCCCCACGGCTAACATGTCCACTCAATATTATGATTAAAACATAAAATGGCAATGCATGTAGAAGAAATTACACCAAGGGTATCACAAAATTATGATATAAAATATGGATTAACATGTATATGCATAAATATATGTGTATGTCAAATACTAAATAGGCTAACCTCAAGTGCATATAAAAATTAGGGCTTACCTACACCTTCTATTATGTGTATATATGCATCATCAAAATAGGGTTTAATGAAGGGTTGACTTGTATTTGAGGAAAGATGAATATTTTTTGTTAAATTATGGTGGATTTGAACTTTACACTTATAAAAATTTAGGTCACTTTAGGATCAAAACCTACTATTGAAAGGGAATTTGGATATTGAGAAATTTATGAAAGGCCATGTGTACCATTTGGAGGACTAATAATGACCCTTTCAAGTAGGAGTTCCCACCTTGAAGCTCCACTTATCCACTTTTATGGTATTTTAACATCATTGGGCTAACTTGTAGGCAATGAAAAGTCACCCTAAGGGCTTCTAAGCCCACTTGGGGTGTTTCATAGTTGTTTTGAATACTAATTAAAGGAGATTTTATGCAACTGAAGGGCCTTTTGAGGCTAGATGTTGCACCAAAAATATTGTATTTTCACTTCATTTATGGACATGGGTAATTTTTAGGGATTTTTCCCTTCAATATTTTTACATGTGGCATGGATGCCCCTAAATCTATTAGTTTGTATTATTTAATTATTGCAGAGGGCCTTTTTGCCCTCCATAGGCAAGAATAGAGAGTTTTTTAGCTTAGAAAAAATAATGTTTTATTATGAATGAGGTTGAGGGGACCCTCAACAAATAGAGATGTGTTTCATATCGTTTTCTCATGGTTGGGGGAGAAATCTCTTAGAAAGTCCACAATTTCTTAAATTTCCTCTTGATTCATAATTTTGACTATGAAGGAATAAGTAGAGTGATATTTTGGAGGGTTTTGTTGATATGGATAGTTCTCTTTCAATGAGGCATGTTTCTAGATCTTGATGAGAAGAATATTTTGATGCGAAGAGACCTATTTTCATGGATTATTATTAATGAAATTTAATTATATTTTATATTATATGTGAGTTATCTTCTTATAATCTTGTCCTTTGTTGATGGAAAAGAGTTATTAAATATCATCCATAGCTTTTCTAGTATATTTATAATTTTATACTCATTTGGAAATATTTTCAACAAATTATTTTTAGGTGACCTTGGTTAAGCTCCTTTCCCTAATTATTCCTAAAAATTGCAAGACACCTAACCTAAGCCTCCACAATACACTGGTTAGTTTTTCCTAGTCCTTGAGTGAAAATATGCTCTAAGCCTCTTTCAACCACTTATCATGTTCTTTGCATATGGCCAAGGCTAATCTCACTCCCTTATCCCATCTTTGAAGATTGAAGGACACTATGGTTGGAGGAATTAGGGACATAGGTCTATCTCTTTTGGTTCCTTATGCCCATATCTATCTCCATTTCTCTACAATTGTCTTGATTCTTGAATCCAGATGACCCCAAAGTATATTGGCATGATAAGGAATTGATATTCTATCATCCATCACCCATTTTCATTGTAAATCAACCAAACTATTTTTTCGGGGTTTTACTCTCCCAGTGATTGATGGGTTATGTATGTTTTGGGATTTTCCCCTTTAAACTCAAAGCTAGAAGTTACCCTAAAACCCTAGCAATCTCATCCACCCTAAACCCTAATTTTTCTACTCATTGGTTAATGGAAGTGCAAGTATAGGCCTTAGGAGACTCTTGAATTAGCTTGTCTGAACCATTTTATCCCTAAGATCTACTAGGAAAATCCCCCATGAGCTAGTTGGGAGCTCGCTAGAAATGAGAATATGGTTGGTGAGGTGATTGTAGCCCCCTCTAAGGTATAATGGATCTCACACTTGAGATTTTGGATTTATCTAAAGAAGTGTGAGATATTTTGTATAGGTCGATAAGTAGGAATGATTCATAGCACCATGGTTAATGTTTTTTATTTCCAAATGTAGGTTTCCAGAGTTGCAATTCATGATGAGAAAGTGAATTATGGAGGAAAAGTGTGCTACAAAGCATTGAAATGTTCGATGTTTCAGGAGAACTCTTCACCCATCATCAGGGAATGAAGAAAAATATAAGTGAAGATGAAAAGAGACCTAACCTTTATATAATGGTACTATCATGAGAGAAATCTTGGAAAAGAGATGTTAGAAAAAGGAAAAATAAAGAAAATAATATTATTTTTACTAATATGGTATAATAATAGTGTATTATTAATAATACAATAATAATTATGATAATAATAATATTATTAAAAATTATTTGAAAAAAAACAAGAACTTTTATTAATAATGAAACTATTGTTAAAATAATAAAATAAAATAATAAGATAAAAAATAATAATTATTAAAATTTTAATATAACTAATAAAACTTAAGATATTAATAATATTATTAGAATAATGAAATATTATTATTCCTTTACCATTAATATTAATATTAATATTGTTAATATTAATATTAATAATATTAATATTGTTAGTATAATTATTATTATTATATTTATCTGTTATTTATATTAACACTAAATTTAATATTAATGTTTACTTTATATTAGCCCTAACATTAATAATAATTTCATTTATTCGGGAATAATAATATTTCATTGTTCTAATAATATTATTAATATCTGAAGTTGTTATTTGTTTTTTCTTTTGTTTTTTCTTTTCTTTTCCTTTTTGGGGAGAAAAAGACGTGTAATTTTACTCATAAAAAATAAAACAAAATGCAAAAAATGCATTTAGGAAATACACCTCACTGTAGTAGGCTAGAAGAGAAATGAAAACAACTGATAAAATAAGGAAGACAACATATATCATTCAAATTAATATGTGGGAAGAGGCATTTAACTTCTCTTTTTTGCCTTTGCTTTTTGCACTTTTTGGCATCCATCCGGATTTGGATCAATAAGGACCAAAGCCAGGTCACGCCTTGAAGATGATGGAGAAGGTTATTTGTCGGAATATGAACTCTTAGATACATGTTATCTCCCCCCATCCCTTCATAGATATGGAATTCAATTATGTCGGTGCCCAACTGATTATGGATTGAAACTTTAGGCCTAGCCTCGGAACCTCCTTCTACGTGGTTACCCTAGTATACCTACACATTCACTTCAACATGTGTAGGTTGGCTATCCAAAATTTCTTCTTCTTCTCCTTCCGAGAGGTGATTATCTACTACTTGCTAGCCCTTTGGCTTATGGATTTCCCTTTTCTTCTTTTTTGGGTTGTTTTTTGCATAGGCATAAAACTTCTCCAAATGTCTTGTTTGGAAGTAGGTTCTACATATCAAATCCATATTCTCATAATCTAGTACTTGGGTCCATTCATATTTTTTATGATTCAATTGGATTTGGTTAGTAATGCATTTGCTAAGGTCTATCTCAACACAGATTCTAGAGAAATAGAAGGTACCTTTTTATGTTATTTCTAGATCCATCTTAAATTTTCGCAAAGAATTCCCAATATCTTTTAGGACCTTATGGTGTCAGAAAGGTATAGGGATATTTGAGAGTCTCACCCAAAGTAGTATAGTTGTAACCACCATGTCCGTAACATCGAATTATGGAAACCATGGAGTAATAAAGAGCATTACTCTACCCCAAAACCAAGGCCCTTCATTCAAGACACATCCCAGGTCTTTCTATGTATCAAATTGAACAATAAAAAAACATTTTGAACACAAGTATATGTCACAATTTGTTGTCCATGTGGAGAAAACAAACTAGTGTAAAACATCATATTTTTGCCAAAATCCATTAAACTTGCAGATAATAACCTTTGATTGGAGAGAAACAAGGAGAGAGTTGATCTCTGGAAGATTACCTTCCATGACTGGAGCGTGTTCCATTTGCTCCATGATGTAGGGAGCAGGAATATTTTGTATCATAAAAACTAGGTTGGAAGTATTACCCTTCACTGCATACGTGAAGGAGACGAAACCACTAGGATTTATGGAACATGAAGATCCAAACTATTGCCTTATATTCAATATAATAATGGAATTCCTCTGGATGAATTATTCCTTTATATGACAAGGGTCTTGTAGTAGTTTCCCTTCAAAAATCATATATTGATAATATGTAGGCATTTCCAAACTACTTTGGATACTCTTTTTTATGTTTTCCACTAGATTTGATCCCTTAATCCAAAAGATGGAGGTTTTTCCTATTAGATTTTTTAAGAAAATTTGAAAATAAATCATTTTATTCTCTAATTCTTCTTCATCTAAGACAGTGAAAGGAAAATGAGGTGGGGAGACAAAACAATGCATGAATTCCTTCATCACTGCAGGCTTCCATATATTCCAAACTAAGCACACAAAAAAAAAAACCAAAAGTGTAGGAGGGAAGATAGATGTCCCTACAACTAATGGCCTGTCCTACCATGGTAACACAATTTCTGAGTAAATGACATTAAGATAAATTAATAGGTGTAGGCCAGAGTTTTGGTGAAAGGATACATTCAAAGGTGAGGTCCTAACATTGGAAATTTTCCCAAGACCTGAACCCCCATTGACTTCGTGGTCCTTTGGTATCCCACAACAAAAAAATGACTGAAACCCCACCAATATAGTCCAAATGCTTCGATGGCCAGTACCATACATATGGTAAAGTGTGATCTCCCCAAGACTTTGAACACCGTGAACAATAGAGCCACACAAAAACTTGGTGGTGGAACTATTAGCCTCGCAAGAAACAGAACAAACCCTAGCACTCATTTTTCCTTCCAGCATCATATCTTCATAAACTATGATTCCATTAATATCTTAAGTTTTAATATTTATATTAAAATATTAATAATTATTATTTATTACCTTATTATTAATAATTATTATTTTATTTCATTATTTAATCATATTATTAATAAAGGTTTTTGGTTTTTCCAAATAATTCTTAATAATGTTAATAATAATAGTTATTATTATTATATTATTAATATTAAGCATTTGTTATTAATTATTATTATAATACCTGGTTAATAAAAATAATATCATTTTCTCTATTTTTCCCTTTTCTAACATCTCTTTCCTAACATTTCTCTCCTAAAACTACCATTATATATAAAGGTTAATTATATCTTCATCTTCATCTATATTTTCCTTCGTGTCCCTAATGATGGGTGAATTGTTCACCTAAAATGTTAGAATAAATTATTTTCTCATAATGTTATTTATTGTTTGAGTGGGTTACAAGTGCCATAAGTAAGCTTTGTGTAGTGGAAATGAGTCTGAAGGGGTAAATATGGGCATGTTGGTTGAAAAGGGGATGAATCCCTAAATGAAGATTCTTATGCTCTTAAATTTTTATAAGAAACACCTACAACCTCCAAATCTTCTTAGTTTATGTATGTAACAACCCCTTTGGGAAAATTCCCCCTCTTAAAAACATTGAAATATTGTTGTATGTATATACATAAAAATATAAATGGATGAAATATGGGACATGAATTTCATAGCTTAGGGAGAAGGGTGCCTAGGGAGTTAGCGATGTGGTTATTAATATCAATAATGGGTTGAATGGTGACCTTAATGGCGTTGGTTTTATTATTAATGCAATTGAAAAGCAAGGATCTGCCATGTCCATGTTGACCAACAAATATAAGCAAAGAAAAGGAAAAAAATTAAATGAGGTATAGTCATGCTGGTAAACAGAGGAAATGAAGAGAGTGCACCCATGAAATCCAGAAATGATGGATGCAACCCTTCAGTGAGAGGAATTAATGAAGGGAGAATTACCTATGAGCACATAGAAGAGATAAGTATATCCATGCATCGAAAAGAGTCATGAAAACACACAACCATAAGGAGAAAACAATGGAATTAGAGAACATGGAAGATAATTAGTTAAGGAAGGATTCTCTTTGTGTTAAGGGAGACTCCCTGTGTTGTAAGGAACCTTTGAATTAATATTGACTGAAATAAAATCTCAAAGGTATAAAAACTAGAAGTTTTTAACAAGGCCGAGGGAGGTGGTTCCTTGATCATTGTATTTGATTCCTAAATAGTTGGTTGGAAAAGTGGGTATCATTTGAAGGCCTTGTTTCAATTGATATTTTTATTTTACCCCTATAAGCGCTCCTCCTCAATCTCTATAATCTTTCTCAGGGGTGATAGTTGCAAGTAATGTTCGTTGCAACTTGTCTAAGGTTGAGTGTAAAATTAGAGTCCCTAGCTCAGTTTTCATATTCACCATTAGAAGATAAGTGTTTCTTATGCCTTGTGTGTCAATGACTTATATAAGGATGTCTATTGTGTTTTCTCCTTACCATTTAAATTCATGGACTGAAAATGATAAGGGTTTTGTTTCTTGTGATTTTGAAGAGTATTTTAGTTCATGCCTATTGATGCAATAATAGTCATTATGTCCTCTTCACTGAAATATCCCTTGTGTGCCCATGATTTTGATAAATTATTTTATTAATACCGAGGAATATGAATTCATATCTGGAACTTGGAATGCTAACTTCCTGTGTAAATTTTCAAAAATGGCCTAGTTCTTGTATTTAATTCTAAGCTTAAATTCTGACCAGTTCCTTGAGAATAAGAGAAGGGTAAAATCCTTGTTGATTGAATGACTGTCTGTGGCTTAAATATTTTAAGTACTAGACCAGGGAAGTGTTCTAGTGCATAATGAGACCTTATGTCCAATTCGAGATGGACATTGGCATGTAGATTAACCTATAGGTTTGTATATAATCATATACAATGCACTCGAAAAAGGACTGGACTATACGTCCAAGCCTCGATTTAGAGATTATAAATTGTATTTATTTACATATACATGGATATATATTGGGAATTGTCCACAAGGACCAGACCTATAATATGAGTGCAATCATATATGGATGAAAATATATATACATAGGTCAGGGCCTCCGCAAGCCCACTGTAAATGAATTCAATAAATAATGTAATGTTCATTTACACTCGTGACAATGTTATCCTATCATGGATTGGTGTCCCTAAGATCAATATTAGCCCTTGGGAACATGGCAGAGCATGTGTCCTAGTAGAATGGCCAGGGGATAGGGTGTAGACTTAAGCACTGGGTGCCAAGGCAAAACAGGGTTGGTGCCACAGAAACCTTGGAAAAGGGGCTAGGCCATATAACCAACTAATAAGACCTAAGGCTTGGACCCTAGTGTTATAGACATTTTTGGGCACTGCAACCCTAATAAAACATGTCCATAAGCCAAGGGCTCCTAAGTCCCTAAAAGTGTTGTTTCATACCCTAAAGGAACAAGGTCAGCTGATTACATCATCTCCCAGAAGTTCTCCACAAGAAACTGCTTAGAACTGGTCAAAACTGGACCATACAGGTTGCTCAATGATAAGGGTGTGATGCATCCCACCTGCCCAGTGAAAAGGGTGCGATGCATACTGAAAAGCCCTTCTGTAGGGTACGATGGGCGAGAGTGGGCAAATGGCAGAGACAGTTTGCGAGGTGGATGATCATGGAATCTTCCAGAAACTTCTCATGTGACACTTGCCTCTCTGAATTCACCTAGGGATGAGTAAGAGATCATCAATCTCCAAGTGGAATCAAGAACTATCAGAGAGAGGACACTAATCAAAATCCCAGAAGCTGAATCACCCCGTGCAATCATCTATATATGGATCCCTCATCCCAAAGATCCAGAGGCTGGAATTTGGTATCTTGTAAGGAAGTGCTATTGGTTTCTTGTTGGAATATCATAGTGTTGGGTGATCTAAGCTTTTCATGAGGTGAAAGAAGGGCTTTCATGCTGGAGGATGACGCTGGGTCAGAACAATTGGTTGTAATCCTCTTTTCTATTCTTGATATTAATAAAGCTATTCAAGTTTTCCTCCACATTCCTGTATGTTTGATGATATATGCATTTGTGTGGTCAATATACATCTGGTCCTATATTGTTTATGATTGTAGATCTCTGTTCTTCGATAGTATTATGTTGCTTTGATTCCACAGGTGCTCTTTGAAGCTGGGTAGACGAAGGAGAAGCGGCAAGGATCTGTCAGAAGGGAGAGGAATCGAGCAAGGAACCAAGCGCAAGACTGAGGTTGGTGTCCTTCATTCCACTCTTATCTACTTCTCATAAAGGAAAACGAAAGTAGTTTTAGTTTGTTTGTTTCTAAGATAGCTACCAGTCTTAGTGGGACTAGCAGCTCCGAGTGGACACTATATTTCCCTATAACACCTAGGCGTTGGGTAAAATATAATAAGATGACTATGATGGGGCGGTAATCATATAGTCTAGATTCTAGCGTAGACCACCCCCTGGCATCAGTGGGGAAGGGGGGGTCCACATTCACTCTAACCCATCAGATATATATGAAAAATGAGTGTCTTCAGATTTTGAGGCCTAAACTATGCCCTAGAACCATGAACATGAACACCCTTATGATGTGGCAAGAGGGGTTCTGCATTTTCTCTTATCTGTCGATTGTATAGGCTTATCACCAATGTTGGATCGATCGGGGTATAGGGCCCGTCATTAATTTAATATACAATTTTATATTATTTCCTATGGTTTGTTATTGCATCCCAACCATTGTTTAGATGAGTGCACTTCCATCATTGGATGGAGAAGGATGATCGTTGTTGACTTCACAATGAGTTATTTATTGCATCAGGTTGGTTTTATGACATGGGTGAGGTGGACCCTTATCTATATGGTACAATACGCATAGGAATACATGCATTTCAATTTGTTGTACAATCCATGGAGACATCAGGTGATGTGCCATGCCACAAAACTGTAAATTCCACTGCGATGACATGGTTGTGGGGAAGCATGCCATGTAGGCACCACATGGGACCACATGAACATGCCATGATGTAATTTAGAGCCATCTGATGGACTAAGTTTACAATTGTCCTGTCACTTAAAGTTTGTTTGTGCGCATTGACATGTTTTAGTTGGGCAAGTTGGTTTTGGATTTTAGGGCCAAGGTAGGTTGGAAGAAGTGTGCGCGTAGACAAGTCATGCAAAGTTAGGGTTTATGAAAAATCCAGGAAGAAAATAAAAATTTCTCTGTGTAAAAAACTTGTTAAAAATAGGCTAAACTCATGGTGGGACCCACTAGGGCAAGGGTCGACAGGTCAATCAAAAGAGGGAAAATGGATAGCATAGTTTATCCCAAAGGCTAGAGTACCGATAGTTGACTAAGGTCGGGCCTAGACCAATTCGAGGTTTGGTATAGTTGGGTCAATGGGTAATTTGTTCCCAATAGTATATTGGGGCATATCTCCAGGCTGAGAGGATGGGCTAGAGAGTGGAGTCAGGCTCGAGGCTGCAAAAAAATTCACAAATAAGTACTATATCCATAGCACCGACTACCTACTACGAGGTGGAGCACACATATTCCCTATGGATCCATCCATGGTGGATAGTATGCCATGTAGGCACCACATAGGTTCCACATGGCAGATGAAGGTGAGGACTCAGGCTTTGGGAATGAAACTTTAAGAGGACATAATTTTTTATTCCATAAATCGATGGAGGTAAAAGTATATATTACCATAAAGGTCTCGATGAGACAAAAGTGATGGCGTTATTAGTTTTGTGTTTTGAAAAGGTTGAAAAAAAGGAAAAAAAAATAGGCCCCATTCCCATGGTAGGATTATGGAGGTTAGTTCTATGATAGTAACTACCTACTTACACATTTATTGTGGTCTAGGGATGATAAGGGGGTATGTGAAAATGGAGCATCATGATCCCTTACTAGTGAGTTTTGTCCTAGGAGTTGGATATGAAAAACATTGAGATGTTTTTTGCACAATGGATGGGTCTTAGGTCCTTACCATGGTAGTGGTAGGAAAAATACAACCATGGCCAAGGCAAGGAAACAAAAACCTCAGGCCCTTAACATACCTTGTTATTCTCAATCATCATCAAACCACAACATAGTACCCCTTCAAGGTATCCTTGTCTTACTAGAGGGATGTGGGATCCATGAATATGTCTTGAGCACTGAGGATGATTATCGTGGCCTAACCAATATGAAGGGAGGAAAACATGACCCTTAGGCCTAGAACAAATCTTCTCTAACTTAAGAACTATGAGAAACAACATGTAACACCACCTATGTATAGCATCTTTGTGGATGTTATTCGAAGGATTTTTTCATAATGGATGTATTGTGGAGCTTTAACCATCATTAGAGATTGGAAACAAGTTCCTTTCAATGTTGTCAAAAATTATCAAGTTTAAGAGACCTTGATTAAGCCATCACAAAAACACACGAGAAATTTATAGGGGCATGTTGAAGCCTCGAAAATCATTGCTACAACACAGGGAAAAACCACCTGGTCTGGACCTTGGTTAGTAGCTCCTTTTCCGTTTGGCGTAGTGGCTCCGACTAGGGATAATGGGACCAGTTTCCCAAAAGAGATTTTGATAGTGTTGATGGGGTGATATATGATGTAATGGGGGAATGATTAAGCTAAGTGTAATCTAATCTAAACTATTAAACACATGGATATATCCTAGTTTTAATACTATTAAACTATAACTATGGCGGAGAATAAAGTAAGGTATGTGATCTACAATAATGTCCTATAGCAATTGGTAATAAAGATCATTCAACTGCAATAAGAAGTGAAATCGTTTAACAATAATCATTTTGGATAAATAGTTAGCCAAAACGATTGTGAAAGATATATCGCATATAGAATCGTTCATGTATTCAACATAAAGTTAAAGCCAACACCATACAAAAGTGCAATAATGCTAACTGAAATTCAAACTTTCATACATAAAACAATTTGAAGAAAAGTTATTGCCTGATACATAAATAAAACATAATCACAAGATAAAAGTACCATATATGATAAGTTATACTCATGTGTTTCAGCAATATTGACCTAATGCTAATCAATCCAACATCATCTAAGAGTACAAAAGTGCAATTTCAGTAGAGTATGCTAGATATTTAAAAGAAAATAGATCATGTTCCATTCATTCCATCAGAACCTCCTCAAATGTACAGAAGTGCATGTTTTGAAGAATGTTTTTGATAAAATTTCTGGACCCCTCTCTAAATGCATGAGAGGGGTTTAAATACTAAACTATAGGTCCTAAAATAGATTATTACAGAAAATAGTTGAGGAGGTTTAAATGACCTTCCTCAAATTATGCGAAATGAAACTAAAATATAAATAAAACAAAGTGACTAACTCCTTTGCATTTGATCGTTAAGATCGCAGATATATGTCAGTGGCTTAGGTTGTGTCGGTTGGTTGATCGTAAATTTCAACTTTACAGTAAATATAGCATCCATCAGTGTTGGCACCATTTTTTGTGTGGAGGTGGTTAAGCATCGCAAGGTCATCCACTGGCTATATGGTTTGACTAAGTATTTCCAGTATGCTTCCCAGTTCATCTTGCTCATTTGTTTGATTACCTCCTCCCTTTCCTTTGCCGCTTGTCTCCACTGTTGCTCTAGTTGTTTGGCATTTGGAAGAAATCCTAGTATAGATTCTGCAACCAGGTTGGCGCCATGTAGATTTTCGTTAATGGCTTAAATGATGTTGTTTTTTGTTGCTTCTGCGACCGTTGTTTCTCTTTCTATTTGCTTAAGCCGAGAATCCCAGTCTGCAAATAGAATTTCTTTATGTGATTCCTCCAGTTTTGGAAAATCATCCTTCCTCCCATCTTCTGATTCTTGCCAGGTGATAAAGTCAGAAATCCTTTTATGGATTTCGTCATACTCAAGTCTCATGTCGACGACTTGTCTTGTTAGCTTATCACTAATCTCACAATAAGGACTTATTTGCGAGATTTTTTGGCATAGAACTTCCTTTTGTTGCATTAGTTGAGAGTTAATACTGAGTGATTCTTTTATAAATTGATCGATTTGCATATTGTCCTTATAATTATTTGTCATAGCTTGTATACGTGCATCTCTTTTTTCTAGGCTGGCTTGATGTTGTATTTGCATTTGTTCAAACTCCTGTTGAAGCTTGGCTATTTGTAACTCTGCTTGTTGGTTAGATTTTTCCTGCTCTAATTGTTGTTCCAACAGCATAATCTTTTGTTCCTTTTCTCTAAGCAGCATTTGGACCTCTGTCGCTTTATCAATAGTTTTCGTGGCATAGGCTCCTGCAAATTGCGATAGTCTCGTAAGGTTTTCAGATGGGTCCATGGGTGAATCTTTCCAGACAATGTCCATTGGTTCATTGTCGGGAGTGGTAATAGCTGCAGCATCTAACTTTCTTTTCTTCCTCTGCCTTTTGACGACAAATTTGTGGGTAGGGCTATAAAACACATCTAATGGAGGAATTTCCTCAATTCTCAAAATAATTTCAGAAGTGGGGGTGGCAGGAATGAGCTCCACATCCTGAGTGCCTATAATTTTCTCCACCGTAATTTCTTGAGTTGATTTGTGGTGTGGATTATGTATCTCAGATGTGTGTTCCTCTTTATGGAGCTTCTTATTAAAATGCTCCCATTCTTTTTCTAAATCAATAATTGGGGGTTTTGCTTGATTGAGTGGAAGTAGAGTGAATTTGGGCCTATTTCTTTCCCGAATTTTTCTCGGTTGCTTTCTCTGTAGTTCTGACTGTGTCCCTTTTGGACTCTTTGTTTTTATTGCCCCCATTTTAAGATTGTTTCTCTAAGTGCTTTGAATCACGAGTAGACTTCTCCTGGGACTCTACTTCAGAATATTTTTTAGACTTTTCTCTAGAGCTTTCCTTTAAGTTTACACTGGAGTTGGCTCCCTTATTGGTTCAATATGTAGGAGATTTAATGGGACCTTTAATAATCTTCTTTCTCTATATTCACGAAAGGCTTCAAGATCATCTGGGGCAAAAAGTAGTGATGCCATATGCGTCACTTCTGAAAATGTCTCTTTTTGTAGGAAAATGCCATCGAAGGCATCTTCCTCATGGGTGAATGGTTTCACTTTCACCATAGTAGTGAAGTCTTTGGCGGTGCCTTTTGGGTCATACTATCTTCCTGGTAATGTAGCTAGTTTTAGAGATTTCATAATCTCTGCTTCTTTGCATGCATGTCCAAAATCGTGTAGTGCAAATGCACCACATTGCAATGGAAATGTAGGCCAAATGGCCTTTTTCTGTTCCTTCAATCCTTTACTCAACCCACCTTCCCCTATTGTTTGGTAGGTTATCTCCCTGGCCATTAACTTGACAGGGACATAGTATGGGAGGACATGTGGTGAAGAAATGCTCCCAAATACTCTAATATATGTAAATGTCTCCTCCCCAAACCATCTGGCTATAGGTAGGATATCTACTTCAGCTTCTCTAGGAAACCAAGGGACATTTCTATTGTAGACTTGTTTATAGATAGGTAGCATAACTCCTTGACAAATTTCGTAAAAATGGGGGTGAAACTGAGACTCCCACATACTCTTATGATATATATGGATAGGAAGCAGGTCTTGCACAGTCCACTTCCATCCCATGATAGGAAATTTGGAGCCAAAACAGATTGCGTCCATTACATAGGCACTCATGAAAAATTGAGGGTAAACCCTTGAATAGATACTCCTATTTCTCCTATACTCCATAATAGCTTTCGCCAAATTATCAGAAAAAAAATTGGTCCCAATTCATTATTGTTGTGTTTATGGCTGCGTCTATTAATGGCAACCATTATGGGGGAAAATTGGTACTATCGGGCTTGTCGAACATTCTACATAGCATGGATGTTGCAAAACTATGAGGGGGAGAGATAGATACTATAGAATACATACTCATCTTATCATTTATTATCTTGCCTTCATTTGTCCAGGTCTGCATGACGTCTACTGGGTTTTCATTCTCCTTAGCAAATTTCTCGAGGAACTGTTTATTGTAGACTTTTTGTGGCTCTAGTGGATTGTACATAAGCCACAGGCTATCTAGTGAAAAGGATCCCATAACCTCCTATCTGCTATTATTGAATTCTTTGTCTCAGAAGTCCACCTTATCAATTATCCACTTAACCATATCTGTATATCGAATTATCTTCGGTCTTGCAACTATGCGGTGCAGAAATGAGCATGTTGTCTCGAAGAAGGAGGCGTTGGAGGAAACATGACCATCGATTGTGGCCTTTGTTACTAGAGGTCTTGGTTTCTCCTCTTCTAATAAATCATACATGGCCTCCCATGTTGAGGTTCCTCCGTCTCTGTTGCACGTAGTATCAGAGAATAGAGGGATCATTTGTGATTTTTCAGACGTGGTTGTCTTTCCCCTTTTTACCATTGCTCCTAATGACTCTTGCTGCGGATTTTTCCTAAAAATGGAGCAAAGCAAAAGCTATCAAATAGACACAAGTAAGAATGAACATAAGAATGAATAATACATATAACTTTGAAAAGGTGACAAGAAAGAAGGTTTTATTAAAAGCAGGTGAGGAGATATCGTATCACGTCAAACTGCTTTTCAAACATAAATGCCATTAAACCTTACTAAATTCCCACTAATGGTTCCTTATCCCTAGCTTTATTGCTCATTAATGTTTTTCATCAAAATTTGTGAAAGAAACTTTTTAGGGTGGCGAGATTTTTAATTGCGAAAATGTTGATTTTGTGATTGCTATGCAATATCGCAAATCACATTATCGCATTTTTTGTGTGTGCTTTCTTTAACATTCCTTTGGTTTCTGCAGGATGTTCATTATTGTTTTCAAAGCGTAGCTTATTTGATAGGATTTTCTTTGTAAATCCCTTTTAATTGCACAACGGACTTGAGTGTTTTTTATAACATAGTTGGCAATCGGGTCTGGGCTTCTATTGCATTTTGCAATATCGCATGGTTGGTAAGGTTTCAGACCTTTCCTAACGGTTTCCAATGCGATGCATTAAGGGTGACCGTGTCACCACAATATCATATATCGCATGGTTAAAGAAACTTTGTGAGGGTGCACCCTTTGTAAGCGACGATATGCGTTGTGGGCCTTATTTTAACAAGAAATCCCTTGGGATTTAGTTCAAATGAAAAATCCTAATAGTTTCGAGGTTAAGCGCGGTAATCCCTTTTGATCGCTTTTCGTGAGTTTTGGTCGTTAACAGGGCTTTTGACACGTTTGATCGTGCGATATGCGAAAAGGCGAGCATTTGCTAGTTTTTCAAAGGGTTTTATCTTGATATCTTGCTTTATTCCAAAAAAAAAACAAGAAGAAAATGCCTAAATGCTAAATTTATTATTTGGAAGGATTTTTTAAGGGTCCCCATTTATTAATAGAAGATTAGCTATTATTTTAACTAATGTGGGGGT
Source organism: Pinus tabuliformis (assembly GCA_031772625.1). Classification (NCBI taxonomy): domain Eukaryota; kingdom Viridiplantae; phylum Streptophyta; class Pinopsida; order Pinales; family Pinaceae; genus Pinus; species Pinus tabuliformis. The sequence goes on from CM062811.1 coordinate 307,256,816, forward strand.
TGTTGAATAGCACAACAGGGCCTTTGGCCTTAGGTTCTTAGTGAAGATTCTTGACTCAAGAGTCGTTGATAATTCATTGAACTAACACAAATGAACTTTAGAGTGGGTCATTGACCTCGAAGTGGGAAACATGAACAATAAGTGGGCATTTTAGACTTGAAATGGCTGTTAATTCATAAACATGATAATGGAGTAAATGATGGCCTTAATACCTAATTAAACCTTCTCAATATCAAGCACCATGAGTAAGACCTAGAAACCATGAAAAAATCCTTCTCATAGGAGTATTTAGTGTTTAAGTCAAATATGGGGACAATTACAAGGAATTGGGCATCAAGGATGGATCTTGGGTCCTTAACCAAAGTTTAGGGATGGAAATAAGAGCCTCCAACCCTAAAACTTGCTTCTTAAGCTTAAATTCCATGGATGATTCCATGAACAACCACATATGATGTCTATAAGGTATCAATATTCTCCAAGTGGCATATGGGTCCAATGGTTAGGTTAGTTGTTAATAAATAATCAATTCCAAGGTAAAGTTAAAGTTACGGAGGACATCAAATTCCTTGATACCTAAATAAATCTTATTAGGGTCAATCATCATGAGAAACACCTACAACTCAAGAAACATTCCCTTCAGGTGTATTTTAACCAAGGTATATTATGATTTTTTCAGTGACAATAATCAGTCATTAGGTCTTAACAACAGTTAGGGAAATATAACAGGGGCTTTCGAATTTTAATAAGGTTTCTTAGGCTAAAGTGTCATGAACGATGCATAGAAAAACCAAATAGGACCTCTCTATTGGAAATTTGTCCTCTAAGGGGGATATGGCCATTACTAATTGCATTTGGGAAACAAGGTGGGTCTAGGGGCTTCAACTATGGTTAAAAAGAAGAATAAGGGCCTTACATAGTACAATAAATGTTCTAGGCCTCAAGTGATGTGAAAAATGTCTCCAACCATAACACATAACCTTTTTTGGGGGTCAGTCTACCCCGAGTAGTATTCCACGGTTGTTATGTGGTTTTTCACAAAGGGGATAAATCTGGGGCCTTCCTTATTGTTCAAGGAGGAAAAATAGAGCATATGCCATTAAAAAGAAGGTTTCAAGCGGAAATATTTTTATATGCAAAAGTCACATGTGCACATTCTCTTGAACTTAAAATAAATTTGTAGCATCGATTATTTTCCTCTATTCTATATATGTAAATTCCATGCGTGTGTGTGTAAAGAGAGAGAGAGAGAGAGAGATGTAGAGATGTTTCCATTTTTTTATTCATTTTTGGTTTTATATAATCATGATTTTGGAAATACCCAAGTATTTTATGTTTTCCATATTGTCTTTCCCATAAAAAATCAAATCATATAATGCACAACTACAGATTGAGATCTACCATAAATAAAAATGATTGATTATGTTTCTTCTTTTTACACCATATTCTAGTCACAATGAAATATATCGTTATTTTTTTAGATTTCCATTGTAAGCAGCATGTGACGAGAGGGGAGCATTAGCTTACATCAATGCATAACTCTCCATTGATATACCCACCACACCTTGTACGTATCTACTCTCTACAATTGTAAGGTGGTATATTCAAGCATCATACATCCTAGGAATATAAACATCACATTACTCATTGTTAATATCTACAACCATCCACTGATATATATATATATATATATATATATATATATATATATATATATATATATATGATTGTAGTACTAATACTGACAACAACAAGACCTTTAAATCTTTGTTCATATATAAATATTGAATTGGATGTTTTTTTCATTGACCACTATGTTTACACATTTGAATATATAGAGCACGCTATTTAGCTAGTATTTGAATTGGAGTGAAATTTTTGCCTTTTGGGGCATTGTAAATAAAAACATGAAGTTAGAAGTGGGCATGACCATTCATTTATTGTGCTAATAAGTGCATTTTACAACCTAGTGTGAGGGATATGTCTACTTCCTTCCATGTTCAAGTTGTAGTTGACATGTGTACCTTTTGAACTAAAAATAAAATATTCACTAATTAAATAAAAAACAATGTTCATTAAACAAAAAACAAAAATAAATATACATATGTAGTTATTTTTAATTAAAATCATTATAAAACATAAATAATATCATTCTATTTGTTTGATATTACAATCCACTATAAAGGAAATATGTAATTTATTCTGTGATTGACATGTGGTATTTAAGAAAAAATATTTCATTCTCATTGACGATATAAAGTAACATATTTTTTGTTAATAAGTTTATTTTTGTATTACCTCCACATTTCAAATTACATCATTGATATGTCATGAGAACCAAGTGTCAAAAAGTAACTAGAACTCAATTAGCCACATGGGAAGCTAGATATTGGCCAATATCAAAGTAAATAGAGTAACCACAATAAAGTGTTTTTGTTGATCACAGTAGTGTTTTATCACAAACCAACTACTAGGAAACATATATTAATAAAAGAAAAAGAAACTCAAGAGTCAGATGATGTCACAGAAGAAGGGTCCCTTCAACTTGTTCCAGTTGGTGTAGAAGGTTTGGATTCACATTGGAGATGAATCTCCAGATGAGTCAAGCAAACATCTAATCTCTCCTATAAATACCACTGGTGGCACTATATCCTCGAGATATCATTTAGGAATGAAATGATATCATTCCTATCTTCATGCTTCTCCCTTAGTACTCAACCTAATAGGGTCTTCAACTGTCAATGCAAGGTGATGGAGTGCATGTATAATTTCCTTCATCACCTAGAATGACTAGGGTCGAGAAGCCAATGGGATAACTTCACTAATATTTCAACATCCAAATAAGCTTGAGGATCATGTTTAACATGTGCCTTAAGCTAATAAATCTCCTCTTGAATGTTAGGATAGTCATAGAGTGATAAATTGCTACTTCTTGGGCCTGCGACTGAGTATACGACCGGCCTTGTTGGCCACACCCACCAGTCCCTTTATGACTACACATCCTTTTTCTAAGCTATGCGAACAAAAATGGATAACTCCAAATGCAGAAATAGAGACCAATCCCATCACTCCTAGGAAATACCTAAGCATCTAATGCCCAATCAACAATAAAGAGACAATATAAATTCTTGTATATGCACCAAGTTCCCCCTGAAATTTTCATTGTAGTTCTATATATATATATATATATATATATACACACACACATATACACATATATATATATATAGTGATTATAGTGCTAATACTGGCAACAACAAGACATTTAAATCTTCATTGATATATAAATATTGAATTGGATGTGTTATTCATTCAACATTATGTTTGCACATTTAAATAAATAGAGCGCGTTATTTATCTATTATTTGAATTGGAGTGAACTTATTGCCTTGTTGAGCATTGGTTTTGGACAAGTAGATAAATCAAAACTTGAAGTTAGAAATAGACAATATCACATTTATTGTGTGTAGTGTCCCACCTTGGCAAGGTTAGCTTTGTGACACTTAGAGAGGGTGATCTTGATATAATGATACAATATTATGCATGACAAACTTATGTACATGCTTATATGCCATAGACTTGGTTTGGGTCACCTGGTTGTTGTGTGCTTATGATAATATCTATGGTTGTGTGTATAAGAACTAATTGTGTTTAAGAACATATTCTCGACGTTTTCTCTTTTGGTATCCTAGTTTGGACATAGGTGTACAGCATGGATCGTGATCTAGGATTGGTACATATAAATCAATGGATGATCATGGTTATGTGAATAACGATTTATGGATGACACATGATTTGTATGATTATATAGGCTTAATCTTGTATTGAGCAGGATGTGACAAGGGATGTGGTTATTTCCAAACAAGGATGTTCAAATTATAAATTACTGTGGAAGTCATGATACATTATTTGTATGATTATATATGATTAATCCTGTATTAAGAAGGATGTGATAGGGGAGGTGTTTATTTGCAAACAAGGATGTTCAAATTATAAATGACTATGGAAGTCATTTCTTGAAAAGAAAAATCACTGTGGAAGTCATGCACAATTCTTAGTCTTGGAACTGGACCTTACAATCAAACCATCAGATGGGTATGAGCTCACAATCAGTACATTAAGGTGAAGCATGGAGTTTCAAAGCAGAGTAGATGAGAAGCCATGGAAATTAGGGCGTTGAGTCCTAAATCCATGAAAGATAAAGACATGGAGTCTTGGATCTATAATAAAAGGATTAGGTCTGGAGTCCTAAATTCATGAAATATAAAGACGTGGAGTCTTGGATCTATAATAAAAAGATTGGGACATGGAATCCTAAATTTTTAAAATGTTAAGGTGTGGAATGTTGGAATCCTTGGAGTAGATCAGGGCGCAGAGTCATCAATCTACTAAGGCACAGAGATACATGCAATAGGGATGCAGAATCTCTATTCTTTGAAAGAAAATACCACTCATGGGAAGCTCAAGGATGAATTTCCTTAATAATATCTCATTTCTAACAATTTTGGAGTTACTTTCTAAAAATAGAAAGTCATGTATAGCATCTCAAATATGGCTTTCCAAAAATAGTAAATCACCTTCAAACAATGGCTAATCAAGTATACTTGAAGGAAAATCACTTAACTTATCATTAATCAATCCTAATAGTTATATCTTGACTTAGTCCTCAATATTATTAGTATTATTAATATTACTATTATATTTTATGAGACTATGATAATATCATTAAAATGGAATTACAAGTCACCTTCATCCCCTCAATCACTTCACACCTTTCTCCTTGATGATTTGCATGGCTCTATGTAACTCTTTCTCTCTCTTTAATTAATACAATACACTTTTTTTATGCACTCATCAAAGAATGGCATATTCCTCTTACACTCCTTAAAGGCATGTCATAAAAGATTCCTGTTACGCTCTCTTCAATGAATATGTTACACTTTCCTTAACTAAGGCATGCCTACCTCTCCTTAATGTCATGTGTTACACTCATCTATATGGAATACAAGGCATGCATATTACTCCTCCTTTATGGCAAGAATTTGTTGCTCCTCCTATATATGTGTCTCATGTATTCTCACTTGGGGGAGGTGCATTGTGATACCAAGAGTTGGAGAGATTTAAAATATATATATATATATATATATATATATATATATATATATATATATATATATATATATGAGAGGGAGAGACTTGGAGAGTAGCCAATTTATTTCAAAAATAATTTGAAATTCCTAAACTAAATTACTAAGTAGCTCTACTAGGTGGAGCTGACCATGAGTGGTATTGGGAGGAAGTGAAACTTATCTTCCTCAGCTTGCCTTGTATATCTCTCTATTGCTATATTTTGGTACTAATTGTGAGCTCTTATAGCTCGAGGGTTCCACAAGGAGAAGTTCTCCCTGGATATGGTTGGGTGGAAAACCAGATCGTTCAAATGAGTTGGTTAAGGGATCAAAAATGGATCATATTCTTAGCAACTGGAGTTGAATATCTCTTCAGGTGTAATTTTCATTGTCCTAAAATTGTAGTATAACGTTAGCATAAAATAAAGAGTAGAAATTTGAATTGTTGTAAGCATCTAATTTTGGTTTAAGCTTATGTTATCTAGAATCTTATTAACTATATGAAAATTATGACTAAGAGTGGTCTATATGTATGGATGTTTAGATTTCAAGATGTTATGGAATTATTATTATTGTAGTTTATTGAACTAACCTTGGTATTGTATCATTTGAGAAAAGAAAGCCAAATATTGCTAAAGTTAATTGCAATAAAGAAATTAGAAAGGACTTGGGTAAGAGTTTCATGAGTTATAGTTTTGTTTCAGGTAATTAGAGGCATGTTTTAGAAAGGCTTTCGGGATATTTTGCAAAGTATTTGACAAAATCCATGAATGGGAAATGCCATTATTTTTTTGTAATCAATATGTATGGATAAGTGTTAACCTGCAGCCTACCAGAGTAGGAAATGGATGCATACCTGAAACATACTGGGAGGATTCACTAGATCAACCCTTAAAATGAAAATGCAAAAAAATGATGGCAGCCAAGAGTTTCAAAGAGAATCATTGAGGTAATTTTCAATCATTATATATTACAATAGTTCAAGGTGCTTTCCATGTGTTTGTAGGAATTATTGAATGAAAATAATACTTGATGAATCCCAAAGCCCTCAATTCACTTACAGTAGATGAAATGATTTCGAAAAGCATTTAGACAATACATAAGTAATTATAATTTAATTCTATGTTGTTATTTGTTTCGCATAGTTGTAGATTCAAGCTTGCATGCCATCTGTTTGACAGAATTTGTAAATGAAATTCCTGGAGTCAACATATTTGCTACTTTTTTTAAAATGCATTTATGCGTGGTTTTGTAATGACTTAGGACAACATCAGGGGGTATCCATGCCATTAGGACCTGTAACCCCCGATTTAATTCCATAACAACACTTATCAGAACCCAGATCGTAAATATGGGTGATTTTATAGATTGTTGTTGTCAATTATGTTCGCATGTTATCGAGTTTTTGATGAAAGACTAAGATTATTTAGTCCTTGTTTTAAGATTCCAACATTTGAAGTTCAATTTATGAATTTTATGAGATAAATAGGTTGAAGAAGAATCTTAAATTCATTGTTGCCAAGTGTTTGACAAAATGCCTCAATGGCTTTTGATTGCATGCTTGCAAAGTGTTTGTCAAAAGGCCTCAATGGTTGTAGATTGCATGTTTACAAAGTGTTTGTCAAAATCCCTGAATATTTTTTGTGCATATAAATTGTTAGTGTAAAAGTTTGACTTATTGTACTTTTTATGTTCTAGAAATTTATAAATAGATTATTTAATGGGTGTACCTTCCTATGTCTGTAAGTTGTCGGTATGAATGTAAAAATAAATTTAATAATTTGCTAAAGTTTGAATAGAGAATAGCACAGTTGTTACTTTTATTATCTAAATATTTCATAAAAAAGGTTGGTGGGGGGGGGCAGGGGTTGCAGGGGGGTTGTTGTTGGAAACAATTTTATAGTGACTAATTATATAGGATTTTGTACATATGAGCATAATAAGTTTCGTCTGAGCTTCATGTATTCATGGGTTCATTCTTATGCCTCAATAACTATATAAAACGACTACTTGTGCCCAAAATATGTAGGTACATTTTTTTACTTGGCACTTTTTGAAGAATAATATGTTTCTAAATTGGTAACAGTAGTTACTCTTGCTTCAACATTCATTATACAATTTTCATGATTGAAGCATTGGCTTAATAACTTGGATTGGGAATTTTAATTGATGAATTTGGAAATGTTGTTGGGTCAATATATTTTGTGATTCCATTTTACAAACATATCGTATTTATTATATTTATTGATGAAGAGAGGAATATTCTTCCCTCAGTTACCCTGCTATAGGTAAGCTAATACTCATACACTTATATGCATTTTTTTTGTAATAGAAGCATTATACTTTTGTGGTTATGATATCAAGAGTGAATAAGTGGATCTTATTTATCATAATCTAGGAAATCAAATAGGTTGATCTAGCTTAATGTTTGCACATGGCATTATGGTGATATTTATTTCCAGTCTTACTTAGAGCTCATGTATAAGTATGAAAATAGCACATGTTATCATCTTTTAAACTTGAGAGGAAATGTGTTTTGGAATTTGTTTTAAGGGAAAGTTATCCATGACTTCTTATGTGATATTGTTATATTGAAATAGACGAAGGAACATGATTACTTGATAACTAATTTAGTAATGTTACATAAAAACAAAAAAACAAAACAAAACAAAATAAATTGAGTATTAGTGATTAATGTGGCTTCTACTTCTTTATATTATTTATGGTTGGTAAGGTGGGACCTTACATATGGTATCAGAGTCAACTACAACACTAGGGCCTAATGGGCCAACATGCTTGTTTGTAGGTTGATAATGTATGAATGTTGATTTTGCATGCATGTTGAATTATTGTGTATGTTGACTTGGAAGCATATTGGTTTCATAAGGGATGTTGTTATTATTATTTCATTTAGAAACTCATGAAAGAAAAGGAATTCTTTATTATATTCCTTTATATTTTTATTAAGACAAATTATTAGAAATATGGTAAAGGACTTAAAGACATGTTGGTAAATAATGTGCTTGAGAAATTGGGGATTAAACCCAAGCATGTGAATGACTTGATTGTCAATGGGTGAGTGAGATATGTGGAGTGCATGCATGGTTGCATATATGTTTAATGCATCATTATCAATGTGATATGGACCTACTAGCCATCTTTACTAGCTAAAATTGTATCTACAAGGAAAAATATTGGCCTAATCTAAACTATAGTATGATGACCTTGGTGTGTATGCTTTGGGAATGTGTAACAAGTGTAAGGGTGAGATTCAATTAACATTATGATTGAGTTCATCATGTTAATTTTGACTCCTTTCTTATCTACACTAATGGAAACTTAACAAAAGTTATCTTGAAGGATGTCATTTTTAACTGTGAATGTATGATGCAGCGCGGAAGCGGACTCACAAAAACCCCAAATCACCCCGCGGATCACCCTTTTTAACTATATCTGATTTTTTTCCCTTTTAACCGAAATACATTGAAAACCCACTAAAAACATTGATATTTACCTTTTGTTTATTGGCACGCTTATCGTACGCGAAAGTCAATGCACCAAGCGCTGATGGTCGTCGATCTGGAACCGCGAGATCTGACGGTTGTCAAAGATTTTGGGTGGGTCAATATATCGGGGTTTAACCGCCTGATATATGGTTTCGTTCTATTCCGCCTTGCTACGTGGAACCTCCTCAATGGAATCGGGGCTGAACTACTTAAAACCGCTTACGGCTTTCAACACACCTGATAACCATCCACTCTAGCAGGTTTGTCTAGCGATCCAATGATTGCGATCCAACGACTAAGGTTTGATCGACTGAGGTGTTAAAATATGATTTGGGAATACATTATTAATGATTAAGAATGAAATTCCTATGATTTCCTTTATATGATTTTGTGTATTTTGGGTTGACATTATGCATCAAATAACTTGAAATTACTCAAATACTAGGTTGTGGTATGACCTTCCTAATAAACAAGAGGCTTAAATGACTAGTGCATGAAGGGTTGTGGAAGCCATTTTAAGGAACACTTGAAGGTTATGTTTTCCTTCAGTTATGTATAGTTGTGGAATCCATACTAGCATATATCTATGAGGTAATGTATGGGTGTGAAATCCATAGTAACATATATCTATGAGCTAAGTAATGAGGTAAGGTATGGGTGTGGAATCCATACTAACATATATCTATGAGCTAAGTAATTCTTCTAGTTAGAATGAACAAATTATTTTGATGGAATCTCATAGACATGATTAAGGAGGATTGATTATGTGTAATTAAAGTTAAATGGATATAGATTCATAACATGAAATTGCTTGAGATTTAAATCCATTATTTTCTTTTTATTACAAATGAAGATACTAAGATTGGTATAGTGAACACCATTAGGTGGTTTATAATGTTTGGAATAATTGATTTTGATATATGGATTCAAGTGTGAAGTACGTATCTATCCTCTAGTATTATAATTCTTTTGTATGTAGGTAGAATTTAATTGATTTTCAAATGCTTGAAATGTAGAAAAAGATTATTATGATAAGTTGATGAAAAATATTTTCTATTGGCTTAAGAAAAATTAGGTCTAGGAAAGCCATAAAAGTCTCTTTAATGATTTTGTCAATTTCATATTGCTTGAATTCTATTTAACCAAATTAATTAGAGAAATTATGAGGATTGAATTCATGAACTACTCTAAACTATTGTTAGTTAGGCGATCGAGTCAAAAATTCATATTGTTTATGAACTTGATGGACTGCTTTCTTGAGATTTGATTAACTTGTAAATTGTTAAGGGAATAACATGTTTAGAAGATAAACAAGTTTTGTCGTGATAACTTTGTTTTTTTTTAACCTAAGGAAAAAGGTATGTGATTAATGAAGAGCGTATTTGAGTTCTTGTTTTACAAGAATATGTGCTTGTGACATTTTTTTTTAGGGAGAAATTGAAGGAGAGTGAGATCACATTTTGATGCATTGGAATTCTTGCATGATTTAGAAGCCTAAGATGATTGTATTATATGTTGAATGGAAGAGATTGATGGATTTAGGAAATTTGTTCTTGGATGTATAATTGTATAAGTAGTTAGTAGTCCTGCAAAAGGTTGTAATCTTTTGAGAGGTAGTAAAAAAAAAAAAAAAAAAAACTTATCTTTAGGCTAGAAATGCCTTTATGATAGTCTAAATCTTATTTAAAATCAACAAGATTCTTCATAGTTTGAGAAATGTATGGTTTTCATATCTTATTTTTTTGTGTATGTATTAATAGTAAGGATTAAGATGTGAAACCAAATGACTCAATTAATTATTGAATAGAAATCATAAGTGATTTTATAGTGGGAAAATAGGATGACTTACAGTTATCAAGATAGATTCAATAATATAGATATTGTATTTGTATAATTACGAAAGTTGTTCTTGATTACAAGCGACTTTCAAAAATATATATTTGATTGCTTTTGGAATGAATATCTTCTAATCAAGTCATTCATAATTTATTCTCAAGTAAGAGAAGTGAATAATAATGAAGTGTATGGAAACTCAAGGAATGGTCTATAATATAAAATTGGGTCCATGAGGACTGTATGGAACCTTAGCTTGTTAGTTAAAGAAAAAATTGTCTCTTGAACCTCAAACTGTAATTTTTCCTAAAGAGTAAACATTCAGTAAAAATTTTAGGAAGATTTTGATTGCAAGGGTGTCTTATGGAATGGAAAAGGGAAAACTTGGATTGAGAAGACATAAACCAAGTGGGATGTAAGAGTGGGTTATATATATGACATGTTTTGTTGCATAGTTTCAATGGAAATTTGATGATTTGATGCTTCCTGTATGCAAATTTGATTGTGAGATGGGATGGACCATCATTCTCGTTTATACAACCAATGTGGCAGTTGTTTGTGAGTTGGAAAGCTCAATTGTTCTATAGAAACCTAAGAGAATGACATAGGAAAGATTATTGAATTCTTAATGCAGTAGATAAGGAAAAGACAATCATTTTTAATATGAGATAATTGTCATATCATAGTATCTATATATAATATGCTTTATTAAATGATTATTTTATATAGTATGTATTGTAGTGGATGTTAAAATCTATTTAGTATGTCATAGCTATATATGGTACTTGATTAATAATGGTATTTTTGGTCTTCGTGGACAACCCGATTGGATTTTAGAAAGATATATATAAAATATATCTATAAAACTATATATAGTTATCCAACAACTATAAGAAAATGTCGGGCCATGTTTAATCCAAGAGGGCGAATATGTAGTGTCCCACCTTGGCAAGGTTAGCCTTGTGACACTTAGAGAGGGTGGTTTTGATATAATGATATAATATTATGCATGACAGATTTATGTACATGATTATATGTTATAGACCTGGTTTGGGTTACCTAGTTGTTGTGTGCTTATGATAATATCTATGGTTGTGTGCTTAAGAATTAATTTTGTTTAAGAGCATATTCTCAACCTTTTCTCTTTTGGTATCCTAGTTTCAACATAGGTGTATGACATGGATGGTGATCCAGTATTGAGACACATAAACCCATGGATGATCATGTTTATGTGAATTATTATTTATGGATGACATATGATTGTATGATTATATATGCTTAATCTTGTATTGAGCAGGATGGGACAGGGGATGTGATTATTTCCAAACAAGGATGCTCAAATTATAAATTATTGTGGAAGTCATGATACATGATTTGTATGATTGTATATGCTTAATCATGTATTGAGCAGGATGCGATAAGGGACATGGTTATTTGCAAACAAGGATTTTCAAATTATAAATGATTGTGGAAGTTATTTCTTCAAAACCAAAATGATTGCGGAAGTCATGCACAATTCTTGGTCTTGGAACTGGACCTTACCAATGAACCATCATATGGGTATGAGCTCACAATCAGTACCTTAAGATGAAACACAGATTTTCAAAGTAGAGTAGATAAGAAGCAATGGAAATTAGGGCGCGAATTCCTATATCCATGACAGATAAATATGTGGATTCTTGGATCTGTAATAAAAGGATTAGGGTGCAAAGTCCTAAATTCATGAAAGATAAAGACGTGGAGTTTTGGAGCTATAATAAAAGGATTGGGACGTGGAGTCCTATATATTTAAAAGATCAAGGTGTGGAATCTTGGAATCCTTGGAGTAGATCAGGGCGCAAAGTCCTCAATCTACTAAGGCACGGAGATGCATGCAATAGGGATGCAAAATCTCTATTCTTCGAAAGAAAAATACCACTCATGGGAAGCTCAAGGATGAATTTCCTTAATAAAATCTCATTTCTGACTTTCCAAAAATAGTAAATCACCTTCAATCAATAAGTAATCGAGTATACTTGAAGGAAAATCACTTAACTTATCATTAATAAATCCTAATAGTTATATCTTGACTTAATCCTTAATATTATTAATGTTACTAATATTACTATTATATTTTATGAGACTATGATATTATTAATAAAAGGGAATTATAAGCCACCTTCATCTCCTCAATCACTTCACACATCTCTCCTTGATGATTCTCATGGCTCTATGTAACTCTCTCTCTCTCTCTCTTTTAATAATACATTACACTTGTTTTTAAGCAGTCATCAAAGAATGGCATATTCCTCTTACACTCTTTAAAGACATGTCATAAAATATTCCTCTTGCACTCTTTTTAATGCATATGTTACACTCTCCTTAACTAAGGCATGCATACTTCTCCTTAATGGCATGAGTTACACTCCTCTATAAGGAATACAAGGCATGCATATTACTCCCCCTTTATGAGAAAAATCTGTTGCTCCTCCTATATATGTGCATCATCTATTCTCACTTGGGGGAGGTGCATTGTGATACCAAAAGTTGGAGAGATTAAAAAAAAAAATGAGAGGGATATACTTGGAGAGTAGCTAATTGCTTTCGAAATGAATTTTAAATTCCTAAACTAAATTACAAAGGAGCTCTACCTGGTGGAGATGACCATGAGTGGTATTGGGAGGAAGTGAAACTTATCTTCCTCATATTGCCTTGTATATCTCTCTACTGTTATATTTTTGTACTGCTTGTGAGCTCTTACAGCTCAGGGGTTCCAAGGGGAGAAGTTACCCCCTGATATGGTTGGGTGGAAAATCGGATGCTTGTAATGAGTTGGTTAAGGGATCAAAGATGGATCATATTCTCAGCGATTGGAGTTGAATATCTCTTCGGGTATAATTTCCATTGTCCTAAAATTGTAGTATAAATTTATCATAAAATAAAGAGTAGAAATTTAAATTGTTGTAAGCATATAATTTTTGTTTAAGCTTATGTTATCTGGAACCTTATTGGCTAGTTCAAAATCAAGACTAAGAGTGGTCTATATGTATGGATGTTTAGATCTAAATATGTTATGGAATTATTATAGGTGTAGTTTATTTTACTAACCTTGGTATTGTATCATTTGAGAAAGGAAAGCCAAATATTGTTGAAGGTAATTGCAATAAAGAAATTCCAAAGGACTTGGGTAAGAGTTTCATGAGTTATGGTTTTGTTTCAAGTAATTAGAGGCATGTTTTAGAAAGGGTTTCAGGATATTTTGCAAAGTATTTGACAAAATCCATGAATGGGAAATGCTATTATTTTTGTAATCAATATGCATGGATAAGTGTTAACTTGCAGCCTACCAAAGTAGGAAATGGATGCATACCTGAAACATACCTGGAGGATTCACTAGATCAACCCTTAAAATGAAAATGAAAAAAAATGATGGCAGCCAAGAGTTTCAAAGAGAATCATCGAGGTAATTTTCAATCATTATGTATTACAATAGTTCAGGGTGCTTGCCATGTGTTTGTAGGAATTATTGAATGAAAATAATGCTTAACGAATCCCAAAGCCCTCAATTCACTTACAATGGATGAAATGATTTCGAAAATCATTTAGACAATACATAAGTAATTATAATTTAATTCTATGTTGTTATTTGTTTTTCATCGTTGTAGATTCAAGCTTGCATGTCATATGTTTGACAGAATTAGTAAATGAAATTCCTAGGGTCAAAATATTTGCTACTTTTTTAAAAATTCATATATGTGTAGTTTTGTAATTATTTAGGACAACCTTAGGGGGTATCCATGCCCTTTGGACCTGTAACCCTCGATTGTATTCCAAAAGAACACTTTTCAAAACCCTTATCGTAAATATGGGTGATTTTACAGATTGTTGATGTCAATTATGTGTGCATTTTATTGATTTTTTGATGAAAGACTAAGATTATTTAGTCCTTGTTTTAAGATTCCAACATTTGAAGTTTGATTTATGAATTTTATGAGATAAATAGGTTGAAGAAGAATCTTACATTCATTGCTGCCAAGTGTTTGATAAAATGCCTATTTGGCTTTTGATTGCATGATTGCAAAGTGTTTTTCAAAATGCCTCAATCACTGTAGATTGCATATTTAAAAAGTTTTTTTCAAAAGGCATGAATGGTTGTAGCTTTTGTGCACATAAATTTTTAGTGTAAAAGTCCGACTTACTGTACTTTTTATGTTCTAGAAATTTATAAAAAGACTATTTAGTGGGTGTAGCTTCCTATGTTTGCAAGTTTTTGGTATGAATGTGAAAATGAATTTAATAATTTACTGAAGTGTGAATATAGAATAGGACAGATGTTACTTTTATTATGTAAATCTTTCATTAAAAAAAGGTGGGGGGCGGGAGGGGAGGGGCGTTGTTGTTGGAAAAAAATTTACAGTGACTAATTTTGTAGGATTTTTTGCAAATTAGCATAATAAGTTTCTTCTGAGATGCATGTATTCATGGTAGAATTCTTGTGCTTCAATCACTGTAGAAAACGACAACTTGTGCCCAATTTATTCATGTCCATTTTCTTACTTGGCACTTTTTGAAGATTAATATGTTTCTGAATTGGTATCAGTAGTTTCTCTTGCTACAACATTCATTATACAATTTCCATGATTAAAGCATTGGCTTAATAACTGGGATTGGGAATTTTAATTGATGAATTTGGAAATGTTGTTGGGTCAATATATTTTTTGATTCCATTTTACAAACATGTCGTATTTATTAGATTTACTGATGAAGAGAGGCATATTCTTCCCTCAGTTACCTTGTTATAGGTAAGTTAATACTCATACACGTAGATGTGATTTTTGTAATAGAAGCATTATACTTTTGTGGTTATGATATCAAGAGTGAATATGTGGAGCTTATTTAGCATAATCTAGGAAATCAAATAGGTTGATCTATCTTAATGTTCGCACATGGAATTATGGTGGAATTTATTTCTAGACTTACTTAGAGCTCATGTATAAGTATGAAAAGAGCACATGCTATCATCTTTTAAACTTGAGAGGAAATGTGTTTTGGAATTGGTTTTAAGGGAAAGTTATCCCTGACTTCTTATGTAATATTGTTACATTGAAACAGATGAAGGAGCATGATTACATGATAACTAATTTAGTAATATATATATATATATATATATATATAGACAGAGAGAGAGAGAGAGAGTATTAGTGATTAATGTGACTTCTACTTCTCTATATTATAGATGGTTGGTAAGGTGGGGCCTTACATTTTGCTAAGAAATGCATTCTACCACCTAGTGTCAAGGAGATATGTACCTCCTTCCATGTTCATGTTGTAGTTGATGTGTGTACCTTTTGAACTAAAAATAAAATATTCACTAAATAAAAATAATAATAATAATTGTTCATTATAACAAAAACCAAAAATAAATATACATACTTAGTTAGTTTTAATTAAAATCATTATAAAACATCAATAATCCCATTCTATTTGTTTGATATTACAACCCACTATAAAGGAGATGTGTAATTTCTTATGTAATTGACATGTGGTATTTAAGAAAAAATATTTCATTCTCATTGACAATATTAAGTTAAAAAAAAAAAAACAACAACAACAACACTAAGTTGACTTTTGTATTACCTCCACATTACAAATTAGAGAACTGATATGGCATCATAACCAAGTGCCAAAAAGAAATGAGAAAGAAATTAGCCACAAGGAAAGCAAGATTTATTGGCCAATATCAAAATAAATGGAGTAACCACAATAAAGTGTTGTCGTTGATCAAAGTGTTGTTTATCACAAACCAAGTACTAGGAAACATATATTAATAAAAGAAAAAGAAAATAAAGAGTCAGATGATGTCACAGAAGCAGGGTGCCTTGCACTTGTTCCAATTGGTGCAGAAGGCTTGATTCACATTGGAGATGAATCTCCAGATGAGTCAAGCAAACATCTAATCTATCCTAGAAATACCACTAGTAGCACTATATCCTCCAAATATCATTCAGGAATGAAATTATATCATTCCTATCTCCATGCTTCTCCCTTAGTACTCAGCATAATAGGATCTTCAACTATCAATGCAAGGTGATGGAGTTCACATATTGGTTCCTTCATCCCCTAGTATGACCAGGGTCAGAAAGCCAATGTGATACCTTAACCAAGATTTCAGCATTTGAATAGGTCTAACGATCATATTTAACATTTGTCTCAAGCTAATGAATCTCCTTCTGAATTCTAGGATAGGTCATAGAGTGATAAATCATTGTTTCTTGGACTTGGGACTGAGCATGCGACCGACCTTACCGGCCACACCTACCAATCCCTTTGTGGTTGTGCATCCTTTTTCTAAGCATTGCAACGAAAAATGGTCAACTCTAAATTCAAAGATAGAGACCAGTCCCAACACTCCAATGAAGGACCTAAGCATCCAATGCCCAGTCAGCAATAAAGAGACAATGGAAATTCTTGAAGATGCACCAAGTTCCCCCAAAGGTTGTGGAAAGAGCAAACAATAATAGACGCTAAAATATCAAATCTAGTTGAGATCCCAAGCAACCACATAACAGTAGGAGAAAGGACACTTATGCAAGGCATGAAAAGGAGTAGAAGGATAGAGATAAAGACACAACATGTTTGTCAAGAAGAGGCCAAAACCGCGCATATAAATCTACACGGGGGTCACTACTAGAACATAGAATAAGGGCCCCGGCTAATTGGAAAGCAAGGGGAAAATTTTGGGAGCCACAACAGAGGTAACCAAATCCCTAGAAAGGAAAAACCAACTAAGATCAAAGGGTAAGATACAAATAGTTACCCAACTAATGTTGCATAAGAAACCTAGAGTCCACAGAAGCCATGAATGGTATAACAATGTGAAGGTGTTGACACAGTCCACAGATTGAGACTGAAACCTCCAAACTAACCCCCTTTGCAATTCCTTTATCATTCTAGGCTCACATATAGCACACCCATCTACAGCTCTAGATGACCAACATTCATTCTCTCACTCCAAAAGAAACAGAAGAAGAAGGAAAGCCTGGGTCATTTCCCATTAGATAAATTTGTAGCTCTTAGATGGGCCTCCTAAGGAATATTATAAAATAATAGTGGAAATAATAAAATAAGATTATATTACATCATCAAATTTTAGAGGGAAAAAAGAAAAAACTACTTTTTCAACTTAACTCGCTATAATTTTGCTAAAATTTTAAATGAGAGCACTCATTCGATGCAAAATTTAATTCATCATCCAAGTAGTACCTATGTTGCATAATTTTGATGGACCTTGCTACACGAAAAATGAGAAATACATGAAAAATGTGACTGCAATCATGCTTTTCAATTATTTTTCAGTTTTCATGTAACAACGTCCATTGAAAGTATGAAACATGGGTACTCTTTGGATGAGGGATTAAATTTTGCATCCAATGAGTGCTCCCACTCGAAATTTGATTAAAATCGTAGGGAAATAAATTGAAAATACGAGTTGAAAAAAATAGTTTTTTAATCTTTTTCAATTTTTAACTCCAAAAATGGTGAAACATCCCCCATGGTTGGCATCATCATCTTGAATCCTATTGGTTCATATAAATTTTATATTGATTGTAACTTTTTTTTTTAAGGCCCATTTTAGACCTCAAAATTTCTCTAATGCTTTGTAACTCTACAAGAAAACGACCCTCTTGCTAGGAAATTTGTATGTCACTCTATATACCAACCTCACAGATCTCAAAATCAAATGTTTTAGAGAAGGCCAGAGGGAAATTTATTCTCATTTTCGATGGGGATGCACTCCCATTGGAACATAAATTACTAACTCCACTCAAAGGCATTCCAAGCTTAGGCGAATTAAGAAACGAGACTGTAAAACCATGGGAGAGTACATCTTGCATGCAACCTGCATGGGAGGGGTAGGCCACGCCACCCACCCTCTTAATTGTAATGGGAGGCAGAGGGTTGGAGGGCACCCCTCCCAATCCCTCTCGATGAGGGAATTACATACTATAATTTTATTAAAAAAATATTTCATATTAAGTAACATTCTTTTCTATCAACTTTAGATAGAGAGATAAAGTTAAAAAAAAAAAAAAAAAAAAACAAACAAACAAAAAATTCAATTTCAAATGTGAGTTAGACATATCACTCTGCTACTTTTCAAAAATATTTCAAAATCCGTGAGAATAAATATATTTCAATAACAACTCTATACATACATACAGATGTGTATATAAATATATATATACACACACACTAGCACAACCATACACATTAAATGGATGATAAACTCCCATTTCCAACAATTTGTGTAAATCAAGACATAGTTGTAAACACCTCACCTTGACCTTGGTGAAATGTGTTCACTTGCTAATCCAATCTCCCTGGTACAATTAGAGAGATCAGATAATAATTTTTTATTTGTATTCAAAACTCGAAATGAATGTCACCATTATGTTCATCTTGGTGACACGTTTCCGGTAATATAAAATTTCACCCTAATCCAACCTCTGGATCAAAAGTTAGGGCCATTTGATCTATATCAAATCAAAAGGTGTCATTCCACGGCATCTCTCTCTCTCTCTCTCTCTCTCTCTCTCTCTCTCTATATATATATATATATATATATATATTATGGGCCCAAATTGAGGGCTCATCAATTGCTACCAAATTTCCCATTACCCAGGCCCATAATCCTAGCCCTTCTCACTTTGCACCTCTATGGGCAGTGCTAAGAAATATCTCTTAGGCTCATATTTCAATGGAAAATTGATAGATCTGTTATTGATGGAAAATTTGTTGTCTCCCGGGCTGTGTTACCTTACCTTTCCTCTTTTACGCATTTATGAATGCTTTGGGGTTGGTCTTTCGAGCTTACCTGTAAGGTGGGCCCACTTGCACACTAATCGTTAAAATGTTGAGCTCACATGTATACCACCACAATCTAGGTTTATGCCATCCCACTCTATGCTCCACCATTGGACACCACAAGTGGTTCCAAGAAAAACCTTCCAAGTTGACCTATCCATGGTTCTGTCCTCACACCAATGGGCAAACTGTCAAGCTCACATGTATGCCATTATAGCTTGAGTTTTATCATCCTGCTTCTTTTAAAACTCCATCCTGCTTTGTACTCCCGATGAATAGCCTTTGGGATCACATGTCCTAGTGGGCCACTTTTCTCGGTGGTTAACACTCCCAATTGATCCATGGATTCCCTTATTGAAGGGTAGCTCTGATGGCTCCACTCCGCATGTCATCTTGTAATGGGGTAAGGAAACCACACACCTAGGTCCACTCTTTCCATGCCATCCTAATGTTGATTCATCCCAATTTTCCCTTGAATGTTGCACATTACTACCTCCAGGAGACAAACTCTGAAAGAAAGATATTCTTGTCATATGTCACGCCAGTTTCTCTGTCAAAGCGGACCTAACTGAAGTAATTTCTTGTTACGATAGACCTTCCACATGGTTATTGGGCCCCTTCCACTGGCCAATACGAGGACTCCAACTCACCCCGACCTTTTCTACCTTGTTGGCTCTACCACACTATCCCAATACTCATCAACCCAGGTGTTCCTTCTACGTAACCTTTATGAACTTTCAGGGCATAACCTATGGTCTTACATTATCATGGGTTTCTCCTCAGTCATTTATATCTCTCTCTAACTTGATCTCATCCACTCCTCATGAGGGCATTCGCTCTTGATCACGCATATGTTCATAAGGGAAGCATGGAGGAATCTTAGTTAAAATTAAGGCTCCTTATAAGGTGCCTTCTGAGTGTGTTATCTCACATTGTAATGAGATGATTTTTGACTTTGATCAGGTAATGGAAACCCTCTTGTGCACATGCATAAGTATCCCTAGTTGAGGCCACGATGGTTCTATAAGAGCTTGGACTTGTGCCAGAATCTGATTCTTTCCCTTAGAGTTTTATGAAGCACACACAAGTGTTATCCCTCCTGAGCTTACCAAAAGGATACCTATTAAGAATCTTGGTGACATAAATACATGGCATAGTTTGGGGACTTGTCCATCTAGGATAGAGACCTTTCCATTCAACCTTGCAGAGTTCAGTAGTCCCTCAGGTCCTCCATGTCTTATATGGGATAGATCGATTTCAACTCAGAGATCTACAAATTTCCTTTGACAAACAAATAAGCATAGAAAGGTTATAAAGGCAAACATACATAATACGGTTTCAAGGAAACTTCAAAGGGATCAACATTCCACAAGTACACAAGAAATCCCCCCTTCCAATTCAATTACAAGCATAAAGCATATATATAGGCACATTATTGATAATGTTACAAGCTTATAAGAATTTCATATGGACGGAAATTATAGGCATGGGCCACATGTAGTTAGTGATCTAATATTCAATATTATAGGTCTGATGCCACCTAGCAAGCATCCAATGCCCATGTCACACACAACAATGCTACTCAGTGCATACTGCACCCACAAAGATGCTTGTATATATATATATATATATATATATATATATATATATATACATATAGTGTTTACTGCATAGGGACAGTGATACAACAATTTATGAAGGGGTTCCCAGGAATTTTATTGACAAAAATAAACAATATATGAATATCCACTAGTAGAGTACCAACCAACCTAAACACTATGGCTATAACTAGCCATTCAAGCAGGTATTTACCACGTCATCTTAGCACCGAGACAACATACATGTTATGGAACCTGGCCTTGAGAGATCCAACCTCAATGCATATATATCAGAGATGCAACTCTGCATGAATTACAAGAGCATAAAATCAAGTCATTCAACCTCATGAGGCCATGCCTTACACAACACATAATATAGCTCTATTGGACTAAGTAGTTGATAAAATGGACTTTGTAGACGCAACACTAGGGTATACATTATTGAAGGCTTGAAGAAGACCCTCATATAACTTAACAAGTCAACAAGGATAAAAGAGGAGGAAGTCCTCAATATTCCTCATTGTAAGCATAAACAATGCTAATGAAAGCTTGTAAGCAATGTAATCATCATACTACAATGAGGAAGAGTTCCCATGCTAAATATTTCTCTTACATAACCAATATTCTTACACGCTATCCCAATGTCTTTAAATATTAACACAACAAATTATTCAATATGTAAATAATACTAAGATAAACATGTCTCATGCATAATAGCACAATTTCAAACCAAAAATGTAACACACATCCACTATCAAGGAGATTACATAAGGGACACTTATCTTGTAATTTTTTGGGCAACTGAGTCTAGGATTATGACTCTCCACCTAGCCTTAGATACTTGTAGCCAGTTTTCACTTGCATTTATCACCCCCGAGCTAGATTCCAGAGGATGAAGAGTCTTTTTCTCATGAGTTGAAACACAACCTTCAGTTTCTCCAGGGACTCTAATGATCTTACCAACTCCATCCTCCAATTGTGTGGCAAGCAACAAAATGCATAGGGAATCTAGATACTCATTGTCTCCACCCTTCAAAACTCAACCACGTGGTTCCACCCAACTTGGGTACTCTAGAACAATAGAAAAATCAAACATACAACAAGGAAGTCATCCATAAATCCTCTAGGAATTTCCCTAGGAATAATTCCTCCATCTCAACCCTTATGGATTTTCCGAGAATCACCATCTCCACTCTCTAGCTAGTGGCGACTTGAGTGGTAATTTCTTCCCCACCTAGAAGTGATTTCTTCCTGGCTTCTTTTTAACCAAAATTTATCTCCTTGCTCATGTATGTGCTATATTCGTACTTATTTTCTTCCAAGCTACTCGAACCTTCCTTTCTTGTTTCTCTTCCTCATTTCATCTCCTTGTTTGTTTGACTATGTTCTTTTTCCTTTTGTTTCCATGCCTTCCCCACAGCTCAAATTCTCCTCTCTATTGATGCAACTTTTTCCAATAGTTTGAATTCTCTTTTCCTTATGAACTTTCAAACAGTGACCCTGCCAAGACAATCTCATCTACCAATGACAAGTGTGCCATGTTTCCCTGCTTATTACCAATTTGTTAAATGCAGTCCAACGACCCACTCTTTTCTTATGTGCTTTGGGCATAACTGTTCAACAACATTGTCCTTTATTGCTTGTGTTTTTCTCTAAGGAAGCATGGCCCTTGTCCTCTTGTCCAACTTCCTCTTAATGGTATGCTCCAGCTCATTTAGAATGCATACCTACCAGCCTCCTTGGTTGTCATAGCAATTAAAAAACTAAGCAATTACCCTCCTCGGTCTCTGGAACCCGTGTTTCATTACTCAACCCATTTATAAAATATTTACATTGCATACATGAGTGCAAGAAATTGGGGTTGTCACAAACACCTTCCCCTTGGGGGAAATCTTTCCTTGGTGTTATTTGTCCCTGTGTAACACAAAATACATACTTAAAACAAATACATATTATTTATGGCACTTTATATACATATCTTTGTACAGTATTTACAATTTTATATACATTTGCTTCAACGAGTAAACAAAAAAATATATGTTTCCCTCATTAAGTCAGTTGTTTCCCAAGCGGTTGCCTCGGGCCCAACGTGCCTCCACTTCACTTTAAATTGCTCTATTGTTTGATTCTGGAGCATGATACCCCTCTTATCTAAGATGCATAGTGGCTCTCGCTAGAACTCTCCCTTTAGTTCCACCTGTAGCATAAACTAATTAATCACATGACAAGAATATTGTACATATATTTTAATAAAATAAACATGGATGATATCATGGAATTTTATTAATGGAAGTAAGGCCAGCCTATAGGCCACTAGTCCAGTCCATTCAAGGATCTCAAAAGGTCCATAAAACCATGCTACTAGCTTGGCACATGACCTCATCTTTAAGGAACTTTTCTTGGGTTTAATTTTCCAATAAACATGTTCCCCAAATTATAACTCTTTATGTGCCCTATGTTCATCCACATAGATTTTATTCATGTCTTGTTCCACCTTCAAAAATTTTCTTATAATTTGCATTTGTTGTGCCATCTCTTTCAACATGTCAAGCCCAATAAGGAATCTTTTCACTTGATCATTTCAGCTAATAGGAGTATTGCAACCCCTTCCATAAAGTGTCTTGAATGGGCTCATTTTTATTTTTTGATGCCCATTGTTGTATGAAAATTCAACAAGAGGAAGATACTCTTCCTACTTCTTAGGTTAGAGCATCACACACATCCTTAACATGTATTCGAGGATTTTATTTGTCCTCTCTGTTTTCCCATCTATTTGTGGATGATAATTTGTACTAAAGGCCAACTTTGTTCCCAAACCTGCAAATAGTTCTTTCAAAAACTTCGCAGTGAACTTGGCATCTATATCTGAGATGATTTCTTGTGGATTCCATGCAACCTCACAATATCCTTTATGAAAATATGAGCCACATCACTAGCTGAATTGGTCGACTTGAGTGCCACAAAATGGGCCACCTTGGTTAACTTGTCAATTACTATTGTAATAGCCCTCATTGATTTTCCATGTAAAAAAAAAAAAAAAGACCAAGGTCATGAAACATGTATTCCAAGTTGAATGTTGGGATAAACATCCTAGTGGGTGTTCATTTGGTTTATTATGGCTAAAGGAAATTGGCAAAGGCAATGTAAAAGGAATTTGAAACGGAAAGAGGCATTAATTAGTATTTATTTATGAAAATAAAAGAAAATAAGAGAAAATGAAGGTGAAAGGTCATAGGTTGCATGTGAGGAGGAAATTGAAGAAAAATGAAGGAAAATGAAGAAATTAGAGGCCTCAGTGATAAAAGGCTTCTGAGGATCGCTTTTGTCAATTATCTTTTGTCAGTTTTAGCTTCGAGCTCTCTATTCTACTCTCTCTCTCTTTCTCATACTCTTGCATACTTAGAGTTTTCTTGGACCACTCTTGGAGGAGTGTGGCATACTTGGGATTTGGAGCAAGAAGGAAAAATATGGCTAGGAAAGTGCAAGGGGACATCGGGATCAGCAGCAACAATGATTTTTTATTACAGGTACCAAGTTGCATGTATGATTTCCTTGCTAGTTTTGGCATGCATGGCACATGCATATGGTTTCTTGGTCATGATCTGTCATTTGCATGGAAGTTTGCCTAGATTGACAGTGGTTTTTCCTAGCCTTTCCATTTCCTGGATAGCCATAGTGTTGTGGGTTTATTTCCTTTTGTTTATTGGTTGGTTCTCATGTTACTTAAGGCTATGGGTTGAGTTACTAGTTCCTGGAGCCTTGGTTGGACAAACACTCTAGAAGCCTTATAATAGCTTAAGTTGAGTTACTAGTCTTGGCAGCCTTAGTTGGAAAAACGCTCTAGAGCCTTTGGTGGGTTGAGTTACTAGTCCTGAAAGCCCTAGTTAGACAAACACTCTGGAGCTCGACAATAGTTGTGAGTTGATTTACTAGTCCTAGAAGCCTTGGTTGGAACAAGCGCTCTAGAGCCCTAGACATATTAGATGGAGACCAATCTGGGGATGGTGTAATGTCCGACCGTGAAGTGGAATCACTAGTTGAGGGTTGAGGGTTGAGGTGTTTGGCCTTTAGAAGCCCTGGTTTGGTGTTCTTGGTTTATTCCATGACATCCCACATTCATGCTTGGAATATGGCATGGAGGTGATTGGTTGAAAGAAAGATTTGGTTCAGCCCAATCTATGGTCAAGTGGTACATGGAAGTCCCTGACTTGGTTGTCATTTTCATATGTAAATAAGAGGTATTTTCTATTATGATCTATGAGCATATGTATTAATTATGATGGTGATATTATGGTTAAGTTGTCATGGTTTATATTTTGGTTATTTGTTGGTTTATATGTTGATTATATGATATATATTGTTTATGGATCTTAACATATTTTCATTGGTAAATGAATGGTTATTGAATGCATGACCTAATGAATGTTATTGCAGCTATTATGAAAGGGAATTAGACCTTCTTGAAAAATCTTAGATAAGTATGAGATCCTTATGTTCATATATGTAATTATGACCTGTAGATTACATGTTCACGACATGTTTGACAAAATGTATATCATGGTTAGGATTGGTTAGTCAAGTCCTTCATCAATATTTTTTTTTAAAGCTTTGTCTTCGTGTCATTTATTTTTATGGAAATTTTCATCAAGTTCTAGCCCTAAAAGGGTGGCACAAATTTCGTGGTGTCAGGCACAGAACTAGCTGAAAAATACTGCAGTCGCACCCTTGTAGTGGTTATGCATGCCACTAGAGGCCTATAGTCACATGGATGCAAGCTTGTGCATGTGACTGGGAGTCCAGATCAGTGAAAAGGCAAGTTAACTCAGGGTTTGGACACCTGGAAGGGTGGTTTAGCCCTTGGGGTTTCTGTAGCACCTGAGGAAGGTCAGTAAGGTTTTGTTTTTTCGATTCCACTTCCTTAAGGTGATCTAGGAGGTTGAATCATATCATAGTAACTCTTTGTCACATATTTACCTAGGTGGACTGGTAAACTTGGGTAAGTGTTGGAAGAGGGTGTTATAAAGTGGTATCAGAACATGGTTCAGCCCTTGGCCTAGTGTTGGGTTATGTTATATTATTTCCACGACTAGTCCACGTAGTTAACTGGGGGGTTAGAAGGGGGGCAGAGCCCCCCCCCTTTCGTTGTTCCGATTGCATAACGTGGGGAGTCACAGGGGTTTGAGAAGTGCAGGTAACCCCATTCTATGGGGTCTGGGGCAGCGCTCCGGAAAATTTTGTTTTGGACCCTATATTAGGTTGGGCGAACCTACCTATGGTTTTGTGTATGATTTTTCGCACATTGTTTTGGACGCAATGGTTTTCGGTCCATGGTATTATATGCTTCGGCATGTATAAATATGTATTGTAACATTGAAAGGAATATAATGAAAAATCAAGCTGGTAGTCCCAGTTTTGGGATCCAGGGGAGAATCTCTGTGTATATGTGTTTTATGTGTTATGCTCTCGCATTGTTTATTTTCTGTGTTTTAGAATTCGTATGCAGGTAATTTATGTACGGGGTTAAAACCTACATTTGGTATTAGAGTTGTTTTGGCTTCAAGGGGATGCCTTTGTTGCTGAGGTGTTTCGCTCAGGCCTGTGGTAAACCCCGTTCAGTGAGAGATCTGTGGGATCGACTCTGGTGGTGAAAGAAGATGGCGAGCATTGGAAAGATAGAGATCGATAAATTTAATGGTTAGAGTTTTGAGTTGTGGAAACTCAAGATGGAGGATCTGTTGGTGGATAAAGATCAGTGGATCGCAGTAGATCTGGGTACTAAACCAACGAGAGTGTCTAATGAAGAATAGAAGAAGTTGGATCAGAAGGCAAAGAGCACAATACGATTGTGAGTCTCAAATTCAGTATTGTTGAATGTATCAAGGGAAGCTACAGCGAAGGCTTTGTGGGACAAGTTAGGGACTTTGTACCAATCTAAGTCTCTGGTGAATAAACTGTTCTTATAGAAAAAGCTGTATAACTTGAGGATGAAAGATGGAGACTTGGTGACAGAGCATCTGAATGCGTTTAATACTGTGGTAAGTCAGTTATCGTCTGTTGATATCAAAATTTCATATGAAGATAAGTGCATTAGTTTGTTGTGTTCTCTACCAGATTCGTGGGATAGTCTGGTTATTGCAATAGGTAGCAACACAACTGTCTTGCAGTTTGATGAAATAGTCTCATTCTTGCTGACGGAGGAAATGAGACAGAAAAATATGGAGAGCCAAAATGGTGATTCCTTGTCTGTACGAGGACGGTCCTAGAATAGAAACAAAAATAAGTCATCGAGTGGGAGATCTAAATTTAGAGGGAGATCTAAATCTCCAGGAAAACCTGTAAAGGTGGTGTGCTAGAAATGCGGAAAAGAAGGGCACTACAAAAGGGACTGTAAATCTAAAGCTCTTGACAAAGGGAAGGGCTCTGATGATGCTCCTTCTGCAGAGGCGAAAACCACCTCAGATGAAGGTGGGGATGTGTACTTGGATTCTTCAAGTACACATGTAGATCATGAGGCATGGTTGATTCACTCAGGTGCATCCTTTCACTTCACTCCCCATAGAGAGTGGTTCTACGAGTATGAGAAATACGATGGTGGTGATGTCTTCTTAGGGGATGATAGGAAGGCTAGAATCATTGGTCGCGGAAAAGTAAAGTTGAAGTTGAAAGGTGGAAGGGTTAGAACACTTCTGACAGTTCCACATATTCCTACATTAGCTAGAAATCTGATTTCTGTAAGCAAGTTGGATGATGTAGGTGTAAAAACAATGTTCGAGAAGGATACTTGCAAGATGGTTTGGGGAGCACTGGTATTGATGCGGGGAATTCGAATTGGAACTCTATACAAGCTGCGAGGTAGCACTGTTGTTGATGGATGCAACAGTTTTGTGGTTTCTGAAAGTGGAGCAGAACAACTAGTGGTCTCTAGAGAGAAAACCACGTTGTGGCATCAAAAGCTTG
The DNA here is from genome assembly GCA_031772625.1 of Pinus tabuliformis. Taxonomy (NCBI): domain Eukaryota; kingdom Viridiplantae; phylum Streptophyta; class Pinopsida; order Pinales; family Pinaceae; genus Pinus; species Pinus tabuliformis. The sequence goes on from CM062811.1 coordinate 307,284,680, forward strand.
GACATATTGGATAGAATGGCCTTTTAATACTTCATGGTAAAGGTATGGTAGAAGGTATGAGTAATAGCTCTATGGATTTTGATTTCTATGAAAATTGTGTATATGGGAAGCAGAATCAGGTGAGTTTCCCCTCTGGTGGTAAGAGGGCGAAACAGATATTAGAGCTTGTGCACAGTGATGTGTTTGGACCTGTGAAGGTTCCATCACTTGGTAAGTCTGTGTACTATGTATCAGTTATAGATGATTTCTCAAGGAATACATGGATATATTTCCTTAAGAAAAAATCTGAAGTCTTTGATAGGTTTAAAGAATTTAAGGGTCTAGTGGAAAACCAGACAGAGAAGAAGATAAAGGTACTGAAGACAGAGAATGGTGGAGAGTTTTGTAGTAAGGAATTTGAAAAATTCTGTAAGAAGTGTGGTATAGCACGGCAGAAGACTACTCCATATACACCTCAGCAAAATGGAGTTGCAGAAAGAATGAACAAGACGTTGATGGAAAGGGGAAGAACCATACTTAGTGATGCCAAGTTAGGACAAGAATTTTGGGCAGAGGCAGTGGAGACAGTATGTTACCTGGTCAACAGATCACCTTCATCAACATTGGAGGATAAGACTCCACAAGAGGTATGGATTGGTAAGAAACCCTCTCTTTCACATCTGAGGGTATTTCGATGTGATGCATATGTACATGTTCCAAAGGAGAAACAAACCAAGTTGGATAGTAAATCTGAAAGGTGCATCTTTATTGGATATAAGGATGGTTTAAAGGGTTATAAGCTTTGCAACCCAGTGACAACAAAGGTTGTGTACAATCGAGATGTGGTGTTGAGAGAGGTGAAAGATGTTATTAAACATGAAGTCCAACCAAAGGAACCTGAGAAGATAGAGTTTGAGCTAAAGGAGAAAGAATCAAACTCTACAGCAGAGGAGGAATCAGAATATGAAGAGCCACAAACTCCTGGTGTGAGAAGATCAGTTTGAGAAAGAAGGCAGCCAAAAAGGTATAGACCATCTGTTTTTTGTTCAAATTTTGCTTTATCTATTACTGATGATGATCCTATAACTGTGAAGGAAACAGTAGATTCAGAGGATGGAAAACTCTGGAAAGAGGCCATGATTGATGAAATGGAATCTTTGCACAAAAATGAGGCTTGGGATCTGGTGGAGTTGTCGACTGGAAGGAAACCTATTGGCAGAAAATGGGTGTTCAAGAAGAAGACAAATGCAGAAGGAAAGGTGGAGAAACACAAAGCTCAGTTGGTAGCAAAAGGTTATTCTCAGGTGCCGGGAATTGATTTTGGTGTTATTTTTTCTCCTATTGCCAATGTAACTTCTATTGTAATACTTTTATCTATTACTGCTACTTTTGATTTTGAGGTAGAACAGATGGATGTGAAGACAGCATTTCTTTGCGGAGATCTGGAAGAGGAGATCTACATAAAGCAACCTGAAGGCTTTGCAGTGAAGGGTAAGAAAGAACTGGTATGCAAGTTAAAGAAGTCTTTGTATGGGTTAAAACAGTCACCAAGGATGTGGTATCAGAAATTTGATACATTTATAAGGGGACTTGGCTTCACCAGAAGAAAAGCATATCACTGTGTGTATTTTAAATTAATTGGTAACTGTGTTATTTATCTGGTCTTATATGTGGATGATATGTTGCTGGTTGGAAATGACAAAGAAATTATCTAGGATTTGAAGACCCATTTGTCCTCCAAATTCGACATGAAAGATCTTAGTGCTGCAAACTATATTTTGGGCATGGAAATTAAAAGAGATCGGAAAAAGAGGAAGCTCTGGTTAAACCAGAGGAAGTATGTCAAGACAATATTGCAGAGGTTTAATATGCAGGATAGTAAACCGGTGAAGGTTCCTATTCCTGTAGATGTAAAGTTATCTGTTGAACAGTGTCCCAAGACACAAGAAAAGAAAGAGGACATGTCCCATGTTCCATATACAAATGCAATCGGTACCCTGATGTGTGCGATGGTCTATACTAGACCAGACATTGCACATGCAGTGGGAGTATTAAGCAGGTTTATGTCAAAACCAGGAAAGGAGCACTGGACAGCAGTGAAGCGGGTTTTCAAGTATTTGTGTGGCACTAGTGATTATGGTTTGTGCTACCAAGGAAGACCAGGATTGGACACTGTTGAATATTCGTGGCTTTTTCGATGCAAACTGGGCTGGAGATCTGGATCAGAGAAGATCTACAAGTGGGTATGTGTTTAACCTATTTGGAGGTGCAGTCAGTTGGATAAGTAAGAAACAATCTATAGTGGCACTATCAACTACAGAAGCAGAATACATGGCAGCCACTCATGCAAGCAAGGAAGCAGTTTGGTTGCAGAGATTGTGTTCAAGTATGGGGTTAGTACAGGGAGCTATAGGGATAGACTGTGACAACCAAAGTGCAATTTTATTGGCAAAGAACCCTGTATATCATTCAAAGACAAAGCACATTGACATTTAGTATCACTTTGTGAGGGCTATGATAGAAGACAAAAAGGTGTTGCTCATAAAGGTGGACACTTTGAAAAACACTACAGATGCATTGACAAAATCTGTGAGCTCTAAGAAGTTCTCTTGGTGTAGAGAAACAATGGGCGTTGCAGGGCTAGATAAATGACTAAGCTCTCTTGTGCCCCCTTGTGGAAAGAAAACAACAAGTGGGAAAATGTTGGGTTATGTTATATTCTTTCCATGACTAGCCCACGTAGTTAACCGGGGGGTTAGATGGGGGCGGAGCCCCCCCTTTGTTGTGTCGATTGCGTAGCGGGGGGAGTCACAGGGGGTTTGAAGGGTGCAAGTAACCCCACTCTATGGGGTCCGGGGCAGCACCCTGGAAAAAAAAAAATTCGGACCCTATATTAGGTTGGGCAGACCTACCTATGGTTTTGTGCATGATTTTTCCCACATGGTTTTAGACGCGATGGTTTTCGGTCCATGGTTTTGGATGCGATGGTTTTCGTTCCATGGTATTGGATGCTTCAACATGTATAAATATGTATTGTAACATTGAAAGGAATATAATGAAAAATCAAGCTAGTAGTCTCGGTTTTGGGATCCAGGGGAGAATCTCTCTGTATATGTGTTTTATGTGTTATGCTCTCGCATTGTTTATTTTCTGTGTTTTAGAATTCATATGCAGGTAATTTTTGTAAGGGTTAAAACCTACACCTAGATAGGTGGAATGTGTTTGTCATGCATACGTGAAGGATGCATATGTGCTTGTTATGTATGCATGGTGGTACTCATTGTTACATTTTTGTTGACATGTGGAAGTTGATGATGTTTTTGTTGGGATGCATTTGTCATAAATGCATATCTGTTGTATATGCATTTATTATGCATGTCAAAGTTTATATGTTTATGCCTGCATTGTCATGGTTATAGTAGGTCAAACATGTATTGAGAGGTCATTATATGTAGTTTGAGTCATCATAATGATGTTGGTTGTTATGATGCTAATGTGTTGATTGAGATAGAGTAGGAGAAACATATAATCAAAACGTGTTTATAACTCTAGACCTTGAGGCAAGAGCAAATCGTCATACAAGTTTGTATGTTGGGTATGCAGGTATGTTAGTTATTGGTTTTTTTATGCATTATGGTTATGTACATAATGTGAATCTATAGACCTTCCTCCACTGACCCTCAAGGCACTCACTCTCCAGGTCTGGTTTACTGGTGGTTGAGCCTAACTCACTACTCTGTTGCGGGAACCCCGTTTTATTTTTGGATTACTCTCCCCTGTTACTCGGCCGACAGTTTCTTTCCATTTCCCGATGGATGCAGAGGACCTCGTGGACTACGAGGAGGACCCAAAACCCGACCAAGTCATATGGGCATATCAACCTGGCCCCGACACTGGTCCCCGGTCTGCCATTTTTCAACAACTGACAGATGCACGGTTGGAGCCTTTCCACCCGCGTTCCACTGGCAAACCACCTCCGCCTGCTATCCATATTGAGGACCTCCCCGGGTTGGACTGCCCACCACTTTCTCCGGCTACCCTCAACTTGCTTGGCACCAGCCTTCAATCCTCCCCCACTTTCAACTCACCCTTGGATCCGCCTCCGCCTCTTTCCATGCCCTTGAATGCGCCCTCATCCTCCTGTACCCCGGCTGGACCTTCAAACCTCCCAAATCCTGCACACTCCTTTGCTCATCCTGGGTCCTGCAGTTTAAACCCTAACTCACTGATTCGCTCTGGGTGCTTTAGCTCTCCCATCCCTAACCCTAAATCCACCCAGTCAACTCCCCGCAGTTCCTCTCAGGCGTGCAAAAGCTTACTAAGAGAGCACCCCACGGGCCATCGCACGGATAAGCCAAAAAAGGGAAGGTGCCTCAAGGTTGTGGATGCAGACATCAACCTGACCTTCGGTGAGGACGTTCCGATGGGAGATGTATCTGATACGACAAGGAAGGTTTTAGTTGGGCGTGTGCGTGGAAGAAACTATTCGGTTGAGCACCTTCACCATTGGACTATGGAAATTTGGGGTTCACTATTAAAAGAACTCCCCATCATCAAGGTTTTGGCTCGTGGCTAGTTTGCCCTCCGTTTTCACGGGGAAGAGTATACGGATTGGATCCTTTCCTGCTTCTGGCACATTGAGATGGCTCCAGTGCTGCTCAAGCGATGGGATCCATTGTTTGATCTGGAACGTGAACAGTTGGGAGCGGGACCAATCTGGGTTCGATTGCCAGGGTTACCCATGCAATTTTGGATCCCTCAAGTTTTCAAGCACATTGGTGATGCACTGGGGACATACCTTGAACATGATCAGTCCTATGAAAAAATTGGAATCATGACCATGGCCAGGATCCTGGTTCACCTTGATACAAGAGAGGGTCTGGAGGAGAAAATTACCCTCCACTGGAGGCATTTCTCTCGCAGACAGATCCTGGACTACGAAGGAGTGCCCTTCTACTACAAAAGATGCCACAAAGTGGGGCATCTATACAAGGATTGTCTGCTACTCTCATCACTAGCTTCGAAGGCTGCTCGAGGGGTCAAACATCACCTGTCAGAAGAGCGGAACATGAACGAACAGCTACCTGGACAAGCCCCTCCAAAGGATGCTGAAGGTGTGATGACACAACAAACCAAATTTCCAAGGAAGTCTCCTCCATCTCCACCTCGGACGCGCTCCAAGTCTGCCGTGGGAACAGCTCCTTCTCCAGGTAATGACTATGTTCCTGTATCCTCTGCTTTTCTTTCAAATAATTTTCCTACATCTCTGCATATACCCTCACCTCCCCCTGCCTCTTCTCTGCGCTCTCTCCCCACCATAAACTATGACATCGTCAATCTCCCCCCCACTTTCTCCACAATGCCTCCATCTTTCTGAGGGACTACTCCCCCTGCCCTCCCTTCCTCTCCTCCCTCTGCATCGGGGTCCCATACCTACAACCTCCGTTCCAGACCTCAGCACAATACACCCCTTCTTGGTTTGGGTATACCTCCCCTATCCGCTGAATCCAAACCCTCCAGAGGGCGACCATCTAAGATTGCAAAAGCCATCAGGTCTGCAATGGCTGATGTAGCTCAGGGCCACCAATCCACTATTGAAAGGGCACTTAGAGCATCTGAGCCCTCTATATCTGTTCCCCCATGATCTGGCTTTCCTTCAACTATAGGGGACTAGCCAACCCTAAAAAAAGATTGGCTCTCAAGCGTCTCCTGAACAACTTCAACTGCGACATTCTCCTCCTCCAGGAAACCCTTGGGTCTACAAAACTAATAACCCGAACCCTTCTCTCCCTCCTCCTGGGCTAGTATTTCCAAGGTTTGGATGCTGTGGGTAGATCAGGGGGTCTTGCCATGGGTATCAACCCCAAATCGATTAAATTTATTTCCTCCTGGGGTGGGAAGGGTTTCTTAGGCATGGATGTTTTTGTGAGAGACCTGGGGATTCATATTCGAGTCATAAACATTTATGCTCCCAACCAGAACAGGCTCGATTTCTGGCACTCCTTCCTGGACAATTCTCTTATTACGAGCTCCACCATCATAGGAGGTGATTTAAACTTTTCTCTTGGGAATGAGGAATCCTGGGGTCATCATTCTCAGATTGACCCTATAGCAGATCAGATGGGCTTTCTCCTGGAGAACCATGGACTCATTGATGTGCCCATGAACAAGAAATTGCCTACGTGGCACAATAGGAGAACCGGTGATGCAGCCCTGGGAAGGAGACTGGATAGATTTCTCATTCATGAAGAGCTCCTCTGAACCCTCACCCTATACAGGCAATGGGTAGGCTCGGGAGGACTGTCAGACCATTCACCCATATTTCTTCAAGTCTCAGGCCCTTCCAGGAAGCCTCGAGCTCCTTTCAAATTCAACTCTGGTTTCTTAAAAGACCCGGACTATATCAAACTAGTCTCGGATTTTTGGCATGCTCAACCCCCTCTCAGGGAGCAGAGAAAGGCTGTTGATTTTTGTGGGCACCTAAACAAGCTCAAAAAACTTACAATGGACTGGTCAAAAAGGAAAAAAGAGAGGGATGAGTAGACCCTGAAGGATTTAGAAGAACAGATTGCCTCCCTAACTAATGAAAAGGGGCATGGCTTCCTCTCAAGTGATACAAAACTTCATCTTGTTAATCTGGAAACTCTGAAAGCAAAGATCTTATTGGAAAAAGAAGAACTATGGAGGCTTAGAAGCAGAGCTATTTGGCTTCAAGTTGGTGATGGCAACACAAAAAAATTTCATAACTTCGCCAATGGTAGGAAAGCAACTAACACCATCTGGCAGTTGCCCATGGAACAGGAAGGTTGGGCTTCCACCCACCCCCAATTAGAAAGGCTGGGTATAACACACTTCAAAAATCTGTTCAAAGCCCCCTCTGCTACCACTCTCCCTGATATCATTAATCTGGCAGGCCATTTCCCTAGATTTGTGGATCCAGATGGCACAAAAGATCTTTTAAAACCTGTCTCTATGGGGGAGCTAGAGGGCACCCTTAAATGGTTTAAGAGAGACAAAAGCCCAGGCCCGGATGGATGGCCTGTTGAATTTTACACTGCATTTCTAGATATTTTGGGGCAGGATCTACTTGCGGTCATTGAAGAAAGTAGGATCTTGGGCCATATTTATGCCCCTCTAAACTTCACCTATTTAGCTCTGATCCCTAAATCTGACTCCCCCACTTCTTTCAATGACTTCCGGCCTATTTCTCTTTGCAATTGTCTATATAAAATCATAGCCAAAATCATCGCCAATCGCATCAAGCCCATCTTATCTGATCACATATCCCAAGAACAATTTGCATTTCTTCATCACAGACATATCCAGGAAGCTATTGGCTCGGCTCAGGAAGCCCTTCATTCAATTAAACTCAAAAAGCTCAAAGGACTGACTCTTAAAATAGATTTATCAAAAGCTTTCGACAAAGTCAGCTCGTTATACCTCAGAATGATCCTCACACATTTAGGCTTTCCCCTGGCTTTCACAAACTGGATCATGGGATGCATCTCTTTTGTATCTTTTGCAATTCTCATCAATGGGTCCGCCACTCCCTCCTTTCAAGCTGATAGGGGCATAAGACAGGGATGCCCACTATCCCCTCTACTCTTTCTTCTGGTCATGGAAGGACTGAGTAGATTGATTGATTCTGAAAAGAGACTGGGGAGGCTCAGGGGATTAAAGATCACTGATCATTTCAACCTGACTCATCTCCTCTTTGTGGACGACATTCTCATTTTCCTAAGTGGAGGTGTTCAGGATACCACAACCATGAATGAGGTTCTAAATCTTTTCAGTAGTGCCACTAGGATTGAAATCAATAGGGGAAAGTCTACCATCTCATTCTCAGAATGCACCCAGCAGGAAATTCAGCTCTCACTTCAAAAATTTCCCTTTCAAGTTAATGATTTAAAGGATGGATTGAAGTATCTAGGCTTTAGACTCAAGCCTGATGGATACAAAATAGTAGACTGGAACTGGCTTATCACCAAGGTGGAAAAAAGAATCAATATATGGTGTCACTGGTTTCTATCAAGGGCAGGAAGATTGATTCTTATCAAATCAGTATTGGAAGCCACTCCAGTCTTTTGGATGTCTTTGGCATGGATCCCAAGGGGGATTCTACACAGAATACAACAAGCTTGCAGTCAATTCCTTTGGAAGGGAAGAAAGGAGGGGAAACCCTTTGCCTGGGTTAAGTGGAATAAAATCGCCACTCCCAAAAAATGGGGAGGCTGGGGACTAAAGCAACTCCCTGCCTTTGCACAAGCATTGGCGGCAAAACAGGGGTGGTTGTTACTAAAGCACAAAAGCCTCTGGTCGGAGGTGATTACCCATAAATACATTTGGCCCATATCTATCATTGATTGGATAAGACGACCCTCCTGGAGCAGGAAAGGCATCTCTGTCATATGGAGGGCCATCCTAAATACTATGCCCATTATAAAGGATGGACTCATATGGAAAATAGGAAATGGAGCTTCAGTTCGTATAGGGATAGATCCCTGGACTAGAAGTGGGAACTCATATCAACTCCCACCTGAGCTAATCAATTTTTTAAATAACAGAGGCATCAGATATATTGAACAACTCGGCGACCAACAAAACTCTACTTTTCTTTCTCAAGCCTGGCACTCTGGGGAGAACTGGAACATACCCATTGAATGGGACAGGACATGGCAAAATTTCCTTCAAGCCCTTATAGAATCTCATGTCAGAATAAATAATGAAGATGATGAACTTATTTGGGGGCACTCAAAAAAGGGCCAATACTCCTCTAAACAGGGCTATGACATCATTGTAGTTGATTCAAAACCGTAAAGCATGAAAAGTTGGTGGAAGTTCCTTTGGAAATTGAAAGCCCCCCTGCGCACAAGACTATTGATGTGGAACATTCTTGAAAACAAAATACCCACTGGAACATATCTTAGAAAGAGGGCCTTCACTGGTCCTACCTGGTGTGTACTCTGCCATCAGGAGGAGGAATTGACACAGCATCTCTTCCTCACTTGTCCCATTACAAAATCAATATGGGCGCAAGTACTTACAACTCTAAATATGAACAAGAGCTGGCAAGGAGTTGATTTACCAATCGCATGGGACACTTGGTGGGGAGAAGCATCCGAACCAAAGACAAGAAATTTTCCCCTCCTGGTCTCATGGCATATCTGGCTGAGGCGCAATCTCATAATATTCCAAGACAAGCCGGTAATCTAGAATATGGTCCCACCGAAAATTTGCTCAGCTTATGAGGAATTACCAGCGGAAGAAAATATCAACAAACCTAGGATTATAACACAGGAGCAGAATGACAAGTCAATACCTTGGGCCTACTTTGATGGGGTTGCCACTATGGGGGTGGCATCTTATTCCATCTCACCGAATCACATTTTTTCCAGATTAGTATGGGTTTAGGCCAAGGAACAAATAATCATGTTGAACTGATATCACTCCGACACCTGATATATTTTGCTATTCTTCAACAGTGCAGAAATTTACAAATCTATGGGGACTCAAAGAATGTGATTGACTGGTTTAACAACACAGCCACTTGAAATGCTTATACACTGAGATCTATTATGGATGAAATTGTTTTTTTTAAACATATTTTGATCAGATTTCTTGCTCTCACATCTACAGGGAGCGAAATGAAAGTGCGGACAAGCTTTCGAAAGAAGCGACGAATCGTCCTCTAGGAGAATGGCTGATTATTGAACACACACCAGCAAGAACCTATCAGTACTTCCACAGGCCATACATAGACAGGGATCTTCAGAGGGGGCTAGCCCCTAATTTTTCAGAAATTTTTGTTTATAAATTTTGTTCATTATACAGGTTGCTAAAATGATGTAAATAACAGTTTATGCACAAACAGTCATCACCTCTAGGTAACATTTTGATTTCTTTTGGGTTTGAACAATATCACAGTACACCCCTTGGGGTCTTATTGTAATTATTTCTGGACTACGACAGTGGACTTCGGTCACAGTATGGCATATGCCCATGGGCATCTACAGCATGTAATTTCACCTATAATGAAATTATGATTTTTCTTCTATAAAAAAAAACTGTGAATCTATTTTTGTTGTGGTTACATAAATAATAGATGTTAGTTGTTCAATGCGGTCATATGTACATGCATTGGTTAGTCATGCATGATAGTAACATGATGTATGTGTTGCGGACGTACACATGATGATTATGGTTATTGCATTTATATATTCATGTTATATGTATCATGTTAATCTAGATTGGACTTGTGTAGATGTGATAGCCTCCCCTGAGATACATTAAGGTATGAGTGTGATTATGTCGTTTATTTCGTGTTTGAGTGTTTGGTGTCTATTATGTTATATATATGTTGTTTGTGTTTGATTAATTGCATGATATAAGTATGTGTATGTAGGATTGTTTGAAGGAATGATCTTGTTTAAAACAATAATACTAACACATTACGTGTTGAAATACTTGATATGTATTTGAGTCCAAGTAGGTGCTAGTGGTAGTATTATGACTAATAACTATAAGCTAATTGAAAATTATGATATGATTTCAAATTAATAGACATGATATCTTGATATTTGGAACATGTGAATGGCATGTGTGAGTAGTTGTAGGGAAACATGCTTGGTATTAATATGACGAGGTAATAGTTGATTTGTTTATATAGCTAACAATTGGATGATGTGACAGTACATAGTAAGACTCAATTGTAGCAAAGTAAAATGTAAAAGAATGGAATTAGGTGATAATTTCTCTGGTTATGTTTGGAAACCACAATTCCAAATGAATTAGTACTTCGTATGAATATAAGAATTATTCTCAACCTAGATTTTGTCTTACATTATGTGGATATATGTTATATTCTTAAACATGTATTTGACAAGGTGTAATAACTCGCTTTCAGTTATGGCTGGATTCACCAAGGTAATGGAGTCTCTTAAGAGATTATATATGTACATGTTCAATTACAGGTCAATGTGTTGGGTAGAACAAGGTAAGGTAATTAGTATATTGTTATATTTATTTATACATTGATAGTTTTGTGTTTATGGCAGTATGATGCAAGGGATTTCATGGCAAAAGACACTGCTATGAAATCTTGATGAAAAGTAGGGTTGAGCTTTTTCTTTGAAGCATTGGGAACCCATGGGGAATTGAGTCATGGTGTTTGTCGTTAGTTTTTTGCTTTCAATATTTTGTGATTTTTTTGCTTGCTTTGCAGTTTTGTTTATGTCTAGTGTATGACCATACCACTTTGTTTGTGATGTCGTATTTCTATTGGTTTTTCATGGTTTTCTTCTTATTTGTTTCATGTTCTTTCCTTTTTTGTTTTGAGGGTCTTGGGAATTCGTTGGGAAAGAGGAAATTTAATGGAGCTCGGGGAGAGCTGAATGAAACTCAACAAGTGATATAATCCCTGGATGAAGCTTGCTGCATGAGTAAAGGGGGGTTGAAGGTAAGAATAAGACATCTAGTTGGATTGGTTGAGTTCATTTACTGAGTAAAGGGGAGTTGAAGTTAAGAATAAGACATCTAGTTGGATTGGTTGAGTCCATTGGGTAAATGGACAGTGGTAGGACAATCATGAGGAAGGTAGTCAAGAAAAGTAAAGTGAATGGATCTAAGACATCAGATGCCCTGGCTATGTTGGGAATGGTTGTTTTCGATGTTGTGAACAAATAAAGGGAGTTATCTTAACATATACCTTATGATATTGGGTGATTATGTTGTGATTATGATCGCCCTGATGCATATATATGTATTAGAGATCATTTTTGTGGAGGAATGATTGCTTATGAAAGTAAATGACATGTATGGGTTCTTAGTCTAGTAGTCCTGATAGATCAATGAGGTCAATATTATGTCGATATGATTTATATTGTGTTTGCACCATTTCTATTTTTATGATATGATAAGTAATGCTGAGGGATACATCAACGGAATAAAAGTAGTGTGATTTGCAACATGCTAGGACAAGCATGGATAGTGAAAAGACACTAGAAGCAAAATTGCCTGATAGAGATAATGTCGTCTCTAAATGTGTAGTACTACTATTGTGTATATGTCATATATATTGTATATGTTGTACCTATGATGTTGTATACATGCGGTGTTGTGTACATGTTATTTATGCAGTGTTGCGTACAGATGGTTTTGTGCTCATGTTGCATATGTGGTGTTGTGTACAAATGGTATTGTGCACATGTTGGATATGCAGTGTTATGTACATATGGTGCTTTGTGCATGTTGCATACGCAATGTTGTGTACATATGGTGTTGCGTGCATAATGTATATGTGGTGTTGTGTGCATGGTTGTACATGCGGTGTTGTGTACTTGTTGTACATGTGGTTTTGTGTGTGGATGTTGTTGTGTACATGTCGTAGATATGGTATTGTGTACATTTGGTTTTGTGTACACTTCGTGTTTGTGGTGTTGTGTACATGTGGTGTTGTGTACACGTATAGGTGGCACTATGTACATGTGATATTGTGTATACGTTGTACACGTTATGTTGCGCACGTGCAACATTGTGTTATTGTGTTACCGAGATTGTGTCGCCGATGTATCATGACATGTATATTTGTTATGTTGTACTCTATGTACTTATATGTATTGTGTTGTACGTCTGTTGTAAGTGTGTATTGTGTTGTGTTGTACACTTGGTGTAAGTGTATGTGTTGTGATTTACACTGGGTGTATGTGTTTGTGATTAAAGAGGAGAGAAGGAATTAGGTGCTTTCCAAGTGTGGAAACTAATCCAGTGTGTGTACAGAAAGGACAAAGGTAGAAGCAAAAGACCAATCAAAGGATAAGTATCAATATTTTATTTCAGTTTTAGTATGCATGTAATTTATAATTTTAATTTATGATGATTACATGTGATATATGATAGTGGTTTATAATGATTTCATGTGATTCATGATTTTGATCTATGATGGTTGTGTTTTGAGCTAACCAAATGTGATATGTTTATACATGATTTAGTTAAAACCTAGTTTGGCTTGTTGTGACATGAAGTGACCATAAGTGCAAGTGTACCTTATTGACAAGCCACCACTAAAGTATGATTTGGATTTATTTCCAATAAGAATTATGTACTTCATACAGGAAAGCATAGAAATTCCCAAACTGGGTGGTTGAAATCAGCTGCAAGAATTAGCAACATCAACAAAAAGAATTGGGACAGGCAGTAGTGTGTTGGAAAAGCACTTTAGGAGCAGGGCTATTGTGGGACACTGGTACCCAACACTGTCCATTGATTTCCATGAACATGCTATGACCCGTATGATGGTTTTGGAGCAAGGATATGCCTTAGTTTTTGGACCTTCCGATGTGAAGAAATTTTGCCAAAGGAGGGGTCACCCTAGGCATTGTGTAGCAAAAGAAATACCCGCGAAACTTGGAAGGTGTGTAACTGCATGGAAGGGAGTGACCAGATTGCTCGAGTGAATTTGTAGTAGAAAAGGAAAGGCTATGGATGGATTTGTAAGAAACCGATCTAGTGATTGTTAATGATGTCCGACCGTGAGGTGGAATGATGCAGGAGCATCCAGCTGTGAGGAGACAGAAGGTGGTTGACTGTCTTATGGAGAGAATAAGAACAAGCAGAGAACACGTGCATAGCTGGACAGGTTATCAAACTTGTCATTTATTTTAATTTTCTTTATTATTTGTTTTATTTCCCAGAAGGTCATTTAGAGACCATGGTAATTGAAAATTGTGCTTTGTTTTAAATTTAGAAATTAGTTAGCAGTAAATTAGCATTTAGTACAAGAAATTGGTACACAGTTGGAATGATTCTGGTAAACAGTTCAACTGAAAGTGGGAGCAGTTACGCTACCCAGATGTAAAAACAGAGGGAGACGGATAATGAAAAAATTCCCCTCGAAGAGAAAGAAACAGAACTATTCCTCTGAATAAAAATAAATTGTTTTTAGAACCACTGCTAAAACAATTTGTCCATTTACTTTACGTTATGTGTGTTAACATACATTGAAACCAGAATACAAAGAGCAAACCATACAGTACGCGAATATATCTGGAGAAAGGAAGCTGTACAAGTAGAGCACGCGCTGCTACAGGTGACTAATTCACACAGAAAGGAAGGCAGACAAACAACTTCGACAAGCATAACCAGGTAACGCAAAAACAATCATTTTGTACCTTTAACAAGACAAGTAATGACTGAAAGTAATGATACAGTAATGTATTAAATTCAATCTATATAAACAAGTGCATAGTTTGAAGTTGTCTAAGCATCATATGCTCGCCGGGGCGAGTCCCTTACAAAACACAACTGTTACAAATAAAGTGGAAGCCGCAAACGGCTAACAGAACCAACAGAAACCCATACGGTTCCATTTGTTACCTACAGAACGGCAAATATCTACAACCCAGCACTAAACGACAGAGTGGAGCAACGGTTGACATAACCCAGGAGACTGCAAAAATATCACAGAAAAGAACTCCCATTCCTAACAAATTTACAAGCGGAATGACGCCGGAAGGACCCTACCCGGTTTGAGGCTTGTGGGTTCGGGTTAGCTCCAGAAACGCAGGAGGATAAAACCCTCGGCGGCCAACCCCGTGCAGCAACCTGCAAGAACGAGTGCAGGCGTATATTAAAACAAAGAAAGACGAGCAAAAATGAATAAGGCAGAAGCAAACAAACAATCTTGAACCGTGGCTCTTACCTGAAGTTGCAGACGCAGCATTGGGAGAACCCACCGATACCCACGACCTGGAGAACAAGGAAAAAAACCTGTTAGAGCCGGGAGAAGACGGAACAACAAAGTCTGGCATAGAACCGGAACCTACCTTCGAGATAAGGTTGAGCGAAGTGGTTTGTTGAAGCTTGGAGCTGGAGAGAACCTGTGACAGAACCCATTACCAGTTAAGATTGCATGCAAAGAAACCATTCGACAGGAACCAAGCAAAGAAACAGCAAACGAAACGCATTGAGGCGTAAGGAACCGACATTATACCGTTCCCATAGGAAATACCAATGCGCAGGCTAGCGAGAGGCCGGGAGGAACGAGAGACTTCAACGAACGAAGGGACTGTGAGCACAAAACCCTCCACAGAGCAGAGCGGGGTTTAACAAAACAACGATGAAATGACTAACGAAAACCAAAGTATAGTGTAACAAAAGGTAGGAGCGACAGCCGGACAGAACCCACAGGTGGAGTTTTCCAACCGGTGCAGCCGGTTACAAACCCTCCGAAAAATCTAGAGGCCTGTACATTGCATTTACGCCAACGTTCAGTCATATTTCTTGCTGCCCAGTTGACACGGCACGCCACGTTGGTGGGCTGGGCCATCAAAAGTGGTATCAGAGCAGGTTGACAGATAGGAGAAATGGAGGGTGGTAGAGGAGGACGAGGAAGAGGAAGAGCGATCCGAAGAATAGCAGAAGAGGGACTCCGCGAGGAGATTCGCGTTTTGAGAGATAGATTAGCAGTGGTAGAAGCTGGGGGAAGGAGAAACCCAGCGGATGATAGTGATGAGGATGTGGCAGCACCCGAAGAGGAGTTTGAAGGGGTGACACCGGAACTCCGGTTATTAAAGTCAGTTTTGCTGTCTAGTCATAAGCCAAAGCATGAGCTACCCACTTATGACGGAAGTCTGTCTGCAGATGTGTTATTAGATTGGTTAAGTGAAGTGAACAAATATTTTGAGTTTGAGGAAACCAGTGAGGACAAGCAGGTGAAGTTCGCCGCCACAAAGCTGAAAGGACATGCGTCCTTGTGGTGGGACAGCGTTCAGGCGGAAAGAAAGAGGCAACACAAACAGCCTATAAAGAAGTGGGCCCGAATGGAGGCAAAACTGAAGGAAAAATTTCTACCAAAAGACTATCAGATTATGTTGTATAGACAGGTGCAGAATTTAAAACAAAGAGGGATGACTGTTAAGGAATTTACAGAAGAATTTTATAAGTTGAACCTACGAGCAGGGTACGTGGAAGATACCCCAGAAAAGACAGCCCGGTTTGTAAATGGGTTGAGGGGGGAAATCCTGGATGAAATCGGTATCCTCTCGCCCGGAACTTTGGACGAAGCTTATCAGTTTGCACTGAAAGCGGAGGAGAAAATTAATAGAAAACAGAACGCCAGGAGAGGAGGCGGAACTGGCAGAGGGAAAGGTAAGGTTTTTGGTAGAGGTAGAAGTGCAGGTTCTAGTGAAGAAGGCAGCAGTTCCAAGTCTGCTGGCACAGCAGAAAAGGACAATAGCACTAGAGGAGGACGACCAGCTCAGCAAGGGCGAGGAAGTGGTCGGGGCAGGGGAACTGTCCAGTGCTATCGTTGCCACAAGTTAGGACACAAGTCGTATGACTTTCCTGAAGGTGAACCGGTAGGCGGAAGAGGAGCTTATATTGCTCAGCCGGAGGATGCTGAGGCAACACCTCAGGAAGTGGAGAATACACCAGAGACGGGTGAAGCTTTGGTGTTAAATAAAGTGCTGTTAAAACCAACAAAGGAAAATGCAGAACCTGACCAGCGAAAAGCTCTATTCCGGACTGTTTGCAAGTCACAAGGTAAGTGCTGCAAACTGATCATTGATAGTGGAAGTACCGACAATCTGGTGGCGGTAGAGATGGTGGAGAAACTGGGATTGAAAAAGTTGAAACATCCCACTCCATATAAGGTGTCATGGCTGCAGAAGGGACACCAACTATTAGTGGATGAACAGTGTGAGGTGGAGTTTCAGATAGGCAGGTATAAAGACAAAATTATCTGCGATGTTATGCCGATGGATGTCTGTCATATTTTGCTAGGACGACCCTGGCAGTTTGACAAAAGTGCAGTTCATGATGGAAAAACAAATTGTTACAAATTTGTCAAAGACGGAATCAAGCACACGCTAGTACCCATCAAGGAGGAAAGTACAGCTGAAACCAGTGGGGTAAAAGCATTGTTGATGGCAGGTAAAGAATTTATAAAGCAGATTGAGGACAGTGATGTGAATTTCGCTGTCATAAGAAGACCAACAGCAGTAATATTACATACACAGATTTCATATTTGCCCGAGGAAATCCAAAAGATGCTGCAGGAGTTTGGGGACATTGTGGTGGATGACCTTCCGGATGAACTTCCACCCAGGAGAGGTATTAGTCACTGCATTGACTTTATACCAGGGGCAAGTCTGCCAAATAAAGCAGCTTATCGGATGAGTCCTAAAGACCATGAAGAAATCAGGAAACAGGTCCAGGAGTTGTTGGACAAAGGATTGATTAGAGAGAGCATGAGCCCCTGTGCAGTACCAACTGTTTTGGCTCCAAAGAAAGGAGGAGAGTGGCGAATGTGCACAGACTCTAGAGCCATTAACAAAATTACGGTTAGGTACAGGTTTCCCTTACCGAGAATGGACGATATGATGGACTGTTTGAGTGGGGCGGCTTATTTCTCGAAAATTGACTTGAAAAGTGGATATCACCAGATCCGAATTCGGGAAGGAGATGAGTGGAAGACAGCTTTCAAGACGAATGAAGGCTTATATGAATGGCTGGTGATGCCATTTGGGTTGAGCAATGCTCCCAGTACGTTCATGCGCTTGATGAATGAGGTACTGAAGGAATTTATTGGGAAATTCGTAATAGTTTACTTGGATGATATTTTGATTTTTAGTAAAACGAAGGAAGAACATTTCAGACATGTTCGTAGTGTGTTGAGGAAACTGCAGCAGAACAAATTGCTGATCAATCTGAAAAAGTGTACTTTTTTTCAGCGGGAGTTAGTGTATTTGGGCTTTGTAATTGCAGAAAACGAATTAAAGATGGACCCAGAAAAGGTGGCAGCTATAGTTAGCTGGCCTTCTCCGGGAAGTTTGTTTGAAGTCCGCAGTTTCCACGGATTAGCAAATTTTTACAGGAAATTCATCAGGAATTTCAGTGAGATCTGCGCACCCATGCTGGATACGATTAAGAAGACAAATCAGCCATTTCACTGGACTGAAGCAGCGGAGAGAGGTTTTCAAATTTTGAAAAAGAAGATTACCGAAAGACCGATATTGAGGTTGCCCGATATCAACAAACCTTTTCAGGTTCGTTTTGATGCCAGTAATACGGCCATTGGGGCAGTACTAAGTCAGGAGGATAGACCAGTCGCATATTTCAGTGAAAAGCTGAACGAGAGTAGACAGAAATACTCAACCTATGACAAAGAATTCTATGCAATTATACAAGCGTTAAAGCATTGGAGGCATTATCTGTTGGGTAATGAATTTGTTTTGTTTACAGATAACTCTGCGTTACAGTACATTATGCAGCAACATAAACTGAACCATAAACATGCAGCATGGGTAGAGTATTTACAGAATTTCACGTTTGTACTAAAACATATTAGTGGGCAAGCAAACAAGGTAGCAGATGCTCTGAGTAGAAGGATTCTACTCTTACAGGAAGGTACGATGCAGGTTTTAGGCTTTGAACACCTGAAAGAGCTGTATCAAACAGATGCCGATTTTAAGGAAGCCTATGAGGCTTGTCAAAACCCTCTGTTAAGAAACAGCAGTCTGTGGTTGGATTATAATTTACAGGAGGGATTGTTGTTTAAGGGAGGACAGCTGTGTATTCCCAACTGCTCTATGCGCGAAAACATTATTCAGGAAAAACATAGTGGAGGTTTGGCTGGACACTTCGGTATAGACAAGACAGTAGCACAGGTACGACATTTTTATTTTTGGCCAAAATTACAGCGGGATGTACAAAGGTACGTGAGTAGGTGCAAGGTTTGCCAACTGGCAAAGGGACACAGTCAGAATACAGGTTTGTATTTACCATTACCCGTTCCGAACCGACCATGGGACTCCGTCAGTTTAGACTTTGTTCTGGGTTTGCCTAAGACACAGCGGGGTTTCGATTCAGTAATGGTTGTGGTAGATCGTTTTTCAAAGATGGCGCACTTTGTACCTTGCAAAAAGACCAGTGATGCTACTTATATAGCACATTTGTTTTTCACTGAGATTGTTCGATTACATGGGCTTCCAAGGTCCATCATTTCCGACAGGGATGTAAAATTCACCGGTCATTTTTGGCGAACCCTGTGGAAAAAGTTGAACACCCAATTACAGTTCAGCTCCGCTTATCACCCGCAGACGGATGGCCAAACTGAAGTAGTAAACAGGAGCTTAGGAAATTTGCTTCGGAGTTTAATAGGCGAGAATGCACGGACGTGGGACCGTGTACTAGCTCAGGCGGAATTCGCATATAACGATTCCCCTAATCGCAGCACCGGTTATAGTCCTTTCCAGATTATGTATGGCATGCATCCACGCGGAGTGCATGAGTTACGGGATTTGGGGAAGCTCGAAAAACGAAGTGCTGATGGGGAAGATTTCGCCCAAGCAATGAGCAATTTACATGAGCAAGTAAAGCTGAAATTACAGGACAGCAGTCAAAAATACAAGCAGCGGGCTGACTCAAAGCGCCGAGAAGTTCAGTTTAACGTTGGGGATGAAGTCCTTGCATATTTACGAAAGGAGCGATTTCCGAAACGGGAGTACAACAAATTGAAGTATAAAAAGATCGGTCCCTGCAAAATCATTCGCAAATTTTCTGCGAATGCTTACGAGCTGCAGTTACCACCAGGGATCGGTATTTCTCCCATTTTTAACGTGGCAGATCTGTTCCCTTATGTCGCTGATTCGAGAGACGATACAGCAGCAAAGCCACCGCGGGACACCAGTTGTGAGAAAAGTTCATGGATGAGGCAGATGCCAGTGGCACAACCCCTTGAGATCGAAAAGATCCTTGACACACAGGTAGCTAGGCGCACACGCAAGAAGGAATATCTGCGGTATTTGGTCAAGTGGAAGAACCGTCCAATAGAGGACAGTTCATGGCTTAACGCAACGCAGATACAGAAAGCAGGCTATTCTGTCGATGATCTCATGGAACGGAGCCATGACTTTTTGCCACCCCGGGAGCCTGATGCAGGAGCATCCAGCTCCGAGGAGACAGAAGGTGGTTGACTGTCTTATGGAGAGAATAAGAACAAGCAGAGAACACGTGCATAGCTGGACAGGTTATCAAACTTGTCATTTATTTTAATTTTCTTTATTATTTGTTTTATTTCCTAGAAGGTCATTTAGAGACCATGGTAATTGAAAACTGTGCTTTGTTTTAAATTTAGAAATTAGTTAGCAGTAAATTAGCATTTAGTACAAGAAACTGGTACACAGTTGGAATGATTCTGGTAAACAGTTCAACTGAAAGTGGGAGCAGTTACGCTACCCAGATGTAAAAACAGAGGGAGACGGATAATGAAAAAATTCCCCTCGAAGAGAAAGAAACAGAACTATTCCTCTGAATAAAAATAAATTGTTTTTAGAACCACTGCTAAAACAATTTGTCCATTTACTTTACGTTATGTGTGTTAACATACATTGAAACCAGAATACAAAGAGCAAACCATACAGTACGCGAACATATCTGGAGAAAGGAAGCTGTACAAATAGAGCACGCGCTGCTACAGGTGACTAATTCACACAGAAAGGAAGGCAGACAAACAACTTCGACAAGCATAACCAGGTAACGCAAAAACAATCATTTTGTACCTTTAACAAGACAAGTAATGACTGAAAGTAATGATACAGTAATGTATTAAATTCAATCTATATAAACAAGTGCATAGTTTGAAGTTGTCTGAGCATCATATGCTCGCCGGGGCGAGTCCCTTACAAAACACAACTGTTACAAATAAAGTGGAAGCCGCAAACGGCTAACAGAACCAACAGAAACCCATACGGTTCCATTTGTTACCTACAGAACGGCAAATATCTACAACCCAGCACTAAACGACAGAGTGGAGCAACGGTTGACATAACCCAGGAGACTGCAAAAATATTACAGAAAAGAACTCCCATTCCTAACAAATTTACAAGCGGAATGACGCCGGAAGGACCCTACCCGGTTTGAGGCTTGTGGGTTCGGGTTAGCTCCAGAAACGCAGGAGGATAAAACCCTCGGCGGCCAACCCCGTGCAGCAACCTGCAAGAACTAGTGCAGGCGTATATTAAAACAAAGAAAGACGAGCAAAAACGAATAAGGCAGAAGCAAACAAACAATCTTGAACCGTGGCTCTTACCTGAAGTTGCAGAGGCAGCATTGGGAGAACCCACCGATACCCACGACCTGGAGAACAAGGAACAAACCTGTTAGAGCCGGGAGAAGACGGAACAACAAAGTCTGGCATAGAACCGGAACCTACCTTCGAGATAAGGTTGAGCGAAGTGGTTTGTTGAAGCTTGGAGCTGGAGAGAACCTGTGACAGAACCCATTACCAGTTAAGATTGCATGCAAAGAAACCATTCGACAAGAACCAAGCAAAGAAACAGCAAACGAAACGCATTGAGGCGTAAGGAACTGACATTATACCGTTCCCATAGGAAATACCAACGCGCAGGCTAGCGAGAGGTCGGGAGGAACGAGAGACTTCAACGAACGAAGGGACTGTGAGCACAAAACCCTCCACAGAGCAGAGCGGGGTTTAACAAAACAACAACGAAATGACTAACGAAAACCAAAGTATAGTGTAACAAAAGGCGGGAGCGATAGCCGGACAGAACCCACAAGTGGAGTTTTCCAACCCGTGCAGCCGGTTACAAACCCTCCGAAAAATCTAGAGGCCTGTACATTGCATTTACGCCAATGTTCAGTCATATTTCTTGCTGCCCAGTTGACACGGCACGCCACGTTGGTGGGTTGGGCCATCATGGAATCACTGGTTTAGGGTTGAAGTGGTTGGACTTTGGAAGCTCTGGTTTGGTGTTCTTCTTTAATTCCATGAAATCCCACATTCATGCTTGGAATATGGTATGGGGTGATTGGATGAATGAAATATTTGGTTCATCCCAATCTATGATCAGGTGGTACATCAAAGTGCCTAACTTGGTTGCCATTTTCATATGTCAATAAGATGTATTTTCTATTGTGACCTATGAGCATATATATTGATTATAACGGTGATATTATGGCTAAGTTGCCATGGTTTATATGTGGGTTATTTATTGGTTGGTTATTTATTGGTTTATACATTGGTTATATCTTGATTATATGATTCTCCGATAGGCAAGTTGGGGTGGATACAGGTTCACTGGGTTTTGTTTTTTTATTTAAAAGATTGGCTGCGATTGAATTTCGAGCATATTTTGGGGTGGATATAGGTTCGCTGAGTTTTGTTTTTTTATTTACGTCGTAAGGCGTTCCCCTCTGAAATCAACTCCCCCAACTGCCTTGCTGTCATAATCCTGACGGTTAGATCATTTTTTAGACGATTGAATGTTTTTCCACCATTCGATGCTACTACTAAATCTTGATTTGCACTATTAACCATAATCCAATTTGAAATTCTTTCAACATAGTTCGGTGGCTCTGTTGTGTGCATCTAACCCTAACCCTGTTCATTATGATTCATTCTCTTGCATTATCGTGGAGGATGAATTTATGGATAACGCACAGATCATGGCTGATGAATTGCTTTGCTTCGGATTCCAGTTAACCACAAACCCTTCCTTATTGCGGATGGGCGGGTAGTCATTTATTTGGTTTTAAAAAATGTGGGTGGAAGTTAACAGGGAAGCAGCTGCAGTATGCGGTGGTGGATTTCTTGTGTTACAGGAAACGGGAAAAGGGAGTGTCAGTGTGTTCTCCGGGGCATGATTTGATAGATGAATGGGGACACCCTGTTCCAAACCCTCCACAGTGGCTCTCCACTTTTGATGGTCAAGGCTTCAAGCCCATTGCCGATTCTATCCATCAGATGGGGCTCAAGTTCGGTATCCACGTCGTGCACATCATCAGTACCAGGTCGTCAAAGCCAACACCCCCATTCTGGGACCTCTGGTTAGTTTCTCTCCCCTCGTTAGTTTCTCTCCCAAAACGAGCACACAGTAGATTGAACTTGCAAGAAAATTTGAGGTGAACCTTATACCTCTGCCTCTTCTGTTCATTTTTATTTTTTATAGAAGGAGGTATATATATCTTCAGTTCATATTTCTAGCCATTCTCAACACCTAATACATGCTTTTGTATATAGGGAATTAAATTGTCATCATGTTTGAACTCAACTATTTGCCTTCGAAGGCCGGCTAAAATGGTTGTTGGGCTGAGGGCCTCCACTGCAAATATTTTTATTGACAATGGCCCTTACAGAGAGTTTATTTTCAAGCACTTTCAAGTGGCTTCTGTGGATGAAGAAAGTGCAGCAGTAGTTCTGGTAAGTTGATCAGTCTATAAAAGAAATTCCCATCTGAAGCCCTGAGTAGGTTATGAATGATGTTTGTTTAAGGTTCTCTTCATGTATTTTGGTCGATTCAGTAGTATCTGCATGCTGAATTTTTAGATTGCCGTTTGGTGAAATGATAAATGTTGCATATACTGATATTTTTGTGGGTATTTGAAGTTTGATAGTCGTTTGTCCAAAATGAGATCCTCGCACATGAAACTAAATTTAAATAGTCAATTTGCAACAGGAGGGTCAGGTCTCCTTCTAACTGAAGCATTAAAACTTCATTTAATTTTGTATGTCCAGAATCCTAACCCAAAATCTCATATTCATAAATGTTGTTTGATTTCTCAAGTTTGCAGATAGTTGATTACATTTTTTTGCATACATCTTGGTTTAGGTGGTCAATTAACGAGAGCATTAAAAATTCATTTAATTTTGTATGTCCAAAATCCTAACCCAAAATCTCATATTCATAAATGTTGTTTGATTTCACAAGTTTGCAGATAGTTGATTACATTTTCTTGCATTCCTCTCAAAGTGATTTCTGATCATCACTATGATTTTTAAAAACTTTCAAACGTTCCTAGTCTTTCACCTGAGTTTGCAAATAGTTGATTACATTTTCTTGCATTCCTCTCAAAGTGATTTATGATCATCACTATGATTTTTAAAAACTTTCAAACATTCTTTCTGGTCTTTCACCTGACATTGGTCATGTAATTCATCTTCTTAGTATGTTGTGTAAATGAATTTACTTTAAGCCATTCATAATTTGAAAGATTTGGGCTTTATGATTTCTCGTCATTTTCATGATTGTTATCAGTTTTTGTTTTCAGTTACATTTTCCAATGTTCCATATTGCATTTTACACTGGTAAAATAAATGCTCCATTGTCACCAAGTAATTGTTACATTTTTCCTTTGTTCTTAAAGTGAAGCCATAAACATGGATAGACGAATGCAACACCCTGTAAATTTGAATTTTTTTTTTCAGTAAGAAAAAAACGCTGGTTATTATTAAGTATAAATAAAAAACCAGTAGCATATGTGCCAGAGCACCCAGGTGTAAATTCGAAGTTGCATACATCATGCAAGCAATATGGTTTCTAACCTTAGGTTTCTGATCATGTTATGATTGTTGTGATATCTTCTGCACTTGTGTGTATTCTGAGTAGGCAGAGTCCCCAGCTTGGGGATGTGGACTATTTTTTATCGTGCGTGAGGGCCTTTGAACTTGAAATGTACGCCTTATATTTTCAATAATAGAGAGGTTTAAGACATTTTCTCTTTACTTTCAGAATTATACAATATTAAACCTGTGAAACTACAGTCAAAATGAACATTAACGAATATATAAAAAATTTAAACATAAAATAATTATAAAATTTTCAAAATCACATTATTAATCATGATTACTGAATTCAAAATTACAATGAAAACATGTCGTCTTTTGCATCCATGTATCCAATAGATCATATTCCTTTTTGGCCTAAAATTTTCAGTGGGGTTGTTCTATGAATCCGTGGAGATGTTCTTTTTTATAGGAGGTATATATATCTTCAGTTCATATTTCTAGCCATTCTCAACACCTAATACATGCTTTTGTATATAGGGAATTAATGTCATCATGTTTGAACTCAACTATTTACCTTTGAAGGCTGGCTAAAATGGTTGTTGGGCTCCACTGCAAATAGTTTTATTGACAATGGCCCTTACAGAGAGTTCATTTTCAAGCATTTTCAAGTGGCTTCTGTGGATGAAGAAAGTGCAGCAGTAGCTCTGGTAAGTTGATCAAAGTTGTTGCCATCTCCCGGTCCTCGTTGTTGCTCTGCCTACCTGGTATCTTGCTGCTGCTCTCTCCCAGATGCCTCGTCTGCGCCAAAGAATGGGGTGCCGAAGAGGCCAGCCCCGGCGCGCGCCTTCCAGTTCGTCCTCTGACTCGCCTTCCCTCTCCAGTGAGTTGTTTACAGGCCGCTACCCCAACACCTGAAGTGGGAGAGGGCGGCTCCATTCCTCTCGCCTCCACACTGGGCCTCCTTCCACGTCTGGCTCTGCAATCTTCTCCTTTAACAGCTCTCTGAATCGCCCTAGAATAACTGCTCATATCTCGGTGGTTTTCCATGAGGTTGATCAGACAGAGGCCTCTGAAACTCATCCGGGAGGCTCGGGGGCAATCTCTGTTCCTTCTTCTTCCCGCCAGCTTGGAAATGAAAATGCGCCTCGGCAGGATTTGAATGTTCAGGTTAGCAGCGCTCAAGATGTGGTGATGGCGCCGGTTGACCCTGGTCCCTCTGATCAGCATGCGGCTCAAGCCAGGGATTTGCAAGATTATGGTTGGTGCCGTATCGAGGAAGAGCCTCCAGATGACTAGTTCGCTCACCCCGGCCTCGTCTTCATGCAGTGCGATCCTTACCACTGGGCAAGTTTGTAATGCAAACAGTTTTGTGGTTTTCTGGTGTTTTTTGGCATTTTTGTTAATTCTGCATTATCAAGAGAGTCTCATCCCGGTCCCCTGCGTGGGTCCTGAAAACCGACTCAACAATGAGCTCACTGCCTACAGTCAGTCTTCTCATCTGCTTTTCTTGACAGTTCTGTCTCTCTTCAGAGCAGAGTTTTGACTTCGGTCACGTTGTAATTGTACCTCTTTACTTTGTTAATAGATTAATCTTATTTAGAAAAAAATAAAAAATAAAAAATAAAAATAAAAAAAATAAAAACAAAAATAAAAATAAAAATAAAAAAAATTGATCAATCTATAAAAGAAATTCCCATCTGAAGCCCTGAGTAGGTTATGAATGATGTTTGTTTAAGGTTCTCTTCATGTATTCTGGTCGATTCGGTAGTATCTGCATGCTGAATTTTGAGATTGGAGTTTGGTGAATTAATAAATGTTGCATATACTGATATTTTTGTGGGTATTTGCAGTTTGATAGTCGTTTGTCCAAACTGAGATCCTCACACACGAAACTAATTTTAAACAGTGAATTTGCAACAAGAGGGTCGGGTCTCCTTCTAACTGTTTGGATATCAATAGGTTATTAGAATATGTTGCACATGCAACAAGATGATGGATCTTAGTGAAAAGAAGTCGCCTTCACTAAGTGGGCCCGCAGGCTATTTTTGGCGCAAAGTCTATTTTTAGACTATGCCTATTTTTAGACATATGGATCATGGTCTATGAGTTGCAGGATGCTATTTATGGATGATTGGTCATATTGGTGAAAATAGATGGACCTCTATTTTTAGACATATGGGCGGAGTCTATTTTTAGACTTCAAGTGTAAAAATAGAACAATCAAATATTATTAGCTCTTAATAATATTTGGACTATAAACATTATATTATCCTCTTGCAGCACTTCAGTTCGAGCTACAGATGTGGCACACGCAACTGCCAGAAGGAAATACGCTTTTCTTATGGGTTAGTTGAGCTATTGCATGATGGACTTCAGTTAGAACTCAAGTGATTGAGTTTGGTGGAGTTGATTGAGGAGTTGATGGAGTTGTGTTCAATTTGACTTAGTTGAACTAGTTGTATTTAGTCTAACTGCCAAATACACTAGTGATGAGTGATGTGAATTAATTATTAATTAATTCACTAATTATTAACTCATAAATCAACTAAAGAATACATCAGTTAACTCAGTGCATGGACAGTGCAGTGGAGACAAGTGTTAGAAGTGGGTGAAAGGGTGAGACTACTATCAGTTGTGACTATAGTTGTGCATGAGATTTGCACAATCATTGATTGAGATTGCCAATGAAGATTGCGCAGTACAAGCCAAGGGAATTCGAACTTGGATCTGATCTATTCTCAACTTGGATTGCGCAGTAGATGCAGGCAAACAGTGGAGATTTGAGACCGTGACTTGTTCAAATCTGAGCTAGTTTGTGTGTAGCATGAGGAGATAGTATGGAGTACTTGTGAGGAGTATTGTACTATGTATTGTTACATGTTCTCTATCATTATAATATACAGACAGTTGGGGGTTTTCAGCTGTATGCTTTCCCCATTACATACTGTGTTGATATGTGCGATTGATGTTTCAAGGTGCACATGCGATTGTTTTTTTAATTCCGCAAATTGATTATCAACATAGAGGAGGTTATGTATTATGCATGCATGATATGACGGCTGGGGCGGATGGCTTTCGCTCCCCCCAGCCGAGTTCGAACCCTACGGAGGTCCCCCTTCGGCGATATGTGACGGCTCTGTCGTATTCTGCTTGGCTTCGGCCTTATTGTATTCTGGCTTCGGCCGTATTCTGACTGGCTTCGGCCATATTGTAATCATGAGGGCTTCGGCCATATATGGATTTTCTCTCTGAAAAAAAAAAAAAAAAAAAAATTGTATTATGCATGCATTCTACAAATAGTGTATAATCAGGATAATCTCTGTGAATAAGTGTTATATTATTCAAAATTTCTACAGGATAAACTTGTAATAATGGAAAGAGAGATAAGGTTTTGGAATTTACTTAATTGTTTTACTTTTAGAATTATACAGTATTAAACCTGTGAAATTACAGTCAAAATGAACATTAACGAATATATAAAAAATTTAAACATAAAATAATTATAAAATTTTCAAAATCACGTTGATAATCATGATTACTGAATTCAAAATTACAACGAAAACAGGTCGTCTTTTGTATCCATGTATTCAATAGATCATATTCCTTTTTGGCCTAAAACTTTCAGTGGGGCTGTTTTATGAATCCGTGGAGGTGTTCCATGAACAATTTTATGATGAGGAATTTGCACCAAGAAAGTGCAATGCATGAGTGTAAGGGGAGAAGATAAAAGCTTGACCATAAGTACATGGAGACAAAGTGCACTTGAAATTAACAATCGTTGCAGATATATTTGTAGCATAAGCATAATATTACAAAGAATACGAAAGAGGATAATAACAGCTATAGGTGATTGTGACCTGATGAGTTAGTTCATGTGGTTAAAGTGCTATGAATTGCAAGTGTGAGGTTGCAGAGCCAAGTCTCTAGGCTCGCTACCTTTGTGAATGTCATGGGTGTCATTCGATGTCTCTGTTGGATTAGTTTGCCAAAATTGCAACTGGCTGGTTAACCTTGGTTACCATCCTCAGAATGAGGGGAAGTGGCCAGTGGTGGGTGTGCATTTCATCAAAATATAGATAATGTCGTTTGTAGTTTGTTCAGTGCCCATTTAAAGAGGTTGGTGGGTGTGCATTTCATCAAAATATAGATAAAGTGGTTTGTAGTTGGTTCAATGCCCATTTAAAGAGGTTGGAACTTGAAATCTAATTCTTTTGGTTCAGATTAGACGTAATCAAGCATAAAAGTTGTAGTAGTAGTAATTTTTACATAATGGTTGATTGGCTGCAACACTGATATATATGTTGTTAAATATTTCCAAATATAATCTAAAAAGTTATCTGCGTTGTTGGTATTGTCATTGTTGTTGTTGTTTATTGCAGGAGTCCATGGTTACTGCTTCACATAAGGAGTCTATTTATAAAATCCTCATGTCCAAAATGCTAGCGGAATCTGAATTAGAAAGTGGATCATCAATGGAATACAAATGGAAGTTTAAGGCAGTTTTGTTTTTCAATAATTTTAGTGCCTACACATTTTGGCATCTGATGCAGAGTGCTTAAGTTTGTACTAGAAAATAGAGAATTGCATATACTGATATTTTTGTGGGTATTTGCAGTTTGATAGTCGTTTGTCCAAACTGAGATCCTCACACACGAAACTAATTTTAAACAATGAATTTGCAACAGGAGGGTCAGGTCTCCTTCTAACTGTTTGGATATCAGTAGGTTATTAGAATAAACTTGTAATAATGGAAAGAGAGATAAGGTTTTGGAATTTACTTAATTGTTTTACTTTCATAATTATACAGTATTAAACCTGTGAAACTACAATCAAAAGGAGGTATATATATCTTCAGTTCATATTTCTAGCCATTCTCAACACCTAATACATGCTTTTGTATATAGGGAATTAAATTGTCATCATGGTCTATGCCTAGACCAATTTCAGTCCTTTCCAAGTAAACAAGAGATAAAGACAGTTTAGAATTGCACTTTTTTTGAACTAAAGTTTGAGCATACAGTATTAATTTGTCTAGCAACTTTTGCAGAACGCTCTCCAGTTCTTCTACTTGGGACTTGTCATCATGGTATCGGGATGGTTTGGTATGTTCCAATCCAATTCACAACTTTTGTTTGTCATGGTTTGGTGTGTGATTATTGGTTTCAATATTTTGCAAGTAAAAACATAATATTTGACAAGGGGTTTTCATACCCGTACTTAGTTAAAGTTCACTTCAATTTTTTATTTATATTTTTGGTTTTATAATTTAAAACAAATACATCAACTGAACACATGGCCTATACCTTCTAGAGTAGTCCATATTTTGTATCATTTTCCTTCCAGCGAACAATCTACAGTGTTGAATAGCTGAAAATACGTTGTTTGTATGGATTTATGCAGAGGTCTCATGTTGGATGCAAACAGGGGAGCGACAATCAGCTCAGTGTTGAATAGCTGAAAATACGTTGTTTGTATGGATTTATGCAGAGGTCTCATGTTGGATGCAAACAGGGGAGCGACAATCAGCTCGCATGAGAATGCAATATTTAAAATCTGTTTTGAGCCAAGATGTTACTTTTTTTGACACGAAGACCAGCACTAGAGAAATTATCAGTTCTATCTCTACAGATATAGTAGTTATACAAGATGCAATTAGTGACAAGGTATATATC
Organism: Pinus tabuliformis; assembly: GCA_031772625.1. Taxonomy (NCBI): domain Eukaryota; kingdom Viridiplantae; phylum Streptophyta; class Pinopsida; order Pinales; family Pinaceae; genus Pinus; species Pinus tabuliformis. The sequence continues at coordinate 307,314,632 of CM062811.1, forward strand.
CTAAATTTGCAGATGAGAATGAGTTTGTATTCTCTTAAAATTATGGCTGTGCATTTTATTTTGTTTTGCATATTGACATTGTGATATAAGAAAAAACTAAAAGTCAAAAAGCTCAAATTGTTTTTTGGTCAAAGGTGTAAGAGTTGTGTACATATGCTCACCAGCATCTTTTTTTTTCCCTTTTCCTTGTTTCCTGTGACTTTGGTAAGTCAACCTGAGGAACTAGTAAATTACAAACCAAGGGTTTTTTAGCTTTTAAAAGCAATAAAGAAAGTTGCCAAAATCGAAATTAGTCATTAGGGCTGGAAATATATACAACATTCTCACTAAGGGTTGCACTTGCGGATGTTTTCTTGGGCATCAGGTACATGACAAAAGTTGACTTGTGCCAAAACTAATTCAATTTGTCTTTCGCTATATTGCATCTAATTTTAGTGTCGTGGGGACAGGGAGATGACAGGACAGATTTCAGGGAAGGCTAGAAGGTACCCCATATTTCTAGAGGACATGCAACTAGGATGGCATAGTTTTACTTGAAAACATATAAAAATAAAAAAACATAGATTCTAGAACCTAGGACGATGATACAACTCAATAAAAATAGCAATTTTCAAATAATAAGTCTAAAAGACTTTGTTTATGTTGATATTGAGGTAATATGTAACAAATTTGGTCCATGCAAGCTTAAGTAGCTCCAACTTAGAATGAGTGTGGAAAATGTATTAATTGGCTTCATCAGTGGTGATGAATTTTAATTTTTTCCCTCTTTTGTACAAGGTATTCATTCATCATTTGCTAGGATTCAACTTAATAATATTATGCATCAAAGGCTCACTATATGCACCAAAACCTAGAACAAAAACGTGAGGATTTACCTACTCAATGATTGCTTCTGTTGCCTTGCAATTAGGTGCATTTGGTGATTGCTCCTGTTGTATGACAATTAGGTGCATCATCAATAATTAATTGAATGACATTACACAACCCAATTTTTGTAATGGTTTTCGGTAAGAGCTACGGAATATTAGCAACAGTGTCACCAAATGTTGAATCATGTGCTGCAAGGAAGACCACGTTATGAATGGACACAATAAGAACATTTATGATTTATCAATGACATGATTTCAACATTTGTCCATTGAGCAGATACAATGGATAATCCATATTCTCTTCAAGCATTTGTACATTGTCTTAGAGCTCTCTAGATTTTGGATTTTTCCTTGCTAAGTAACTTGGTTTTGGCTTTCTCATACCTGGGGCTCATGTAACCTTAAGGGGCATTGTTGATGGCAATAACAATCTCATTTCAATAGGGGGAGTGAAGAACATTGAAATTTGAATGGTATACCACATGAATAGAGAAACCTCACTGCTTTCACATTCGTCTCACCTCTAGCACCATTATTAAGGAAATCTACTATTGTCCCATGCCCTCTAAGCATGGTTGTGGAACAACTTGCACTAGGATATTCGCTGAACAATCTAGATCTGGCACTGGATTGAACCTTTTGTTTCTTATTACCATGCTTTCTTTGTACTTCTTATTACCGTGCTTTCTTTGTGCTTCTTCATCTTCCCAAATGTATTTTGCTCTAACTTGCTTTGGTACTGATTCCGAGGGTTTTAAATCCAACCATATCCCATGGAGATGCCTCCTCCCATGGTATATAAAGCAGTGCAAGATTTTCCCTCATTACATCCATGATTGCATATAAATTTAGTGGTCCAACCTTCTTTGCCAGCTTTACATTTTGTGACAAAACATAAAGCATACGCCACATGAGGAATACTTTTTTCATGTCTTTGATGGATAACCTGCAATAGAATGAGGGAGAACGGAGGGGAAAGAGTATGAGAAGGAACAAATCTACAAACAAACAACACAAAGGAAAAATACAACAGAGAATGGGCTTAGGTCTTTCCAGGCTTCCTCGTCAATCCTTCGGTGAGCTGCAGTCCAGGTATGGGAATCAGTTTTTTGTATCAGAAGAGGGCTATTACTTCATTTTAACTTTTTAAAATGCAGTTGCAAGCTTATGAAGGGAAGATAGGGTCTATAAGTGTTTTTGATACTCCAATTTCTGCATTCTAAATTGTTCTTTCCATGCGAATTCCTTTCAATTTATTTGAGGTAGAAGTCATTGTCACATTGATGCCTCAAATTTGGATATGATAATGACACTTCATTGGAAATCTCACGAGAATGTTCACAAACAACCTTAACTAGCTTTTCGCAAAGAAAATATATATTATGCCACACTTAAAATTAATCAGAAAAAAAATAGTATTCCAGTGTCAAGAAAGCAGGATATTGTAAAATTGTTCATTTTTAGTAGCCTTCTCCTTCTCAATAAATTGTTTCCTTATATAACATGCTTGTAACCTTCTTGTATGGTTGAGACTTTTGTTATGTTGAAGGTTTCAATTGTTCTGTGCCTAGACCAATTTCAGTCCTTTACAAGTAAACAAGAGAAAAAGACAGTTTAGAATTGCACTTTTTCTAAACTAAAGTTTGAGCATACAGTATTAATTTGTCTAGCAACTTTTGCAGCACGCTCTCCAGTTCTTCTACTTGGGACTTGTCATCATGGTATCGGGATGGTTTGGTATGTTCCAATCCAATTCACAACTTTTGTTTGTCATGGTTTGGTGTGTGATTATTGGTTTGAATATTTTGCAAGTAAAAAGAGAATATTAGACAAGGGGTTTTCATACCCGTACTTAGTTAAAGTTCACTTCAATTTTTTATTTATATTTTTGGTTTTATAATTTAAAATAAATACATCAACTGAACACATGGCCTATACCTTCTAGAGTAGTTGATATTTTGTATCATTTTCCTTCCAGCAAACAATCTACAGTGTTGAATAGCTGAAAATAAGTTGTTTGTATGGATTTATGCAGAGGTCTCATGTTGGATGCAAACAGGGGAGCGACAATCAGCTCGCATGAGAATGCAATATTTAAAATCTGTTTTGAGCCAAGATGTTACTTTTTTTGACACGAAGACCAGCACTGGAGAAATTATCAGTTCTATCTCTACAGATATAGTAGTTATACAAGATGCAATTAGTGACAAGGTATATATCCTAAATTTGCAGATGAGAATGAGTTTGTATTCTCTTAAAATTATGGTTGTGCATTTTATTTTGTTTTGCATATTGACATTGTGATATAAGAAAAAACTAAAAGTCAAAAAGCTCAAATTGTTTTTTGGTCAAAGGTGTAAGAGTTGTGTACATATGCTCACCAGAATCTCTTTTTTTTTCCCTTTTCCTTGTTTCCTGTGACTTTGGTAAGTCAACCTAAGGAACTAGTAAATTTACAAACCAAGGGTTTTTTAGTTTTTAAAAGCAATAAAGAAAGTTGCCAAAATCGAAATTAGTCATTAGGGCTGGAAATATATACAACATTCTCACTAAGGGTTGCACTTGCAGATGTTTTCTTGGGCATCAGGTACATGACAAAAGTTGAGTTGTGCCAAAACTAATTCAATTTGTCTTTCGCTATATTGCATCTAATTTTAGTGTCGTGGGGACAGGGAGATGACAGGACAGATTTTGGGGAACACTGGAAGGTACCCCATATTTCTAGAGGATATGCAACTGGGATGGCATAGTTTTACTTGAAAACATATAAAAATAAAAAAACATAGATTCTAGAACCTAGGATGATGATACAACTCAATAAAAATAGCAATTTTCAAATAACAAGTCTAAAAGACTTTGTTTATGTCGATATTGAGGTAATATGTAACAAATTTGGTCCATGCAAGCTTAAGTAGCTCCAACTTAGAATGAGTGTGGAAAATGTATTAATTGGCTTCATCAATGGTGATGAATTTTAATTTTTTCCCTCTTTTGTACAAGGTATTCATTCATCATTTGCTAGGATTCAACTTAATAATATTATGCATCAAAGGCTCACTGTATGCACCAAAACCTAGAACAAAAACGTGAGGATTTACCTACTCAATGATTGCTTCTGCTGCCTTGCAATTAGGTGCATCTGGTGATTGCTCCTGCTGTATGACAATTAGGTGCATCATCAATAATTAATTGAATGACATTACACAACCCAATTTTTGTAATGGTTTTCGGTAAGAGCTACGGAATATTAGCAACAGTCTCACCAAATGTTGAATCATGCGCTGCAAGGAAGACCACGTTATGAATGGACACAATAAAAACATTTATGATTTATCGATGACATGATTTCAACATTTTTCCATTGAGCAGATACAATGGATAATCCTTATTCTCTTCAAGCATTTGTACATTTTCTTAGAGCTCTCTGGACTTTGGATTTTTCCTTGCTAAGTAACTTGGTTTTGGCTTTCTCATACCTGGGGCTCATGTAACCTTAAGGGGCATTGTTGATGGCAATAACAATCTCATTTCAATAGGGGGAGTGAAGAACATTGAAATTTGAGTGGTATACCACATGAATAGAGAAACTTCACTGCTTTCACATTCGTCTCACCTCTACCACCATTATTAAGGAAATCTACTATTGTCCCATGCCCTCTAAGCATGGTTGTGGAACAACTTGCACTAGGATATTCGCTGAACAATCTAGATCTGGCACTGGATTGAACCCTTTGTTTCTTATTACCATGCTTTCTTTGTACTTCTTATTACCGTGCTTTCTTTGTGCTTCTTCATCTTCCCAAATGTGCTCTAACTTGCTTTGGTACTAATTCCGAGGGTTTTAAATCCAACCATATCCCATGGAGATGCCTCCTCCAATGGTATATAAAGCAATGCAATATTTTCCCTCATTACATCCATGATTGCATATAAATTTAGTGGTCCAACCTTCTTTGCCAGCTTTACATTTTGTGACAAAACATAAAGCATACGCCACATGACGAATACTTTTTTCATGTCTTTGATGGAGGGCCTGTAATAGAATGAGGGAGAACGGAGGGGAAAGAGTATGAGAAGGAACAAATCTACAAACAAACAACACAAAGGAAAAATACAACAGAGAATGGGCTTAGGTCTTTCCAGGCTTCCTCGTCAATCCTTCGGTGAGCTACAGTCCAGGTATGGGAATCAATTTTTTGTATTGGAAGAGGGCTATTACTTCATTTTAACTTTTTAAAATGCAGTTGCAGGCTTATGAAGGGAAGATAAGGTCTATAAGTGTTTTTGATACTCCAATTTCTGCATTCTAAATTGTTCTTTCCATGCGAATTCCTTTCATTTTATTTGAGGTAGAAGTCATTGTCACATTGATGCCTCAAATGTGGATATGATAACGACACTTCATTGGAAATCTCACGAGAATGTTCACAAACAACCTTAACTAGCTTTTGGCAAAGGAAATATATATTATGCCACACTTAGAATTAATCAGAAAAAAAAATAGTATTCCAGTGTCAAGAAAGCAGGATATTGTAAAATTGTTCATTTTTAGTAGCCTCTCCTTCTCAATAAATAATTTTTTATTTAATAGTGAACATAAGTGTTTTTGATACTCCAATTTCTGCATTCTAAATTGTTCTTTCCATGCGAATTCCTTTCAGTTTATTTGAGGTAGAAGTCATTGTCACATTGATGCCTCAAATGTGGATATGATAACGACACTTCATTGGAAATCTCACGAGAATGTTCACAAACAACCTTAACTAGCTTTTGGCAAAGGAAATATATATTATGCCACACTTAGAATTAATCAGAAAAAAAATAGTATTCCAGTGTCAAGAAAGCAGGATATTGTAAAATTGTTCATTTTTAGTAGCCTCTCCTTCTCAATAAATAATTTTTTATTTAATAGTGAACATAATGTTTCCTTATATAACATGCTTGTAACCTTCTTGTATGGTTGAGACTTTTATTATGTTGAAGGTTTCAGTTGTTCTATGCCGAGACCAATTTCAGTCCTTTCCAAGTAAACAAGAGAAAAAGGCAATTTAGAATTGCACTTTTTCTGAACTGAAGTTTGAGCATACAGTATTAATTTGTCTAGCAACTTTTGAAGCACGCTCTCCAGTTCTTCTACTTGGGACTTGTCATCATGGTATCGGGATGGTTTGGTATGTTCCAATCCAATTCACAACTTTTGTTTGTCATGGATTGGTGTGTGATTATTGATTTGAATATTTTGCAAGTAAAAACAGAATATTAGACAAGGGGTTTTCATGCCCGTACTTAGTTAAAGTTCACTTCAATTTTTTATTTATATTTTTGGTTTTATAATTTAAAATAAATACATCAACTGAACACATGGCCTATAATTTCTAGAGTAGTTCATATTTTGTATCATTTTCCTTCCAGCAAACAATCTACAGTGTTGAATAGCTAAAAATAAGTTGTTTGTATGGATTTATGCAGAGGTCTCATGTTGGATGCAAACAAGGGAGCGACAATCAGCTCACATGAGAATGCAATATTTAAAATCTGTTTTGAGCCAAGATGTTACCTTTTTTGACACGAAAACCAGCACTGGAGAAATTATCAGTTCTATCTCTACAGATATAGTAGTTATACAAGATGCAATTAGTGACAACGTATATATCTTAAATTTGCACATGATAATGAGTTTGTATTCTCTTAAAATTATGGCTATGCATTTTATTTTGTTTTGCATATTGACATTGTGATATAAGAAAAAACTAAAAGTCAAAAAGCTCAAATTGTTTTTTGGTCAAAGGTGTAAGAGTTGTGTACATATGCTCACCAACATCTTTTTTTTTCCCTTTTCCTTGTTTCTTGTGACTTTGGTAAGTCAACCTGAGGAACTAGTAAATTACAAACCAAGGGTTTTTTAGCTTTTAAAAGCAATAAAGAAAGTTGCCAAAATCGAAATTAGTCATTAGGGCTGGAAATATATACAACATTCTCCCTAAGGGTTGAACTTGCGGATGTTTTCTTGGGCATCAGGTACATGACAAAAGTTGACTTGTGCCAAAACTAATTCAATTTGTCTTTCATTATATTGCATCTAATTTTAGTGTCGTGGGGACAGGGAGATGACAGGACAGATTTCCAGGAAGGCTAGAAGGTACCCCATATTTCTAGAGGACATGCAACTAGGATGGCATAGTTTTACTTGAAAACATATAAAAATAAAAATAAAAACATAGATTCTAGAACCTAGGACGATGATACAACTCAATAAAAATAGCAATTTTCAAATAATAAGTCTAAAAGACTTTGTTTATGTTGATATTAAGGTAATATGTAACAAATTTGGTCCATGTAAGCTTAAGTAGCTCCAACTTAGAATGTGTGTGGAAAATGTATTAATTGGCTTCATCAGTGATGATTAATTTTAATTTCTTCCCTCTTTTGTACAAGGTATTCATACATCATTTGCTAGGATTCAACTTAATAATATCATGCATCAAAGGTTGACTGTATGCACCAAAACCTAGAACAAAAACGTGAGGATTTACCTACTCAATGATTGCTTCTGTTGCCTTGCAATTAGGTGCATCTGGTGATTGCTCCTGATGTATGACAATTAGGTGCAAATACAATGGATAATCCATATTCTCTTCAAGCATTTGTACATTGTCTTAGAGCTCTCTGGATTTTGGATTTTTCCTTGCTAAGTAACTTGGTTTTGGCTTTCTCACACCTGGGGCTCATGTAACCTTGAGGGGCAGTGTTGATGGCAATAACAATCTCATTTCAATAGGGGGAGTGAAGAACATTGAAATTTGAATGGTATACCACATGAATAGAGAAGCTTCACTGCTTTCACATTCATCTCACCCCTAGCACCATTATTGTGGACATTATCGTCTCGTCTAATTTTCATGGGTTTGGATGTGCCAGAGGATGTGTGCTGGTATCGTCGCGCTAGTTCAAGTATTCGTGGGACAAGAGAACAATGGATTCCATTACCATCGCGGTGAAAACTCTCGGGTCTGCATTTATTGTTTTTCCCTCAATTCCTTGTTATTGTCATTTTGTGTTCCTCAAAGGAACGTGTTTGGTTCTCATGCAAACTATTTTTCTGTGGCTGTTTAGGGTATCCACAATGGAATGGAATTCACCAAACTATACCAACGGAACCAAGAGCAACTTCTCTTCAAGTGTGCTATGTATCTATAGGTATGGATTATCAACCCTTGTCTCAGAAAAATAACTCCCCTATTTACTTTTTTTCATTTATGCTACCTATAGCCATGGTGTAAGCCTCGATTGGTTGTGGCTCTGTGACCTCAACCAGTTCACTTGGTTTATCAGTGGGTATTTCAGGGCACCATTGATGGTCGCTACAATGCTAATGCTTTCCCTCGTACATTTAATTAGGAGTGTTATGCATATCTCGGTGCCTGCTACGACCAAGTGTCATAGTTTCTTAGTCTACGTATCCTCATTCTGGTGTGTGCCTGGCCTTACAGGTGGAATCAGGTGGCTCAAATTTCTGGTGCATTCAGTCTTTCGTGATTAAACCCATCTCCAGTGTCTCATGGCAACTCAAGCTCAAGCCTTAGCAAGCAACCATCAAGAGCATTTTGAGTCTTTCTCCACTCCCAATTAAAATGCCACTCAGTGTCTATTGCGTTATCTCTTTTAAGTCATTCTCTTTCCTCTCCATTTTCAGTTACAAGCCCACCTTCAATTGCATAAAACACTCATACTCTGTCAGTCAATGTACACCCAATTCAATAACCCACAACTTCAACCCCTTTCAGATCACCTTCAAAAACCTGGGTATTTCTCAGTTGATATATGCACAGCACAAAAACAACATTCTCAAGGATGTGGGTAAGCAAACTTTGTCAATGGCATCCGTGCCCTTGTTCACCTTTCTGATTCAACAAGTGCAGTTGACACCATCTTTAGCAATTACCCAAATCCTGAACTCAGACTTTCAATCCAACATGGCCTCAAAAGAGCCAGAAGCAATAAAAGTCCCAGACCTTCAGCTACCCAACAACTTCACCAATGTTATTGACATAGCCAGGGTCTTATCTCCAACCCAAGCAGTGAAGATTTCACAAGAGTTGCAGGCTTTGGAAGACAAGTCAGAGTGGAAAATGAGAATCCTTACAAGGTCTGGGCCATCCCCATCTCCTTCAGATAAATCCTTCAGGGACCTATGGCGCCCTGATGACAGGACTGTGATTATAGTAGAGGACATCTCTTCCCCAAACATCTTGAATTTTGGCACAGGATTAACAGTGGGTTCTAGGCTTCCTCGTCAATTCTTCGGTGAGCTGCAGTCCAAGTATGGGAATCAGTTTTTTGTATCAGAAGAGGGCTATCAGGCAGCCCTTTTGAATACAATTGATGCCATCAAGCAATGCATTGTTAGGGAAGAGGGATGCAATAACGTGCCTAGTTTGACAAATGACGTGTACTTTTTAACTCTTGCGACGTCCATTGCTGGGGGTTGTGTGTTTGGGTTTGCTGCTCGGCTTAGCCCTCAGGGCAGAGTGGAGGGTTCATGGCAGTGGGTTGTTCTTCTTTCTCTAACTCTGATATAAAAGTCTGGGAATTTTTTATTTTGCAGAAGTTCAGGGCTCAAATGCAACTCATGTTTATTAGTACCCTTAGGAGGGTTCTCGGCCAGATTTCTTAACGCTTGGGATTTTTGTACCCACGTTTTGTTTAATTAATTAAGTTATTATGTTTTGGATACCAATCAATATTGAAATCTTTCAAATTGTTTAATTAATAAGTTATCATGTTTGGATACCAATCAATGATTTCTTAACGCTTGGGATTTGTGTAAAATAAATCTTTTATTGCAGGCATTATTGGAATAAAGAAAATAATTATTTTTGCATGAGGTGCCAAGTGTCACTATTGAAAATTTCTATAAAAGAGGGAGAAAGTTAGTGAGAAAGGGACTTTTTGAACACCCTACTATTGGATTAATATCCTAATGACGTTGTGTACTTAGAGTAACTATCAATATTTGTGGTGATTTTAGTAAAAATGGAGGTCATGTTCCTCTGTTCATCTCCTCAATGGGTATTGAATTCCTATCTTCATCATAATGTTTGTAAGATTTATTTCTTTCTTTCGTAGGCTTTGGCATCCTACTTTTGTAAGATTTATTTCTTTCTTTTGTAGGCTTTTGCTTTTAATTCCTGCCTTTCTGAGCTACGGTGCTTTAAAGGAAACTAGTCTTAGCCTTTTTCTCGATCTAGGTGGTTTGTAAGGAATAAAAATAAGATGTGACATACTCTAGTAGATGTTGTTACCTTTTTCTCCAGCTAGGCATATTTATATTTGTTCCTTGATGTTATTGCATCTAGGGTTAAATTAGAAAAGAACTTACTAATCTCTAAAATTTTAAATGCATACAATTAAGGTTGTGAAAGCATACACTTGATTCTTCTTTACCTTCACTATGTTAAGACAATTTAAGTACATATAGGTTATAGTTTTAATGTTATAGTTAACGTGTTAGGTATTGAAGTTTATGTCTTGTAACATTTTAGGAGTTACAATGTGTTTATGATGAGAGTGTACTAGGGGTCATAATTTTTAGAATTCATTGTGTTAAAAATCATATTGCATTATGGTTTACTTAATAATAGAGTTATTCCCTTAAGGATTATAAGGTAATAAATGCCATTTTTTCTCAATGGTAATAGTGGTTAGAAGTTGCATTGTGGTGATTTTAGTAAAAATGGAGGTCATGTTCCTCTGTTCATCTCCTCAATGGGTATTGAATTCCTATCTTCATCATAATGTTTGTAAGATTTATTTCTTTCTTTCGTAGGCTTTGGCATCCTACTTTTGTAAGATTTATTTCTTTCTTTTGTAGGCTTTTGCTTTTAATTCCTGCCTTTCTGAGCTACGGTGCTTTAAAGGAAACTAATCTTAGCCTTTTTCTCGATCTAGGTGGTTTGTAAGGAATAAAAATAAGATGTGACATACTCTAGTCGATGTTGTTACCTTTTTCTCCAGCTAGGCATATTTATATTTGTTCCTTGATGTTATTGCATCTGGGGTTAAATTAGAAAAGAAATTACTAATCTCTAAAATTTTAAATGCATACAATTAAGGTTGTGAAAGCATACACTTGATTCTTCTTTACCTTCACTATGTTAAGACAATTTAAGTACATATAGGTTATAGTTTTAATGTTATAGTTAATGTGTTAGGTATTGAAGTTTATGTCTTGTAACATTTTAGGAGTTACAATGTGTTTATGATGAGAGTGTACTAGGGGTCATAATTTTTAGAATTCATTGTGTTAAAAATCATATTGCGTTATGGTTTACTTAATAATAGAGTTATTCCCTTAAGGATTATAAGGTAATAAATGCCATTTTTTCTTAATGGTAATAGTGGTTAGAAGTTGCATTTTGGAAGGGTTTGCAATTCTCCGAGTGATCAAAGTATATGATGGTTTATATGGGATATGGGACATATAAGTATTTTGACTTTCATAATGGTTTTTGGTTAAGACACATATTGTATTTGATATTATAGTGACCATAGTGGTGAAAGGTTACATTAAGAAAGGGAAACAATTAGTGGGGCTAATATATAGTGCAATATACATGAATATCTAATAATAAATTCATTATAAGTGTTTTTATTCTTTACGAAAATATTTTTTTGTTGTGTTTGCGTTCTTCAATTTACACCTTACAGCGTTTCCTTTGCAATATCTGGTGCAAATGCTAGTTAAAAGGATGGCTAAGATTGAATTTCAAGCAAATATACTTGGAATATGCTTCGTCTTAGAGCTCAATTCGCTACGGGGATGAAAAGGAGTGTGAAACTTTATATCAAAAAGAGACTGAAAGGTTGGAATTAAAATTGAAAGAAAGTGAAAAGAATTGCAAATCTTATTGAAATACTTGGGACTGCCGAGTGTTGGTGGGCATCCTCGCTCAATATTAAATAGAAGGAATAATATATACTGAACAAAAAGGAATTGGTATTTAAAAGGATCGATACATAATTAAACGAATAAAATAATTTATCTGCGTGTCAATGGAAAATTATATAGTTATTAATTAATTAATAATAATAAACATAAAATTATTTATTAAAATTAAAATAAAAACGAATGAATGGATTGGTTTAAAAATCCGATAATAAATTATTTAATAATAATAACATAAAAAATAATTATTAAACCAAAAAACAAAATCGGAACCGTTTAAAAAAACATATAATAATTAGCTAATAATAGTAAACAAAAAAATTTATTTATAAAAAATAAAAATGAAAAAATAATTAATGGAACGTTTAGTAAAATATTCTTAAATAATTAATGCCGCATTTATTAAAAAAATGAAAATAAATTTTAAGAACTAATTCTGAAAAATATATTTATGAAATTCCAATAATAAAAAATTGCAACATATATAAATTTAAAAACATACTTATTAATGGGAAAAAAATATTTTTGAAAACTTTCAATTTTTTAAGAAAAATATAAGCACATACGATAAAATACAAGGAAAAGGGGGGCGTTTGGGCAAGATGGCGTTGCCCGACAGATGGAGGTGTCGACATGGAGAGGTGGCCTGGCCGCGTAAGAAGACGTTTCGGGGAGGCATCTGCAGGGTCTCAGGGTTGGCCGAAGGAGGGAAGGTGAAACCGACGACGATTGAGGTGCCCGGAGGCTATATTGTTGTCGTGCAGTGGCGGAACTAGATGTTGATGGATGTTTTGGTTGCTCGATCAAGTGGGCTTAGTGGTGTGTTGTTTGTTTCTTGATTTCTATGAGTTAAAGGCCTGCACGACGTTGTTGAGGTGGCTACAACTGCATTAGCTCGGGTTTAGGGGATTTGCTTTTGGGAGGTCAGCCACGTTAAACATTGGAATTCCTTTTTTTTTGCATCGTTTTTCGTGGGTTATTTTTTTAATATAGTCTGCATAGACACTGTGAGAATGAACTTAATGCATAGGAAAAAAAATAGAAGGGAATATAATTTATATGAATACTGCATTCAACGAGAAGTAAGAAATAGGAACAAGTTTTTCATACTCTGCATAGAGACTGTCACAATTAACTAAATGCATCGGAAATGAAGAAATAGAGGGGAATATCATATATATGAATACACACACATTCAGCGAGAACTGAGATATAGAAAATATTTACAAGTAGCACTGAGCGGAAATTCTCTTAGAGGGGCAAGTAAGAAACAGTGAATAAGAACAAAAGTGTTATATGTGGACATAGTGTTCAAGAAGAAGAAAATTGCAGATAGTCTTTAAAATACACATAAATTAAACGTTTTTCGTTCTCGTTGCCTGTTTAAGTCAGGAGTCCTACTCTAAAGAGAGAATCACAACTGTGAATGTTGAATCCTCAATTTCGCTGAGAATCGTTACGTGCGGGAGCAAGAAGGGAAAAGTGTGCCCAACACACGGAAGCGGATGCCTTGAGGTAGTAGTGGCTTCACAACCAGGAACCGTCCTGCAGAGAACTATTAAAAAAATGAAATTTTATTCAAATGGTTAACAAAATTTAAAGCACTGAAAAAATTTCACTGATTTTATTTTTAAAAGATACGACATTTCGCTTAAGTATATATTTATTTTTTAAAAAAAAATATATATATATATATAATCATGTTAATGATGTTGAATATTTAATGGCAATAATGTTAATAGTGTTCGTATGGTGTAAGCCTATTAATAAGGCTGAGGCTGTGTATGCTAACGTCGTTAAAGCAGTGTACGAAACTAGTAGAGCAGTAAAATAAAAACCAATAAGGCCATTGAAGCAGTGTACGAAACTAGTAGAGCAGGAAAACAAAAACCAATAAGGCCATTGAAGCAGTGTACGAAACCACTAAACAAGGGAGATTATAACAGTAACTTGAAAAAAAAAATTGCATGGCCAGATCAAAACCATGTTAAAACATAGTGTCAAAGCTCTAAAACCATGTTAAAAGAGGTTAAAAAAAATAGAAAATAAACTGAGACTAAAATTAAACTAGCATTTGCACCTTATGTTGCAAAGGAAACGCCATAAGGCATAGAGTGGGGAAGAATAGCGACATGTGAATGGGCATTGTTGAAAGCAAGGGTGGACGATAATGTGTATTCTGAAAATGGATATTTTGTTATGGTCAACCTAATGCATTCATTAATTAAATGACAACGAAAAAGTTTCAGGCCCAGGCTGAACCAACAGAAATCTTTTCTACAACACTGAAATTGCCCAAATGATTATTCAATCAATGGAAATAACCGTTTCCCTCCTCTGATACCTAAAATACATTGTAGGAGACCAATTTTTCAAGTAACTTAATATAACTAGCAATTGCCCCAAAAAGTGCAAAGAGAGGCCAATTACAGACAAGTTTTTTTATGTATAAAGTGTTGAGAATGGAGGATCTCGGATTAGACTTTAGTTGGACTCCATTGGTTTGGAAGATGTATCATGTGTTACCATTTGTGCATATTATGGGCATAAAGTTTGTTATGATGATGGAGATTATTTTCAACCAGTTGTGGGTTGGCAACAACTTTTGTGAATGCCTTGGGTAAGATTCCATCTTCTGGATAATGGAAATTCCGGTGTCCATTTAGTCTATACTAGAGTACAATGATTGTTGGCAAAGCTAAAGAAACTGTCATCAATGTATAGAGCCAACATAACTCATAGTCATCAGTTTTTATCCATACAGGGCTATGATTATAGGTACCAACCATTTGAGCGGGCAGCCGGTGTATTTGCTAAATAGGGATCATGTTATCCTCGTGGAGTTATTGGTTGTGCTTAGAAAATATAAAGTAGGATTGAGCATCGACTATCTGGCTGGATGGATTTTGATAAGTGCTGGCCAATTTTATCTATTGTGTAATCATCCAAAACAGAAAGGCTAACCCAAGTGGATGCTTCAGTGGAAATTGTGTGGCCCTTGCATTATCTAGGTCCTATAGAAGCAAATAACAAAATTAGCATCAAGTACAATCCATCTCTAAACCGAAAAAACATCAACAAACAAGGGAGTACAATCCATCTCTAAACCGAAAAAACATCAACAAACAAGGGAGTACAATCCATCTCTAAACCGAAAAAACATCAACAAACAAGGGAGTACAATCCAACTCTAAACCGAAAAAACATCAACAAACAGGGTCCAAATGACCGTTAGCATCAAAAAAAAAAAATCATGTTACAACAAATACCTACATATAATCAAAATCATTGTCTATATTAGGATCTCCATCATCAATATCACCCTCTAAGCATTAAAATAAGATAGAAAAAAAAGTAGCATCTCAAGTCAAGATTTTGTTTCAGTGATGGGTACATTTTTAGTAGGGTTCTGAGAGAAGAGTTCATCAACCAATGTCACTAACATTAAGGTACATAGAGAGCTTAGTGTTCTTGATTAATTACTAGTTCATACCCTCATACATAACAAAATCCAACGGAAATGTGGCAATCCCCACAATCTTGAAATCCTGAAAAAGGTTGTCAAGTCTACTAAATTTTGAGTGAGATCTAAAATTTTACTTTCTCCATATGAAATTCAATGAGGTCAGAACTACTCTCAAACATCCAAAGTCATTTCATGGTAATGTTATGAATTGCATAAGCAATACTAAAGCCATAGGCTTGAATATTAGGCTACCCCACTCAAAAAATTCTTGTTTTTTTCTAAAAAATAATTACGTTTGGAACATCTTTAATCAAATTGTGCAGAATTGGCCAGTTTGGTACCTAACCAGCTAGTGCAATACCAAACTGGCCATTTCCGGTTCCAGACCTCGAACCAGACCCGTTTGGGTGTCAAAAAGATCGAACCGGTTGATTTCACCAGTTTCGGTCTGGTTCCAATAACACTGGTTCTATGTTATTCAAGATTTTTGAGCAATACCCTGTAGTTATCATGCATGCATATTTATGACAACTACTATACTTTTTCTTACCTTTGTCATTTCCCTGATTTAACGGTTGCTCTAAGTTACTAATAGAGACGGTTCTAAAATATAAGGCTTCAAGAACCTTGCTTTAGTTGGTGGAGGCTTAGTACATTTTCTTCTGAAGCTTTGGCCTCAAACTCGAGAGCTACTTGTAAAGCATTCTCCAAAGAATTTATACTAAGCAGGTCTATTTTTCTTTGGATATTTTGGTTGAGAGTCGAGGAACTTCCAAGTTCATCACCATGGACTTGAAGCCATCAAAAATATTGTTTGATGCCTTTGACCAAGTACTTGCCTTACGTGAATCCATTGCTTCATGATTTCCTCTGCTCTCCCCTTCAAGTATAACCTATCTTGCATTTCTTGCTTGAAGCTTATCAAAGTTTGTGTAGGAGGTGAATTTGAGTTGACTAAGTCTCGTACAAGAGCCCACCGCCATGTTAAGGGTTGGTCGCTCCATACTGACTTCTTTTAGCATCAACTTCTGTGCATCATTTAGTTGTTATATTTGAAAGAAGGCTTCTCGTACAAGAGCCCACCACCATGTTAAGGGTTGGTCGCTCCATACGGACTTCTATTAGCATCAACTTCTGTGCATCATCCAGTTGTTACATTTGAAAGAAGGCTTCTAGGCTTTGCAGTGAAGCATCCAGCACTTATATTTTAGGATTGAAAGCTTGATATATAGTTCATATATCAGTGATGTTATTGTCCCATAATACCGTAAGACTGAAAGATTCATATCTGGTTTGAATTTCGATGATAGTGCTGGCCTCACATTCTGCTGGACTCCACATTTTCTGAAAGGCCGGGAACATATTTTGCATTTTAGATGCAATTGTTGGTTGTCAAATATGTCTTATACATTATTTTTATTGGACTTCATGCCTGCAGAGATATTTACTCTTGGCTACTTCCCCAGCCATGATAGAGAAAAGGAGCCCAAACACTTGTGAGGCTTCTTCCTCTGCATAGGTGGTGTGTCAAAATGGGTGATCTTTTTGGCAGACATTTGAGTAACGGTCTTCCGCCAATATAAGATTCCGGTATGCAAGTATAGTTTCAACATAGAATTGCCTACATGAACTTAGACCTGAACATTGCCGGAGAATAGAGACTTCAAAGCTAGTTCTTCAAGCGCATGTAATATAGATTCATTTAGAAAAAGGATGCGTGAAGACAATTGTAATGTTGATGATAGACTTTGATCACCGTATTGAGGAACTAACATTGTGCCCGAGCCCTACTGGCTTGAGAGTTTTGACAGGGTTTGTGTCTGACTAATATAGTCAATGAAGGTGAGTATTGAATAGGTTCTGATTGGACCACAAAACCATGATGAGTCTCAATGATTCCTCAGCAAGGCATCAACCAAAACAATGCAGGAATTACACAAGCCTTTCGGGATGCTCTCTAAAGAAACATGAAACTTCTCATTGTGTTCAACAACGTTTCTATTGAAGGTCAAGTTGGCTCATGTAAAGCAAGGGAATTTTTGCATCTTCAACAACTTCACATTGTCAAAGACAGTCGTATTCTCTTGTCCAATGTAAGAAGAGAAAGAACACTTACAATGCAATATATTCATAAAAACATACTAAGAAATGATAGTTATCAAGATAGAATCTGAATTCAAATGTGGATACCATACAATACAGAAAACAATTGGCCCACAAAACTACAGTTCAGAAAATTCAGGAGTATACATATTATTAAAGCAAAAACATGCACTTCTTCAAATTTATTGAAAAAAAATAGGTATGTGGATAGTCCAGACTAATTTTATCAAAAATTTTAATGATTGGATAACATAAACCCCTACAAAAATGCTCAAAGGTCCATTGAGCCTTCTGATGCAATCCCTTCAAGAAATGTATTTCCTTATCATACACTATAAACTGTACGAAACCCAGCAAAAACTAGAGTCGCAGGTCTTCTCTAAATAACATTAGATTTATTATTGAGATTATTACAAGTTTGATTTTAAAAAGTTGATAGTTAGCACATTAGATTTATTATTGAGATTATTACAAGTTTGATTTAAAAAAGTTGATAGCCATCACACTATTTTCTTGTGCTTGGTGGGCGTATGTATTTGTTTGCGTGTGTTGTGATTCTACTTTTGATAATGCAGGTCATGTAACCTGTTCTAGGTGTTCTGGAAGTAAGAAGGATATGCACAGACATTAGGTACACCCTTTCAAGTTGAAAAATAAAAATTAAATAAGCACATAGCAAACAGAGAATATATGACTAAATACCTAGTGGAAGCTACTTATTTAGTATGTTGGCTCGGTTGGCATGCTTCATTTGAGTGTAACTTTGTTTATGAAGGTCTAAGCAGGCCTTTAAGGTGCAGGCAACAGTGTCCCAACTACAAATGCAGTCTCCTCGAGACTTCACACATGAACAGAATAGACAAACCTCTCTAGGCATCAGCAGCAACATAGTCTCCTGAAATCTCCCATGGCTAGCTCCTAAACGAGGGAGTAGTGACAGGCATTGGCGGGACAAGGAGAAGAAATGGGCAAATAACATATTCATTGGTGGCTTGAAAGTTAAAATGCATTTTCTTAAGAATTCTTTAGGGTTTCTTGGGAAGATGATTTTTTTGGGTTAAAATTGGATTTGGTTTGGTTCAGTTTTGGACAAACAACAGATAGACTATACGAATCCCAACTGAACCGAATTATTTGGTTGTACCAAAATTCTTCCAGATTTTCGAATGTTTTCCTCTATTCAGCCGAACTTTTTTACCATGTAAAAGATAGTTGCTTATTAGATAGAATTGCAATCAATCGAAAGCAAGAATAAACAACTAAGCACAACAAAACAACCACAACTCTAAAAGAGTTTAAGCAAACTATACTACAACAACAGAAATTAATAAAACATAGCATTTATTACATGAATCTAAAAAACATTACATATTTCAACAATAATTTAGAAAAAGGCATCACTCAACATCAATCTCAAACAACATAAAATGCCATGTTTCACCAACTGCATGATAACTTGCAGTGGAATAGCGTTACTTAGAGAAAAGGAATCCTTTTGGAACATTATATACCATTTTTTAGCAGAATGGTTGAGACAAAAAAACACCCTTGAACTTTAGATGTCAAGAAAATACAGCCTATATTTCTAACACATTGTTGATTTCATACCTGCCAACAATCCATGATGTTGCTACTGTTAAAAGACAATCCTTGGTTGACTAGGTTATTGCAGTTGTGTTTTAAAGTGCCTATAATGGCACACTACATAGAGAATTTGAAATAATTTACAAAAATGTTCACTTTGAGGCTTTTCTGCATATGTTTCTGGCAATCCCAAAAGGAAACTTTCGAATCTTATAAAAAAATAAATGGGGAAACCAACAAGCAAAGAAAATATCATTATTTATTTTCACGGAAGGCCTCTTCTACGCTTGTAATCATTCACAGTTAATGTCAGACTCTGCCTCCTTCCATCATTGCTAGGAACTTGCACTCCACAAGTTGACTCAATCTTCTGCTTTCTAGCCATAAAAGCTAAAGGGGCCCCTTGAGCACCCCCATACTTCTGCAGTCCAGCAAGTGAAATTGGAAGTTCAAAATCATGCAAAGAATACACCTTTGCATCTTCTGATACAGGAGCATCAGTGTCGACAAGCTTTCCATCATCCTCAGCAGTTTCTATTGCTATGGCTTCCTCTACTTTGGCTGCATCTGCCTCTTTGTTCGCATCAGTGTTGTCTTCAGCAACCTTCGCCTTTGTATCATAATAATTTTGAGATTGAGTCCAACGCCGAGTGAAAGGATCATACCCTGCTTCACCTGCTTTAAGATTAAGGTTTAGAGGCTTGATCTCAGAAGCGTTCTTGAAATTTTCAGCCTTGTTTTTCTTATTCATTTCTGCTAGCATCAAGGCTTTTGCATCCTTGCTTTTGCTTTGAAGAGAAAGGACTTCTAGTTCCTTCAATCTCACTTTAATTCTCTCAACTTCTGAATAATCATGCCTGCTCTCCGCCAGCGCCATCTCTCTTCTAACCCTGTCCTTTTCAGCAACCACATTCGATGGCCTTTTGGAAGCCAACTTCTTTTCCTACAACATTTGTTTTACAGTTTCTGCAGAATACACAAATTGATTTATCTTTTTTAGCGCATTTATTTTTTCCTCAACTTTTGCTTGACTAATCATCCGATTTTCGAATGTTTTCCTATATTCAGCCGAAGTTCCAGTGATGCGGGGGAGCGCCCCCCCCCCCCTTCGAACCCGCTCCCGAAGCGCGCTCCGGGCGGGAGCGGGTCGGGAGCGCGCTCCCCAAATCGCTCCCGGACGGGAGCGATTTTCGGGAGCGCGCTCCCCAAATCGCTCCCGGACGGGAGCGATTTTCGGGAGCGCGCTCCCGTAAAAAAATTTGCGCTCCCTGGTCTGTGAGGGAGCGAATTTTAAAATTCCGGGAGCGGTTCGGCGGAAAAAAATTCCGCGGACCCGAAAAAAACAAAAAAATTAACTAATTTTTTTGGGTTTATAAGCCCAATGGGCCAAAACAAAATCATTTCAATGAGATTGAGCTTGAGTTTGAGAGCAAAGGAGCAAGGAGCAAGAGCTGAGGAGCAAGGAGCCAGAGCTGAGGAGCGAGGAGCAAGTGCCAAGGAGCGAGGAGCAAGCTTGCAGAGGTAAGTAACTTAATCATTTAGTTAGTTTAGTTGGTTAGGTAGTTAGTTTGTTTAGTTTAATTTACCTGTTTGAGTTTAAAGATCATTAATTTAAATTAAATTAATAAATTAAATGAATTAATCCCAATAAACTAAATTAATTTGCAGATTCAAGACTCAAACCCTACAAACATCAAACACGATGGACCTGGGGATTTTTATTGGCATTTTCCTCTTCCTGGTCCCTTTTCTGGTTATTATGGTGGTGGAGAGTAGGAAACGGAGGTGGCCTGAAACTGAAGAGGTGGATGAAGAAGCCGGAGGAAGTCAAATAGGTGAAAACCCCAGTGAGGAGGATGTGGAGGGTGAACATGAGGGTCAAAAAACTAAACAAGACCAAACTCCATTGTGGAAATATGTTCACAGGCCTGAAACAGGGAGAGGGGGTGGAACCACTAAATTTCATTGCCCCCATTGCAACAATGATTTCACAGGCTCATACACCCGTTTGAGAAGACACCTTTGCGGGAAAAGGGCATGGGATGGAGAGAAACAAATAGGAATCAGAACTTGCGACGCGGTGTCAACAGCAGATAGAGCCAAATACATAAAGGAAGAGGAGGACGCCCAATACAAAGCAAAAAGATCAAGGGGTTTCTTTGAAAGCTCACAAAGAACTCCTTCAGCATCCTCCCAAGGTAGTGGATATGGACATGGAGGCTCAGGGTCATCATCTTTACGCCGTAGAACCATATCAGATTTCCTTGATGAGGGGTGTAGGAATGATGTGGATTCAAAAATTTACAGGTTCCTCTATGCAAATGGGATACCATTCAATGTTCTACGCTCACCTTATTGGCACGAAATGGTTTCTGCCATAAATGATGCCCCTAAAGGATACAAGAGCCCTGGGTATGACAAGGCAAGAACAGTTGGCCTTGATCATGAAAAAGCAAAAATATCACATTCTTTGAATAAAATGACAAGTTCTTGGACTGACAATGGGGTGTCCATTGTATCTGATGGATGGACAAATGTAAAAGGCAAGCCATTGATAAGTGTTCTTGCTGTGTCCCGAAGTGGTCCCATTTTTCTAGCTGCACATGATTACTCAGACAAGTTCAAGACCGCTATCAACATTGCAGAAGCATTGCTTGAAACAATTGAGCGTATTGGCCCATACAATGTCATCCAAGTCATCACTGATAATGCTCCTAATTGTAAGGCAGCGGGAGCAATTATTGAGGATAGATACCCGAACATATTTTGGTCTGGATGTTTGGTTCACACATTGAACCTTCTGTTGCATGATATTGTCAAAAACAAAAATGAACAATACCAATGGATTGGTGATTTGTACAAGAGAGGAAAAAAAATGATAAAATTTATTACAAATCATAGCAATACCCATGGCCTTTTCCGCAGTCACTCGAGATTGGAGTTGCTGAAGATTGCGAGGACTAGATTTGGTAGCTATTACCTCACCTTCAGGCGCCTTTTGAAGGTAAGAGAGGGTTTAGCTAGCATGGTATCAAGTCCAAATTGGCAGGTGTTAAAGGAAAGGGCTACAAATGTCGCTGACATTGCAGGTTTTGAAACGGTGGAGGAGGCCGCTCTTGATGGGCAGTTTTGGACAACTGTGAGACAGGTATTGGATTTCACCAAGCCAATTTATAACATGATTCGGTTTGCAGATACAGACAAACCAGTGATTGGCGAGGTGTATGAGCAAATGGATACCATGTTGGGGGAAATAAAAGACATTGTTAATAACAGAGATCCCGACTTGTACAATCTGATTCACGATTGTGTGTGTGAACGGTGGAAAAGGCTTAACCTTCCACTACATTGCTTGGCGTATATCCTTACGCCAAAATACTACTCAGATTCTTGGTTAGGCAAACCTGCAGCAGGGGGTGGTGTTAGGACCAAACCCCATTTAGATCGAGAGGTAACTAAAGGATATCTGGATGCATTAGAAAAGTTGGTGCCTGACAGGGAGGAATGTGCAGCTGTGCGCCTTGAAATAGGCAGATACTTCACTGGCAGTGGTTTGTATGGTAACTTCCATGCAATGGACGACAAAGATAAATTTGATTCTCTCACATGGTGGGAAACATATGGCGGCGACGGACTTTTGCGAAAATTGGCATTGAAAGTTCTTGCACAGGTTGTAAATTCTTCTTCTGCAGAGAGGTGTTGGAGCACCTACAGTTATATACATAATGTGAAAAGAAACAGGCTCAACGAAAACCGAGCAGAAAGCTTGGTTTATGTGCACTACAATTTGAGGTTGTTGAGCCATTACTGTGATCGGGCTAATGAAGATCCCACATATAAAATTTGGGACAATCACCCTGAGGACGACAATTTGGAGGATGGCATTGTACATATGGAAGAACTAGAAGATGAGCTTGTACGGGATGAAGCTGAAGCAGCTGCAGCAGCCATGCCACCTCCACCTCCACCATCCAGTAGCAGTTCTCGGGGCCCGAGTCTTGTTCCATTGCTGTCGCCACCTCCATCGACACCCTCGCGTGGAGGCTCTAGTTCTGGTCGTCGGTCTGGGCGGGAGACTCCTAGAAGACCGCCAAGACCTACTTATACTCCTGGAGACTCTCGTGGCAAGGGCCACTTGTAGATTTACAGTTTACTTGTCTTTTTTAGTTTCTATTAGACTTGTCACTTTAGTTTTCATAACTATTCATTGTTGAGTTTTGAGTCCTTGACTCTTGACTCTTTCATATCATTATGACATTATGATATTTTTTGTAAACATTATATCACTGTGACAATGAAAATTTGAAGTTTGAAGTTGGGCCTTGGCAATTATAACTCATTGGTAATGATTGTGAATTATGAATATGATGCTTTGTGAAAGACTAAAGTTGTTTCATTTCATCTCATTATTCATGTTTCATTTTATAAATTTTTAACATTTCATATCATGTTAACAGTTAGAAGTTAGGACTTAGAAATATCTTCGATATTACTTCTTGTAATGGTTAAACTTGGCTTACAAGTACAACTTGTTACTTTGGTGATCAATGATGATAAATGTTATTGAATTGAATGTTATTTTAATTTATTATTTTACTAAGGTTGATGACGATTATAATTTCTAGATGATTGATGTGATATGGTTCAATGATCAATTTATGTTTTTTTATGTTTTTTATGTCTATTTCATCATTCTACATGTTTTTGTTGACATATATGTATCAAAAATTAAAAAATATAAAAAATATATATATTTTTAAAAAATCGCTCCGGGATTCGCTCCCAAACCGGGAGCTTCTGAAAATGGTCGCTCGCTCCCGCTCCCGCTCCCAAGTAACACTGAGCCGAACTTTTTTACCATGTAAAAGATAATTGCTTATTAGATAGAATTGCAATTAATCGAAAGCAAGAATAAACAACTAAGCACAACAAAACAACCACAACTCTAAAAGAGTTTAAGCAAACTATACTACAACAACAGAAATTAATAAAACATAGCATTTATTACATGAATCTAAAAAACATTACATATTTCAACAATAATTTAGAAAAAGGCATCACTCAACATCAATCTCAAACAACATAAAATGCCATGTTTCACCAACTGCATGATAACTTGCAGTGGAATAGCGTTACTTAGAGGAAAGGAATCCTTTTGGAACATTATATACCATTTTTTAGCAGAATGGTTGAGACAAAAAAACACCCTTGAACTTTAGATGTCAAGAAAATACAGCCTATATTTCTAACACATTGTTGATTTCATGCCTGCCAACAATCCATGATGTTGCTACTGTTAAAAGACAATCCTTGGTTGACTAGGTTATTGCAGTTGTGTTTTAAAGTGCCTATAATGGCACACTACATAGAGAATTTGAAATAATTTACAAAAATGTTCACTTTGAGGCTTTTCTGCATATGTTTCTGGCAAATCCCAAAAGGAAACTTTCGAATCTTATAAAAAATTAAATGGGGAAACCAACAAGCAAAGAAAATATCATTATTTATTTTCACGGAAGGCCTCTTCTACGCTTGTAATCATTCACAGTTAATGTCAGACTATGCCTCCTTCCATCATTGCTAGGAACTTGCACTCCACAAGTTGACTCAATCTTCTGCTTTCTAGCCATAAAAGCTAAAGGGGCCCCTTGAGCACCCCCATACTTCTGCAGTCCAGCAAGTGAAATTGGAAGTTCAAAATCATGCAAAGAATACACCTTTGCATCTTCTGACACAGGAGCATCAGTGTCGACAAGCTTTCCATCATCCTCAACAGTTTCTATTACTATGGCTTCCTCTACTTTGGCTGCATCTGCCTCTTTGTTCGCATCAGTGTTGTCTTCAGCAACCTTCGCCTTTGTATCATAATAATTTTGAGATTGAGTCCAACGCCGAGTGAAAGGATCATACCCTGCTTCACCTGCTTTAAGATTAAGGTTTAGAGGCTTGATCTCAGAAGCGTTCTTGAAATTTTCAGCCTTGTTTTTCTTATTCATTTCTGCTAGCATCAAGGCTTTTGCATCCTTGCTTTTGCTTTGAAGAGAAAGGACTTCTAGTTCCTTCAATCTCACTTTAATTCTCTCAACTTCTGAATAATCATGCCTGCTCTCCGCCAGCGCCATCTCTCTTCTAACCCTGTCCTTTTCAGCAACCACATTCGATGGCCTTTTGGAAGCCAACTTCTTTTCCTACAACATTTGTTTTACAGTTTCTGCAGAATACACAAATTGATTTATCTTTTTTAGCGCATTTATTTTTTCCTCAACTTTTGCTTGACTAATCATCCGACCACCACTGCGTTCTACTTCCCATTCCCAATCTGAAAACTCTTTCTCAAGTGGAGGTGAATCAAACACTTTGGCCATCTGCCATCTTGCTGCACTGCTATCGCTACCCCAGAAACAATTCAAATACTTGTATGTGGTGCGGTTCTCAAACTTGTATTGTTTATCAAGGTCTGTCGCATCAACATTTTTTACCATGCAAAGACGGTAAGTACTCTGTCCTGACCTGGACATTCCTATCCCAATTCTTACAAAGCAGCCCACAATGATATTCTCAAAGAATGGTTCCATAAACCACTTGGCAAGTTTTGATCTCCTTATTGTTATGCTTCTAATATCTTCAAAGCTAGGAGTGTCAGCAGAGCCGGGACCATCACCATCACTATCTGATTCTTCGCCACTGCTTCCACTTCCTTCTCCTTCACTAGAGGATGACAAACTAAGGCTTGGACTCGCATGAGATTTTCTTCTACTAGGTGACGAATCCCGCCCCTTAGATGAACCAGTATTATCTCTCCGCTTACGCTGAATGTCAGAATCTTGTGCTTTCTGCCGCCTTGCTACCAATTCACTCAAAGCATTTTCTTTTACAGACCTTGTCGATTTCACAGAAGAGCGCATCCGTGAAGATGGAGGCCCTGTTTCTTTCCATTGTTGATTTCTATTCTCGTTTTGGCGAGCCCTTTCACGCATTAAATAATTATCCCTTGCTTCTGCTTGTTCTGCCAAAATCAACTCTCGGTCTAGTTCAAACATTTTCCCAAGCTGGTCCCTATCTTCATCATCTTTGTATAAATCACTTCCTATGGATAATTCGTTATCGGAATCATCACGGAGACCCCTATCATCATCATCCTTGTCACCAAAATCAAATCTCTTTTTCAGGGGCATTCTTGACCCACAAGCCTTCCTATTTGTTGTCCCAGCATCATCTGAATCATCGTCATCAATGTATTTCAAGTCACTGCCATCATCTGAATCAGAATCTTCCAGTCTCCCTTTCGCAAGATTTCGGTTTTGCTTTCCATCATTGGTAGATGTTCGACCAGCTGCTTCTAGCAGCAAATGCTCCAGTTCAGCCATAACTTCTTTTTTTCCCCTCTAAACACCCACGCCGATTGAATAGTCCTTCGTTCCCTCGTTAGAGCAGAGACTGCAAATACCACTCCTCAATAGATAAAACCTACTGTCCATCAAACAGATTAAAATTGTTAAAGGCAAACCACACCATGGAGTTTAATAAATGTACATCACCGACATTACGTTTTGTAATACATGGTCCTTACAATGAAACGAACATTACTATCTCAATTAGTTCAAAAGAACCCTTAGACCTGTAAAGAAAGCACATTGAACATAGAGATGGCAAATTTTAAAAATATTTCTGAGCCAAATTCTTCATAGAACTGAAACGTTTGAGAAATACACATATCACAAACCAAGTATGCACAAAAGCGCGAGAATATAACAAACCCTAGCTATACAATTATTACTGACCAAAAGTCATAGAATAATAAATAGCACATGAAATTCAAACCAAGTAAAATCAAAGTCCTACCAGATATCTGAATATTGCCATAAAGAAAATTTTATATTCACAATGAAAAAAAGGGCGTTACAAAATAGGCAACGAAACCCTAAACGACCAACTCAAATTTCTATTAATGTAAATACAGACAGTGACGAAACTATGCAGATGTAAGCTACTGAAAGAATGAAAAGACACCAAATTTCTAACAGAGATGAGAAACAGATACAAAACAATTAATGATTGAAAAAACTGAACATTCTGCAGGGAAAGAGTTAACAAACATTGTCACAAAAACAGAGTTCGAGTAAATAAATGGAATTTTATCTGATTGTCTGAAACGATAATTACCTGAATCCAAAACATCACCGAATACACAGACACTGTTTTCAAAGAAAGAAAAAAATAGATCTCGCAACAAAAACTGGAACTCCTTGGATTTCAGCTAAAATAACTGGAAAGTGGTGAAGAACGTCTAAACAAGCAGCACGAAAATACACATAAAATCAGATATTAACACATACCTAGCCGACCTGAGACGAAACAAGGCCGAAGACCGGACACCTGAACTTGTAAACAGACCGACTCTGTCTCATGAAGCCCTAGCTCGCATACCTCCAGAGGAAACATCCCCGAACAATAACTCTGAAGACAAAGAGGCCATTGGGTTGGGAGACAAAAGGACAGTGTAAGGATCAACGATCAAACTTTGTTCAATCGTCTAACACCACAAATCCACGGTCAACAATAGGACACGGGCAATTCATTTCAAAGGGAAATGCCTTACGGCTTAATAAATAAATAGATAATGTAAATTAATAATGAAAATAGAAATTGTTATTATATGAAGCTCCTTTAACCAGTGTATGAAACTAGTAGATATGCGAGATTGAGGCAAGTGGAAAAAACTATAAGGAAAAAAGAAAATGCTTGTGAAAAACTGGCCAGTTCAACTAACTCCATTGAAGCAGTGCACGAAGCCACTAAACAGGCGAGGTCATATAAGTCAGGTCAAACTGCACATATAACTGGGCACATAATGGGCATAAAACTGGACATAAACTGGGTATAAAAAAGAATATTGCGGAGGAGCATAAACTGGGCAGGTCGAAAACAGACATTTGACGTAGGAGTCAAACCGATAAATGAGCTAGTTTAGTGAGCCTCTTGAACCAACGTAACAAAACAGTGAAAAAAAAGCCCTTCTAGAAAGCACTTAATAAGGAAGTTTACAATTTTTTTCCAGTGGCAAAAACCTGGTTGAAAGGACAAAGGTGAGAATATAACCTGGAAGGTCGTCTGTGTTTTGTGTCGCGTGTTCGCCGAAACCCTCCCTGCAAACAAAGCAATCAAAAGTTGGAATTAGAACTCGAAGGACAATTGTTGAACAACCACAGAATCCATTGAGCTTACCTACCTATCCGAAAATGTTTTGCTGTGTCTTCTCCCGCGCCAGAATGTGCATCGGACAAGTAAACTTCCCCTCAATATGCTTAAAACCCTCCCACATTGGTGGTTGTGCCGAGCAAAGCCTTGGAGAAGAAAGCAGAGACAGGAAATGGTGTGAGAGCTTGCTGGCCTTTCGCGGACGGTTTTATGTGGCAGGTTTATGACAGTGGCAAGGAGCGTTGATGAAGGGCCTGCGACTGGGGAAAAAGACCATGGCATGGACTAAAAAATGGTGAGCAGGAAGTTAAATGCAGAGCAGGTGGGTGGAAGGGTTTCGTGGCCAAAAAGAGGCGCAGGGCAGCTGGGTGGGAGTGTTTCCTAGACGAAAAAATGGCGGGCAAGAATTTAAACGCAGAGCAGCTGGGTGGAAGTTAAACGTGGAGCAGCTGGGTGGAATTTAGACGCAGAGCGACGGGAGTGATTGCGCTTTGGGGTTTCGTATGGGTGGCAACCCCTTCGCTGCAAACCGACAAAGGGAAAAACGATGGAAGTGGAGAACGTCAATAAAGAAATTGTTAAATTGTAACCCTAACCCTCTTTCGAAGAATGGCGCCCGTCGGATGTGCTTTGCAGAGATGGACAGCGGTGAGGGAAACAGCTATCCAGCAGTTCTGACATCGGCTTTCTAGAATCCTCTTTCGGGGCAAGTCTTCGCACGAGGTCCCATGGGTGAGTTTCGAGGGCTGGGGTAGGAATAATACTTCCATCCTTTCTGTTGCGCATAGAAGTATCAAATTGTATACAAAATGGCATTGTATAC
Source organism: Pinus tabuliformis (assembly GCA_031772625.1). NCBI lineage: Eukaryota > Viridiplantae > Streptophyta > Pinopsida > Pinales > Pinaceae > Pinus > Pinus tabuliformis. The sequence continues at coordinate 307,343,620 of CM062811.1, forward strand.
AAAAATGTGGATTTTGAATTGAGGGAGAATTTGAGAGTGTATCGCAATGGTGTAATTCTGGACTTCGAGGAATTTGAGAGTATTGGCAGTGAAAACAGGGCATGCTTTTGTATGAAGGACTTAGAGATTTTCAGTGAATAGGCCAATGTAGAATTCGTCGTCTCATTGGTAATCCAATTAAATTTAATGCGGGGCCGGGGCCGGGGACGGCGGGGGGGCGGGCGCGGGCTTACACATAACCAGTGCCCTTGCCTTTGTGAATTCAACGTGGAATTTTAATGTCTTTCATCCTTTTAAATTTATCACATAATTATTCAAAATCTAAAAGCATTATGATTATACAATCCCAACACGTACACGTAGGTCTGAGATATGATTAGGTATACAATCCCAACATTGCAAATTTGAAATTATGATTACACAATCTAAAATTTCCAAAATTATAATGCCTTCGTTCAAGAAAAGGTTATAAAAGTAATTAATTCGAATGTGTGGGAGATGGGTTTTGGTGTTTCCAAATCACCATCACTTTTTTCTATTTATTAATAGATAAAGGGAGCTTATTTCTAATTTGATCGTATGCTATTACAACTATATATTTCCATATAAATTTATAATTAATTATATTTTTAGATAGTTTGTATTGTTTTTTATTTGAAGTGGATTTAACATATTAAATATATTTTAAGTGGTTTAATTATAGTTAAAGTACTAAAAACAAAGAGAAATATTATTTTATAAAAATAAAATAATATGAAAAATATTATTACATTGAAATTTAAGAAAACTTGAAATGTTAATAAATTGAAATAGAAAAAAAAAAAAAAATTGAGATATTACGAATAGTGATATAAATTTGAAAAATAAAAGTATTTCAACATAATCTCAAAAACCAAAAGTATTTCTATGCGTCGAGAATTGTAAATAAAATAAACATTACTAAAATAAAAATAAATTTTAATGAGCTCCGTAATGAAATTGATATTGATTGATTCCAAAAAAACTATGAGATGAAAGAGTTTGTTTTGTCATAAAATTGAAAATGAAAAACACTTCCTTAAAGTATCTAATTTCTACTCAAATTAAATGTAAATATCAAAATATTTGTAAAAATATTCTTAACTTTAATACATACATTGTTTGTAAAAATAAAATACATTATTTATAATAGATTATCAATCTCTAAGTAAAAATCTCTTACTACTGTAAAAATGCAAGATAAATATTTACAACTTCCAATATATACCAAACTCGTGACAAATCCCTGCTACAATGCCCCAAAATAGAATCTCTCCAAATAAGACATAAAGCAACAATCCAACTCTTATTGAGTGTGACACATTTATAAATATGTGCTTACAAATCCAGTGTACCTAGTAATATCATCAAAATTCTATCATCGTTAACATTTCTCGTCATTGTTATCATGAATGATAAATGAAAGATATATAATGTAACAAAGTATACATTTTTTACATTAATTAATAATATAATTTTAAAATAATTATTTAATTCAAATTAGTAATATTTCATATTTTTTATTTATTAATAAATCATTAAATTTAAATATAAGTCAACTTCATCAAAATAATTTATAAATATATACTTATATTTATTAATATTTTTAAGAAAATAAATTTTGTTAAAAAAATGAAAAGTGTAAATAAATCTGTTTATGCATAGTCTAATGAGGTGGAGGAGTTACCCAGAAAATTATAGAAATTACGGTCATATTTAGAGAAAATCCGGCAAGGATTTTTGTAAATCTAAAATATAGTTGTTAAACTTCAAAATTTTAGGTGTCTTAAACATTTTTTTATAATGTTGAATCCATTTCCACCATCAAAAACACGATTCAAACACTGCATCTACAAGATTTTTTGAAATTTTTTGCCCAGATTCCGGCCACTTTTGGCCATCTCGGCAATTCATCTACAAGATTTTTTGAAATTTTTTGCCCAGATTCCGGCCACTTTTGGCCATCTCGGCAATTCGTCCGCCTCGTCTCCATATGTTTAATGTTATGTATTTTACAATAAATAAAGAACTCTAACAAATATGCCAACAATATATTTTATTTTTTATTTATTAATAAATAATTAAATTAAAATATAATTCAACTTCATCAAAATAATTTATAAATATATACTTGTATTTATTAATATTTTTAAGTAAATAAATTTCGTTAAAAAGATGAAAAGTATAAATAAATATGTTTAATGTTATGTGTTTTTACAGGAACTCTAACAAATATGCAAACAATATATTTTATTTTGAAAATATGTTCAATATATTTTTCGCCGATTGGATACATTACATTGTTAAGAAAAGTATCTATTTTCTTAGTTGTAAAAAGGGGATTTAATATCTTTTATGTGAGCGTTTGAGATCTTCTCTAATATTGATTTCGATATATTTAATTATAAATTAAAAAAAAAATAGGAATTTCGTGAACACCATGGTCGTGTGGAAACATCATCGTTGGAAAAAGGAAATTGTATGTAATGTGTGGTATATTTAATTTTTTTTCGGAATTTGCAATTTTTTATTTTATTATTTATTATTTAAATTTAATATTTAAATAATGTTTCATTGCTGTTTTTCATTTAATGAACTTTTTTATTTATTTTTTTCATTATGAAATGTTTATTAAATTTATTATTAGTTTAGTGGTTTATTGTGATACAATGTGTAAAAATAATAAACAATTTACCATTTATGGAATTTATGGGGAGTATTGGAAAAGCCAGTGGTTGAAAAGTCAAGAAAAATATGTTTTCCTTTGTTATGTTTTGTTTTCATGTAGAGATGTCAATTTTTTCCTTATTATGAATTAATATCTAGGCAAATATTGTTGGGGTGGTTAGAGATGCATTGACCTTTAGGGTTCTAGTTGTTTGGCCACACAACATGTTTGTGGAAGTGTTTGGTTTATTGTTTCATTGATATTTTGCAAATGAAATTGTCTTTTGTAATGTTTACAAGTGTCATGTATTTCAGAGTTTGATGCTAGTTTTGTTGCAATTACGTGATTGTGTCGTTGGCTTTTCATTTCGTTTACTGAGCATTATTCTCTTGTTGTGGAAATGTTTGTTTGGTGCACACTTTTTGTATTCTCAATATTTTCAATCAAGAAGAAAAAGTGAAGTTCCTCTACAGTCAATGTTAGGCAGAAATTTTGTGTTATTTGTTGATAGATGCAATGAAATAATGTTGTGGCCTTTGTGATTCATATATTTTTTTGTTTTTCTTTGCAGTAGAGAAGGCAACTTTTCCTTTGTTCCCAGGGAAAGTTGTTTCTTTTAGTATGGATCTGTCTATTTGGAAATTTCTCCCATTTGAGATTATCGAGATTGTGTTTCATTGGCTTCCTTTATCGGTCTTGATGAAATTTAAGTTAGTTTGTAGACAATGGTGTCTTCTTTTGCAAAACCCCTTATTCCTCGCCTGTTGCACTCAATGCGGTGACAAAGAGTTGGGATTTATCTCTTTCCTGGTTCATTTTCCCCATGCCTACTTCATCGCATCCTACCTTAACGATAATAGTCGCTTATGTACCATGGTTTTTCCTTTTATTCATTCTCGATACATAATTCAATATACAAAAAATTAGTTCATTGTCATTCCTTTTATAAAGACTTTTAGAAATACTAGGGTTCTTACTCTCGGGGAAGGGGGGTTCTTCTCTTTATTGGAAACATGTAGTCCACAAAAATATGAATGAGTCTTATTGAAACATGTTTCTAAAAACACAGATTCACATTTTTTCATTTGTAGCAGTGTTGACATGGTTTGGGGGAGGACAAAGCTTCCATATGGCGGTGTTACGCCACCAAAGAAGGTTATCTTATTCAAAGGAAAAATTTTCTGGCCTTATCTAGACAAAGGTTATGAAGATTACCCTACATATGGTAACATTATCTATTGTTTGGATCTGAAAAGAAACAACTGGGGTATCCATTTGTTCCTATTGTTGACATACGATGTATGTCATTAGGTTTATATAGGAATCAACTTGTTTATCTTGATAATAATGTTTCAACCTTTGTTTGGTCACTTGAATATATAGACAACTTTGAATTTGTTCGAGTCTTGAAAGGGTGAAGTTTGGAATATTTTGAAGATGATTGGGGGTATAAATGTTTGTTGCTCGAATCTATCTCCATGGATATAAATAGTAAATAACCAGATTACCTTCCTTTGCACATGGCTGAAGAAAAAGTCATTTTGTTGGGTTGCTCAGAAGTGGTGTTAAAGGTATATGATTTGGTGACTAGATTATGTAAAACAACAATTGTTGATGGAGTTTCTGTGGTCAAAGCCGTGGGGTTCAATCTGCAAGCAGTTGAATATTTCAATGACCTAATTGAAAATGGAAATGTTTTTTTGCTTATTCTGAATGCATTTTCTATTAGTGACATAACTTCACTGCTTATGGATATATTGAATTAGTCTTTGAGGCTTGAACATGTTTGTCTTTTCAATATTGTTTAATGCATATAAACATTTTCTCAAAATCATTTTAATCTAGATTTTGAAGTTATGTTGAGGACAAAGCTATGGTAAATTTGTATATGTTTGTTGCAAATTAGTTTTTTTTTAATATTATCAATCATTTGAAATGAAACTTGTATTTATTTCTATTTTGCAATATGTGGAAATGGAAAGGTTTTCCTGCTTATTTGGAAAGAAGTATTTGGTTTTATACATCTTGATATACGATTTGTTTGTGTGTTTTCTTCAGTTGTCTGTAGGTGTTTATTATTCAAAGCATTCGAATTTTGTGCTCACAATGTTTTACTACTCAGCTATATGGAAAATGAAACAATTTTGTTGATGTTTGTTTTAGAAACATAATTTTTCAAATGTTGCTTGTGTGTGTTTGTTGTTGGAATTAGAAGTCTTTTATGTTAGTATTTAAATGTATTTATTGTGGTAGTTTAGTTCATGTTTACAGTTTTGGAGGATTAGTAGTTTAAATTTTATGAATATGGAAGAGTAGGTGTTAGCCTCATAGGGAATTGGAAAATGACATTTTAACTAACTTTAACTTTTTCGTAGATATGTTGAGTGAAGGAAAAAACAGTAGTGGTGAAAAAAGGCCTCGGTCTCCAGGTACACGACAACGAACAAATGAATACCAGCGACAATGGTATCAGCAAAATAAGGATGTCATTAGAGTGTGGAGAAGATTTTTGTACTAGCGCAAAAAAATATCTTCAGCAAATGAACAAGGAGGAGATGTAAATCATAAGTATGAAAATAGTTTAGCTTTAGTGTGAGGAAGAATTCGTTTGGATGATCATTTTCCTGCATGTTTGCGATGTGAAAGAATTTATGTTTCTTGCAAGCTTTACTAACATTTGGAAACATCACGTATGGAAAGAGAGTGTTAATATAAACAATGATCATGTTTTGTCTGAAAACAATGAAGGAAATGTTATCTTTGGACATGGCCAGAACGACAGGAACAAATAATTTGTTGCATCTTGTTTGTTTGTTGATAGTGACATGGTTCCAGAGATGAGTGAAAATTTGGGGGATTATGTTGTCGAGGTCGGTCAAGGCTTTCCTTATAGCAATTATATAGTCAATATAGTTAGCCCTCTGGAATCTATGTGTAATGTCTTCTTGCAACAGTGTTGGCACTTCAAGTTTTTATCTTTTCCATTGTGTTTTTTCCCTACTCATTTGAAATTTTTACTATTTTGTTTTTTTCCCTATTTTTTCACTAAACAATGTGGAAATGATTATTATCCAACAAATAGATTTGCAACCAGTGCAACCAATATTCCTTCCTGAAAGCCAGGCACCAGCACCAAATTTTCAAACTTTGCAGAAAAAAGAAACCAATGCCCTGCCTAACTGTAAGTTTGGATGCCTCTGTGTTTCGCTAGAAGAAAATTTCATTGGAATGTTTCTTTGCTTTATTGTACGGTGTCTCCAAATTTCTTTGTTGTTCCATCCATTTTCTTAGATGTCGTATGTTTTCGAACATTGTCTTCACAAAGGGGGGCTTGATAGAAGTGAGAACCGTCATTGTCGTGGAAATGGTGGAAGACATGCTATCATGGAAGATAGACAATGTGATTTGATTGAACAACTTGTTGTGTCAGATTTTTTTGTTGATAGTAACATGCTTGCTACGATGGTTGACAATTTGGGGCAAGTTGTTTGAAATGTCGGAACCACCATTTTCCAATGTAGTTGTGAAGAGAATGTTGTATGTTCCAGAAAATGTGAGAGAAACCTTCCTCCTAAAGCAGCACAGGTGGCTAATGCAAATTTATTTTGAAATTTTTTGCACTTGTGAATGTTACATTTATATTGTTTTGTGCATATTTTATCTGATGTTTTTTGGCAAAACATTGGTCAGGTGAATAGTGGTCAGGAAACAAATTTGCAAAGAAGGTAACCAATAATATTTCGTCAGGTTGCAGATGACAATGCAACAATCAAGCAAACGTACGTACTTTATGTTTTCATTTTGTTGTTTAATTAAAAAATTGAAGTTGTTTTCTATGTTTTCCATTCTCACAAAGGTTATTTTTTTGTTGGAAGCAGAATTTGCTCACCTTTAACCAATGTAGAAGAATGCATTCCCATTATTTTGTGGAAATAAATGATGCAGCTAATGCTGCAATTGGACAAGTTGTTTCACATCGTCACCGGCTTAGACTTGTGTGCGTTAGAGAAAATGAAAGTTCTCCCTATCATTTTAGCAGAGAGATGGTTGAGGTCCATAAAACATTTCGGTCTAGGATTGACAGTGTTCCTGCTATGCATATGTGCCAAGTGTGCAATGAATGTTATCTTGGTATACAAGTTGTGAGATGGCATGAAGGGCCGATTTGTAAAATATGTAGGAGCGACAAAGGTGCTCATCAGTTTTCCCGCTTTAACAACATGGATCTAGGTCAACAACTTGAGGTTCTAAGATTTTTGATACAAGTTGAGGAGATGATGATAGTGCGGGTAAATCCAATATTGCAAGTGTCGCATGCTCATGGTGGTCAATATAAATATAGCGCACACACAATAATTTCTTCGTAGGATATATCTTTGATTGCAAGAAGCTTCCAAGACATGTTGAGTAGCCAAATTTTTTTATTGTTAGAAGATAAGGTGTTCAATCCAGATACTATAAATACTATGTGAACAGAAAGCATGTGATGGATGCATTGCTTTACAAAATCCAGACGGATAAATACTATAGGGATGTTGAAATTGACATGGATTCAGTTGCTTCTCTCCTAGAAAGAGCTACTGATGTCTCTAGCAGGTTATTATATGTTTATAGTGATATTGATGAAATAGCTAGGGCCAATGCAGAGATTGAAAGAAAGGGGGCTCATTATTTTCACTGTCACCCGTCATCCTTTCTTTCTCACTTGCCTAATGAATCCATGGAGGTTGATCAAATAAGAATATTTATTGAGAATGTGTAAACTACATCTGGTGAATCAATGGATTGGACGTATATTGGCACATATCCCATAAATGAATATAACATTGAAGGATTGCTAGACATGGCATTCCCCACTTTATTCCCTACAGGTGATGGTGATTGGTTGCATCCATGTATTTGCAATGTTGAGATGCATGAATATGGTTTGCATCTATTGAGATATTATGATAAATAATTTGGAAGCCATCATTGGTTTCAATATTTCTTGTTGAATATGATTATGGGCCATTGTATTCAAAGCACAACTTCTTTCTTTTGGAGAAGAATATCCATGAAAATGCCCCTGCAATAGTTCAGGAGTTGCATCAGCAGCTTTGTGATCTGCCAAACAATAAATTGGCTGAGAAATTAATGCATTTTGGATCTTCTCTTAGGGGTACAAGGGCTTATTGGACAAAGTGTCATTTTGAACTCACAAACATGATCACCCAGCTGGGTTGCCCTACTTTTTTTTTTTTTTTACTTTGAGTGTAGCTGACATGAAATGGCCTGACTTGCATGATATAATGCCTTCAAATATACATTCTCATCCGCAAAGTGATCATGCCAAAAAAAATGAAATTGTTATTCAGTACCAGCATTTAGTCACTATGTACGTGCACCAAATATTTAGTCACTAGTCACATATATCTTGGTGCTAAAGAATTTTGGTATAGGTTTGTTGGCATTGCTTTTCAACTATTTTTTAAATATTTGAAGCAAAATGTATGTTCTTGTCATTGGTTAACACATGTTAACTGCATGTTTCAATTTTTTCTAGGTACAAATTGTAGCATCGAGATTCAACTCACATCCATGGATTATTATGGTTTCCTGGAGCACCAGATATGGAAACATTAGATTGGTTCAACGTCACTGCTTTCGACGTAGCAAAGTGCTTCTTTGACAAATATGTTACAACTTGGAATCCACGTGACATACATCGTCGAAATGTCATGATCCCTCAAATTTTGAATGACGATATGTGTCTTTTAAATACCCAACAATTTTTTTTTGAAATCCTGAAGAGGATTATGAACATTTGGTGAACCATGTTCAGAGGCATACAAAATGCAGTGTTGATTCTTATTTACGTAAAAAAGGGTATGTGCTTTTGTTTCACTATGATGCTCCATGGAAGGTTCGTGCCAATTCAACATTGAAAAAAAAAATATGAGCCAACTCAAAATGATGACCTTTTAAATGTACACAATGTGGATATTTTAACAATGTGGCGAGCAAATGTTGATTTCCAGCCAACTAGTTGTGTCTCAACATGAATTTTTAAAGTATATTGTGAAATATGCCTTGAAGGCGAAGAGAATATCAGAGAGTTATCACGAAATGTTAACAAGAGTTTCTGGTGGGAGTGGGTCTGAGGCTCCCATGGTATCCACATATAGAAGGTTCCTTGCTGAAATGCTTGTTGAGCGTGACATTTGAGCATAAGAAACCTGTCATTTGTTGCTAAAGCTCCCTCTTGTTGTTTGTAGTCACAAATTTTTCTAGTTGAATGTTGGGAAGAAGGTGTACCAAAGGCTTTTGTTGCATTCTGATGAAGTTTTGTGTGGAAAAAATTTCATTTGAGGTTTATCAAAGCCAACCCATTTTTTTGGAGCATTGTGCTTGATAGAAATAGAAAGATCATGGAGTTTTCATGCGAAGCGTGGGAAGTATCCAGGGAAGGAACGATATAGCCATGTTATTGTTTGTGTTTGGCCATGGTTTTATGTTTTTCCCGATGAAGATTCAGAAGAGTTTGAAACCTTTTGTTGGGGTGAGTTGCTTTTATACAAGCCATTTTGTGGCATTACTTTAGATATCGGGTTTTCAACTAAAAGTGTCACTGGGAATTGGAGGAATTTGAGATATTTCACTTGTCATGTTGATCGAGACCCTTTTCCGATGAATGCAATGAAGAATATGTTGAGCCCCTTATACATGAATAAAATGTTGATCGAGATTTGGAAGAGTGGCAGGTTTTTTCGTGGTTGGTTCCTCCAAGCAATGTAAACATTTCAGACCTTGATAATCTTGGTAGAAGGGACTTTGATATTCATTATAATTGGTAGGAAATGATGGTCTCAAATGATTTTTTAGAACAAGGGATCCATTTTATAAAAGATGTGCAATCTGCGAGTGTTGTCAATGGCAGCTTTGTTGGGGACACATATTTGTCACCTTCGACTCTATCAGACAACCAACTAGCTTCTTTTGGAAAAAAAATCGACACTTTGTTAATGGTGGGAATGATGGTGATTTGAAAATGATTATTCAAGGATGTTTTGGAACTGGGAAGTCTTCTCTCATTCACTGTATTTCTCATGCTCTTTCTAATTTGACAATGAATGATAAAAGTCCTTTGTTACTGCTCGCACCAACTGGTATAATTTCTTTTAACATACGTGGCAAAACAATACATTCTGCTTTAAAAATTCCTATAAAATATATGAAACCACTATCCAACCAGGCTCTTGCAGTGTTTCAAGAAGAAATTAGGCACGTTCGATATATATTGATTGATGAGATGAGATTTATAGGTCCAAGGCTTTTCATACAAATAGATTCTCGTTTGTGAGAATCCTTTCCTAAAAACAAGGATTCTCCTTTTGGTGATAGGTCCATCATTCTTGTGGGTGACCGTGGCTAGCTACCCCCTATTAGGGATAAACCCTTGTATGCAGGTAGAATAGCAGGGAAAGTTTTTTTTTTTGGACAAAATTTATAGGCAACAAGGAGATTATCTGAGACAAGCATCTTTTCACAATATTTTAACGAATATTAGAAATGCAGAGCCTTTTCTTGTTGATTGGGATCTTCTTATGATGTGTGTCAATAGTTGCTTGGATCGAAAGGAAAATAATTTATTTGATTTTTCTATTCACTTGTTTGCAACGAATAATCTCATCAATTTGCACAATCGAAAAATGCTTAAATCATTAAATTGTCCTATTGCAAGATGTGTTGTTGAATGCAGTAGAAGAACAGAATTAGGTGACAGTGATGATGATGTGTTGAAGCGTGAAGTGTTGTTATGTCATGGAGAGTGCATTGTTATGTCGTGGAGAGTGCGTGATGTTAACGTGTAATTTGTGGGTTGAGGCTGGGTTGGTTAATGGTGCACTTGGATATATTGAAGATATTTTCTTTGCATCTGGTTCAAAGTTGCCACAACTTCCACAATTCGCTATAGTTATTTTTTAAAATTATTGTGGTGTTCCATTTGATAGGGCATGTCCAAACGTTGTTCCCATTGCGCCTATCATTAGGGGGAATCTTAGACAAATTCCATTGAAAATGGCATGGGTGTTGACAATACACAAATCACAGGGGATGACTTTGCAACGAGCCATTGTAGATATTGGAGATAGAGAGAGGCAAGGCTTGACATTTACAACTATATCGAGAGTGAAATCGATAGATAGTTTGTGGATTTCACTGCCTTTTTCTTTTCAACGTTATGCAAAAATGTAAGATAGTGCATATGTTACACTTAGAAAGAAAGAGGAGGAACGATTGAAGTCGATATCATTTAAGAAGTATTTATGTTGATTATAGTTTACTATTTTGGCATGTCTTTGTTGTTGCTTGCAATTATTTGTTTGCACATCAATAGGTTGTTTGTTATGCTTCTTGATCATTTGAATAGATTTGTTGATTGGTAAAGTCAGTAAATTAAACATTTGGAAGAAGTTGCATGGGTCAATAATTTTTTTGTGGTTATGTTCTTCTTTGATTGGTTTAAGTTTAGATATTTGTGCTTTCTTTTGTCCTTTTTTTCAATCCTATTACATTTATGCCAACTTAAATTTTCTTGTGGATTTTTGTTTCATCTATATATATATACTAAATTTATTTTTTATCTTTCTATCATTGAAATGCAGATATGGAGAACAATGATGCCATTTATTACATCAAAGCGATTAAATCTATTAGAGGAGCAATAAGTTTTGTTGGCTATATCCAAAACAGGCTAGACAAAAAACATGGTTTCCATCCTTCTTTTGTTGATGAACATTTTCGTGTCTTGCATCAAATGAAATCAGATGTTGAATACTTGTATCATTTGCACCAACGAGAATATGGAAGGAAAACAAGAAGGGATTGGTTGGAAAGTGTGAAGCATCATGATCATTATCCTGTTGATTTGAATTGGTGTTGCTTTTGTCATAAGTCTGGGTGTGTTTTGGAAGAGGCTAGCATTTAATAAGTGTTTTTTGTTGCACTATTTAAAGTTGAAATTCGTCCCTGAATTTGTTGATGTAAATAGAACCATCATATATCTCAAATAAAAATTTTTGTTCCATATGTTTTTTATATTAATCTTGGGGTTTATAGTATTAATATATTGATATGTTTATGTTGATGTACTGGTTGTTGACAATGTTTCGATGGTTTATAATGTTTTCATATCAATGTAGCACTACCACAACCACATAGTTAATGTGGTTGATATATGCCAATAGGCATATATCAACCACATTGTTAATGTTCTAATTTTTCACTAATAGATATAAACTCAAATCCCAAAAAATGTTATGCAACCAAAAGCCTAACCCTATTAGCTAAACGTTAATATTTTTAACTTTTACCGTTTAATTTTCACTAATTTAACAATACAATACATTCCACTTGAAAAATACAATTTATAAAATAAGATATTAAGTATATTCATAAATCATGTAACCATTTTATAACTCTTAAATTTATCCCATTTTACAACATTGTTCTCTCCATTTTACAAGATCCATCTTTGGTTGGTGAGGGAAAAACTTTGGACTGTGCTAAAGATTTCTGAACAATCATATGACCTTCCATCCTTTTTTGATGATGTAACCTGTGGAACAAATATTATATGGAAAATTGGTAAAGTAAAATAGTTTTCTCTAGAACGTGAATAGTTGAATAGAAAGAGAGAGGCAAATATCCAGAGGTGTAGTTTCAATATTTTCCATAGAAAATTCTTGGATGTAACAAATTAGAGCTAATGGGATTATGTAGTCAAACCCTGTAAATCCTATCTCTTAATCATTTGCAACAACCCTAACTTGATTAGCATATCTCCACAATTTTGTCCACTGATTGGAATTACCAATTTTATCTCTTGGGTTTATATTCCCTAGGGTTTTTAGTATTACTCCTTAGGGTTTATTATTCCCTTAGGTTTATAATCATGGTTAACAATGGTCAACCATGGTCCGATGTATCATTGTGACAAATATTTTCTCAATATGAAAACCAAACATGGTGCAATGCCGCTCTGTGAAGACAATTGTCTCTATATGAAAATCAATCATGCTCAGTCATGGTCAACCATGGTCCAGCCTCACATTGTGACAAAGATTGTAAATATTGTACATGGATCATGGTCAACCATCGTAAACCATGTTTATTTTAGGGTTTATAATATTTATGTTAGGGTTTATATACCTTGTGTTTATAAAATCTTGGCATTTTAGAATTAATCCTTTGGGTTTATTAATCGAGGGGTTCATATTCCAAGTGTATAATATTATTCATAAGGTTTATAATATTAATCTTATGGTTTAATACAAATTCCATTGGGTTTTTAATCATGGTCAAGTATGGTCAACCATGGACAACCATGGTCAAACATGCTCCAATGATGGAACCGTGTTTATTTTTCGGTTTATATATCTTGGGTTTATAATATTAATCCCTTAGGTTTAATATCATTCCCTTTGGTTTAAAATACACTCGACATTTTTCTAATATTATTCCCTCAGGATTTAATATTATTCCCTTGGGTTTATTATTTCCTTGGGTTTATAATATCAATCTGTTGGGTTTATTAATATTATTGATAGGGTTTATAATATTGATCATTGGGTTTAATATAAATCCCTTGGGTTTATAATCATGGTTAACAATGGTCAACCATGGTCCAATGTGTCATTGTGACAAATATTTTCTCAATATGAAAATCAAGCATGGTGCAACGTCGCTTTGTGAAAACAATTGTCTCTATATGAAAATCAATCATGCTCATCCATGGTCAACGATGATCCAATGTCGCATTGTGACAAAAATTGTAAATATTGTACATGAATCATGGTCGACCATCGTAAACCATGTTTATTTTAGGGTTCATAATTTTTATGTTAGGGTTTATATACCTTGGATTTATAATATCTTAGCATTTTAGAATTAATCCCTTGGGTTTATAATATCTATTCGTTGGATTTATCAATAGGGGCTAATATTCCAAGTGTATAATATTATTCATAGGGTTTATAACATTAATCCTAGGGTTTATCCTATAGTTTAATAAATCCATTGGTTTTATAATCATGGTCAAGCATGGTCAACCATCGACAACCATGGTCAACCATGCTCCAACGATGCTCAACCATGTTTATTTTTAGGTTTATATACCTTGGGTTTATAATATTAATCCCATGGGTTTAATATTATCCCCTTTGGTTTAAAATACTTTGGCCTTTTTTCTAATATTATTCCCTTGGGGTTTAATATTATTACATTGGGTTTATAGTATCATTCGCTTGCATTTATTTATCTCACGGTTCATATTTGTAGCGTATCAATTCAAAAAAAATTGTTAGTGGTAATGTTATTTTTTTTAATTGTTAGTAGTAATGTTATTATTTTTATTATTATTTTATATTTACTATATATTTATCAATATGAATATTCATTTTTATGATTAATATTGCCTATCGGTGTTTTTCAACCACATTTACTAATATGGTTGTGCATCTAATTGATATATGCCTATCGGTGTATATCAACCACATTTATTAATGTGGTTGTGCTAGTATATATTATCTATGGATCTTGACATGTTTTTATTGGTAAATGAATGGTTATTGAATGCATCACCTAATAAATGTTATTACAACTCTTATGAGAGGGCATTGAACCTTCTTGACAATTCTCAGGTAAGTATGAGATCCCTATATTCATATATGTAATTATGACCTATAGATTACATGTTCATGATGTGTTTGACGAAATTTTTGTCATGGTTAGGCTTGGTTAGGTCAAGTTCTTGACCAATTTTTGTGTTAGAAGCTTTGTCTTTGTGTCATTTATTTTTATGGAAAGTTTCATCAAGTTCTGAGAAGTGGCCTCGAGTCTAGCCCTAAAAAGGTGGTACAAATTTCACAGTCTGAGGCACAGAACTAGATAAAAAAGACTGTAGTTGCACCCTTGCAGTGGTTATGTATGTGATTGGAGGCCTACAGTCACATGGATGCAAGCTTGAGCATGTGAATAGGAGTCCAAATCAGTAAAAAGGAAATCTAGCTAAGGGTTTGGACACTTGAAAGTGTGGTTTATCCATTGGGGTTCATGTAGCACTTGAGGAAGGCCAGTGAGGTTTTGTTTTGTCGATTCCACTTTGTTGAGGTGATCTAGGAGGTTGAATCATATCATAGTAACTCTTTGTCACATGTTTACCCCAGTGGACTGGTAAACTTGGGTAAGTGTGGGAGGAGGGTGTTACATAACTCTTTATGTGCCCTATATTGATCCACATAGATTTTCTTCCTATCATGTGCCACCTTCAAATTCTGTCTTATAATCTGCATTTGGTGCTCCATATCTTTTAGCATATTAGGCCCAATAAGGACCTTATTCACTTGATCATTCCAGCTAATAGGAGTATTAAAACTCCTTCCATAAAGTTCCTTGAATGGGCTCATTTTTGTAGATTCTCGATGCCCATTTTTGTATGAAAATACTATGAGAGGAAGATAATCTTCCCACTTATTTGGGTTAGTGAATCACATACATCCTCAACATGTCTTCGAGGATCATATTTGTCCTCTTTGTTTTCCCATCCTTTTGTGGATGACAAGTTGTACTAAAGGCCAACTCTGTTCCCAAACCTAAAAAATTTCCTTCCAAAACTTCGAAGTGAACTTGGCATATATATTTGAGATGATTTTCTTGGGGATTCCATGCAACCTCACAATATCCTTTATGAAAATATGAGCCACCTCACTAGCTGAATTGGTGGACTTGACTGCCATAAAATGGGCCAGCTTGCTTAACTTGTCAATTACTACTATAATTGCATCATGTTGTCTAGAGGTTCTTGGAAAATCGATAATTAAATCCATGGATATTACTTCCCATTTCCATTCCGGGATGGAAATGGGTTGCAATAATCCTATTGGATGTTTTCATTCAACCTTCACTTGTTGGCATTCTATGTATTTAGCAACAAAAACAACCACTTCCTTCTTCAAATTAGGCCAATATTAAAAAAAAATATGGCTGCGAGTCTTTTGATATCCCGGATGGACAAAATATGGTTTCTCATGGAACTCTCTTATTATAAGCCTCTTAAAATCATCATTATTTGGTATGTAGATTTTGTTATTGAATCTAACTAGGCCATCATTTATGAGATGACATTCCTCATCCTCACCTTCTTGTTGTAGCTTTTCCTTCACTTGTTGATATTTCTCATCTTGTTGTCCTACACTTTTGACCCTTTCCACCATGTCCACTTTGTAAGAGCTTATGGTTGTCAAGTGATTCAATTGAATCCTACTAAGTGCATCAGCAACCTTGTTTTCTTTGCCTTTGATATACTTGATTTCAAAGTTCAAAGTATGGCCATCCACCTAGATTGTCTTACGTTCAACTTAGGTTGATCAAACAAGTACTTGAGTCACCATGATCTGTAATGAGGGTAAATCTTTTTCCAAGGGGATAATGCCTCCACATCTTCGATGCATGAATAAAGGCAACTAACTCTAAATCATGAGTCACATAGTTTACTTCATGCTCATTTAATTTACATGACTCATAGAAAACTACCTCTCCTTCTTGCATTACAACTCCACTAAGCCCTTCCTTTTAGGAATCCATGCATACCGCAAATTCTTTGTCCGGATCTACAATCCTCAATACACGTGCATTAGTGAGAAACTGCTTGAAGCTTGTTGCACATTTAGTTGTCCACTCAAACCTTCTTCTTTTTTTGCAAGGATGTAATGGGGTGGCCTATCTTGGAGAATTTCTTGATGAACCTCTAGTAGAATCCTACCCATCCCATCAATGATCTAACCTCGTTGACATTCTTAAGGGTTGGCCACTCCATGATGGCCTTGATCTTTTTTTGATCAACTCATATGCCCTCCTTGGAGATGATGTGCCCTAAGAAATGTATCTATGATTGGAAGAACTTCACATTTTCTAAGATTTGCATCAAGCTTGTGTTCTATCAGCAATTGTAGCGTTGAAACTAGGTGTTTTTCATGCTCTTCTTCAATTTTTTAGTACACCAATATGTTATCAACAAAAAAAATGACAAATTTATCTAAATGAGGATACAACACACTATTCATTAGACAAATGAAAGTGGCAAGGGCATTAATAAGCCCAAAGGGTGCCACCACAAACTCATAGTTCTCGTACCTCGTTCGGAAAGCCATTTTGTGAAAACATTCTTCTTTGATACATACTTGATGATATCCAGACCTCAAATCGATCTTGGAGAAGATTGTTTCTCCTCGTAGCGGATTGAATAGATCATGAATCCGTGGCAACGAATACCAATTTTTTATCGTAACTTTATTTAATTTCTTATAGTCAATACAAAGTTGAAGGATCCCATCCTTTTTATTCACGAATAACACTATATCTTCCCATGATGACACACTTGGAAATATGTAACCTTTATCAAGCATCTCTTTTACTTATAACTTGAACTCAACTAGCTCCGCCGTACTCATTTTGTAATGGTTCTCTGGACACTGGAGTCACTCTAGGCACTAATTCAAAAGAGAAATCAACTTCCCTGTGGGGAGGCAAAGCCTACATGTCTGTTGGAAATACATCCTCATATTTCTGCAGCCCCAGATATTTCTTTAACACCTTGATTTATTTTTCCCCAGCGCTAGCACTAACTTCCTTGTCATTGGATATTCACATAGAAAATAATGCACAACCTTTCCGACAATTGTAGTTGGCCTGCATTGCCATGATAAGCCTCAATGAAATTACCTTTCACTTGCCTTGTAAATTTTTTTCTTTTCCTTGCATCATCCAAGCATTCAATTTATTTTTCAAAGAAATCGACCTTAGTTTTGTGAATATACAACCAATCCATACCTAATAACATGTTGTATGCACCCAATGGAACAAAATTTAAATGTGTTTTTGTGGGCATTCCTCTGAACTCAAATGCACACAATTTCACCTAATGACTAATTTTTCTTTGTTCATGTTTGCATTTGAACGAAACATGGCTTAGTGTGCAATTATTTATTCAATTTGCATTTTTCTACGAGCTCTAGATTGATATAGTTGTAATTATAATGGGGGTAAATTAAAAAGGAAATAAATTGATTACACAACTTAACTTCCATCTCGATGATGGATGCCTAGTGGTCTTCATGGCGGTTTTTAATGACTGCATAAATTCTAAGCAAGCTCTGTGCTACATCACCGACTGTGCAAGCTTCATGGGAACTGCAAGTCTTTGGCCCTGCATTTCTTTGGTGTGGGGAGTCTCTTTTCCTATGGCTTTCACCACGGGTCCAACATTTTAATTTCTCTTTCATCTCAACTCTGTGTTGATCTATTATTGGCCGATGCGTATGGTTGCATTAGGGGAATTTTGAGGTGTAAAATGGGCCTCCTAAGAAAATGTACAAACAAAATAAAATTTATAAGAGCCAATAGGATTCAAGATGATGATGTCAACCATGGGGGAAGATTCACCATTTTTGGAGTAAAAAAGTAAAAAGATTAAAAAATAATAAAATGATAAAACTACTTTTTCAACTCGTATTTTCGACTTATCTCCCTAAGGTTTTACTCAAATTTCAAGCGGGAGCACCAATTGGATGCAAAATTTAATTCCTCATCCAAGGAGTACCCATGTTGCATACTTTTGATGGACTCTGCTACATAAAAAATGAGAAATACATGAAAATTGTGATTACAATCACATTTTTCGTGTATTTCTCATTTTTCATGTGGTAGGATCCATAGAAAGTATCCAACATGTGTACCCCTTGGATGAGGAATCAAATTCTACATTCAAGAAGTGTTGCCGCTCGAAATTTGAGTAAACCTATAGGGAGATAAGTTGAAAATAGGAGTTGAAAAAATAGTTTCGTCCTTTTTCCCTCTAAAATTTGATGATGTAATCTAATCTAATTTTATTATTTCCACTATTATTTTGTAATTTCCTCAGGAGGCCCATTTTAGACCTCAAAATTCCCCTAATGTTAGCATTTGGGTCGAATTTCGGCTGAAATCAACTTTCCTTGTCTGGGTGTGTGCCTCCCTTCTGTTCCACAATTTTCTTAGGTCATTTCTTCTTATTTCCAACACTACTCTTTTCTTTCCAATCACTTTTAATTTCTGGCCTATGCTTTTCCCGCTCATAGCAGTGTTTTCATTTCTTAATGGCATCATTCAATGTTTGAGGTTCTAAGGAATCAATTCGGTCTTTGAATGTCATAGGAAGCCCACTAATGAACCTCTAGATCTTAGCCTTCTCATATTTAAGATATGGCACATATCTTAGGAATTCCAAGAACTTAGTGACATACTCATCATCCTTCATTTGTCCCGTCTTGAGCTCATAAAATTCTTTTGCTTTGTGGTCATAGCATCGCTCTGATAAATAATGATTTCTGAAGAGATTTTCAAAATCACACCAAGTTAACTCCTCTTTTGTGATACCTCTGGCATTCTTCAGATCTCCCCACCATATGTCTATTTTTCCCTTCAAGCTATAGGTGGAAATATTGGCTTTCATATCTCCAAGATAATCATGGATTTAAAAAAAATCATCATGCCAAGTAGTCAAGCTTTTGCATCTTCATATCTCTTTATGTCTCCATCAAATGTGGGTGGCCTGACTTTCTTAAATTCTTCAGGCATATAGTCCTTTACTCTTTTATGATGATGATGATGGTGATGATGGTGACTCCTAGTGGCGAAGATGGAATATCTACCAGAATGATGCACAAAATTTGCTAGTTCTTCATTCTGTAGTACTCAGTGGTACATTTCCCTTCATGGTTTCTTCACTTTCCCACCTATGCCTCTTCCTGGACCTATTACCATGTATTCCATTTGTTTTCTATTCTAATTCTTGAAGGCTTCTCTTGCCTCTATGACTATATTCAAACTCATGTTGCCTCTGTCCTTGTAAGTTTGAGAGGCTTTGCAAGGTGACTGCATCTATTTCAGCTTTCCTCACTTGAACTCTTACCAATATTTCAATGTCTACTTTAAAACTTTTGACCTCAACCCTTAGGCTCCTCAAGATATCGATCCAATAAATATAGCTTTCCCCTCCCCCTTGGACAACTGATATTTCTCTTCATTTGTCCTAGCCTCTTCATCTCCATGTTGTGGCTGATCAAAGATATATTATACTGATCCAGTCCTCATTATTTTGTCTTTTACTATCTTTTGCTTCTTGTTATGTTATATCATTCACACAATTGTTAGAGACATTATCACACAATGAGTGACATTAAATCATGCTCATGCTCTTGTTGTTGCTAAGCTATTATAATAAGGCCAGTTTCAACAAATCGTCCATGTTAGCACACCAATGTTAGTCAGTCATCATTTGCTAGCATTAATATACATGCTTGCATAGTCAATAAAATATACATGTAGACACGAGTTGTTAGCTCATCAGTAGAAATGGGAACAAATCAATTGTTAGTCCATGCTAAATGATTAAACACATCAATCATGCATGCAATTAATTATTTGCAAACCAACTTTTAACACCTAAATGTTAGTACTGTTAATTTTCTAAAAATCAACATGAAACCCCTTTGTAGGAGCTTGTTAGTACTTGCCATGATAGATCCCATCATGTCCAAGTTTTGAACCTAGATGCTTTGATACCACCTGTAAACACCCCACCTTAACCTTGGTGAAAATTGTGCACTTGCTAATCCAATATCCTTGGCACAGTTATAGAGATGGATTTTTTATTTTTATTTTTTGAAAACTTGAAATGAATGTCACCATTTTGTTCATCTCAATAAGACATTTTTGGTGATATAAAATTTCACCCCAATCTAACCTCTAGATCAAAAGTTAGGGTAATTTGATCTCTATTGAATCAGAAGGAACCATGCCATCATTTTTCCACGGGGTTGTCCTAGATAGACTCTTTCCCCCACTTGGTGTTAGAGCATTAGTTGTCGACATGTTCATGGGTTGGGTTTCCACAATTCCTTGTTTTAAGTATTAACATGCTTATATATATACACACACACACACACAACACAAATTGATGAGCCATCAACTACTGTCAAATTTCCCATTACCTAGTCTTGTAATCCTAACCCTTTTCACTTTGCACCTCTAAAGGTGCCTCCAGGAAATACCTCCCAAGCTCACGTGTCAACAATCAATTGATGGATCACTTATTGATAGAAAATTTTACATTTCCCAGACTCTGTTACACGACCCTTCATCTTTAGCACTTACGAATGCTTCGGGGTCAATCTTTCGAGATGACATGTAAGGCGGGTTTGTTTACATGCTAATGTTTAAACTGCTAGGCTCACATGTATTCCACCATAGTTTGGGCTTATGTCATCCTGCTCCATTCTTTGTCATTGAACACTACAAGCAGTTTGAGGAAAATCCTTCCAGGCTGACCTGTTAGTGGGTCCACCCTTGCACCAATGGGTGAACTGCTAGGCTCACGTGTACGCCACCACAACTTGATCTTACATCATCCTACTTCTTTTAAAATTGTGTGCCTCTTTGTACTACCAGGGAATAGCCTTCGGGCTTACATGTCTCCATGGGTGACTCTTTTGTGCAGCTAACACTCCCGACTGGTTCATTGCTTCCCTTCTCATGGGATAGCTCTAACGACTCCACTTCACGTGTCACCTTGTAATGGGATGGGAAACCACACACCTGGTTCCACTCCTACCATGCCACCTCGGTGTGTAGTCAACCAGATCTCCCTTGAGTGTTATGCATTGCTACCTCTGGGAGACAGACTCCAGGACAAAGATATTCCTGTTATATGTCGCACCAGTTTCTTTGTCGAAGAAGACCCAACTGAAGTCCTCTTCTATTATAAAAAACCCTTCACATGTTTATTTGGCCCCTTCCATTGGCACATACGAGGACTCCAACTCAACCCGACCTTCTCCACCTCGTCAACTTTGCCACACTAGCCCAATCCTCATCAGCCTAAGTGTTCTTTCCATGCAACCTTTGTGAACTTTCTGGATGTAACCTCCAGGCTTGCATCATCCTAGGTTTCTCCTCGGTCATTGATATCTCTCTCTCTCTCTCTCTCTCTTGATATCAACCACTTGTTAGAAGGGTGTTCGCTCTTTATCACGATTATGATCATGAGGTAAGAAGAGAGAGTGCTTAGTTAACAATACTTTGCTCCTTATAAGGTTCCTTCTAGAATATTATCTCACAATGTAATGATATGATTCTGGATTGTGATCGGGTAAGGGAAACTCTCATGTATACATGCATAAGTATGCCTAGTAGAGGCCACGACGGTTCTATAAGAGCTTAGACCTATGCTAGAGTCTGACTCTTTCCCTTAAAGCTTTATGAAGCACGAACAGGTGTTATCCCTCCTAAACTTGATTTTTTTTCCATATTAAGGTTCTTGGTGATAGAAATGCATGGCACAATTCAGGGACTTGTCCATCCAGGCTAAGGACATTTCCATCCAGCCTCTTAGAGTTCGACAGTCCCCCAGCTCCTCCATGTCCTACAAGGGAAAAATCGGTTTCATCTCATAGATACACCAATCTCCTTTGAGGAATAAATAGGCATAAAAAAATTATAAAGGCAACCATACATAATACAATGCCAAGGAAAATGCAAAGGGATCAACATTCCACGAATACACAGGAAACCCTCCCTTCCAGGTCAATTACAAGCATAAACCATATATATAGGCACATGATTTATAATATTAAAATCCTACAAGCATTTCATTTTTATGGACGAGAATTCTCGGCATGGGACACATTGTTAGTCATCTGGTATTCAATACTATAGGCCTGATGCCACCTAGCAAGCATCTAATGCCCATATCGCACAGAACAGTGCTACCTGATGCATACTGCATCCACACAGATGGTTATATATATGTGTGTGTGTATACATATATTGTTTCCTGCATAAGGACAATGATACAAAAATTTATGAAAGTGTTCCCAGGAATTTTATTGACATAAATAATCAAAGATTTTCTAATGTGATTTTTTCCGAAAATATTTTAAAAAACTCAGAAATAATCAATATATGAATACCCACTAATAGAGTGCCAATCAAGCTAAACGACATGGCTATAACCAACCCTTCAAGCAAGGATTTACCATGTCATCTCAGGATCGAGACAACATACAGGATGTGGCACCCATCCTTAAGAGATCCCACCTCAACACATATATAGTAGATATGCAACTCTATATGAAGTGTGAGAGCATAAAATCATGTCATTCAAGCTCATGAGTTCATGCCTTACACAACACAAAATATATTCCTATTGGACTGAGTCCTTGATAAAATGGATGTGTAGACCCAACACCATGGTATACATCACTAAAGGCTTGAAGAAGAACCTCATATAAAGTAACAGGTCAACAAGGATAAACGAGGAGTAAGTCCTCAATATTCCACATTGCAAGAATAAACAATGCTAATGAAAGCTTGTAATCAATGTAATCACCATATTGCAATCAGGAAGAGTTCCCATGCTAAATATTGCTATTACATAACCAATATTCTTACACACTCTCCAAACACCTTTAAACATTAACACAACACATTAGTTAATTTCTTAAATAATACTAACACAATCATGTCTCGTGCACAATAGCACCATTTCAAACCAAAAACGTAACACACATTCATTATCATGGAAAATACATAAGGAACACTTATCTTGTAAGTTTTGGGGCAACTAAAACTGGGACTATTACTATCCACCCAACCTTAGATAGTTACAATCAGTTATCACTTGCAGTTATCACCCCCAAGCCAAATTCATGAGACCGAGGGGTCTTTTTTTCATGAGTTGAAACACAACCTTCAATTGCTCTAGGGACTTTATATATCTTACCACCTCTACCCTCCAACTAAGTTGCAAGCAACAAAGTGCATAGGTGATTCAGATCTCTTTAGCTACTCGAATTAACCAAGATCTTTTACTTTTGTGATGTTAGCAGAATTTCATATGAAAAAGTATGAAATCCACATGTGCATATTGTAAAGAAGATGAAACATAACGACAACCATCAAATCAAGAACACAAACACATTGATAATGGAGTTCACCTAATGTGGGTTACGTCTCTGAGCCCTAGTGTTGAGAGTGGGGAGGTCGCTTCATTAAATACTACAATATGATCATGAGTACATAGTACATTCTTTGTCATCACAAGGATAAATTCCCTTAATGAGAGTGGCATGTCTCTCCATGATTTGTTCTCAAGAACTCTCACCCATATGGGAAAATTCCCTCAACAAGAGTGGTGTATCTCTCCATGAGACGTCCTATAGGAACTCTCACTCAAATGGGTCCTCTTTCAACATGAAAAGCTAATAAAATCTCAAATGATGTGACATACAAGTATCCCTCAACATAATGGTAATCAAGGATCTCAACAACAACAAAAATCATCTCAGCAAATTAGAAGAAAAGCATGACATAACTGCATCATATACCTCCACCTTCGGGGATGGCTGAAACATGAAAATCTCAACTGCTGAAATGGACATCACCATTGAATTCGCGGCATGAAATAGTGTCAAACAACTATAAACTTTGCCCCTTTCTGACACCATCAAATTTTGGACCCCCGAGAATCTTGAATATTCCCCCAAAGATTCCTTCCTATAGATGGCCGAAAAATCTGCTGCTCGGATGAATATTTTGAGCACACCACTATGCTCCCTGTGGAATTCTATGAAAAATGACTATAAAGTTGGCATCATTCTGCCTCTGTAAAAAATAAGCCTCCAAGGGAATCTTTTAGATTCCATAAGATTCTACAAAGATTCCTTGCTCCTAGACCCCTGAATTTTTGTTGCTCAAATGGGGAAACAAACTGCATAGTTGTGATCCTGGCAAGAAAACATGTAGGAATGACTATAAACTTGTCAAAATATGACACTAGCACCTCTAGCCCTCTAAGGGAATCTTTTTAACATCTTGACACATTCTCCTACTCATGGTTCCACACCTCTGCTGCTCAAGGTTCTGTCGCTCCTCCACCATTGGGCACGTTCAAATGGAAAACTTGGTTCTTATATGATTATTCTTGGCAGATTTAAAAAGGTGAGGTCATTGGCCTATTGGTGAATGCACTATGTTGGGAGTGGGTATGTCGAGGGTTCCAACCCCAACCTCACTGACCTCCATATGCATGGCACATTTATTTTTAATGTTTGGTGCATATGTATTTTAAACCTAGCGGTTACCACATAGACTAGAAATTACATTATATTTGGGTTGGTGTTGTTTTGCTAGCGGATTGACTGACTGTTAAGCCTGGTGGGTTCGACACCTGACATAACATATATGGTAAGTCGATTGTGGTTGGCGGATCCGCAACATATAACATATGTTTTATATAATTGGATTTCAGGCTATACGATGGCAGGGTTTGACCACCCGCCATATTTTTATATATAACATGCCATTGGCAAGGGTAGTGGGGGTATCGGCCCGCCACCTCTATATATATATATATATATATATATATATATATATATATATATATTGTTTTGTTATAAAATAATAGTCATTTTTAATCCACTGGAAATAAGGATTACTCGTAAAATTAAGTAGGTAACAAATTCACCAATTCTGGTGGTCAGATTATATGCACCGGGTCTCTGTCAAATTGTTGCCTCGTTAGTGACTACCACTTAGCTAAGTTTAACCGTAACTTTGACCAGCTATAACTTGAGCATATGAACTCGGATTTGAGTGTCGTTCACACTGTTGGAATCAGGATAACAAGCACTACGATCTGGTCCTAGTTTCACTTCAATCCGAGGACTTTTACTTGTGAGCTATTTTGAGCCCCCTTTGACTTATGAGCATATATGGAGCCACCTAGATCATTCCTCTCCACTGAGGAGCTTTTGGTCCTCCAAAAGGATGAACATAATCTACAACTGTTGTGTTACGTTTTCTGCACCACAAGTATCCTGACAAGTTACACTTGCTTCTCCTTCACCCTTGTTCTTCAGAGCCATAAGTGATGAGCCGACACTTGCATCCTCTACAAGATTATAGTACAATCTTTGCAAACCACATACTCAATTAAATGACCAATAATGACCCAAGCATCCCCATACTTGCCAAGAGTTTATAAGACATACTCTTTGGTCAAGTGTACATCATAATAAAAACCAATACCCCATGTATCAATAAAAGGCCAAAACATCATCATTGCTTTAATAAGAGATGGAAAACATATCATCACTTTTACAATTATTCGCAACACACGATTTTTAAAATGTGGCCATGACAAGCTACCATGTCTAGTAAAACCATCTCTTACTCAACAAAATGAACTGCTAGGAATGTGGCGAATTTTCTTGTAGTTTCTAAATGGGTGCTTTGTCCTTGAGACGCTGCTCTGGATGGAGCCTCCAACATGTGGCTCTTTGACATCCACATCTGTTGTAATGACTGTAAAAAGTATTCTTCCTCCAGACCTACTTGACCTTCTTCCTTCCCTGATGTGGAGAAGGCCTTTCACGCCTCATCCTCTTTCTTGCTACCATTCTCTTCCAACACTTAGCAACCATATGGTTATGTAAACCACAAAAACTACATGTTTTCTACACCATGATTTTGTACAGTATTAACATGATTTTAATCAAAATGAACTCTGGAATAATGAGATAGCTTATACCTCTCTTGGCAGTCTCTGGTATGATCCCGACGATAAGAGCTTGCCTTAAACGCTGCAAGATGATGATGAGTACATAGTACGTTTTTTTCATTACAAGGATAAATTCCCTCAATCAGAGTGACATTTCTCTCTATGAGTCGTTCTCAAGAACACTCACTCATATGGGAAAATTCCCTCAATAAGAGTGGCATGTGTCTCCATGAGACATCCTATAGGAACTCTCACTCAAATGGGTCCTCCTCAACATGACAAGCTAATAAAATCTCACATGATGTGGCATATAAATATCCCTCAACATAATGGTAATCAGAGATCTGAATGACAAAAACATCATCTCAGCAAAAAAAAAAAAAAAAAAAAAATCATGACATAACTACATCATATACCTCCACCTTCAGGGATGGCTGAAAAATGCAAAGCTCAGATGTTGAAACGGACATCACCGCTGAATTTGTGGCACGGAATCATGTTAAACAACTATAAACTTTGCCCCTTTCTGACACCGTCAAATTCTGGACCCCCGAGAATCTTGAACATTCCCTCAAAGATTCCTTCCTGTAGATGGCCAAAAAATCCATTGCTTGGCTGAATATTCTGAGTACACCATTGTGCTCCTTGTGAAATTCTATGAAAAATGACTATAAAGTTGGCATCATTATGACTCTGTCAAAAATCAGCATCCAAGGGAATCTTTTAGATTCCACAAGATTCTACAAAGATTATTTGTCGTTGGACGCTTGAATTTTTGTTGCTCAGATGGGGAAACAAATTGTACAGTTGGGCTCCTCGTAAGAAAACGTGCAAGAATGACTATAAACTTATCAAAATCTGACATTGGCACCTCTTGCCCTCTAAGGGAATCTTTTCAATATCTTAACACATTCCCCCGCTCATGGTTCCACACCTCTGCTGCTCGGGGTTCTGCAACTCCTCCACCATCGGGCCCATTCAAATAACAAACTAGGTTCTTCTATCATTTTCTAGGCAAATTTAACAAGATGAGGTCGTTGGCCTATTGGTGAAAGCGCTATGTTGGGAGCGGGTAGGTCGAGGGTTCTAACCCCACCGACCTCCATATGGATGACGCATTTATTTTTAATGTTTGGCGCATATGTATTTTAAACTTGGTGGTTACCACAGAGACCCACGTTTACATTGTATTTGAGTTAGTGTTGTTTCCCCGAAGGACAGGTTGGTTGTTAAGCTGGGTGTGTTCAACACTCGTCAAAACATATATGGTAAGTCAGTTTCGGTTGGCGGATCCGCCACGTATAACATATGTTTTATATAGTTGGCCTTCATGCTATGTGGTGGCAAGGTTTGACCACCCATCACTGTAACATAATTTTATATATAACATGACCATTGTTGGGGGTGGTGGCCCGCCATCCCTAATTATATATAATTTTTTGTGTTGTTATAAAAAAGTACTCATTTTTAATCCGTCGGAAAATAAGGGTTACTGGGAAAATTAAGTAGGAAAAAAATTCGCCTTTTTCGGTGGCCAGATTTTTGTGCATCAGGTCTCTGCCAAATTGTTGCATCATTAGTGACTGCCACTTGGCCAAGTTTTGCTAGAACTTTGACCAGCTATAACTTGAGCATACGAACTCAGATTTGAGTGTCATTCACATCGCTGGAATCAGGACAACCAACACCACAATCCAATCCTATTTTCACTTCAATTCGAGGACTTTTATTTTTGAGCTATTCTAAGCCCCCTTTGACTTCTGAGCATCTTTGGAGGCACCTGGATCAATAAGGAATCTAGAGACTTATTGTCTCCACCCTTCAAAACTCAACAACATAGTTCCACCCAACTTGGGGACTCCAGAACCATGGAAAGATAAAATATATAGTAAGGAAGCCATCCAGAAATCCTCTAGGAATTTTCACACAAATAATTCCTCCACCCCAGCTCTTCGGTATTTTCCAAGAATCACCATGTCCACCCTCTAGGCACTGGGGACATGAGAGGAAATTTATTCCCCACCTAGAAGTGATTTCTTCCTTGCTTCTTGGCAACCAAAATTTATCTCATTGCTTCTCTATGTGCTCTCTACGTATTTCTTTTTCTTTCAAGTTGTTCGATCCTGTGTTTTCTACTACACTTCCCTATTTCGTCTCCCTTTTTGTTTGACTATGCTCTTTTGCCTTTCATTTCCATGCCTTCCCCATAGCTCGAATTCGCCTCTCTGTTGTTGCACCATTCTCCAACGGTTCAAATTGTCTTCTTGTGAACCTTTAGACAATGACCCTATGAACATAATCTTGTCATCTAATGACAAATTTGCCATGTCTCCCTGCCTATTTCTAGCTTGTTAAATGGATCCAATGGCCCACTATTATTGGGAAAACTAGTGTCCATTCAGAGCTGCTAGTCCCACTAAGACGAGTAGCTATCTTAGAAACAAACAAACTAAAGTTACTTGTGTTTTCCTTTATGAGAGATAGATGAGAGAGAAGCAGAGAGCACCAACCTTTGTCTTTCGCTTGGCTCCTTGCTTGTTTCCTCCCTCCTTTGACAGAACTTCGCCACTCCTTCCTCACTTGTCCCGCTTCAAAGAACACCTGTAGAGTCAAAGCAACATAATACCATCAAAGCATAGAGATCTATAACCATAAACAATGTAGAATCAAATGTACATTAACCATACAAATGCATACACAAATACAAGATTCAGAAATATACAAATATATAGAGGAAAACTCAAATAGATTTATTTGTAGAAGTAGTAGAACGGAAGATTACAACCTAGCTGTCTGATCCAGCGCCATCCTCCCAGCATGAAAGCCCTCTTCACCTCATGAAAAGCTAGATCACCCAACAATACAATGTCTCAAAGAGAAAACAACATCACTTCCTTACAAATTACAAAATTCCAGCCTCTGTATCTCTAGGATGAGGGATCCATATATAGATATTTGCAGGTGGCTGAGTCAGCTTCTGGGATTTTGATTAGTGTCATTTCACTGATAGTTCTTGGTTCCACTTTGAGATTTCATGATCTCTTACTCATCCCTGGGCGAATTCAGAGAGGCAAGTGTCATGGGGGAAGTTTCTAGAAGATTCCCTGGGTTTCCACTTAGCAAACTGCCTCTGCCATTTGTCTACTCTCACCCATCACACCCTACAGAAGGCTCTTTCAGTATGCATCGCACCTAGACAGTGTTACAGTCAGTATGCATCGCACCCTTAGCACTGAGTAGTCTGTATGGTCCAATTTTGACCAGTTCTGAGTGGTTTTTCGAGAACTTCTGGAAAATGATGTAATCAGTTGACCTTGATCTTTTAGGGTGTGGAACAACACTTTTAGGGGTTTAGAAGCCCTTGGTTTATGGACATATGTGATTGGGGTTGCAGTGCCCAAATATGTCTATAACAGTTGCCCCCTAAAGCATGAGGTCGTAAATCTTCTGATGTCGGGTGAAATGCTTTATCATGAGGATCCGAGGTTTTTCGAACTGGAAGGTGACCTATAATAAGATACAATACAATACATTATCTTCATAATATTTTCATGATCTAGCTGAGGCGGGCATTCCCATGCTCAGCTTTATAAATTCATTTTCATGTACATAGGACAGACAACCGTCTGTGTGGCAGATTGATGATTCTGGTAGAGCCATCATCCCTTGGCTTGGATGATTATCTGTGCAGCTATGATGTACATTTGATGTCTTTATTTTCCTAAATATATCGCAGCCTGGATGGATGAAACTAGATCTGGGGTCTTCAAACTCGTTCAATCTTCGCCCGGAGTACAAGTCGATCCATGTGAAAAGATGTTCTGGTGTCGAACATGGAAAGACATCGCCTTATTACCAACAATGATGTAAGTTGTTAACAGGCGCGAGAGGAATCACCGATAATGATAATGACCCTCAAGATACTGCAGTACAATTCACATGGTGTGAATACATGAGTCGATGTCGAACACCACACAAAATCTTTCGGTCGAAGGCCATTGATGTAAACCTATTGCCGGAAGTGAGAAACTTGCCATTGAGACATGCAAGCTTCAAAGTACTGAAAGGGTTGTTCCTAAGTCAACTTCTTGGATAATGTTCTGATGTTGACAAGAAGTGACCCATCATAGGAGGGCCTTAATGAATCCCACATCTATGACACGGAACAGAGCAAATGATTTTGTGGAGGTGAAAACGATCTGATGATACAAGGTTCAGGGTGGCGGTCTTGAAAAAAGGAGAGTGAAGGTATTGTAGCGGATGAGGCGTAAGCTGGGTTGCTGAATTCTCTGAGCGACTTCTCTTGAACATATCGGCGACATTGAAAATGGATAGATAGAGTTAACCCCAAAAATGGATGGTACGGAGGACCAATGGTAATATGACCGGTGAACGGAATAACCCAACCTGACTCAATCATGGTGATGGAGTGAAATTGTTATGTTCAAGAGCGACTTGCTACCAATGAAGTTCTTCAAGTTTTCTTCCCAATTTTCCCCAGTCATTGCTAACTAGTACTTCTTTATTTTTGTCAAGCTTGAGGAGGATAACATATGCTTGTTCTATAATTTTCCCTTCGAGCAAACCTGTCGCTATGTTTTAGCGAGCCTAGCGACAATGAAACTCGCTCTTGTCTGTAATGGACAAGTTTGTCCTATTGTTTTAACAAGTTTAACAACAAAGATAACTCGATCCTTTTCAGTTTTAGAGAGTCTGAAAAGAGACGAAAAGGAACCTCCAGTAATACTTTTTTGTAGTATAATCCCTTAAGTCCAAAAAAAGTATAAAATAATATGAAAGGGATGACTTTTCTGATCACTTTAACGAGCCGAAAAAGACAAGTGCTCGATATTTTTGTGTAATGATCCCTCAGGTCCGAAAAGATTAAAATATAGAGGAGGGATGGAACTTCCAATCACTTTAACAGCTGGAGAGGCCAATTGCTCGACAATCCTCTTATATTTTATGAGTCTAAAAAGATCTTAAAAGAGACTCATCTTTGAGGAACGAGTGATATTTTCGGGTAGCAGATGGTTCCAGGTAAGGTTTGGAACTTTTTCAATCACGGCAATGTAAAGAAGGTGGCTAACAGAATCACTTGTCGCAGCTGTTCCTCAAAAGGGTAAACAATCAAGTGGAGGCGTATGATCGGCTAAAAAGTGGAGGTGATGGTAAGAACACGACCAAGGCTCAAAAGTTCATAGTGATGCGATCACAAAGGTTATTTACCGAAAGTGGGTTCATTTTTTAAGGAGCTTGAACTCTGGGGAACATATGCTCATTGCTAGGTTTATTTTTTAACGAGCTTGAACTTCGCGTAAACTTGCTCGTGATAATAGTCAGAGATGTTCGATTTACCATTAACACTATGTTCTCTTGACGGTCGTACTACCTATTCAATTGCTCCATCAAACTGATTAGAAATGTAAATACATGTTTGAAAAATGAGTTAAAAAACTAATACTTTACTTGAATTACGTGAATAGTAACATAAACGTAGTTTTTACCTCTCATTTTACCATTTCATTCAAATTTGGGATTGTTGGAGCTCTGGAGGTGTTTTCCCCCTCGATTTTCATCATTTGATCCCAGGAGATTCTGTGGACTATTTTTGGCACCATCTGGACTAGGTAGAAGCTAACCCTGAGCTCTTCAATTGTATTCTTTCCTTTTCTGATTCTGAGCATGTTTTCCTATTTTTCTGGGCCTCAAGGGGTTGAACAATTCGTTCTCTCCCCATCGCACCTAGTATACATTGAAAGGTGCAATGCATATTGAGTTGGCCATGGGCCAGTCAATATGCATCCCACCCTGTACACAACTAGGGTGCGATGGGCGCAAGGAGGAAAGTTTATGCACTGTTTTTTCATGGAAATTTTGCCCGCTTTTGCCCAAATCAAGATCCTAATTCTTCTCTTGTTTGTTTTTCAGAGATTCATCAGATCAAGATGGTCGTAACATGGCATGAACACTAGCATGAAGAAGAGGATATGATTTCCTTACATGATCCAGGTATGGTTACTGCATTGCGAAACTATGGCTTGCTCAAATTCTTCCACATATCCAGTGTGAGGCAACAAATCAATTTGTTGCAATATTTTCTCGATGCATGGGATCCTACCAACCAAGTGTTCTAGATTAGAGGTAAATCCAACCCTTTAACAGTTGAGGATATCTATTTCTTGACCAGTTTATCGAGGCGTGGTGCCCCTCTCTCACTATCAGGATCCGCCCGTGGGGGTGAATCCGTGAGGGATTATATTCGCTGATTCTGTAGAGATGGATCTCAGCCGAGCAAGGAAGGCAAGATCAGTATTCGAGATTTCACTGACTGGTCCTTGAGGACTATCTTACTCACTTTTTCTAGATTGGCTGGTAGCGCGACCCTTCACTTGGCCAACAGGTCCTATATGCAGTATGCCTTGGAATGCCTTAAACCAAAGGTATTCAACCGGTGTGATGCAGTACTTCCGGTGATAAAAGAATAGCTTACCAAGGTGAAGAATGGAAGATCCAAGAACTTTGGTTATGGTTCTATTCTGACCACTTTCACCTTGGAGAAGATCCCACTGATGCAGCCATAGTACATTTCACTCGGAGTGCTAATACTGACAGAACCACAGATGCAGAGATGGGTTGATCTTATGGCCAGACATGCTGGTCAGTCACAGATTTCATTCTCTGATGCCTTCTTTGAGTGGTTCAATCGTCAGCAGATGGTTTACGCCGAGTATCCATACGCCGGGATGGATTTTCGGGGTGACCCAGCTTTGGTGCTGCCGGCTGGTGAGCAGTGGGGTGTTATAGGTAAAAGATCTGACCATATCTCTGTTGATTACTTTTATAATGTTCTTGTGTTTTTTAAATGTTATCAAGACTAATCAAACCCATGTACCTGTGCAGATATTGGACCGGTGCGACCAGCAATGCACCCGAGGGTAGCAGCTGCCGTTCCAGTAGGAGAGGCTATAGGGAGGGTTATCATTCACTATCTGGATGTAGCCGAGACCCTTGCCATATTGCAAGATCAGATCGAGGGTCTCACCCTTGGTATTCAGGATGTGAGGACCGACGAGTTACCTCTGAGATTACAGAGCCATACTACTGGCGTGCCGAGTCAATGGACTAGGCTCTTACGTATGATCGCATAGGCGATGACTTGTTATCACCAACGCCATTAGTCTAGGGTGCTTTCTTGCATTTTTGAGTTTTTGGGTCGTATGACCGATTTTGTCCTGGACACAGAACATTTTGTAAAAAACTTTAAACAGTTATATATGTTTTTGATTTTCGGAGCTTTTATTTTGGTTAAGTTATATGATCCTGATGCAAATGTTTAAAATGCTTCTCTTTCATAAATGCTGCAAATGTCTATCTTACACATAATTTGCTAATGAATTAGTTATTGTGTTTAAATTTCTGGAAATGTGTTGATATTGAATAGCATCAAACTGTCTTTCCAAAATCTTGAACCTTAGGAACATACGATAGATAGCTGGATTCCGAATAAATAGATGCCAGTAAGCTGTAGGATGACAAGTTGTGAGTCTAGCCTGACAACAAGTTGGCATATGCCATGTGCGATGGCATCAGAGAGAAGCTCTATCAATGCGCTATACTCAACAATGTTGTTCATTGACTGACCAATGCATACCCCTCTGAAACTCACTAACTTGCCGCTTTGATAAAAAATGGCCCAGGCTGCAGAAGATAGGTTCTGCGTACTACGACTAGCTCCGTCGGCATATCCACAAATGATTCCAATAGGTTTGACATCTACAACAAATGAAAAAGTGGATTACCTAACCAAAATGATCACTCTTGACAAAAACAAAAAAACGTAACAAAAGCATATAAAGAGATTACTACACTTAATCAAGCATAGTAACGCTTAAGGTACAACCCATTTCGGGGTTGCGATAGTGGAATCCCATCATAATCTACTAGCTCGTAGGCTCCTTTTGCTAAGACTCGCTTAATAATGTAGGGACCCATCCACAATGATTGGAACTTCCCTGCTCCCAACTTATCGGATTCCTGATCGTAAAGTAAGACCAAGTCGTCTTCTGAGAAGACACGGGGTTTGACTTTCTTGTCAAACTGTGCCTTGACTCATTTCTTATGAGCTTTG
The DNA here is from genome assembly GCA_031772625.1 of Pinus tabuliformis. Taxonomy (NCBI): domain Eukaryota; kingdom Viridiplantae; phylum Streptophyta; class Pinopsida; order Pinales; family Pinaceae; genus Pinus; species Pinus tabuliformis. The sequence goes on from CM062811.1 coordinate 307,378,072, forward strand.
TTAGCCAAAGTGGCATCACGACGGGTTTCATCCAATTGGATTAGTTCCAAGAAACGAGCCTCTTCCTCTGAAGTTCCGGGGAGAAGGTCGACTGCGAGCTTGAGAGATGAAATCTCACACTGAATCGGTAAGACTGCTTCCAGGCCATACACCAGCTGAAAGGGTGTAAATCTGGTTGCATTTCTCACCGATGTCCTATATGCCCACAAGGCTGAGTACAGGATTAGGTGCCAACTCCGTTTGTGGACTCCAATCATCCTTTGCAGCATGCACTTCAGGACTTTGTTGATCACCTCAACTTGTCCGTTAGCTTGCGGATAATACGGAGTAGAACTATCATGGGATAGTCCTAATTTGGTAGCCAATTCAACCATCATGTGATTGCGGAAATGCGATCCATGATTTGTGACTATAGCTTGTGGAACATTGAATCTAGAGACTACATGATTGAAAAAGAAAAGAGCAGCCGTTTCACCGCTGTTGTTTAATGTAGGCATCGCCTCAGCCCATTTTGTAAAATAGTCAACTGCGACTATGATATACCCATGCCCCTCGGCCGAGGTGGGGTTACATGTCATGAAATCTATGCCCCATTTGGCGAATGGGCCAACAACAATTACTGGATGCAGAGGTGCGAGTGGTATTCTGGTTTTGCGGTCGAATATTTGACAAGCATGGAAACTTTTGACTGCGGTTATGCAATCTTTGAACATTGTTGGCCAGAAGTAACCTGCTCGTAAAATCTTTTGCACCATAGCGTAACCAGATTGATGTCCCCCACACACACCTGAATGACAATCATTCAGGACTTTTTCGGTCTCCTCATGGGTGAGGCACCTTCGCAAAACTGTATCGATACCGTGACAGTAAAGTGTATCACCGATGATCATGTAGTCTTTTGCTTGGTATTGAGTACGTCGTTGTTCTGAGCGAGAGGTGTTAGGTCTATATGTTTGGGTTTGGAGATAGATGATTATATCTCCATACCACGGATCGCTTGACGATATCAGAAACAAAGATTCATCCACGATTTATGCTTTGGATGTTGAATCATTGGACGACGATGGGAAGTCGCATAGTAACTCCATGAAAACTAGAGATTTCTTTGATTTGGATTTAACGATTTCCAGATCAAACTCTTGCAAAATGGCTATCCATTTCGAATATTTGCCCCCAAGTAACTCACGTGACAGAATGTAAGTCATAGGGTTGCAATCTGACAAAATGGTAGTTTTGCGAAAGAGGATATAGTGTCGAAATCTCTGTACTGCTTGAACCGCTGCAAGAGCCAGCTTTTCAACATAGGAGTATTTTCTTTCTGTATCATTTAAGTTTCGACTTAAATAATAGACAGGATGTTCAATTCCATTGCCTTCTTGAACTAAAACCATTGCGATGGTCGTGCTGCAGCTAGATACAGGTTAAAGTCTTTTTTTATAGTTAGGAGCGTACATTAATGATGCTTTTATTAGGGATTCCTTTAGAGCATCAAAGGAAGCTTGAGAAACCTGATCCCAGTTAAAGGGCACTTCTTTTTTCAAAAGACGCGTATAACCTTTAGCAAGTTCGGCGTAATTTGGAATGAACCTCCTCAAAAAGTTTGCTTTCCCTTGGAGTTTTTGAATCTAAAGCAAATTTGGAGGTGGAGGCATATCGATGATTACCTAAACCTTACACGGGTCGAGTTGAATCCCATCCTTAGAAACTATGAAACCATGTAAATGACTAGAACTGACAAAAAACACACATTTGTGCGGATTGAGTCGTATCCTGTAGCGTCGGCAACGTAGAAATATAGCTCTCAAATGCTGCGGATGATCAGTCCACTTTCGCGAATGAGCTGGTAGATCATCGAGATATGGTTGAACGATGTTCTTGATGTTATGGAAGGCATAATTCATAGCCCTTTGAAAAGTTGCCCCTGCATTCTTTAAACCAAAAGGTAACTTGTGGTACGCGAATGTGCCCCATGGACATATAAATGCAGTCTTCGACTGGTCCTGTGGGCGGATATTAATTTGATTATACCCGGAAAATCCATCCATGAATGAAAATATTTCGCATCCGGTGCATTCATCAATTATCTGGTTGATGAAGGGTGTAGGGTAGTTGTCCTTCAGACAAGCTTGATTTACATCCCTGTAATCGACGCACACTCTAATCGTTCCTTGTTTTTTTCATCACAGGAACAATATTCGATACCCAATCAATTAGAGGAACCGGGTAAATGAAACCAGCATGTAAAATTTTTTCAACTTCTGCCTTGATGGCAGCCACTTTCTTCGGTGCACCTGCCGAAGCCATTGTCGTACTGGTTTGACATCTAGATACATCTTGATTTCGTGTTCAACTATGCTCGAGTCAATGCTTGGAATTTCTCCATATGACCATGCAAAGACATCTCTAAACTCGCGAAAGAGAGCGCAATATATTTCCAATTCTGAAGAAGAGCAAGATTTGCTGACATGAATATTCTCTACAACATTTGGTTTGGTCGAGATATTAGTGGTGATAGTTTATTCAATATTGGGGTTTTCAGAAGATTTTTCAGGAGACAAATTATCTTGTTTCTTCTTTTTGCTTTTCCCTTTCTACTTTCCCCCTGGTTGCTTCGATTCTTTGCCTTTGTCGGTTGACACAACATTAACCTCTGAGGCAGGAAGTTTGTCATTTTCCTTTTTAGTGGAAACTGCAAGGGCTTTTCCAGATGAGGTCTTCACAGTTTGCGTACTTGAGGTACCAATCACGTTGTTGCTGGCATGAGAGTCCCTCTTCAATTTAGGAGGAGGAGGAACGAAAAACTATGGTCTAGGAGTGTGCCAGACTGAGTATAGATCAAGTCTAGATATTGTGCACCCACACCCACACCTTTAGGGACAGAGCGGGCAGGTCCACACCCACACCTTTAGGGACAGAGCGGGCAGGTCCACAGTTTTTGTGAGAGAAAGTGCGGAACCAGAGCTTTGTTGATTTTCAATGTCTTTCTCTCATTTTCAAAGCTTGACTTGAAGAGCTGAGGTCTGAGACTTGCTTAGGAGGACAGTACAAGTGATGATAGACCCATACTGACTGCAAATAATCATGGTGACGATATTTTTGTGTAACAGATTGCCCCCTAAAGTGCGAAGTCTATAATAGATGAGGATTTCATTTATCATTTAGGAAGAGTGAAGTACTTTATCATTTCGAGGATCATCTTGTGGAGAGCCCGGTTGGAACCTGTAAAAACATTCAATGCAAGATATATATATGAGATCATATCATCACTGAGGTAGGCATTCCCATACTCAGATCAAAACTGACTTAGAAAACTAACTACTACTCTGATACAGGAATGATCTTGTAATACATCACAAGTATAGACTCATGTGGACACAGTATGGACGCAGCCATCTGTTTATGAATAGTCCATTATATAATGAATACAAAATTCCTCGCAGCCTGGATTGTGGAAATTAGATCCAGGGTCTTCATTTCTTTTTCCCAAAACAATACGATTCTATCCATGCGAATGAATGCGTTGAAGTGTCGAGCATGGTAGAAACCACTGGATTACCAGTCAATGATGTAAACTGTTAACAAGTGTGAGAGAAACCACCAGTGATGTCAATGGCTCTCAAAGTACCCAGTACAATCCATGAGATGCGAATAAATGTGTTGATGTCGAACATGTCACGAAATCCTTTGATTGAAGGTCAATGATGCAACCTGTCGTCAAAGGCGAGAAACCTGCCATTGAGGCATGCAGATCCCAAGGTACTAACGATTTCTAGATCATCTTTCTAGATAATGAGCTGAAGTCGATAGAAAGCGATCCGTCGCAGGCAAGCCCACAACACGAAATCATAGATCAAGTTGAAGAAATTTAGTTGCAAGGACTGACTCAGGGATGGTCAAGATGGATGACAGATATTTTGCAGATGAATGGCTTATTGGCAGTGACCTCTTGAACACATAACGACACGACAGATGGCTTGGTGACAATTGACCCAAAGTTAATACCCAGAAACCGGCTGAAGACTTTCAATGTGGTTTGATCAACTGTTAGGCAAAGGATTTCCCAACCCAGGTGAATAAAAGTGTCGTGTTCAAGAGTGGTTACAAAGTATGACAAACAGGCTCATTTTTCTCTCTTTTCCCCCACCATTTCTGGCAAGTACCTCTTTATTTTTGACAAGCTTGAGGAGGATAACATTTGCTTGATTATAAGCTCATCCTTCGGATGAGTCCAACTTAGTTTAAATTCGAACCCTAAGAAGGAGTGGTTCGTTCCTGTTTGTAATTGAACAGGTCCTTTACTGTGAAATTTTAACGAGTCCAGTATAGGAGAAACTCGGTGTTTTTCAATTTTAGAGAGTCTGAAAAAACTTAAGAAGACTCCAGGGTTGACCTTTTTCGTAAATTTGTGTCTCCCAAGCCCGAAAAAGTATAAAATAATACTTGAGAGAACCGCTTGATCTTTACGACCAAGGAGTACTTTTCGTAATTAGTGCCCCTGATCTGAAAAAGTAAAAAAGCGATCAACGACACGTCGTTTTATAACCAATATCGAATTTGAAACGACAAAAATCCGGCAATCTTTTCATGTTTTTATGGTCAGAAAAGAGTTGTAAGTGGACCGTCTTTTAGTTCCGTTTTAACGAGAACTCAGCAATCTTTTCATGTTTCAGGAGTCAGAAAAGAGCTTAAAGGTGACTCTAAATGTTTTTTTGTCGAAAATGATAGATTTCCCCTGAATAATCCGTTATCCTGAACAAAAATGCAAACATTACTCATACCTATTTGAAATGGATAAAAATGTTGCAAAAATACCTTTCCAAAGTGATTTGCAATTTATTTACTCAAAAAACTTATGGCTTTGGGTCAAGGGTCTGCACCTTCCATGTAGGCAAGGTGCGGACCCACGCACTGTCTCTAACACAGAGTCCCCACAGCAAGGGGACCCAAACAAATTAATTTCTAGCATTCTAATTTGTCATTTTACTGGATGCAGAGAGTACATCATGCTAGATTGGCGTGAACGAGAGCATGAGGACGTGGATCTAGCTGCATTGAATCACCAACCTTCGATCGATGCATTGAAGGCCTGCGGCTTGTACAAATTCTGGGCCATACCTGGCATGAGGGCCCAAGTGGATTTCTTACAATGGCTGGTTGACAAATGGAGCATACAGGACCAGTGCTTCTTCATTGGTGGTCACTAGCTCGAAATCGAGCCGGCAGACACATACTTCTTGACCGGTTTGCCTAAGAGAGGCGAAGACTTGACTCTATTCGGGACTAGGCCAGGTGGCCAGTCTGTCTATAGCCTCCGGCCAGAGTTCTGCAACAGTTAGGCTAGAGACAAAGGGATAGACATAAAAACCATATCCCTTCCTGAACTCATGGTGATCGCGTTTACTGTCACCAAACTTTGTGGGAGTGCCACATTACATATTGCCACCGGATCCCAGATGCGGATGGCAGTTGACTGCTTTCGAGGCACCATCTTCAACTGGTGCGATGTTGTGTTGGCCAATGTAAAAGGCCAATTGACCAGAGCCAAAAACAGACAACTAAAGACCTTTGGTTATGGGGATTTGGTTGTGAGTTTTGGTCTGGAGAGGGTTCCCATGTTGATCCCGCAGCACCTTACTGTTGGAGCTGGGCTTCCTCAAGAGCCCAAACTGATGCGATGGGTCGCAGTTATGGCCCGTCATCCGGACGAGGGGACAGAGGTTGTTCGATTCAAACCTGAGTATTTCCAATGGTTGGAAAACCAGGTTTTTTCTATTCAGGACTTCCCTTACGCTGGGGTAGATTTTCGTGGTGACCCAGACATGGCTCTTCCACCAGGAGAGCAATGGGATGACTCAGGTAAAATCATTTTCAACATTTTTCCTATTTTAATTTTTTTTTATTTTTCTATCATCCCAAAACTGATAGTAAAAGTTTCAAATGCAGATGTGGGTCCACAACGACCAGCCGCTCTTCGGCCTTACGAGAGGAAACAACCAGTTGCAGCCGCGCCAACCCCACAGGACGAATCAACAGAGGTTTTGGCCGAGTTGGAGAGTCATCTAGAGCGCTTGACAGGAGATATTCCGGAGACCACCATAGATGACATTCCTCGTCGACTTCAGCGCTATGTGATTGGGGTCCCAGGACCTTTTAGGAGGTTCCTTTGCAAGGTGGCCCGTGCAGTGGTTTCTTATCGATATCATCACCAGTGGTAGGATGATCGCCTGTTGTGGGCACATATGACATTTTTATTTTTTGTACTTATCATTTTTGCCGATCATAAGGTGTTTTTCAACCTATGATCGAGGACGATGTATTTTTTGACACACTCCTATATATATATATATATATATATCACTATTACCAGCTTATCTTGTAAATCATGTTATGGAATGGTTTTAAATTTACATGTATGATTATTGCAAATGTCTACTTAACATTCGAGAAGCAATTACATCTGCTAATGTATTTAAAGATCTTGGAATATGCTCATATTCAATATATTCAAATTCACGTTCCAAGAGACGCACTCTCAAAAATAATCTCAATAACACTGGATTTCTAATGGCATACACTCTATTAAGCTGTAATACAACGAGTTCAGAATCTAACCTCACTATCAAACTACGAATCCCAAATGAAATAGATTCAGATAATAACTCAATCACTGCACTATACTCGGCAATGTTATTCGTTGTTTGATCGAGGCTTACCCCATGCATAGATACCAACTCGTCAGAGGGTGAATAGATAACCCAAGCTACGAAAGAAATGTTTCGTGTATTACGACAAGCACCATCTACGAAACCAATGTATGTTTGGAGAGGCATCGACATCTGCAATATCAAGAGTAAAACCAAGATAAGCAGGAATAATGACGAAAAACACTCTCTAAGCTAAGCACACTTTTAAAACTAAAACACACCAGCTAGAAAGAAAAACTATCCTAACTAAAAATCTCCATACCCATTCTTTAAGCATAATACCTCTTCAGGTAAAGACCATTTATGGGTTTACCTAAAGAGTCCCCGTCAAAGTCTACCAATTCATAGGCCCCTTTTGCTAGCTTTCGCTTGACAACATAGGGACCATGCCACATAGGAACGAATTTTCCAGCGCCTAATTTATCATTAGCCTGATCGTAAACTAAGACTAGATCTCCTTCCGAATAATTTCGTGGGGTCACATTTCGATCATACTGAGCTTTCATATGTTTTGCGTGAGTCTCGATCGCCAATGCAGCATCACGTCGATTCTCATCTAATTGGGCCAAGTATAACAAACGTTTTTCCTCTTCGGAAGTGGCTGGAAGTAACTCGATGGCCATTTGCAATGACGAGATTTTGCATTCAATGGGTAACACAGCTTCCAGACCATGAACTAGTTGGAAAGGAGTGAACCCTGTTGATGTTTTTACTGAGGTATGATACGCCCAAAGTGCTGAAAATAGCATGTTATGCCAATTCGACCGATGAATCCCAATGATTCGTCGGATCATGATGACTAATACTTTGTTGATGGATTCAACCAGACCATTAGCTTGTGGATAATAAGGAGTTGAACTATCGTGACGCAAACCAAGCTGGCCTGTAAGTTCGGTCATCATAACGTTTCGAAAATGATGCCCATGATCAATGATAATCGCTTGTGGGACACCAAACCTAGAAATTATATGATTGAACACGAAAATTGCAGCTGTCTTGCCGTCTGCGTCAAATGTAAGCATCGCCTCGGCCCACTTGGTAAAATAATCTACCGCAAGGATGATGTACGCATGCCCGCCGGCCGAGTGAGGGTTACATGTAATAAAATCGATACCCCATTTGGAAAAAGGACCAACGACAATTATAGGGTGGAGAGGAGCAGGTGGAGCGCGCATCTTTCGATAAAAAATTTGGCAGTTGTGGCATTTTCGGACCGCGTTAATACAATCTTTAAACAAAGACGGCCAGAAGTAGCCAGCGCGCAATATCTTTTGGGCTGTGGCATACCCAGACATATGACCGCCACACGCTCCAGAGTGACAGTCATTTAGAACCCTTTCAGCTTCCTCGTGAGTTAAACAACGTTGAAAAACAGAGTCCGCCCCACGGTGATAAAGAGTATCTCCAATAATCCTGAATTATTGGGACTGGAATCGTATTTTCCGACTTTTTGAACTTGAAATTTCTGGCCGAAAGGATTGGGTCTGGAGATAAATGATGATATCCTCATACCATGGATCTAAAGTGCTGATTAGAAACAAGGATTCGTCCGCAATGGGCTCTTCCGCCACAGTTTCTGTGTCAGCACGCGGGAAGTCACACATTAACTCCGCAAAAACTAAAGATTTCTTAGACTTAGATTTTTCAAATTCCAAGTCGAACTCCTGTAGGATAACAATCCATTTAGAGTACTTGCCCCCTAGCAATTGCTTGGTCAAAATGTAGATCATAGGGTTGCAATCAGAAATTACTGTAGTTTTACGTAGTAAAATGTAGTGACGAAAATGTTGGACAACTTGAACAGCTGCCAATGCCAATTTCTCCACATGTGAGTATTTTAGCTCAGTTGGATTTAAAGTGCGACTAAGGTAATATATCACATGTTCAGTACCGAATTCATCTTCCTGAACTAGGACCATTCCAATGGTGGAATGAGAGGCGGCGAGATACAAGAAGTAATCCTAGTTGTAGTTGGGAGGATGCAATAACGGTGCATGGGTCAACGCGTGTTTTAGTGCATCAAAAGATTTCTGAGCTATCTCATCCCAATAGAATGGATTATTCTGTTTCAACAACCGGGTAAAACCCTTTGTAACCTCGGCGTAGTTAGAAATGAATCGTCGTAAAAAGTTTGCTTTCCCTTGCAAACTTTGGAGTTGGCGAAGACTCGAAGGAGGAGGCAATTTGACAATAGCTTCGACCTTCGAGGGATCGACACGAATGCCAGCTTTCGAAACAACAAACCCCAGCAATCAACCTGTTTCTATACAGAAAACACACTTGTGTGGATTCAACCGAATCCGATAATGCTACACCTCATAAAGATTGCTCGTAAATGAACGAGGTGATCAGCTCGATGTAATGAATGAGCAGGCAAATCATCGAGATAGGGTTGCACAATGTGCTTGATGTCATGAAATGCATAAGACATGGCCCTTTGAAAATTTTCTCCGGCATTCTTGAGCCCAAAAGGTAACTTGCAATAAGAAAATGTCCCCCATGGACAAATGAAAGCCGTTTTTGGTTGATCGGCGGGTAGAATATTGATTTGATTGTATCCAGAAAAACCATCCATGAAGGAAAATATTTCGCTGCTGGCACAATCATCAATGATTGATCGATATAGGGAGTTGGGTAATTGTCCTTTGGACAGGCTCAATTAATGTCCCTATAATCGATACATATTCTTATTGTCCCTTGCTTTTTGTTAACCGGAACAATATTCGATACCCAATCCATTAACGAGATCGGATAAATGAAACCTGCTTTGAGTAATTTTTCAACTTCTACTTTAATAGCAGCAGCTTTTCTTGGGTGAATCTGACGCAAACGTTGCCGGACGGGTTTAGCGTCCAGGTAAGTCTTGATTTCATGAACAACAATTGCCGGATCAATTCCTGGCATTTCCTCATAGGACCAGGCAAACACGTCACAGAATTCTTGAAATAGGGCCTTATATATTTGAATTTCGTTTTCTGTACATGAGGCACCTATATGAATGTTCTCAACAATTCAAGGCTTAACCGAAATGTCAATAGGAATAGTTCGAGAGATGTTTCCCAAATTTAACTCTGAATCAGGATGTTTCATTGGATTCTGAGGTTCCTTGACATATTCAGTCGTAAAAATTGATGAAAAATCATTTTCAAAACGATCATTCTCGGGTAAAAACGAAGATCTGTAATGGAGATCTTCCCATGGTAAATCACCTACACATAGGATTTCACGAATTTGCTCATCAGAGTGAACAAGTTCAGAAAACGTGACTGAATCCGAGCTTGATGTGAAAAGTGATTCTTCACGAACCACATTCATTAAGTCAATTTCGGATGAAGATGGGTCGGTAAACGATTGCACGGCCTCATACGCAATTTCATATGGACTCAAAGGCATGACATCACCAAATGAGTCTATCTCAGATTCAGAAGGAACGATCCAAGGATCATCAAGAACAATGGTGTCTGACGTAATCATATGAATGGTTGCAAATGAAGACGATGTGTTGATCGGAGGAAAAGGAAAAGTTCCCAGTAAACCGACATCTTTAACTAGTCCTACTCCAACATACGGGATAGTCGTTTTACCGACATGATGAATACTTTCAGAAGAGGCTGGGTCGGATGAAAATTAAGCCAGCTGGTCTATTGTTACGATATTTCCATTATGAGGAAACTTTATAACCCGAAAGACCGATGAAACGATAGCTGTCATAGCGTAGGACCAACTTCGACCCAAGAGAAGGTTGTAATCTAGAGGGGCATCAACCACCTCCACATCTAGATTAACGGTTTTTCCTTCAACCCCTATAGGCAAATCCTGTAGAATGCCAAAAGGATGAAACCCACGGCCATCAAAGGCCTTTAGAATTGTCGGGGATTGATTTAGCGAAGGAGAACCAAGCGATCTCCAACACTGTATCGACATAATACACGTTGAGGCTCCCTCATCAATCACAGTCCGATGAATAGGCTTGTTTTTGACTATCACTGGAATCTAGAAAGCCATTTGATGAGGTAAGTGCGGTGTACTATTTTCTAGATCGAAAATTATTAGGTTCAAGTCCTGAACGTCAACAGCTCCTATAGCCGACAAAAGTAATTTACGCTGTGCTGGACATGATTGCAGCACTTCCAAAGCCGACATTGCTGAGGGTGAAACAGCTAAATCCTCAACAATGTTATAGTTCTAAGCCGCTCTCGCATGTGGATTGGAAGCTGACTTTCGAAGTATACCCTTGGCAGGCGGTTTGATTACCAAGTCTGTATTAAGTTTCTCGATCTGTAGTGGATCGGAACCGGGAGCTGAGGTTGATGGATTAGAATGAGAAGATTCTGCTTCTTTACCATCAACAAGACTTTTACTACCATAATCATGCGATCGAGTCGCAATCCTAACATGGGACATCATCAGTATGGGTTCTTCATTGGCACTCGAGGAAGAACCTATCATCTTACTGTCTTGACTTGGAAAAGGATCCTTCAAAACAGCAGGCGTTTGGGAACCTTTGACAATCTTCGCAACCTCTGCACGATGAGGGCAGTCTCTTGTAAAATGTTCTTCGTCACAAATGAGACAAGGATAACGAGGTTTGCGCTTTTCATCATTAGATTCCAATTTTTTAGGTTTCTCCTTTGAATTTTTATCCGTTTTATTCTTCTTCTTCCCTTTCTTCTTCCCACCGGATTTTGATTTGACTGTAGATGACTCTACAAAGTGAATATCGGTGGAAATATCCGCGAAAGAATCTCCTGTCGGGGAATCAGGCAAGGTTATGATAGGAGAAGAATTCTTGGAATACTTCTTCTTACTCTTAGTGTTAACCGTACCAATCATACCATCGGCGACATGAGATCCCGAAGGAGCTGCAACGATTTGATTTTGCTTGGGAAGATCAGGGATTTTCTCGTGTAACGTACCTGACTGAGTATAGACCAAGTCAAGGTATTGTGCTTGAGAAATTACTTGCTCCTCAGTAACAACTCTGGCTTTAGCTACATCTTCAGTGATCTTTGGCAACAAAGACTTTACAAACCATTCAGCCAAGATCTGATCCGGAATAAAAACCTTCACTAAACGCTGTTGACGTCTCCATTCATGAATATGATCTGAAATGTAAGTGGACATCGATTGCTTTAATGAAGTTAGTAATTCCGTGCCATTGTCATATCTGACTGGCAACTGAAAATGAGTTAAAAACGAGGTAGCTAACTGACTAAAATTATAAAAAGTGCCTCGCGGTAACTCAATGTACCACTTGGCCGCAAGACCAATTAGAGTGCGCTAGAAAAGTCTTAGACGGATTAAATCATCTGAAATGGAGTTAGACGCACACCAGAGGTGATAAGTCATCACATGGTTCGACAGGTCCTCTCCTGATTTGCCTTCGAACTTAGGAATATCACTAGGCAACTTATTTGGCATTGGCGGCCAAAATGGAAGATAATTAATGGGATCGTTCGTTAGGCGCGACAAGTGAGGCAAGTCCAAAGTTGCGATAAACGGTAACTGATGATTAGGGTCCCTAAAACTCTGGGTCATGAGACAAGCCCCAGGAGGAGGATATCCAGGATAACTAGGAATAGGGATTGCATTTGGGATATTGTATCCTCCCGGAAAACCAGGATTAACCGGACCGTACTGGGTTGTTGAGGTTGTTGATATGTGTACCCAGGGTACGGTTGATATTGACCGAATTGGTACTGTCCCTGGTACGGTTGATAAGTAAATTGTGGTTGACTTGTGACAACTGTACTTGAACTAGGTTTTCCTACAGGCATCTGAACCGAAGTTTGAATCGTGGATCCAGACGGAGGTAAAGATGTCTGAGGAGTCGATACAGGAACAGTAGTGTTATAGACATTTTTGTGCCTTACAACATTGAGCATGAAATGTCCATAATCTAAGGGATCCAAAGTCCCTAAACATGTTGTTCCTACCCCTAGAGGAACAAGGCTAACTAACCACAGCAATTCACAGAAGTTCTCCACCCGAAACCACTCAAAAACAAGTCAATTCAGAATCATGTCAACTGCTCCACTGAGCATCTGCGCTGAATGTCAACTCCAACAAAGGCTACCTGCGCTGAGCGAGTTTGGACAAGTGGCAGGCTCATTCCTCAATGTGTCAATGCTCAGGAAGCTTCCAAAATGACACTTGCCTCAGGGAATTCGACTGGTGATGAGTAAGAGGTTCCAAATCTCCAAGTGGAAGCAAGAACCTCCAAGTGGACTCAAGAACTGAGAGAGGGAGAGGACACTAGTCAGATCTCAAGCTGACTCATCCTCTCTCCAAAATAACTATATATAGATCTCTCCTCCATGAGATCTAGAGGCTGGAATTTTGTTATTGCAAAGAATTATTGTTGGTTTGAGACTGGAAACATTGGGTGCTTAATGCTTTGAAGGGAGCTGAAGAAGGAATTCCATTCTGCTGGGAAGGAGATGCTGGATTGGAGCCCTCTGGGTTGTATCTCTTCCTGAACCTTGTTATCAATCAATAAAGTTATCTTGGTTTTCTCCTATATACTGGTGTATTTGTATGATTGCATTAGTGTATTTGATTTACTTCTAATCCTGAATCATTTATGAATATGAATATATGCCTTTGTGTTGTGTTCTTCTCTTGTCGCAAGTAGCTGTTCTCTTGTCACAGGTAGCTGTTCTCTTGTGATCTCGTGGGAATCAAGTAGCTGTTCTCTTGAGCAAGCGAGGAGGCAAGTAGCTGTGAACACCCAAAGAGAAGAGGATCTAGATCGAGGGACAAACGGAAGACAACGGTAAGTCTATCGATCTCCCCTCTTTCACATTTCATAAAGGAAGAAACCATAATAGCTGTATCTGTTTGTTGCTAAGGCACTGTCACACCTTAGGTGGATAGGATCGTCCTGCATAGGCATTTTTCCCCACAACAAATTGGCGACTCCGCTGGAGAGAATTTGTTTATTCATTTCATTTGTGTTTCTGTCATTTGTTTACTTCATAGACTTGACAGCAACAATCGAACTGCATCTTTCCCGGATGCAAAGTAGAAAGTTGCTGCTTTGATCCAGTTGCTGGACTTGTCTATGATCTAAGCAATAGATCCACACATGATTTGATGATCCTTTGTGATAGTCTTTAGTACCCTCTCAAAGCATCCCTCTGTTTATACCTTGCTCGTGTTTCTGATTTGGCCTGAAACAATTGATTTTTGAGCATTTTATGACCCAGAACCCAAGGGAAACGAGAGTTTCTCCTTCAGCGCAGACACTGTGAAGGCAGTTTTCATTTCAACGCAGGTCCCGTGAAGGCTACCTGCGCTGAATGTCAAACCCACAGTGGTGGACTTGCGCTGAACCAGTTTAGCCTTGTGCAGCTGGGGTTCTCTGCTGTCTGTTGCCCTGTTTTGATCTCTGTTTTTTGCAGCCTTTAACCAGCATAGGTAACAGTCTGATAACTTCTTTTCTTTGCTTAGATTCCGCCTCCTTTTGTACAAAAAGACTGTGAATGTTTTTATGTGTTTGTGGCGTCATTTACAGTTTTCCTTTGCATAAGTAAAGTAGTCATACTGTAGCCTTTGATTCAGATCTGATTGATTGTGATCTTAGAAGAGAGTTCATTGGCTGTTTGCAGATTGATTATAGATTTACTTTTGCTTATTGGTTTGAATTTGTCTCTTTTGAAGTGTCAAAACAAGTCTTTATTTCGAAAATCGTTAAGTAGTGTAATCTCTTCTCTCTTCTCTGATTTCGAAAAAGTGAACTTGTTTGTATTGATCATTTTAAAAGCAAATTCAAAGTTGTGCAAAAAGCTTTCTTTGTAGGCATCTATACTAAGAAAGCGGAAAACAAACACCTGCATTGTGCATTTTGCATTTGATAGTTTGCATGTTGGATTTAGGAAAAGTGCATTAGAGTGTGCTGATTGCTCTTTGAGAAAAGATAGTGTTTTTCTTTTCCCTTAGTAGCTAGGATCTTCAAAGTTGAAAAGATTATAAAGCTTGCTTATCATCTTTAGACTGCATTTAGGAATTTGTATCATACATCTCGTGGTGAACCTTGAAAGGCAAACTTTAAAAAAGATCAACCTAAAATAAACTGAATGAACCTAACAACGCTTTGTAACATAACGCACAACATAGAGGTCTAGGCTAGAGACGTGCTCCGGCGTCGTTAAGCCTAGTGACTGTCGATCTCGTAGAAGGTGGGTGATTCCTCCTGAGGGACGATAGCGCTAGTACGGATTGTGCTCCCACGTACCGTCGCGTATATATTGGGAGACCCCTATAGGAATATATCCTTTATCCTTAGGAAGCCGTGTCGGCCGCCCTACTGATCGCAATGCAGTGAACACAGCATTCACGAAGATCGACCGCCCGTACCCTAAAAAGTATTCTGAGGTTTTGCGAAAAGTTTGGCACACCCTCTGCCTAGAACTCCAGAGCAGTTTCTTTTGGCCTTTTTCAGACTCTATAACAGAAAAAGTCCATCCGAGCATTTGTCACTTCGGGCTCGTTAAAACATCGAAGGAGACTAGAGTCATCTTTAGCTTTTTCTCGACTCTTTAAAAGTGAAAAAGCAAGTTGTGTCTAAAGCGTCTAATAAAATTCATTCAATTCGGAAACACCAATTTCCCTTTTTGTATTTTAGTTGATCGAGTAATCCGCAATCGTGGAAGAAAGTCAATTGAAACCCCGTCGTTCGCAGAGGCTTACGAGTCAACCGTCTTTGTCTCCGGAATCGAAAACAATACGGACAAAGTGAACTCGTTTAACCGGTTCAAAATCTCCTATCAAAGTTAGAACAAGTGTTCCAACTACATCTGAGATTCCGGTTACTCCAAACATTTCTGGAAACCCTGCCTTATAGAAG
The DNA here is from genome assembly GCA_031772625.1 of Pinus tabuliformis. Lineage (NCBI taxonomy): Eukaryota > Viridiplantae > Streptophyta > Pinopsida > Pinales > Pinaceae > Pinus > Pinus tabuliformis. The sequence continues at coordinate 307,393,624 of CM062811.1, forward strand.
AAGTTCAACAGCCACAGAAGGACAGTAATACTGATCCTAGTCTGGGGGCAGATACTTGCGTTACTGAACCAACTCCATCTGTAACCGGTTCAGAGAGTCTTGCTCCCCAAACAACTGTCGCTGTCGATTCAACCCCTTCTTCGGCACCATAAATATTTTACGGACCTGACGGTCTTCCTCTTCCACCGGGTTTGATTGCGATAGAGGAAATTGTAGAGGATCCGCAAGCAAATACTCCAACCCATTTTGGAATCGGGGTCACTCTATTTCCTTCATCAGAAGTTAATCCACCACAAGTGGAAGTTCCTGTAGAATCGCTAGGCAATCTATTGGATAGACTCAAAATGTCTGAACAACCGTCAACATCTAGGACCGTGTCGAACGACACAGCGACAGCAGAAGCCCCTGCCGTCACTCCGACAATGTTTGCCGGCATACCATCTGTCCCGACTAGCTCACAACCGCTAGAAGGAGTCCACCAAGGGACTATTTCGACAGTGTGGTCTGTTCCAGTTTGTTCATCCGGAATAATATCCGGCAACTCTTATGTTGAGACTCGCCAGATTGATCCATTTGGAGGTCAATTTTGGCAATCCAGTCCACAAGGACAAACAATCCCCTTGAGTTCCGGATTGCTACCGTATGGGGGGCAGTATGCCCTTTCATTACCCCCTCCAGGAGGGTATCCATACGGGAGTTCACAACAGTATTCAGGTTATACTTGAATTACATCAAGTGGTTGGGTACCTATGCTACCTCAACAACCAAGGGTTGTATATTCTATGCAACAGTGTGTACCTATGACGAACATCCCGACCACACCGGCTATTGTAACAGTGTCACAAGTTCAAGCGATGCCTGTTGCATGTCAACCTCAGTTTTCTTAGGTTGTAATGCAACAGCCCCTTGACCCTGGGTCACAACCGCAATCGCCGACTGGTGGGGCGACACAGGTCCAAACGGGTACAATTACCCCACATCTTGGTCCTACGGTTAGTATAGCGCAGCAGAACATGGCTTCACAACCGTGGCTGGTGCAATACCAACAACCACAATTCCAGCAAGTGTACCAAGGTTCTGAGCAGCAGATCTTTGCGAACAGTGGACAACCGTATATTCAAAACGGTCAAAACCAACCGCTTTACAGTGGTCAAGTCCACCAACCGTATCAGTCATACCAACATCAATTACATTATGCTGGTATGCAAAGGCCCACTACTCAAGCGATTCCATCATACCCTGGTTATGCTTCACCTAACCTGAATCAACAGTTACCATTCGTGGCAACTTTAGAGTTACCCGATTTACACCGGTTAACCAACGATCCGATTGCTTACGCCCCTTGGTGGCCAGCGATTCCTCACAAACTTCCATCTGACATTCCTAAATTCAATGGAAATCCAGGTGAAGACCCATCGAATCACGTGATGACTTTTCATCTGTGGTGTTCATCGAACACCCTAAATGATGATTCGATAAGGCTTCGCCTTTTCCAGAGGACGTTAACGGGTCCAACGGCAAAATGGTATATTGAATTACTTAGAGCCTCGTTCGACAATTTTAGCTCCCTAGCCACGACTTTCTTAACCCATTTTCAATTACCGATAAGGTATGAAACGGGAACCGAAATATTAACCAACTTCAAGCAGACGACTGCCACTCATATATCTGATCATATACATGAATGGCGTCGTCGTCGTAGGATGGTGAAAACATACGTTCCCGATCAGCTGTTAGCTGAATGGTTTATAAAGTCTTTACTTCCTGCTATAACAGAAGATGTGGCAAAGGGGGGAGTCGTAACAGAGGAGCAAGTTATTGCTCGTGCACAATATCTAGACTTAGTTTATACTCAGTCTGGCACGCTCTACGACAAAATACCTGACGCCCCTAGACCAGAATTTTCAATTCCTCCTCCTCCTAAATCCAATAGTGACTCTCATGCCGGCGATGGCGTGATTGGCACGGCAAACGCGAAATCGACAAAGGCTCCGTCTAAGAAAGCCCGTAAGAATTCGGGTCAAAATGCAAAAGAAGAAATTCTTGCTTCGGAAGTAAATGCCGTATCAGCAGATAAAGGCAAAGAAACCAATCAACCAGGAAGCAAGAAGAAGCAAAACAAAGGGAAGAAGAAGAAACAGGGTGAGTCATCTCCTGGAAAAACTTCTTCAAACCCTCCTGGGAAAGGGAAACAAAATTATCCATGTCAAATATGTGATGAGGAGGATCATTATACAAAGAATTTTCCATTCAAAGCTGAGTTGAAGAGGTTCTTTAAAAGTTCACAAACCTCAGCTGTGTTAACTGATCCATTTCCTAACCCAGGTCAAAATCTGGTTGATAGTGGAAATGCTTCCCCGTCGCAAGTGCTTATGTTGTCGGTTTCAAAACAGCAGAATGATGCTTTGATTTCGACAAGGAACAAAGATTACGGGAATCCGCAGCTGTCGAACGACAAAGGTAAAGATCAACTAAGAAGTTCGACAACAACTTCGACAGAAGTTGTACCGCCCATCATCCCTGAATTAACAATAAAACCGCCAAAGGGAGTAGTACACAAGTCGACATTTAATCCTCGCGCCAGAGCGGCGCAACATTATAACATAGTGGAAGATTTGGCCCAATCGCCATCCGCTATGTCGACTCTTGAGGTACTACAAAATTGCCCATCCCAAAGGCAGGCTTTGTTATCGGCTATTGGTGGGGTTGATCCTAAGGATTCCAATCTTGTATCTTTTGATCACAAAGGATACGATCCTCAGTTACCGGCTCAACTAGCTTTCCTTATTCAAGTGAAAGCCCTCAACAAAACTGTTCACCGAACAATTATTGATGAGGGGGCATCTACATGTATTATGTCGATGAGTTGCTGGAAAACTTTAGGATCTCCAACCTTGTCGCGATCTTCGACGACATTAAAAGCTTTCGACGGAAGGACTTATACCCCGTACGGTATCCTTAATAACTTGAAGGTTGAACTAGGAGGAAAAACAGTAGAAATAGATGTTGAAGTCATCGATGGGAATCTTGACTACAACATCCTACTGGGAAGACCATGGATCTATGCCATGGCAGCTGTTGTATCGACTTATTTTAGGAAGATCGCATTCCCGTTTGAAGGAGGGATTACGATAGTCGACCAACAAAACTTCCTCCCTAATGGTTCACAAGTTACAGGAAGCATTCCCATGATCCATGGAAGCAACCATTCGCTTCAAGACAACGGAGTAGGACTACTGAAAGACCCCACATTAATGGGAACTTTCGCACTTCCACCTCCATTTTATATAGGAGAAGTAGCATTCGTAAGAGCCTGCAACATGATATCTTCCACGAAGATCTCAGAAGACGATGACGAAATGGATCATGCAATGGTTTTGCCCCCAAGCCCTATAGAAATATTGTAGCAATCAATGTTTCGAGCATGGGAGGCGAACCCAAATCAACGCTCGTCAAGCGTTTGGGTAGATAGGTCTAGAGAATATGGTACCCCATTAGATCCTTGGTCGAAAGTGCATGGGATTGACGAAGGAATCTTACAATCAATGTTGATTGAGGGGGCACCATGGAATGATCACCACCATCGTTCCCTTCTTCCAGAATATGAAGAAGATACTCAAAAGGACCTTTATCACCCTTCAGTTTTTGAATTCCTATCAAATACTGTAAATACGGTGGATTCCGAGCGAAACTTATCCAATATCGAAGAGACTATAGCCATAAATATCTCGACTAAAACAAATGTTGTAGAGAATATTTATGTCGGCAAAGGTTGTTCCCCTTCAGAACTGGAAATATATAACGCTCTTTTTCGCGAATTCAGAGATGTCTTTGCTTGGTCATATGATGAAATGCCAGGCATTGACTCGAGTATTGTTGAACATGAAATTAAAATGTATCCTGATGTCAAACCAGTAAGACAACTGCTTCGGCAGGTGCACCCCAAGAAAGCCGCGGCCATTAAGGCAGAAGTTGAAAAACTTCTCCATGCTGGATTCATCTACCCGGTTCCTCTAACCGATTGGGTATCGAATATTGTCCCTGTTATGAAGAAACAAGGAACAATTAGAGTGTGTGTCGACTATAGGGATGTAAACCAAGCTTGTCCGAAGGACAACTACCCTACACCCTTCATCGACCAGATAATTGATCAATGCGCCGGATGTGAAATCTTTTCATTTATGGATGGATTTTCCGGGTATAATCAAATAAATATCCGCCCACAGGACCAGTCAAAGACTGCATTTATTTGTCCGTGGGGCACATTCGCTTATCGAAAATTACCCTTTGGTTTAAAGAACGCAGGGGCGACGTTTCAGAGGGCAATGAATTATGCCTTCCATGACATCAAGAACATCGTTCAACCATATCTCGACGACCTTCCGGCTCATTCGTGAAAGCGGACTGATCATCCGCAACATTTAAGAGCGATATTTCTACGTTGCCGACACTACAAGAGAAGACTCAATCCGCACAAATGTGTGTTTTGCGTCGGTTCTGGTCGTTTACTCGGCTTTGTAGTCTCTAAGGATGGGATTTGTATCGATCTTTGTAAGGTTCAGGCAATCATTAATTTGCCTCCACCTTCAAATTTGCTTCAGATTCAGAAACTCCAAGGGAAAGCAAACTTTCTGAGGAGGTTCATTCCAAATTACGCAGAACTTGCTAAAGGTTATACTCGTCTTTTGAAAAAGGATGTACCTTTCGTCTGGGACCAGGTGGCGCAAGCTTCCTTTGATGCTCTGAAAGATTCTCTAGTAAAAGCATCATTAATGTATGCCCCGGACTATCAAAGAGATTTTAACCTGTATCTGGTTGCAGCGGATACGACCATTGCGATGGTTTTAGTTCAAGAAGTCGGTGGAATTGAACATCCTATATATTATTTAAGTAAAAACTTAAATGATACAGAAAGTAAATATTCTTATGTTGAAAAACTAGTGCTTGCAGCTGTTCAAGCGATTCAAAGGTTTCGACATTATGTCCTCTTTCGGAAAACTACCATTTTATCAGATTGCAACCCCATGACTTATATACTGTCGCGACAGTTGCTGGGGGGCGAATATTCAAAATGGATAGCGATCCTTCAAGAGTTTGATCTGGAATTTGTAAAATCCAAATCAAAGAAAGCTCTATTTTCGTAGAATTATTGTGTGATCTCCCATCGTCGTCCAATGATGAAACATCAGAAGAGTCAATCGTGGACGAAAGTTTGTTTCTGATATCTACAAGCAATGAGTGGTATGGAGATATCATAATTTATCTCCAAACCCAAAAATTCAGGCCTAACACCTCTCACTCAGAACAGAAACGTATACGATACCAAGCTAAAGACTACATGATCGTCGGTGATACGCTTTACCGTCGTGGTATCGATACAGTCCTGAGGAGGTGCCTTACCCATGAGGAGGCCGAAAAAGCCCTGAATGAGTGTCATTCAGGCGCGTGTGGGGGGCATCAATCTGGATATGCAACAGCACAAAAAATCTTACGAGCAGGATACTTCTGGCCAACCATGTTCAAAGATTGCATAACCGCAGTCAGAAGTTGCCATGCTTGTCAAATTTTCGATAGCAAAACCAGAAGACCACCCGCACCTTTACAGCCAATAGTTGCTGTTGGGCCTTTCGCCAAGTGGGGCATCGATTTCATGCAATGTAACCCCACCTCGACCGGGGGGCATGGGTATATTATAGTCGCTGTTGACTATTTTACCAAATGGGCCGAGGCGATGCCTACATTAGATAACACTGGTGAAACAACTGCCCTTTTCTTTTTCAATCATGTAGTCGCCAGGTTCGGCGTACCACAGGCTATAGTAACAGATCATGGATCGCATTTTCGCAATCACATGATGGTCGAATTAGCTGCCAAGCTAGGGCTATCTCACGACAGCTCTACCCCTTATTATCCGCAAGCCAACGGACAAGTTGAAGCAATCAACAAGGTCCTGAAGCGTATGTTGCAAAGGATGATCGGGGTTCATAAAAGAAGGTGGCACCTAATCCTGTACTCAGCCTTATGGGCTTACCGAACATCGGTAAAGAACGCGACCGGCTTCACACCTTTCCAACTGGTGTATGGCCTGGAAGCAGTCTTGCCAATCCAGTGCGAAATTTCGTCGCTTAAACTCGCAATTGATCTCCTCCCCGGAACTTCAGAAGAAGAGGCTCGTTTCTTGGAATTAATCCAATTGGATGAAACCCGTCGTGATGCCGCTTTGGCTAACGAAGCCCATTAGAAATGAGTCAAGGCGCAGTTCGACAAAAATGTCAAACCCCGTGTCTTCTCAGAAGGTGAATTGGTCGTGCTTTATGACCAAGAATCCGATAAATTGGGAGCAGGTAAATTTAATTCCTTATGGATGGGCCCCTATATTGTTAAACGAGTGTTAGCAAAAGGAGCCTACGAGTTAATGGATTATGACGGAATTCCACTGGCGCAACCCCGTAATGGGTTGTACCTTAAGCGTTACTATGCTTAAATAGTAACCTGTATGCTTTTGTTGTATTTTGTTTTCGCTAAAGTGTTTGTTTTGGTCGAGTAATCCACCTTTTTACATTTATTGCAGATGTCAAACCTTCTGGAGACATGTGTTGGATATGCCGACGGAGCAAGTCGTAGTTCGCGGAACCTATCCTCCGCAGCCTGGGCCATTTTTGATCCAAGCGGCGAGTTAGTAAGTTTCAGAGGGGTGTGTATTGGGCAATCAACGAATAACATCGCTGAGTATAGCGCGTTGATAGAACTACTCTCTGATGCCATCACTCGTGGCATACGCCGATTAATCGTTAGGCTAGACTCACAACTCGTAATACTACAACTCAATGGTATATATTCCGTTCGCAATCCAGCTATTTATCGCATGTTCCTAAGGGTTAATATTTTGGAGAGACAATTTGATTCAATTCAATACCAGCATATTTCCAGAAACTTAAACACATTAACCGACTCATTAGCAAACTATGTGTTAGATAGACATTTGCGACATTTATAAAAAGAGACACATCATCAATGATTGTACATATGGATCATATAACTCAACCAGAATAAAACTCGAAAATCAAAATATATATAAGCTGTTTATCGTTCATACATAATGTTCTGTAACCAAGACAAAATCGGTCATATGACCCAAAAACTCAAAAGAGCTAAGGGGCACCCTAGTCTAGTGATGCTCATGATAGCACGTCACGGCCTGTGCGATCATGCGCAAGAGACGAGTCCATCGTCTAGGCACGCCAGTAGTATGCCGCTGCAACTGTAAAGGTAACTCATCAATCCTCACATCGGGAATGCCGAGAGTAAGGCTCTCAACCTGCTCCTGCACAGCTGTAAGGGTCTCGGCTACGTCAAGGTCGCGGAGAATAACTCTCCCAGCAGTCTCCCCTGCTGGGGCAGCAACTGGCGCTCTCGGGCGAACTGCTGGACGAACAGGACCAACATCTGCATGCACACATGAGTTTGATTAAAGTCTTGATAGAATAAAGCACAAGGGCATTATAAATAAGAACAGTAAACAGTAATATGGTCGAAGATTTTACCAATAGCGCCCCACTGTTCACCATCCGGCAGTACCAAGTCCGGATCACCTCGGAAATCCATACCAACATATGGATACTCAGAATAGACCATCTCCTGGCGCTCGAACCACCTAAAGAAGGTATCAGTGAAAGTAATCTGAGGTTGACCAGCATGCCTAGACATGTGATCGACCCATCTCTGCATGCGTGGCTCGGTCGGAGAAGGCAAGTCGAGTGCAATATACTGAGGCTACATCAGTGGTATTTTCTCCAAGGCAAAGGCAGTCAAAATAGAACCAAATCCAAAGTTCTTCAGCTTCCCGTCCTTTACCTTGGTCAATTGACTTTTCATCTGAACAAGTACTGCATCACACCAGTTGAATACTTTCGGTTGGAGACACTCCAAGGCGTGCTGAACATAAGACCTGTTGGCAACATGTAGAGATGCGCTACCGGCCATCCTACCAATAGTATACAGAATGGACCTGAGAGACCTGTCAGTGATCTCATGGATAACAACCTTGTCGTCTCTGCTCGGCTGGGAACCTTCCCTGCAATACTGGCGGACATAGTCTCTCACGGAGTCATTCCCCCGGGCCGAACCTGACAAAGAAATGGGGCACCCCGCCTTGACAACCCAGTCAAGAAGTAAATGTCTACGATGGTCAAGGGGATGGATTTTCCCCTAATCTGGAATACTTGGTTGATGGGATCCCAAGCATCAAGCATATACTGCAGTAAAGGGATCTGTGCTCTCATGCTAGAGATACGGAAAAACTTCAGCAGGCCACAATTCCGCAGCGCGTTCACCGTGACAGGGTCATGGAGAGCAATCATATCTTCTTCTTCATGTTCTTGTTCTCGCCATGTAAGGGACATTTTGCTCAAAGATCCCTGCAAAACAAACAAGAGAAAGAGTAAGCTCCTGGATTTGATGAGAAACTGGCAAAATTTCATCAAAAATTGTGTAACAGAACTGTTTTTCTGTGATCAACGCAAGTGACAAGTGTCCTACCTGCGTTGAAGGTCAAACTGCCTTAAGGCAGCTTGACATTCAACGCAGGTTTCGAATGGACTGCCTGCGCTGATGGCAGAGCGCCCTGGCAAAACCCCAGGTGCTCAGAAAGACAAGGAAACAGGCACAGAATGGAAAAATGAAACCATGAAAAGAAAGAGCTAGGGTTTAGCTCCTACCTGGTCCAGACGGCGCCGAGAATCGTCCACAGAATCTCCCGAAATCAGCTGGTGAAAATCAAGGGGGAAGAGGCACCTCCAAAGCTCCAACAAACCAAGTTCAAATGAAATGGTAAAATGAGAGCAATTGAAGATGCAGTACTATCCTTGAAGAGAGAAAAGCTAGTTATGGTAAAAAATCAAAATTTGACTATATAAACGAGCAGTTTTAATGCGGAATTTATGCTCGTTAAAAAATAGAAAAGCGATATCGAGCAGTTTTAACGCGGAATTTATGCTCGTTAAAAATAGAAAAGCGATAGTGAGCAAGAGTTTCCTCCAGAGTTCAAGCTCATTAAAAAATGAACCTATCCCGGTAAATAACCACTGTGAATGTAATATCCTCAGCCATTAAAGCCTTGGTCGTGTTTGCACCTACCACCTCCACTTTTCATTTGGCCGATCGTTCACCTCCATATGATTGTTTACCCATTTTGAGGAACAGCTGCGAAGAGTGGTTTCACCTAGCCATCCTTGTGACACTGCCGTGATTGGAAAATTCCAACCTGTACCTGGAATCAGCTGCTATCCCTGTTTATCACTCGTTCCTCAAAAGACGAGTCTTCTTTAAGCTCTTTTCAACTGACTCGTAAAATATGAAAAGATTGCTGAGCTTTGGCCTTCCAGCTCGTTAAAGGACAGGAAGAGCTATCCCTCCTCTAGATTTTAATCTTTTTGGACCTGAGGGATTATTGCACAAAAAGATCGAGCGCTTGTTTTGTTCGGCTCGTTAAAGCTATCGAAAACTCATCCCTTCTGTATTGTTTTATACTTTTTCAGACTTAAGGGATTAGATGACGAAAAAGGAATTTTGGAGTCGACTTTATGTACCTTTTCAGACTCTCTAAAAATGAAAAGGACTGAGTTGTCCTTGTCGTTAGACTCGTTAAAATTATTAAATAGCGACAAACTTGTCTTTAGACGAGAACGAGTTTCACTATCGCTAGGCTCGTTAAAACATAGCGATGGGCTTGCCCGAAGGGCAGGTTATAGAACAAGCATATGTTATCCTCCTCAAGCTTGACAAAAATAAAGAGGTACTGGTCAGCAATGACTGGGGAAAAATTGGGAGAAAACTAAAGAAAACTTTGATGGTAGCAGGTCGCTCTTGAACATGACACTTTTCCTCCGTACCACAATCGGGTTGGGTTGTCTCATTCACCGGTCACATCGCCATGGTCTCGCCATACCATCCATATTTGGGGTAATGCTACCGATCCATCGCATCAGTGTCGCCATATGTTCAAGAGAAGTCGTTCAGAAAGAGTCAACCGGGTCCCATCCACTGCCATACATTATCCTCCATCCATTCATGACCGCCACCCTGAATCATATGTCACAGATCGTTTTCACCTCCATTAAAATCATTAGCTCCGTTCCGTGTCACTGATGTGGGATTCATCAAGGCCCTCCTTTGACGGATCGCTTCTTGTCGACATCAGCTCATTATCCAAGAAGTTGATCTAGGAACACCCCCTTCAGTACTTTGAAGCTTGCATGCCTCAATGGCAAGTTTATCACTTCCGGCGACAGGTATACATCAATGACCTTCGACCAGAAGATTTTGCGTGGTGTTCGACGCCAAGTCCTTTATTCACACCACGTGAATTGTACTGCAGTACCTTGAGGGTCATTATCATTATCGGTGATTCCTCTCGCGCTTGTTAACGGTTTACATCATTGACCGGTAATCAAGCGATGTCTTTCCATGTTCGACTTCAGCGCAATTCTCGCATGGATCGACTTGTACTTAGAGTGAAGATCGAACGAGTTTGAAGACACCGGATCTAGTTTCATCCATCCGGGCTGCGATATATATTCAGGAAAAATAAAGACATTTGACATGTACATCATTGCAGCAGATGATCATCCTACTCAAAGGATGATAATTTCGCCAAAATTATCAGTCTACCATCAGACGATCGTCTGTTCTATGTACAAAAATGAATTTATAAAGCTGAGCATGGGAATGCCCGCCTCAGCTAGATCATGAAAGCAGTATGAATCATAATGTATTGTATTGTATCTTATTACAGGTCTCCTCCCAGCAGATGGATGAACTTCGGACCCTCCTGGATAAAGCATTTCACCCGATAAACGGCCTCATACTTTAGGGGGCAACTGTTATAGACATTTTTGTGCCTTACAGCATTGAGCATGAAATGTCCATAATCTAAGGGATCCAAAGTCCCTAAACATGTTGTTCCTACCCCTAGAGGAACAAGGCTAACTAACCACAGCAATTCACAAAAGTTCTCCACCCGAAACCACTCAAAAACAAGTCAATTCAGGATCATGTCAACTGCTCCACTGAGCATCTGCGCTGAATGTCAACTGCTCCACTGTCTACCTGTGTTGAATGTCAACTCCAACAAAGGCTACTTGCGCTGAGCGAGTTTGGACAAGTGGCAGGCTCATTCCTCAATGTGTTAATGCTCAGGAAGCTTCCAAAATGACACTTGCCTCAGGGAATTCGACTGGTGATGAGTAAGAGGTTCCAAATCTCCAAGTGGAAGAAAGAACCTCCAAGTGGACTCAAGAACTGAGAGAGGGAGAGGACACTAGTCAGATCTCAAGCTGACTCATCCTCTCTCCAAAATAACTATATATAGATCTCTCCTCCATGAGATCTAGAGGCTGGAATTTTGTTATTGCAAAGAATTGTTGTTGGTTTGAGACTGGAAACATTGGGTGCTTAATGCTTTGAAGGGAGCTGAAGAAGGAATTCCATTCTGCTGGGAAGGAGATGCTGGATTGGAGCCCTCTGGGTTGTATCTCTTCCTGAACCTTGTTATCAATCAATAAAGTTATCTTGGTTTTCTCCTATATACTAGTGTATTTGTATGATTGCATTAGTGTATTTGATTTACTTCTAATCCTGAATCATTTATGAATATGAATATCTGCCTTTGTGTTGTGTTCTTCTCTTGTCGCAAGTAGCTGTTCTCTTGTCATAGGTAGCTGTTCTCTTGTGATCTCGTGGGAATCAAGTAGCTGTTCTCTTGAGCAAGCGAGGAGGCAAGTAGTTGTGAACACCCAAAGAGAAGAGGATCTAGATCGAGGGACAAACGGAAGACAATGGTAAGTCTATCGATCTCCCCTCTTTCACATTTCATAAAGGAAGAAACCATAATAGCTGTATTTGTTTATTGCTAAGGCACTGTCACACCTTAGGTGGATAGGATCGTCCTGCATAGGCATTTTTCCCCACAACAAGTAGAAACTGAAGCTGTCGATACTCCAGAAGTAGGTGGGGTAGATTGAACAGATGTTGCGGCAGTTGCAGCAGTCGTTTGAGGCAGAGTACGAGGCGTACTAGGCCCAGTCTGAGAAACTACCGAAGGTACAGAAGTTTGAATAGTAGACTGGACAGGTTGCTGGGGTATACCAGAAACTAAGGGTTGTCCAGTTTGAGATGACAACTGTACATTTGGCTGCAACACCTGTTGAGTTTGCGATGGATCCCACACTAAATTCATTTCGGGGTACGGACCCATAACAGGTTGAGAATATTGAGGACCATAACCGGGTTGAGGGTAGGATTGATAATTCAAAGGTACATTTCCCGTTCCTTGAACATATGATTGACCGGAGGGTGGTTGGAAACCTTGATTTGAGTACTGACCTTGGGGTTGATACCCTTGAGGCATGTACTGATACTGGGGTTGACCTTGAGGTATAAATTGATACTGGGGTTGACCTTGGGGTACATATTGAGTCTGGGGTTGACCTTGAGGAACGTACTGCCCCGTAGATATGTACTGTCCTTGAGGTTGCCCCCCAAGCGCAAATTGGGTACCTTGAGGTTGCCCCCTAGGCGATAATTGAGGATTTTGAGGCTGCCCCCCAGGCGGTAACTGGCCACCTTGAGGTTGAGGATTGGGAATAGTACCTGACATCATGAGAATATCTTCTACGCTCAACGGCTTAGTACCATTGCTTCTAGTTAATAACCCTTGCTCAATGGGTTGAGGAGATGCTCCCGAAAAAGTACTAGAAAGTGACTCATACCCAGAAGGAACAGAAGGACCGCCGTACAAAAAGGATTCGGGCGATTGAGTAAACAAGGACGACTGTCTTGACATATTTAACGGAGGATAATAACCTCTAGGTGTTGGGTGATAAGGAACACGAGGTGGTGAAAAACTTAACCCTGGGTTTTCTAAGAAATTAGTCAAAGAAAGATACCAAGCACTGCTCCTAGGTGGACTGTAAAAAATTGATTCACGCTCCCTTAGTTCAATAGCAGGTTGATTTTCAGGGATAGGGATGCCTACTTCTTCTTCCGGAGTAGCAAGTTCTTCGATAGCTATAAGTCCAGAAGGAAGATTTTGGGTAATTATTCTTTCTACCCTAGGTGAACTAGGACCACTAGAAGCTGGAGAAGCAAACCCCGATGTCGGAGTAGCAACAAATTCACTTTCAGGTTTGGATATTTTAGGTTCCTCACCTATATCACTAGTAGATGAAAAGCTACCAGTAACTTTGGAAACAGATACTGACTGTGGATTATAATCTGGTACTAAAGCTTGAAAATCAGGATGTACTACCAAAGAAGACTCTCCTTCTTCAGGTGACCCAACTCTACTGTCTCTAGGAGTTACGAGGACTTTCAACCCTTCAGGCTGGCTTGGTGAAAACTCAGGAGGTTGGCCCCGAAGTCTACGGAACTTCCTCGGTAATTCAGCCACGGTTAAAAAATTTTAACTACTTAACACGCAAACAAAGTAAAATCTCAATGAAAACCACCTAAAGCCTCTAAAGAACCAAACAAATTTGAATCACACGCCTAAAGAATCTAGGAGATCAAACACACACAAACAGTAACTTTCTGTACTGAAAACACTAGTTAGTGATGAAATCCAACGTCGCAGAGTTCAATACAGAAATGGCGGTTGGAACAGTTACCCCGGCAACCTGCTTAATGAATAGACTGGCACAAGTTCCTCCACTTAACCGTCTCGAGTGAAGAGAACCCCCCAGAAAATCCAAGTGAGTCTAGCCGACGTCTGCTCCAGGTACAGTGGGATCTTCCCACCACTCTCACCTTAGGAAGAATCCTAAAGAATATGGCCACTAAGGTTACCAACTGAAACAAATATACCTGGGGGAACAGTCTATGATCCGATACGCACGCAAGGGCAGAGTAGCAAGCTCAATTCCCTTGAAGGCTCCTTGACATAATCCAAGGTTTACCAACAAGTGACCCCAGGCTCCTTGACAATGGTTAATCCGAGGTTTACCGTTTTTAATACGTGAATATCTGGCGTCGTTCCCAATGAGGAAGGATTGATTCCCACACTGGTTCGGACACGATCTCGTGCTTCTCCTTTAAGAGGAGCTTTCCCAGAGCATAAATGAAACAATTGGATTTCTTCCCTACCACAATATACAACTGCTTGTTTGTTTTTAATGTCTTGGAGAGTTAATTACTCTCCTACTCCAAGACACTAGCCTAAGCTATGTTGGTGTATCAGAGCCCCAGAAATAAAAATGTTACTAGATGAATTTTACTTTAAGCGTTATTTTTATTGGTTTTTGTTTAAGTCAAAAGGTGCGGAGATGAAACTCGTGGTATGAAGACTCGACCCAAAATCACTAAAAATGCACTTAAGATGATTTAAACAATCTTTTCCCTTCGATGAACTTCTAGCTAGGAAAGAGTTTGAGAATGCAAATACTTTGTAAACACAAATCCTTCTTAACAAACAAATTAAAAGAACAGCTTTTTTCCTTTCCAATGCACTCAAAACGATACAACTAGTTATTTTCACAAAAAATTCCCTTTTCTTTTTCAAAGCACTCAACCACTACAAAAACAAACTTTTTCCAAAAGAGATTTTTTATTTTTTATAAAACACTCAAAACTATGGAAATGACTAACTTTGAGATCTATAAATTATAAAAACCTATTTGAAGTCAAAGCCTACAAGATGTCTTTTTTAAGGATATTTTACTTAGCTAGATGTAAACTAAGGACCAATTTATGCAGAATCACAAATCAGTCAAAAACAACCAATTTTGTTTTCTTTTTAAAAATGAAAATCTAAACTTTTAAACACAAGCTTTTCGAAGTTTTGTAAAGAGAAAACACAAAGCGGATTCCTCAACAAGGGTAGATTTCATAAATGGTCAGACTCATAAGAAGGCTGGCAGAAACCAAGGTTATCTGAGGTCCCTACAACTTCTAAGCTCAGAGCTACTACAAGACCAAAATGAAAAACAAACCCAACAAGCAAAACTCCTAGGAATTTCACCTAAAACCCCAACACCAATGAAATCAACCTAAGGAAAGCTTCTGACAGGTTATATGCAAGTCTGGGCAGTGGATAATAACTTCTAAACAAAAACTAAGCTGACTAATAGAGGAAATCTTAGGTTTTTCAAAATTTTGACAGGGTCCACAGGTCCACAGTTAACACATGTGCGGTACCACTCTGTGCTAAAAGCAAAAGTGCGGATAAGTACACACTGTGTCAAAAGACTAGGGTGTGGTCCTCTCCCAAAGTCATGAAAAACGAAAAATAACCCTGGATCTACAATTTCTACCCAATTCCACACACAACAAGCCAAAAACATAAACAAAAACACAGTTTCTCAGGTCAAAGTAAAAACAAGGAAAAAATCAAGTCCCCAGTATGGTCGCCATTTTGTCACACGGAATGAGTCGATCTTGCGGACAAGATAGACCTTCCTAGAATCTAAAGAAGACCTAATGACAAGCAAATCAATCACAAACTATCTTTCTCTAAATATGCATTTATAAACAAAGGCAAACAAGTGTTTTAGGCCTACCATGGGTCCAACGCAAGTTTGTGGAAGCCTCGCTCCTTCGATCCAAATGAGCTCCCTTGTCGCGAATCTGCAAACACAAACAAGCAAACAAATTAAATAGCACCTGAAAAGCCAATATCATAAAACATATTTAACATGAAAGTCAAGGAATTCATGAAACAAATGACATGAGACAATTTGTTGAGAAAAATGAATCTGATTGTATTAATTCAAATCAAAGAAGAACTTTACAACCTGTGCCTTGACGCTGTACAAGCTCCTCCCAGGGTCCAGCAAGAAGTCTCCTCTACTTTGACAAGTTTCACTCTCTTCCCAATGAAGCCAAAAAGGTATGTGATCTATCCTCTCAAGCTCAACTAGGAAGTCTTAATTTCACCAGCATTTACCCTCAAAAATGTTCAACTTCTAACCTCTCTAGCAACCAGCCCAATGCCTGAATTTATAGTGCAATGAAGGGAAGTTACTAGGTCCTCCTTCAAAGGGATAAAGCCCTCCTTCAAAGGGATAGCTCCTCTCATCAAGGGATTAGCTCCTTCTCTTTTGGGATGCATGAACCACCTAAGAGCGGCCAATCCACGTCAAAATTCCTTCTAGAATCATCTAGAATTAACCCAAAGTGAGTTTTTTAGAATAAACTTGCGCCTTTTTGACTTTCACAGGGGTCCGCACCCACACCTTTAGGGACAGAGCGGGCAGGTCCGCAGTTTTTGTGAACAGAAGGTGCGGGACTGCGGGCAATAGTGAGAGAAGGTGCGGAACCAGAGCTTTGTTGATTTTCAATGCCTTTCTCTCATTTTCAAAGCTTGACTTGAAGAGCTGAGGTCTGAGACTTGCTTAGGAGGACAATACAAGTGATGATAGACCCATACTAACTGCAAATAATCATGGTGACGATATTTTTGTGTAACAATATTATAATTCTGTGTTTCTCGAGCACGAGGATTAAATGTCAATTTGTGTACTACTCCCTTTGGCGGCTTTATTGTTAGCTCAGGAATGATGGGTGGCACAACTTCAGTCGAAGTTGTTGTCGAACTACTAGGTTGATCTGTAGCCTTGTTGTTCGACATTTGTGGATTCACATAATATTTATTCCTTGTCGATATCAAAGCATCATTTTTCTATTTTGAAATGGACAACATAAGCACTTGGGATGGGGAAGCATTGTCGCTAGCAACCAGATTGGTTTCTGGGTTTGGAAACGGATCAGTCAATACCGCTGAGGTTTTTGAACTCTTAAAGAACTTCTTAAGCTCAGCTTTATGTGGACAATTTCTCATCCAATGGTCCTCATCACATATGTGACATGGCCGAGGAGGTTTCTTTTGCCCAAAAGGGTTTTTAGAAGATTTTTCAGGAGACGAATTATCATGTTTCTTCTTTTTGCTTTTCCCTTTCTACTTGTCCCCTGGTTGCTTCGGTTCTTTGCCTTTGTCGGTCGACACGCCATTAACCTCCGAGGCAGGAAGTTTGTCATTTTCCTTTTTACTGGAAACTGCAAGGGCTTTTCCAGATGAGGTCTTCGCAGTTTGCGTACTTGAGGTACCAATCACGTTGTTGCTGGCATGAGAGTCCCTGTTCAATTTAGGAGGAGGAGGAATGGAAAACTCTGGTCTAGGAGCATGCCAGACTGAGTATAGATCAAGTCTAGATATTGCGCACGAGAAATGACTTGCTCTTCAGTGACAACTCCTCCCTTGGTCACATCTTCTGTAATAGAAGGTAACAATGACTTAATAAACCATTCAGTTAATAGCTTCTCAGGAACATATGTCTTTACCATTCTACGACGACATCGCCACTCATGAATATGATCAAATATGTGAGTGGTTGTCGTCTGCTTAAAATTGGTAAGAAGCTCTGTTCCTGTTTTGTACCTTATGGGTAACTGAAAATGGGTTAAAAAGGTGGTGGCAAGGGCACTGAAGTTATCGAATGAAGCTTTGGGCAATTCGAAGTACGATTTTGCTGCCGAACCAGTTAACGTTCGCTAAAAAAGGTGAAGCCTAATCGAATCATCATTGAGAGTGTTAGACAAACACCACAGATGAAAGGTCATCACATGATTCGATGGATCTTCACCCAAATTTCCATTGAATTTAGGAATATCTGATGGAAGTTTATGAGGAATCGCTGGCCACCAAGGGGCGTAAGCAATTGGATCATTTGTTAGCTGATTTAGATCTGGTAATTCTAAAGTTTCTACGAAAGGAAACTGTTGATTTAGGTTTGGTGAAGCATACCCAGGATAAGATGGGATTACCTGAGCAGTGGGTCTTTGCATACTCGCATAATGTATCTAATGCCGATAACTTTGATAAGGTTGATGGGCATAACCATTATAATATGATTGTTGGTAACCATTTTGAATATACAGTTGCCCATTACCCGCAAAGCTTTGTTGCTCAGGTCGTCGGTAAGCTTGCTGGAATTGCAGTTGTTGATATTGCACCAGACATGGTTGTGGGACCATTTGATCTTGTCCAATACTGGTTGTTTGACCAAGATGAGGGGTGATAGTACCCGTTTGAGCCTGAGTCACTTCAGTTAAGGAGCCACTAATCGATGGTTGTGATTGAGTCGTGGAGACAAGAGGCTGTTGTATTATGACCTGAGAGACTTGAGGTTGACATACAATAGGCAGTGCTTGTACTTGCGACACCGTCACAATAGCCAGTGTAGTGGGAATGTTCGACACAGGTTGATTTTGTTGCATTGAATATACAACTCTTGGCTGTTGAGGCAGTATTAGTACTCAACCACTGGATGCAATTCCAGCTTGACCCGAATTCTGTTGTGAACTCTAATATGGTTGTTCTCCCGGAGGGAACAATGAAAAGGCATACTCCCCCCCATATGGCGGTAATCCAGTGTTCAAAGGGAAAATCGGCCTTTGGAGACTAGACTGCCCAAATTGATACTATTGCGAAGGATCAGTTTACTGAGACTCAACATAAGAAATTCCAGATAAGGTTCCGGATGAACAAATAGGAACAAACCATACTGTCGAAACAGTCCCTGGGTGGACTCCATCTAGTGGTTGAGAACTAGTTGGGAAAAATGGTACACCAACGAACATTGTCGGAGTGGCGGCAGGAGGTTCTGTTGCTGCTGTATCGAATGACACAGTCCTAGATGTCAATGGTTGTTCAGACATATCGAGTCCATCCAAAAGATTTCCTAGCGATTCTACAAGAACTTTCAATGAAGGGTTATCAAAAGAACTAACTTCTGTAGTAGAAGGATATAGGTGGATCCCAGTTCCAAAATGCAGTGGAGTACTGCATGGAAGATCCTCCACAATCTCTTCTATAGCAATCAATCCAAGAGGAAGAGGCGGAACGTCAAGTCCATAAAATATTTTTGGTGTCGAAGAAAGTATAGACTCTGGAATGAAAAATGTTGGAGGGGTGACACCTTCCGAATCAACCCCAGATGGAGCTGGTTCAAGAATAGAAGTGTTTGCCATCACACTAGGATCACTTCTAGTGTCCTCTTGTAACTGCGGAACTTCTTTTGTAGAGGCAGGGATACCAGAAATAGTTGGAGTAACTGGAGTCTCTGGGGATGTTGAAACACAAGTTTCAAATAAACCAGGAGACTTTCTTCCCAGTTAAACGAGATCGCTTGGCTCGGAATGGTTTCGTTTCCGGAGTCAAAGATGGTTGACTCGTTAGTCTCCGCGAACGGCCGGGTTTTGATTGACTTTCTTCCATGATTGTGGATTACTTGATCAACTCAAAATAAAAAGGGGAAAATGTTATTCTGAATTAAATGAATTTTATGATGCTTTGACACAACTTGCTTTTTCAATTTTTAAGAGTCAAGAAAAAGCTAAAGATGACTCTTGTTGCCTTCGATTTTAATGAGCCTAAAGTGACAAGTGCTCGGATGGACCTTTTCTTTTAAGGAGTCTGAAAAGGAACGAAAGTGACTACTCTGGAAATCTAGACAGAGGGATTACCAAACCAATCGCAAAATTGAAGAGCACTTTTTACATACGGCAGTCAATCTTCCCGAATGTTGTGTTCAGTGCATTGCGATCGATAGGGTGGCAGACACACCTTCCTAAGGATAAAGGATATAGCCTATTGTGGTCTCCCAATATATACTCGACGATACGTGGGAGCACAAGTCCGTACTGGCACTTGTCGTATCAAAGAGGAGGAATCACCCAACCTACGATGAAAACGATAGTTACGAGGCTTTACGATGCCGGAATACATCTCTAGCCTAGACTTCTAGATGTTGTGCGTTAGGT
Source organism: Pinus tabuliformis (assembly GCA_031772625.1). NCBI lineage: Eukaryota > Viridiplantae > Streptophyta > Pinopsida > Pinales > Pinaceae > Pinus > Pinus tabuliformis. The sequence continues at coordinate 307,413,436 of CM062811.1, forward strand.
TCCAAAGCGTTTTTATGTTCATTGAGGTTTATTTTACAGTTGATCTTTCTTAAGAAATTTGTCTTTAAGGTTCACTGCGTGATGTAGATATACAATTCCTAAATATGCAATCTAAGATTATAAACAGTCGTTTACTTTCTTTTAGTAATGAAAATCCTAGCTACTAAGGAAAGAGAAGTAAAATTCTTTCAACATAGAGCAGAGAGAACACACTAAGATGCACTGTCCTAAATCAATTTCCTCATGCAGTCTAAATGCAAATGCACATGCATGTATTTGTTTTTCAGTTTCCTTAATGTGAGAATGACAAAAGAAAACTAAGTACGGATCTGAACTATCTTTCCTCAAAGCGACACTTTAGCAATTTCTTTTCAAAAAACGAAAGGAAGACTAAGACGACACTTTCAATTTCGACTTGAAAACTGCTTTCGACACTCCAAAGAATTGATGATTCAAATCAAATACAATGGCAAAAGTGTAATCGGCTATCTAAAAGAGGAAGACTTTACGACAATCTTTTCTTTGACTGAAAACGACACTTGCCACACTTTCAAATCAAAAGACGACAGTTCGATTAAGCTACTGTTTGCAAAGGAGAACTGTAAATGATAAAAAAAATAAAAATAAAAAAATAAAAATAAAAAATAAAAAAATAAAATAAAATAAAAATTCACAATTCTTTATCAATGGAGGCTGAATAATACAAAGGAAGAGAGTTTCAACAGTGATATACTGATCATAGGCAACAAAACTACTGAATAGAGCTGAAAACAATGAAGGAAAAACCAAAAACTGGAGGCAGAAACAGTATTATTCAATCATCGCACCTGTAACAGAGGGAAACAGGGATGCATCTCACCTGCAACACATGGGAGGTGCGATGCATCCAAGTTGCCAATGAAAGACAGTGCGATGGTCCAGGAACGAGACTGAGCTTGGTTTTCACTCACATTTTGCAGCTAAGTTCAGGGATTTAGGCCGAGCTAATGATAGACAGTAAACACAAAGTATAGGGGTTGATCTAATGAGGTTATTTGAGCTACCACTAGGGCAGTTAGGATGTTTTCAAGTCAGATGTTCAGTTCATAAACTAACCCGAAGATTGACTGAAGCAGCATTGATCTACTTTGCAGTTGCATAGAAAAAGCAATTTGAAGGCTAGTTGGCTTAACTTTAGGCTCTGTCTGTGGTTTATAAAACAAACAACAGTGACTAACAATAAAACTATTCGGTCCCCAGTGGAATCGCCATTTTGTTATCGGGAAAACTAGTGTCCATTCAGAGCTGCTAGTCCCACTAAGACGAGTAGCTATCTTAGAAACAAACAAACTAAAGTTACTTGTGTTTTCCTTTATGAGAGATAGATGAGAGAGAAGCAGAGAGCAACAACCTTTGTATTTCGCTTGGCTCCTTGCTTGTTTCCTCCCTCCTTTGACAGAACTTCGCCACTCCTTCCTCACTTGTCCCACTTCAAAGAACACCTGTAGAGTCAAAGCAACATAATACCATCAAAGCATAGAGATCTATAACCATAAACAATGTAGAATCAGATGTACATTAACCATACAAATGCATACACAAATACAAGATTCAGAAATATACAAATATATGGAGGAAAACTCAAATAGCTTTATTGATAGAAGTAGTAGAAGAGAGGATTACAACCCAACTGTCTGATCCAGCGCCATCCTCCCAGCATGAAAGCCCTCTTCACCTCATGAAAAGCTAGATCACCCAACGATACAGTGTCTCAAAGAGAAACCAACAACACTTCCTTAGAAATTACAAAATTCCAGCCTCTGGATCTCTAGGATGAGGGATCCATATATAGATATTTGCAAGTGGGTGAGTCAACTTCTAGGGTTTTTATTAGTGTCATTTCACTGATAGTTCTTGGTTCCACTTGGAGATTTCATGATCTCTTACTCATCCCTGGGCGAATTCAAAGAGGCAAGTGTCACAGGGGAAGTTTCTAGAAGATTCCCCGGGTTTCACTTAGCAAAATGCCTCTGCCATTTGTCTACTCTCTCCCATCACACCCTACAGAAGGCTTTTTCAGTATGCATCGCACCTGGCCAATGTTACAGTCAGTATGCATCACACTCTTAGCACTGAGCAGTTTGTATGGTCCAGTTTTGACCAGTTCTGAGTGGTTTTTCAAGGAGAACTTCTGGGAAATGATGTAATCAGTTGACCTTGATCTTTTAGGGTGTGGAACAACACTTTTAGGGGTTTATAAGCCCTTGGTTTATGGACATATGTGATTGGAGTTTCAGTGCCCAATTATGTCTATAACACCCACACTTCACTAATGTGCTCTAGGCATAATTGCTCAACAACATTGTCCTCTCTTTCTTGCATTTTTCTCAAAGTAAGCATAACACTTGTCCTCTTTTCTAACTTTGTCTTAATAGCATGCTACAACTTATTTAAAATGTGTACCTACCAGTCTCCTTGGCTATCATCGCAAATAAAAACCCAAGCAATTTCCCTCCTCTGTCTCTAGGATCCATGTCCCATTACTTAGCCCATTTATAAAATATTTACATTGCATACATGAGTGCAAGCAATTTGGGTTGTCACAATAATGGAGGTAGCAAACACTTCATAGGTTTGAAATGTAGAAATGGTTTGGAAATTCTTGATTTAATCCCTTAGATTGTGTATACAACAAATGATATTTATCTATGCATATTTATTTTTAATCCAGACTATCCATACTTTTCTTTTAAATAATGGAAATTATGGAAACCCTATTCTGAGAGACCAATGTGTAACACTAAGTGAGAGTGGAGGCAGAGAACACCCCATAATTTTTGAAACATAAACTCAATTTACAAACCCTTGATTTCATCCCTTACATTGTGTATATGACAAAGAATATTATCAGATTAAGTTAAATCTAAACTATCTATACTTACTATTTTAAAGAATGGAAATTTCGAGAGCTCTTTTATGACATAAACCACACCAATAGAGGTAACAAAAAGAGAGTGTAAAAGAAAATATTTTAATTTTCACCATAAATCAAATATTTCAATGTCCACCTTAAATAAAATAATTATATCAATTTTAAATATAGCAAAAAAAATGTAATTGAAAGTTAAAAACTTCAACCACTTGCTAATAAGAGGAAGATGTACAATTCATTCAATTCTTAATATGAAATTAATATGTTGTATTTTAAAAAATATTAAAAATATTTTTTTAATGTGACCATAGATAAAATATTTCAATATAGAAAGTTAAGGGAAATATTTCTACATCCTAATATGGGGAGACTATAACAACCTTGGTCAAAAATCGATGTAACAAAGTTAATAAAGGCAAAATAATAACTAAGGTTGTGACATGTATTCCAAGTTAAATGTTTGTCAAAACATAGGGATGAGAATCACTTGTGATTAATTAATGGCTATGTAAACTAGCAAAGGCAATGGCAAAGGATTTGGAAAGGAAAAGTGACATTAATTGGCATTTTATTTATGAAAAAATGGAAATTAGGAGAAAAGGAAGGTGAAAGGTCACATGTTTCATGTGAGGAGGAAATTAAAGGAAAATAATGGAAAATGAAGAAAATAGAGGCCTCATTAATAAAAAGGTTTCTAAGGATCGGTTCATAGTTTTTTTGGTCAATTAGTCTTTTTGTCAGTTTTAGCTTGGAGCTCTCTCTTCTATTTTCTCTCATACTCTTGGACACATAGAGTTTCTCGAAGCACTCTTGGAGGAGTGCGACATACTTGGAATTTGGAGAAAGGAGGCAAATGAAAAGCAAGAAATCACAAAAGGACAGTGAGATCAACAACTACAATGAGTTTTGCTTGCAGGTACCGGATTGCATGTATTATTTCCTTGTTAGTTTTAACATGCATGGAACATACATGTGGTTTCTTTTTTATGGTTTTTCATTGGCATGGAGGATCTCCTAGATAGCCATGGTGTTGCGGGTTTCTTTCCTTTTGTTTTATGGATGGTTCTCATGTTCCTTATGGTTGTGGGTTGAGTTACTAGTTCCTAGAGCCTTGGTTGGACAAACGCTCTAGAAGCCATATAACAGCTTGGGTTGAGTTACTAGTCCTAGAAGCCGTGGTTGGACAAATGCTTTGGAGCCCTTGGTTGGTTGAGTTACTAGTCTTAGAAGCCCTGGTTGGACAAATTCTCTTGAGCTCAATAACAGATGTGGGTTGAGTTACTAGTCCTCTAAGCCTTGGTTGGAAAAAACTTTCTGGAGCCATGGACAGCTTGGGTAGAGAGCAATCTGGTGATGGTTAGTGATGTACAACTGTGAGGTGGAATCACTGGTTGAGGATTAAGGTGGTTTCGACTCTGGAATCCCTGGTTTGGTTTGTTTGATTTGTTTCATGATGTCTCACATTCATGCTTGTAATATGGCGCAGGGTGCTTAACTAAAAGAGAGATTTGGTTCAACCCAATCTATGCTTAGGTGGTACATGGAAGCCCCTAACTTGGTTGGATTTGTAGATGTTAATAAGAGCTCCTTTTCCTTTGGTACTTTCATGAGTAAATGTGTTTGTCATTATGTGGCTTTAATAGTTGTTTCATCATTGATATATATCTGGTTATTTGCTGGTTATGAGCATGTTTTATGATAATATTGATGTATGCCTCTCATCATGTTTTGGTTAGTAGATGAAATAGTAATGAATGAATGACCTAATGGATAATAGTTCAGTTATAGGGAGGAGATACCAATCCTCCTTGACGATTCTCAGATAAGTATGAGATGCATATGTTCAGATTTGCTGTTAGGACCTACAGAGTTCATGTTTATGATATGTTTGACGAAATGCCTATCATGGCTAGTAGGGGCCAAATCAAGTCCTTGTTCATTTTTTCACATTAGTAGCCTTGTTTCAATGTTATTTATCAATTCTAGATATTTCATGAAGTTTTGGGCATTGGCTTGAGTCTTGGCACTGAAAAAGTGGCACATAATCTAGGGTTTTTGGCATAGAACTACCTGGAAATAGTCACAGTTGCATGCATGCCTTGTTGTGGGAGAGACTAGAGGGTCTCAGCCACATGCATGACTTGTCATGGGAGCAAATGAGGGTCTAGATCAACAAAACATCAAGTTTTATAAGGGGTTGGGCACTTGGAAAGGTTGGTTGTCTCCTAAAGGTTCTATAGCTCCTCAGGAAGGTCAGATTGGTCTTGTCTAATCAGTTCCACTTCCTTAATTGTACTTGGGGATTTGAACCATATCACAGTAACTCTTTGTCACATGTTTTCCCCGGTGGACTGATTAGCTTGGCTAAATGTGGGAGGAGGATATGACACAGGTTGGATAGAGATGACACAGTAAGAGATGGAAGATTCTTGGATACACCTGATAGATGAGGAAATGGACATGGGCTTTACTCTAGTTCTAGTTCAGATGGGTATCATGGTCATCATCGTTATCATCCTTATAAGAGGAGTGACAGGGATATTTGTCGAATGAGTTCAAGAAAACAAAGCCACCTAAGTTTGATGGAGAAATGAAGAAGTAACAGGATGTAGAAGCGTGGTTGCTTGGATGAATAAGTTCTTCATATTGCACAGTTACTTAGAGAACATGAGGGCCAAAACAACTACATTCAGTCTTAAAGGTAAATAAGGCATCTAGTGGGAAGATGTAAAGAATTTCAGAGGTATTCAATGAAAGGAGTTGACCCAGAGTGAGTTCGAGATACTTTTCAGGATGATGTATCTATTAGAGAGATATTATGATGACAAGGAAAAAGAGTTCTATGAGCTGAAGATGGGAGCTATTATCAATGAGGAGTACACTGGAAAATTCTTGGATTTATTGAGGTATGTGCCTTATATTAAGGAGGAGAAAGCCAAGATTTAGATATTCATCAGTGTGTTTTCAATAACATTCAAGGACAGGATTGAGTTTGATGAGCCTAGATCATTAGAGGAAGCCATCGAGATGATAAATCATTGCTATGATAAATCAAAATGTGGATCTGAGATTAAGCAGGTTTGGAAGGGTACTGAGAAGAATAAAGTAAAATGGGATAAGAAGCGAACAATACCTCAAGACACGGGTAACAAAGAGAATGCAACACTGCCTAAGAAGTTCAATGCATCTAACAAAGGACAAGAATTTCGGTCTGAGGAGTAGAACAAGGGTGATGGCAGGAAGTCCTCGTAGTGTTGGACTTATGGAGGAGAGCATCGCAGAAGAGATTGTCCAAAGAATCAGGGTGGTAGGCCTCATATTTATAGTGCACAAGATGCATGGACAATAGGGAGTGTTGGACAGAATATTCCACGGATTTATGCAGTGCTGGAGAACAGGCATGCAGATCACCAGGTGTCTATTATCGAGATGGAAGGTAAGCTTCATGATCAAGTTGTTTCTATTTTTTATTGACCCTATATAAAATTATAGTTATGTAAATCCTGACCTGGTGGATAAGTGTGGTTTGAATAAAGAAATGCGTGTAAAATCTTGGTTACACATATAAATAAGAGAGTTCATCATTAGGTCAGAGCTTGTGCATTCGAGTTGAAGGGTATGCCTACCTCAGCACATTTGGATGTACTGCCATTGGGATCATATAGTTTGCTTTTGGGTATGGATTGGTTGTATCTTCACAACACTAAGGTAGATTGTTATGGCAACGCTGTTGAGTGCTTGGATGACAATGGGGAACATATAATCTTGTAGGGTTAGAAGAAAGCTACATCAGTTAGAATGGTGACAACTATTCAGGTGAAGTGCAGTCGCAGAAAAGGGTGCGTGTTATTTGTAGTGCATATTTCTAGTGACGAAGCTAAGGAAGTTGAGGACAAAAATATCTTGAGCAAGTACCCAGTTTTACAATAGTTTTAGGATGTATTCCCTACAGTGATTTCAGAGTTTTTGTCTCACAGGGAAGTGGACTTTTCTATTGAGTTGGTACCAGGGGTATCACCAACATCAAAGTCACCATACAGGATGAGCATACTAGAGATAGTAGAGATAGAGTTGCAGTTGAAGGAAATGCTTGACAAAGGATACATCAGGCCATGTCTATCACCTTGGGGTGCACTAGTTTTGTTTGTGAAGAAGAAGGATGGTACTCTCATGTTATGCATTGATTATAGGTAGTTGAAAAAAGTGACCATCAAGAACATGTATCTATTGTCGAGGATTGATGATTTGTTTGACCAGTTGAAGGGAGCAGCAATGTTCGTGAAGATTAATCTGCGATCAGGATACCATCATGTGTGCATTAAGGATGAAGACATCTAGAAGACTGCTTTCCAGACCAAGTATGGGCATTATGCATTTGTTGTAGTTCCATTTGGTTTGACTAATTCTCTAGCTACTTTTATGTGCTTGATGAATAGTGTGTTGCGTCCTTATATAGATAAGTTTGTTATTGTATTCATTGATGAGATGTTGGAATATTCTAAGTATAAGGAAGAGCATGCCAAAGATTAGCAGCAACGTTGAGATTGTTGAGGGAGCATCAGTTGTATGCTAAGCTTAGTAAATGCATTTTCTTCTAGACATAGGTACATTACTTAGGCATAACAGTGGATCAAAAAAAGATAAGAGCTATCATGGAATGGGAAACTCCTAGAAATGTGGATTATGTAATATTATTCATGGGGTTAACAGGTTATTATAGGAGGTTCATCAAGAAATTCTCTTGGATTTCCTATCCCATTACATCATTACAAAGGAAAAGTAAGAAATTTGAATGGACAGAGGAATGTGTAGCAAGTTTTGAGCAATTGAAGTAGTTGTTAACAAATTCTCCAGTCTTAAAGATTGTAGATTCAGACAAAGGGTTTGTGGTATGTACAAATGCTTAACAAGAGAGGACTTGGTGGAGTCATGATGTAGGAGGGGCATGTGGTACGTTATGAATCAAGGAAATTGAATGAGCACAAGCACAATTATGTTACACATGACCTTGAGTTGGCAAGGATTATTCATGCATTGAATATGTGGAGGTACTACCTTCTTAGCAAGAGGGTTTGTATTGATGAGTGACCACAGTGGATTGAGGTATCTATTTGGCTAGCTGAACCTGAATTCCAGACAAGCTAGATGGTTGGCCACAATCAGTGATTTCGACTTTGAGATCAGGTATATTAAAGTAAAGAGAACAGGGTTGCAGATGCTCTTAGAAGGAGAGTACAGGTAAATCACACAGTATCCATGAGTTCCTATGCGATAGATTTACAAGATCGGATCTTGTAGGAAGGATAGCAGGATGACATGTACACAGAGCTTAGGCACAGGTTACAGTAGGGTACAAGTGATAAGGATGTAGGCTATCATCTCATAGCAAATGGTTTGGTTAGTTTAGAGACACGATCTATGCATCAGACAATAGTGAGCTCAAGAAGTTTATCTTGAGAGAATTTAAATCTAAGCCATATTCAGGTCACCCAAGACATCAGAAGACATTGACAATGATGAAGAAGTTATGTTATTGGCCGAATTTGAAGAAGGAAGTGGCAGATATTGTGACTGTATGCTTGGATTGTCAACAGGTAAAGGAAAAATGTAAGCACCAAGGTGGATTTCATCACAGATTTGCCGAGGAAATCTAGATAACATGATTTCGTCATGGTTGTGGTGGACAAGTTGACAAAGGTAGCACACTTCATTCCAGTGAAGTCTACTTATTTAGCTAAATATGTAGCACATGTCTTCATTAGAGATGTAGTCAGGTTGAATGGTGTATTGAAGAAGATTGTATTAGACAGGGATTCCAAGTTCACTTCTAGCTTTCGAAAGGAGTTATTTGCAGGTTTGGGCACAAAGTTGGCCTTCAGCACAACTCATCATCCACAGACTGATGGACAGAAAGAGAGGATCAACGTTATAGTGGAGGACATACTGAGGATGTATCTGATGCATTGTTGGGCGTGGGATCCCCCCAAGGCAAGTTTTGGGGCATAAAGCCCAAGTTTTGACTAAGTCCGATGCAAATACTCCACGATTTGTGGGTGTGGAGTGCAAAGATGGTAAATGAGTCAGAGGGTTGTCCGCCCTCATTTTATGTAATGTAATGTCGGTTTGAGAGATCTACCCATGGTCTGCAGACCATGGGATTATATAAATAGAGCAAGGCTCTAAGTGTAAAGAATGAGAGAAGAGAGGAATCAACCAATGGAAGATCTAATAAGGAAGCATTGAGTCTAAGTGTAGAGTTGTGTCTTTGGGTCATAGAGTAGGAGAAGGCTTTGCAGCTGAGTGCACAGAGGCCTAGTAGTCTGCAGCTGAGTGTGCGGACCCCTACAGCTGAGTGTGTAGGGCAGGTTGAGTCCGTAACCGATTGAAGCATTAATAAAGAGAAGTTTTACAATATTTCTGTGTATCTTTTCCTGTTTTATGCATTGAAGTATATTGGGTATGAAATGAAAATTTACTATTATTTGTTGCACAAACTTATATGAATGTGCTAAACAAGTGAATATAATATAAGGTATCTGTTTACATGAAGATAACTAATTGTTATAAGAAGATAAGTAAGATCCGCGGCATGACATGGGGAAATAGCGTAGATCGCTACTCTAGCACCGCAAAATCCCCACAGCCCCTGGTTAGGACTACACAAAGACGAACATAACAAGGGCGCGAAGGCCTCGTAGGCCAAGAAATTGTGCGAAGTAACCTGCGTGAAGGTATTCATAATTGGACTAAATCAAGCCCTCAGACATCTCAAGGGTGCAGAAACCTCGTTCCAGGATCCCCCCATACTGCTTTGAGTGAGACCTCAGTCCACGCTCCGTGGACTACTGTCGAAAGGGCCAGTAGTACAGGGATTTGTTTTGCTAATTAAATCTGAACCTAGGTCAAGCCCCAATAAGCCAACAAATGGTTCTATTGCCGGGACCAGAATCTACATAGAGATGTATGATGTCACATCATTGGAATCCAACTAAGAAAGAAATTGAAGGTTGGTTGGACAAAAGAATTCACGAGTTCGCAATGCAGGAGAACAGGAATCCGCGATTATCAAAAGAAGAGTGGTTAGATTGCTATCTGTACACAGATATCCATGAAATTTTCTTCGCATCTTTCCCTACTGAGTTGTACGAGTGGATCGCGAAACTAGCAAATAGCCAAGGACGATGCAAACTCGACAGTCCTATTGTGTGGACCCCAGAGTTGGTGCACAAATTGGAAGCATCGAAGGATAATATCGCGCGTGTTGTTGATCACTGGCTCAATCAGATTATAGGAGGATTCATTACTGAGTTCGCAGTAGACACTATGGTAAGCTACAACGAGGTCGAGCGATGCTTTCTTAGAGGACCGCGAGGTAAGTATGTTAAGTCTCTCAACACTTGGATTAAAATGCTATTGTGTGAAAAGTGGATTATGTGAATACATTGACGTTCGGGGCTACGTGAAGTGGGAGAATTTACACAAACGAAGGTAGTGTAGATCTAGAAACTAACCCCTTGATTTCACCTCCGTGAGGGGACGAGGAAGAGCTCGCAAAGGTCTCACCAAGAAGTGTGATCAATTTGATAAGGTAGAGGATTCCACACATACCACCCCCACCCACACCACCACCAGCTACACCGCCTTCACCCCCATCTTCGCCCGTACCACCTCCGCCGCCACCACGAGTTAATATGCAAGCGCGATAAAGTTTTTGGTATTCAAGGGAGTAGGAAATGAAGATCCGGACCAATTTTGGTTTGTGATAAGGGTTGTGTGGGAAGCGTAAGGAGTTATAGATGATAACATATAGAAATTAACGTTGATCAGTGCTCTGCAGGATCGTGCGCTGACCTGGTATATTAAGCATTCTAATGACGATCTGAATGCAAGGATAATGGATATCCAAATTACACTGAACAAAGAAGTTAGCAGGCCGAAGTCAAAGGCGTAGTCGATCATTGGGTTCCAAGGAGATCAAAATTCTACCAGGAGAGACTCCTTGGGAGTTGGATCAGAGACTGAAGTGCACAATTCGTAAAGCTAATATAACTTTGACGGATGGACAACACTGTGAATGTTTTGTAGCATCGCTAACGCCGCATTTGAGGAATGCGTTGTCGCAACAAAGGTTAACAACCCAGGCAGAGGCCTTGGAGATCATGATGAGGCTGCATGAGACCCCGATACAGGATCCTAACTTAGGAGTTCAACAAATCCACGCGCAGTTGAAAAACATATGCCTTGAGATGCAGAGTCTGAAACCGGACAGGAAAGCTTGCCTGGAAGTGCGTGAAGAAATATAGTGCGTAAAATGCAAGGGCCAGGGACATGACAAGGACCACTGCTCGGTGTTCATAAATTACCTTGCGGGAGGAGGACCGATATCGTTAAGACCAGAGGCCCAAGCAAGACCTAGTGCGGCGCCTGCTTTGTGGTGCGTGATTTGTCATAGTGGAAAACATGCTACAGACAACTGCCATTTTTTACAGAAGTACACACAGAATTCATAGCAGTTTTTATGTAATTTATGTAGATCAGTGGGACATGATGAGTGCACTTGTAGAAGCTATGAGCTGATGATGGATAGGACTTCCACCTATAGAGTTCAGGCTGAAATGCAGCCCCTTGACCAGAATGCAGGAGTGGCGTGAACTGGATTTTAGGGGCACGAACGAGGCCAAGGTGGAGGAGGACCGAGAAGAGGTCGTAGACAACTGATAGGCTATAATTATGGGGGGCCAGGACATTATGCCCATGATTTTACAAATCCAATGCGTCCGTCATATCTGTATTGTACCTTGTTTGATCATGAGACAGAGGATTGTCCCACACTGATAGCTAGGTTGCGCGACAAGGGAGCACACCAACCTCCCTCGACTCAGAACCTGCAAATGATGAGGTCTGAGCAGTGTGAGGAAGACCCCAATGTGAACATTGTGCTTCGAAGTGGAATTACGATAAGAGATGATAAAGGAAAAGAGCCTGAAGATAGTACTTAGGTTCTCAAGGCTCCGACGAAAGAACCAGAGTTTGATTTGGAGTGCGCTAAGGAAACCTTCATGGAAGCTAGGAAGAGCTTCACTGATGCCTCCACTTCGGGAAGCAAAGACAAAGCGGAGCCAAAAATGGACCCATCGATGCTCACGACGTTCCTAGAAAATGCATGAAACTACTTCGTGATAGTAAGTCTATAAAGGGATTACAAGAACTCATTAACAGATGCGTTGGGACCGTGCCAGGAGAACCGTGCATATTCCGGAAGATTGGAAAGCATGTGATGAGGACGGGAAGGGAAATGAGGTTGACTGCGCAGATTCGAGAACATGAGATGGACCAAGTAATTCTGGACCTAGGGTCGGACGCGAACGTTCTGCCGAAGCAGACATGGGAGCGCATGGGAAGGCCTACGCTACAATAGTCTCCTATCTAGTTGCGAATGGTGAACCAACAAAAGATAATACCCATGGGGAGATTGCAAAGAATCACTGTGGATATTGAAGGAGCAAGCGTGCTAGCAAATTTTGAAGTGATAGAGATTGTTGATGAAAACAATCCCTACCCCATGCTATTAGGAATTGATTGGGCCACTGACATGAACGAGGTGATAAATCTGAAGAAGCGCAAAATGATTTTTGAGAAAAAGTCTCCGCACATAGTTGTACCTTTGGACCTGTTGATGCCTCTAAAATCTTAGTACCAACATTGGGGTTAACCACCTGGTCCGGACCTTAGTACAACTCCTTTTCCGTTTGGTATGGTGGTTCCGACTGGATATTATGGGACCAGTTTCCCATATAATGAATGTTTTGATGGATGATTGTTTTATAATGTATAATAAAATTGATAAGTTCTTTAGCCTATAACTCAAAAATATACAAATATACTTATCTAACCCGGGTAATGTATTAAAAATGTGATTTCTGATTATTCCTAACAGAAAAATAATCATATAGATGAATTACTGATTTAGAAAGATGAATTCATATATAATGATTACTTTGTTTAAGAAATTAAACAAAGTAATTATAAAAACATATCGCATTCATAAAAATGTATATCACTGACATATATATTTAAAGTTTAACAATTATAAATCTTCAGAAATGACATGATAAAGAATTGTATGAAGAGCATACATATATCAACAATAGCAACTTTTAAAAGGAATGCTTCATCACATAAGGAAATAAGACAAAAGAATAGTGATACAAATACCGCATGAGTTTGAGTCTTTCCAATGTAAATAACACTCCGATTCCACTTTCTTATTTGAGAAAACTTCCAAGAGATACAAAAGTGTGGGTCTTGAAAAAATTTCTTCACAAAAATGTAGAACCTTGATCCACTACTAACAAAAATATATTCAGAAGTGCAAAAGTGTAACTTCTCAAGTCAAGTTTTATACAAATTGAGGACCCTTACTTAAAAGACATTAAAGGGATTAAATAATAAAATAAAAATTATCTGTCAATAAAAATAACTTTGAGTTGTTGAAACTGCAAACGTAAAAATCTGGGATTTGATTTATGAAAATAGCAGTGCGATAGCCTTTGAACTGATTCATTGTATCTACTTCTCTTGCACTTGCAACTGACAAATTGAGAGCATTCCCTGAATTTCCGGAGGATGACTCAGCCTGGAATGTAGTTGACTTGTGTATGTGGCATCTGAAAGCTCGGGAACCATGCGATTGATAGCGTCGACAAGGCATTTGGTGGCCATTTGCTAGCCTTGCGGCTTAAATAGGAAGAACCAAAATGCATCCCAATTAAAGTTTTGCACTTTGCCGATTTGTTCTTCTCTGCTGGCCAGATCCCGTCTCCATTGATTTTCTAGTGCTTTTGCCTTCGGGAGCTTTCCTGGGGAGCAATCAAAGATCATGTTAACTCCATATAAGCTGTCATTTACCAACTTGATCACACTGTTCATTGTAGCCTTGGCTCTTTTAGTAGCTCTTTCAACCTTTATTAATTGTGATTCCCACTCTGAAAACAAGACTTCTTTGTGTGATTCTTGGATTTTCGGTAGATTAGTAGCCATGCCTTCTTCTGTATTTTTCCAAGAGAGAAATCTTGTGACCTTATCATCTGCATCTTCAAACTCTAACTTGGTTTTAACTACCTCTTCAATGAGTGATGTAGTGATGATGCACAATGGGTCAATCAATGATATTTTATGGCAAAGGATATTCAGTTGCCAAGATAAGGTTTTAGTCACTTCCAGTGCTTCTTTCTTGAATTCATCAATCTTCAGATAACCTTTGAATTTCACTACCTATAATTGCAACTGTGCGATTTGTTCTTCTTTGGCCTTCTTTTCCTGCTAAAGTGACACTTGAAGCTTGCTGAGTTCTTGAGACAACTTTTGTTGTTTCTGGAGAGCCTACTAATCGATCTTTTGTTTCTCCATATTTAACTATTCTTTCAGTTTCTCATTCTATTGTTTTTGCTCGGCTAGCTGTTGCTCAAGTTGACCGATCTTCTGTTGTTCCATTGCTATTTGCTCTTCAATTTGGGTGATCCTTAGATCCTTTTCTTTGATCAGTTGGCTAACTTCAGAGGCCTTGTCCATTGTAGCAGTTGTATAGGCACTTGCATATTGAGATAATTTAGTTAAATCCTCAGAAGGATTGACTTATGAGTCTTTTCATACCACATTCATCAGTTTAGCTTGAGGAGTTGAGAATGGTCCCTGGTCAATTTTTCTCTTTTTCCTCTATCTTTTGATCACAACCCTACGCTTTGGACTGTAAAATACATCAAGGGGTGGTATTTCCTCGACCTTCAATACAATCTCTTCTGAAGGATTCTCTAGAATTATTTCAATATCATGTTGAGTGTTCACTGTGCCGACTGCCCCTTCAATTGTAATACTAGTAACAATATGCTCCTGTGTTGTGGGCGATTCTAGTATAATGATGTTTTGGGAGTCATTTTGGTTCTTGATCTGCTGATCGAATTGCTCCCATTCCTTGATTAAGTTGGAATCAACATGAACATCGGTATCTAGGAGCTCGTTGGTTTTTTCATTTGTTTACTCCTTTTCGAGAATTTTCTCAATAGTGTTTTCTTCACTGTGGCCTTCTTGCTGCACCATAGGGGTAGTGTTCAATAAATCCAGAGGTAGTGTTTGTAACCTTTGTGTCTTGAACTGCATAAACTTATCTATCTCCCCTGCTCCCAATTTGATCCCTGCTAGATGTTTTACCTGTGAAAATGACTCAGCCGAAGAGAACAAGTCATCATAGTCATCTTTCTCATGTTCAAATTTGGCAATTTTCACTCGAGTGGTAAAGTTGTAAAACACATTTTTTGGGTCATACCGTTTCTTAGGGATGACTGCTAACTTTAGAATTTTTATCTTCTCTGCTTCTTTCTCGGCATGTTTGAAGTCGTGCAGTGAGTAAGTACCACAGTGAAGAGGAAATGTAGGCCACATTTGTTTCTTGGATTCTTTGAGTTTCCTGGACATTCCTTTCTCCATTTTCTGGTGAGCTATTTCTCTGGCCAATAGCTTATCAGGAATGTACAATGGGAGAACATGTGGGTCTGTGAGGCTGCCAAAAAGTTTGACATAGGTGAACTTTTCTTCACTGAACCAATTGTCGATTGATGTTAGGTCAATGTTGGCCTCATCAGATAATCGAGGAGCAAGTCTATTGAATATGGCCTGATGGACGGGTAAAACAAAACCATGGAAAATTCTATATATATGATCTTTATAATGAGAATTCCACAAATACTTATGATAAATGTGAATAGGAGTTGGGTCTTGAGGAGTCCATTTCCAACCTAGAATGGGGAAGTCAGAATTGAAACAAATGGTATCCATAATGTAGGCGCTCATATAGAATGGGGGTATTATCTAGGTAGTTACATACCTATTTATTCTATAATAAAGGATTTGGTTGGCCATTTTATCTAATAAAATGGTTGCCCAATCCATGATAAAAGAGTTAATTGCTGCTTCCATTAAAGGCACCATTTCTATGGAAAATCTAGTTGAATAAGAGGCTCCAAAGAGTTTACATATCATAGCACCAACATAACATTAGGGAGATGCTAAGGAGTCCACGGAGTACGTACCAGGGGATTCATGCTTATGCTTGTTTGGGAAATGTCTCCATTGCTTGATAGGGTCCGATTCTACCTCGTTCTCCTTGGCGAAAGCTTCTAAAAATGCCTTGTTGTAATGTTTCTCGGGGTCCGTCAAATGATACATCTTCTGCTTTGAATGTCCCGAGCATCCTTCCATCGGTTGTAAAGAATGCTCTGTCGGTTATGTTGATACTCTCTATTACCCATCTCACCACGTCATTGTATGGTAACACTTTCGCATAGGCTGTTATTCTGTCGAGGAAGGAGCTGGCTAAATCTTTAAGAGTATTTTCTAATTTATCACTTGAATCAGCCGTTCCTCCTTCTTCTTCAATTTCGGTTGGATCCTCGGCTTTGAGTATATTATATATGCCCTCCCATGAAGTCTTGCCAAGGCCTAGATAGGTAGTATCAGCTATCAGCACCAACTTTGCTGGTTCATCTTTTGTTATGATGGGGACCTTTGCTTTCCGAGATTTCTTAGACATTTTTGTTGGACTGATGATTTCAGATTAGCTCTGCAAAATGAAATAGAAGGGTGTAACAATGGGAGAAACTTGTTAAAAGCTAATACACAATGCATAGGACTAACAACAATTAAGCGTAGTAGATGCTATAGATCTATGATATATTAAGCCACCATGGATGAAATCCTTGAAGGATTCAACGACTACTACTTCTTAATGATTTCCCCATAACTTCCAATGTGAAACTTTAATGCCGTAATGGTATGTCGCATCGCAAATTTACAACAGTAATTTTTAGAACAGATATCATGACTCCCTGATCTACGATTAGCGATAATCACATATCACAGATCAGGAGTTACAAGTGCTATGGTTAAATGGTTCCTTTGCATGTTGTGATTGCGATCAATGGTAAGCTAGCATGCAGAGATGACATGCTTTAAAATTGATAAATCGTCTAAATTTTCGCTTTATAATTGATTTATCACTTTAAACCGCACATGTTCGTAATACTTCATGTTTTTGCCTTTATCGAAAGCATGCTATACGATAATGAAATCGCATCGAAAGATTTCAAAGGAGATTTTGGGATGTGTCTTATGATTTTAGCGATGCGCGATTGTGATCGACTTATCGCATCAGAGGTTTTCTATGGAACACTTGGGATGGTTTCTTAACGAGTAGTGATATGCGATTTTCAATTGAGTTATCGCATCGACAGATCTCAATGGAACACTTTAAGTCCACCATTGAGGTAAAGGATGTGCGTGATTCGACATATTCCTTTTATAATTGTTTTCCTTCGATAAAGCTTTATGATAAAGTTTTATTCTAATTCAAATCGGATTAGACCTTCTTAAAAGGACTTTCATGGGTTCGATAGATTAGAAAGCTGCGATCCTAAGTACCTTAAAAGCAAATTTTTATATGACCTATTAAAAAAAAAAAAATTCAAACATTTTATTGATTTTATTTATATTCTAAAGGGGACCCATTTCTTATTAAAGTTTTATATGAAAATTTTGAAATGGGGAGGGTTGTTGTATAGCACAACAATTGGCGATTCACTGGGAGAAACAATTATCTTTGAAAAATAATGCAATATTTAAGACTTTCTTAGTTTGGAAAAAATTGACGACAAACAAAACCATCTAAGAATAGCTAAACAAAAATTAACTCTGAATAAAATAACAATTTTTTGTAACTTCTTTTACAATCCCTTAAAAATAAAAATGTTTTGGGTTTTTTCAAGCTTTGATTGGTTGATAACGATAAAGTAGGGGGCTCTTCCAACTTAGCTTTTAAATTTACTCTTTTGTCACAGGTAGTGCCTCTACTGCCAGCAAACATCTACAGTCTCGACAGGGTTACGTTTTGACCATCAATCATTCATTGTCCCATCCATCTAAGAGTATAAGTTTTGAAAGATAAATCCATAAAAATATGTTTACATATATATTTTTTGATTTTATATTCTTTCAATTTTTAAAAATAAAAAGCCATTGTTTTGGTTTGGGAGCCAACTTATAACAATGCCATTCACTGGTTGTAATTGAACTGAACAAGCTGGCTCGTAATGAGACCCCTTGTCTTATGATTATAAGCCATTACCATGTTTTGATATGCAGTATTGGTAATGTCAGTTTAATTAGTTCCCTATGATCATGGTAAGCAGGCTCATGATGAGACCTCTTATCTTTTATATCAGACATATTTTAGAATTACACTCTAAAAAATCATAAACTTAGTGGATGGGGTGAATGACTTTCTCCTTAAGAGTTTATGGATGACAATTTTTAGAGTTATGGATGCTAAGTTTGGAAAAGTCTTTACTTTTTACAAATAACCTCTCTTAACTTTATAAAACTTAGAATGATTTATAGTATTTTCAAGATTTTGGAAGATTTTACAAACTTTAAAGAGGTTCTCAGAGTTTCATATTTTATTCAACTTTCCAAAACTGTAATCATTTCCTTAAAATTTTCCACCTATTGAAAGCAAGTATTCACAATATTCTCTCAAAGAGCTTTTCAATAGTAAAAGGCCAATGGAAGACTATTTACAACATTATTTTCTAAAATAAACAAACTTGCATAAAGAATATATACAGGTAAGAAGGGGTTACCTCCTTAAGAAAAGAATTTCTTTAAGATAAGCCCATTCACAAGGAGAGAATCACTTTTTCCTGTTAAGTCTTGCAGTATGAATGTTGATGAGCCTATCTTTTCAATGATTTGAAATGGTCCAAGCCACATCTTTTGAAATTTGGTATGTTTACCTTTGTCTTCATGTGCTTTGTCCCATTTCAACACGAGATCACCAATTTGTAATGTTTTTGAGCCAGTAGAACTTGCATCAAAAGAAGATTTAATGACTTGTTGATGTTTAGCATGAGTGATTTTGGCCTTCTCTCTTTCTTCCTCCAATTTGAGGATTTGATCAAATCTTAATTGAATAGAGGAAGAAGAATTTTCTTCAATAAATTGTACTAGGGCTAGAGATGGGAGTGCTAAGTTTGAAGGTATTATAGCCTCTTTCCCATACACTAAGTTAAAAGGAGAAGTACCTATTGAGGCCTTCTGAGTTATGCGATCTGCCCATAATGAAATTATTAAAGGTTTATGCCAATTCTTTTAATTTTGATCAATAGTTCTTTTAATAATCTTAATAAGATTCTTATTAGTTGACTCTGCCAAAACATTACCTTGAGGATAGTAATTTGCAGAATATTTTAATTAAAAACCTCTCTTAACAGCAAATTCAACTATACTACTCCCAGAAAAATAAGATGCATTATCAAAAATAAGGGCATTAGGTACACCAAACCTGGTAATGATGAATTGATCAATGAATTCAACAATTCCATCAACGAAATTGCTTCTACCAACTTTGTGAAGTAGTCCGTGGCTGTAAGGATATATGTATGTTGCTTGGAAGAATGTGGAATAATATCTCTTATGATATCAAGCCCCCACTGTTCAAATGGTTGCTCAATGTTTACTGGTTGTAAAGGAAACACAGGTTTCCTTTGTCTCCCACTAGCAATTTGACATATCTTGCATCTCCTGACATAATCATGGGCATCTTTAAACAAAGTGGCCAATAATATCCAGCATGTATTATCTTATGAGCTGTAGTATCTCCTCCAAAATGTCCACCTGTTGGACCATCATGTAATTCCTGCAAAACCTTTTGTGCTTCAGTTTTTTCAAGGCATCTTAATAAAATTGAATCATAATTTCTTCTAAATAACACATCATCAATGATTTCGAAGTGTTTTGCTTTTAATATTAAGGCACATTTGTTTTTGTAACTGAAATCAGGGGGAGAATATCCATTTTTCAAGTAAAAGATCAGATCAACATACTGAGATTCAGAATTTATGATACTTATCTTGTTCACTTGAAGAGTATTATCTGAATCTTCATGTTCTGGAATATTAGAAGCTCCTGCTAATAACCTAAAAAAACCTTTCCCTCTCACAATTTTCGTTGGTTTAATATCAATATCATACTCTTGTAAAGCTGTTACCCAGTTAGCTCTCTTTTCTCCTACTTCCCTTTGCACTAGCAATTGCCTCACTGCAGAGAATGGGACTATTACTTTTGTGTGTGTTTTTAGGAGAAATGGTCTAAAGTGTTTGATAGATTTAAACACAACAAAATCTTGTTTTTCTACTTCATAATAGTTAAGTTCGGCACCCTGCAAATTGGAACTAAAGAAGGATATAGGTGCTTCTATTTGCTGATCATTGATTTGTGTTAAAACAACAACATAAGATGTTTCAGTGGCCAAAGTATACAAAATAAAATGATTAGAAAAATTGGGAGTATTCAATGTAGGAGCATTAATGATTGCTTGTTTGATTGAGTCAAAGGCTTCTTTTTCATGATGTCCCCATTTGAAAATTGAATTTTTCTTAATCATGGTTTGCAAAGGCAAGACTATATGAGAAAAATTAGGAACAAATCTTTTTACAAAAATTATCTGTCGCAAAAATGATTCCATTGATTTCTTGTTATATGGAAAAGGAATATCGGAAATCTCTTTTATCCTATCAGGTTCAATATATATGCCATCTTTGGATACAATAGACCTTAAGAGTTTGCCTTCGTTAAGAGCAAAGAATGATTTCTTGGGATTTAAAGAAATCCCATACCTTTTACATCATTCAAAGATCTGTTTTAAATCATGTAGATGATTGGCCTTTTTTTTTGGAAAAGACAGTTATGTCATCTAAGTAAACAACAACTGACCTATTGATCAAACCTTTGAAGGCTATATCCATGGCTCGTTGGAAAGTAGCTCCAACATTTATCAAACCAAAAGGCATTTTCTGATAAGCATATGTTCCCCATTTAGTTTTGAATGTAGTTTTTAGTCTATCATCTGGATGCACCAGTATCTGATTGTATCCTGAAAAACCATCAAGAAATGACATTAACTCTGAACCAGCTACTGATTGAAGTATTTGTTCCATTGTTGGTAATGGGAAATTATCTTTTTGACATGCCTTATTGAGATTTCTAAAATAAATGCAAATCCTAATATCACCATTCTTTTTCGTTACAAATACCAAGTTTGAAACCCATTTAGAATGCTTAACTGGGAAAATTATTTTAGATTTCAGAAGTTTATTCAACTCTGCTTTGATTTGACTTTCCAGATTTGGGTGAAATTCCTTAACTTTTGTTGTACAGGTTTCTCATCAGAAATCATTGGAATTGTGTGTTGAAAGATAGAAGTATCATAAGTTCTCAGATCTTCGTAATTCCAAGAAAAAACATTTTTGCATTTGTTTAATAATCTAATGAAAGCAAATCTTTCCTCTGATGTGAGTTCAAGTCCTAGATTGACATTTTGTGGTTTGGCCTCAGTGCCAATATTTACTAATTCAAACCTTAAAGTAGAACTTTGAAGTTTTGCATTATTAACCTTTTTGAATCTATCTTTAATATCATAGATATCTTCTAGCTTGACCATAGATATAGGAAAGAGTTCTCATTGAGTCTTTATTTTAATTGAAGGTCATGATCACTTTCATCGATAATCTAGTCATCATAAGATTTTTCAGAAGTCAAGAAATTTAAGATGTCTTCATCATGATTAAAAACTCGCCAATTGGTGACATTATCTAGGACAGATTTTCGAAAAATTAATTCAATTGAAAACCTATCTGGACTATAATCCTCAGATGGAAGGAGTTTAAAAGCAACATTAGCCAATAAATCAGCTGCTGCATTCTAAGATCAGGAATAAGAGAAATGTTGAATGCCAGAAAATGAGTTATGAGATCTTGAACAAGGGATTGATAATGTTTGAGATGACCTGAGAGACAATGAATAGTATTCCTTACTTGTTTGATGACAATTTCGGAATCACCAAAAACTTTCAGATATTGGATATTCAGGCCTATTGCTTTATAGAGTCCTTGAATCAATGCCTCATATTCTGCAGTGTTATTGTTACACTCAAATTCTAGTCTACATGATAGCATAGTTTTTCCCCTTCTAGACTAACTAAAATATGCCCTACTCCTGCACGTCATTGGACTTTGATCCATCAAAATATAAAGACCAAAATAAAGGCTTATCTACAGATTTATTTACAAGTTCATCAACAATATTATCACATCTTGAGGTATCAGTATGCGAGAAATCTTCAATTTGTGATGCGAAACTATTAACAGAAAAAGGCGATTGTTGAGCATTAAAATTTCCAAAGAATAACTTAGCTGAGTAATTTCTGAGAATGTTATTATTGAAAGCTAAAGGTTCGCTTTCTTGTTCAAACTCCATTATTGTATGAGTTATGTGTTTTTCCCGATCTATTTTGATTTGATTTGGTTTCCCTTTATAGGGAAGCCACACATGTGAGACCAATCAGTGGAAATGTAACCATGGAGTTTCTCATACCAATGCTTGCTTAGAATTAAACCATAAAACTCAGGACTGTCAGCAATCAATATATCAATTCTTTGAACTACTCTAGGATCAGCCGATAACCTAATAGTAATTGAATTAATCTCTCCTAAAACTTGCACTTTAGTCCGATCTAATTGAACAATATGAAATGCATATTTCTGGGGCTCAATGTTTAATTTGGAACAAACTGAGGCTGGCATTATGTTTGATGAAGCCCCTGAATCTATCAGGCAGTTATGGAGATTTCTATTATAGATCTCATAAGTCAAGAGAAAAGGAGGAGTAAGAGAATTAGATCTATCTCCGATCAAAACAGCATCAGTAGCATCTACTTTATCGGATGGTGGCTTACCAGATCCTTTAGCTACCTTGGATAATACACTGTTTGGAAGAGGAGAAGAAGGTACCACATTCAATTATTTTAGCAACAACTTTTGTTGATGTTTGAGCTTGCTAAGTTCATGTAAAGAAATATTTGATCAAGTCTTTTTCATGTCTTCCACAATGTTATAATCCATATAGTCGGAAACTACTAATGTTTTAGATGATGAGGGAGGATTAGAGGATGATGGTTGATTTTGGGTAGACACAACTGGATTTTTCTTCATCGGAGCTTTGTTTTTGGTAAGATGGCTGGAATTTTTCTTCTTTGGATTTGTTTGAACAGGCTTTGCTGCATTTTTACTTCTGGTATTTACTGGGAGAGCTTCTTGTTCACTTTCATTATCAAAGTTAGGCAAGATAAAGTCCCACATTCCATGACATTCAACTGTCTCATCTTCTTCCGTTTCCTCGGATGATAAAACCGTGTCTTCATCTTCATCATCATCTAGGTTTGATTCTGCATTAGATTTAGCATTAGGTGGTTTAGGGTCAGTTGACTTATTTCTTCTAAAATTTCTAAATGGTTTTCTCGTAGAAGTTTCAACTACCTACTTTTTTATTTCTGCCATTTCATTGGACATAGTTTTTAGAACCTTTTGTAAACCTTCCATGTCATATGGGTCTTTAACTGCTTTCCTTTTTGAATCATCTTTGAAAGTAACCTTTTTGGATTTTCTTTCTTCAAGAGCGTTTTTCTTTTCCAAAGCAATGATATGTTTTTCAGCAATGATCGCTTCCTTCAAATTTTCTGCTAATGTGGGTTTGATAGCCCTATCAACGAAGATGGCTATGTTTGAAGGCAAGGCAGAGATATACCATTCGCTTTGGACTTCTTCACTAGGCTTGGATGTTGTTGGAATTTTATTCAACAGTTTATTAAATCGGGAGTTGAAGTCTTTGATGGGTTCCTTTGATTCAGATTTCAAATTGGAGAGATCAGTAATCAAAGTCGCTGTGGACCTATCGTCTCCAAACTTGGTTAAACTTGCTCCTGAAAAGCATCCCAACTATTGATGGATCCTGGTGGTAATGAAAAATACCACGATTTAGCTGCTCCTTGTGAAGTGTCTGGAAATAATCTAACAACGACATCTTCTTGTGTTACTCCATTCAAGTTTATTGACAAATTGAAATTGTTTATATGTTCTTCTGCTAATATGCCAATGTCAGGATTAAATTTTGGTAACCATTTTTCAAGATGGGTTGGTAATTGACTCAAAGGTGCAGACATTGTGACAACTCCTGGATTGGTCCGTCGCCTTGGTTGAGGTTATGCCATTGTTGCGCTAATGGTAGAAGAAGGTGAGGAGGCAGTTGAAAGTGATTGGGTAGAGGATGTTGGAGTACCTGTACCATTTTGGACTATGATTTGGAGCTGTAAAACAGATCGATGAATTTGCAATGGTTTAGATGGAATGGATGATGATGAGGAAAGAGTCTCACTGTCAGACTCTAAAGGTGTCTTCCTAGCTCTTTTTTGACTTAGAAGAGGAAATTTAGTTTGTGGAATACCAAGCTTTTCACTCTGTGCTCTGGTAAGAGGCTAGGATGGAATATATTGTGAAGTCACATTGCCTTGGGATAGCTCAGACTCTTCTTGAGATAGCAAAACCCTTTGGAGCTTATGAATTGAAGACTTCACTTCAGGGGATTCAAGAGAAGAGTTGTTTGGTGTGTTTAGAGTTTCAGCAGTGGGTGTTATATTTTTCTTTTCAACTTCTTCCCTAGAAATATGAGATTTAGAATGTGAAGGAGAAGTTGGAGGAGATGGTGAGGGAGTTTTACTCTTGGAATGGCCTGTGGATTTAGATTTCCTCACCTTTCATATTTCAGGCCCTCCTAGCACCAAAAATGTTGATGCCTCTAAAATCTTAGCACCAACATTGGGGTTAACCACCCGGTCCGGACCTTAGTATAGCTCCTTTTCTGTTTGGTATGGTGGTTCCGACTGGATATTATGGGACCAATTTCCCATATAATGAATGGTTTGATGGATGATTGTTTTATAATGTATAATAAAGATGATAAGTGCTTTAACCTATAACTCAAAAATATACAAATATACTTATCTAACCCAGGTAATGTATTAACAATGCGATTTCTGATTATTCCTAACAGACAAATAATCATATAGATGAATTATTGATCGATAGAAAGATGCATTCATATATAATGATTACTTTGTTTAAGAAATTAAACAAAGTAATTATAAAAACATATCGCATTCATAACAATGTATATCGCTGACATATATCTTTAAAGTATAACAATTCTAAATCTTCAGAAATGACATGATAAAGAATTGTTTGAAGAGCATACATATATCAACAATAGCAACTTTTAAAAGGAATGCT
The DNA here is from genome assembly GCA_031772625.1 of Pinus tabuliformis. NCBI lineage: Eukaryota > Viridiplantae > Streptophyta > Pinopsida > Pinales > Pinaceae > Pinus > Pinus tabuliformis. The sequence goes on from CM062811.1 coordinate 307,438,573, forward strand.
TCATCACATGAGGAAATAAGACAAAATAATAGTGATACAAATACCGCATGTGTTTGAGTCTTTCCAATGTAAATAACACTCCGATTCCACTTTCTTATTTGAGAAAACTTCCAGGAGATACTAACGTGTAGGTCTTGAAAAATTTTCTTCACAAAAATGTAGAACCTTGATCCACTACTGATAAAAATATATTTAGAAGTACAAAAGTGTAACTTCTAAAGTCAAGTTTTATAAAAATTGAGGACCCTTTCTTAAAAGACATAAAAAGGATTAAATAATAAAATAAAAACTAATTGTCAATAAAAATCACTTTGAGCTGTTGAAACTGCAAACATGAAAATCTGGGATTTGATTTATGAAAATAACAGTGCGATAGCCTTTGAACTGATTCATTGTATCTACTTCTTCTCTTGCACTTGCAACTGAAAAATTGAGAGCATTCCCTGAATTTCTGGAGGATGACTCAGCCTGGAATGTAGTTGACCTGTGTATGTGGCATCTGAAAACTCGGGAACCATGTGATTGACAGTGTCGGCAAGGCATTTGGTTGCCATCTGCTAGCTGTGTGGCTTAACTAGGAAGAACCAAAATGCATCCAAGTCAAGTTTTGCACTTTGCCGATTTTTTCTTCTCTGTTGGCCAGATCTTGTCTCCATTGATTTTCTAGTGCTTTTGCCTTCGGGAGCTTTCTTGGGGGGAAATTAGAGATCAAGTTAGCTCCATATAAGCTGTCATTTACCAACTCGATCACATTGTTCATTGTAGCCCTTACTCTTTTAGTAGCTCTTTCAACCTTTATTAACTGTGATTCCCACTCCGAAAACAAGACTTCTTTGTGTGATTCTTGGATTTTCGGTAGATTAGCAGCCATGCCTTCTTCTGTACTTTGCCAAGAGAGAAATCTTGTGACCTTATCATCTGCGTCTTCAAACTCTAACCTGGTGTTAACTGCCTGTTCAATGAGTGATGCAGTGATGATGCACAATGGGTCAACCAATGATATTTTATGGCAAAGGATATTCAGTTGCCAAGATAAGGCTTTAGTCACTTCCAGGGCTTCTTTCTTGAATTCATCAATCTTCGGATAACCTTTGAATTTCTCTACCTGTAATTGCAGCTGTGCGATTTGTTCTTCTTTGGCCTTCTTTTCCTGCTGAAGTGCCACTTGAAGCTTGCTGAGTTCTTGAGACAACTTTTGTTGTTTCTGGAGAGCCTGCTGATTGATCTTTTGTTTCTCCAGATTTAACTGTTCTTTCAGTTGCTCATTCTGTTGTTTTTGCTCTACTAGTTGTTGCTCAAGTTGACCGATCTTCTGTTGTTCCACTGTCGTTTTCTCTTCAAGTTGGGTGATCCTTAGATCCTTTTCTTTGATTAGTTGGCTAACTTCGGAGGCCTTGTCCATTGTAGCAGCTGTATAGGCACCTGCATATTGAGATAATTTAGTTAAATCCTCAGAAGGATTGACTTCTGAGTCTTTCCATACCACATTCATCAGTTCAGCTTAATGAGTTGAGAATGGTCCCTAGTCAACTTTTCTCTTTTCCCTTTGTCTTTTGACCACAACCCTATGCTTTGGACTGTAAAATACATCAAGGGGTGGTATTTTCTCCACCTTCAATACAATCTCTTCTGAAGGATTCTCTGGAATTATTTCAATATCATGCTGAGTGTTCACTGTGCTGACTGCCCCTTCAATTGTAATACTAGTAACAATAGGCTCCTATGTTGCAGGAGATTCTGGTATAATGATGTTTTGGGAGTCATTATGGTTCTTGATCTACTAATCGAATTGCTCCCATTCCTTGATTAAGTTGGAATCAATATGCACATCGGTATCTAGGAGCTCACTGGTTTTTCATTTATTTGCTCTTTTTCGGGGATCTTCTCAGTAGTGTGTTCTTCAGTGTGGCCTTCTTGTTGCACCATAGGGGTAGTGTTCAATAAATCTAGAGGTAGTGTTTGTAACCTCTGTGTCCTAAACTGCATAAACTTATCTATCTCCCTTGCTCCCAATTTGATCCATGCTAGATGTTTTACCTATGAAAATGACTCAGCCGAAGAGAATAAGTCATCATAGTCATCTTTCTCATGTTCAAATTTGGCAATTTTCACCTCAGTGGTAAGTTGTAAAACACATTTTTTGGGTAATATTGTCTCTTGGGGATGACTGCTAACTTTAGAATTTTTATCTTCTCTGCTTCTTTCTCAACATGTTTGAAGTCATGCATTGAGCAAGTACCACAATGAAGAGGAAATGTAGGCCACATTTGTTTCTTGGATTCTTTGAGGTTCCTGGACATTCCTTTCTCCATTATCTGGTGAGCTATTTCTCTGGCCAATAGCTTATCATGAATGTACAATGAGAGAACATGTGGGTCAGTGAGGTTGCCAAAAAGTTTGACATAGGTGAACTTTTCTTCACCGAACCAACTGCCGATTGATGTTAGGTCAATGCTGGCCTCATCGGATAACCGAGGAGCAGGTCTGTTGAATATGGCCTGATGGACGGGTAAAACAAAACCATGGCAAATTCTATATATATGATCTTTATAATGGGCCTTCCAAAAATACTTATGATAAATGTGAATAGGAGTTGGGTCTTGAGGAGTCCATTTCCAACCTAGAATGGGGAAGTCAGAATTGAAACAAATGGTATCCATAATGTAGGCGCTCATATAGAATGGGGGTATTATCCGGGTAGTTACATACCTATTTCTTCTATAATCAAGGATTTGGTTGGCCATTTTATCTGATAAAATGGTTTCCCAATCCATGATAAAAGAGTTAATTGCTGCTTCCATTAAAGACGCCATTTCTATGGAAAATCTAGCTCAATCAGAGGCTCCAAAGAGTCTACGTATCATTGCACCAACATAGCAATAGGGAGATGCTAAGGAGTCTACAGAGTACATACCAGAGGATTCATGCTTATGCTTGTTTGGGAAATGTCTCCATTGCTTGATAGGGTCTAGTTTTACCTCGTTCTCCTTGGCGAAAGCTTCTAAAAATGCCATGTTGTAATGTTTCTTGGGGTCTGGCAAATGATACATCTTATTGACATCTTCTGTCTTGAATGTCCCGAACATCCTTCCATCGGCTGTAAATAATGCTCTGTCGGTTATGTTGATACTCTCTATTACCCATCACTAGGTCATTGTATGGTAAAACTTTCGCATGGGATGCTATTCTGTGGAGGAAGGAGCTGGCTAAATCTTTAAGAGTAATTTTTGATTTATCACTTGAATCAGTCGTTCCTCCTTCTTCTTCAATTTCGGTTGGATCCTCCACTTTGAGTAGATTATATATGCCCTCCCATGAAGTCTTTCCAAGGCCTAGACAGGTAGTATCAGCTATCAGCACCAACTTTGCTGGTTCATCTTTCGCTATGACGGGGACCTTTGCTTTCCGAGATTTCTTAGACATTTTTGTTCGACTCATGATTTCATATTAGCTCTGCAAAATGAAACAGAAGGGCGTAACAGTGGGAAAAACTTGTTAAAAGCTAATACACAACGCACAGGACTAACAACAATTAAGCGTAATAGATGCTACAGATCTATGATATATTAGGCCACCACAGATAAAATCCTTGAAGGATTCAACCATAACTGCTTCTTAATGATTTCCCCGTAACTTCCAACGTGAAACTTTAATGCCGTAATGGTATGTCGCATCGCAAAATTACAACGGTCCTTTTTAGAACGGATATCGTGACTCCCCGATCTGCGATTAGCGATAATCACATATCGCAGATCGGGAGTTACAAGTGCTATGCTTAAATGGTTCCTTTGCATGGTTGCGATTGCGATTAGTGGTAAGCTGGCATGGGGAGGAGACTTGCTTTAAAATTGATAAATTATCTAAATTTTCGCTTTATAATTGGTTTATCACTTTAAACCGCACATGTTCGTAATACTTCAAGTTTTGCCTTTATCGAAAGTGCGCTATACTATAATGAAATCGCATTGGAAGATTTCAAAGGATATTTTGGGATGTGTCTTATGATTTTAGCGATGCACGATTTGATCGGCTTATCGCATTAGAGGTTTTCTATGGAACACTTGGGATGGTTTCTTAACGAGTAGCGATATGCGATTTCTGATTGAGTTATCGCATCAGCGGATCTCAATGGAACACTTTAAGTCCACCATTAAGGTAAAGGATGTGCGCGATGCGACATATTCCTTTTATAATTGTTTTCCTTCGATAAAGCTTTTGATAAAGTTTTATTATAATTAAAATCAGATCGAACCTTCTTAAAAGGACTTTCATGGGTTCGATAGATTACCAAGCTGCAATCCTAAGTACCTTAAAAGAAAATTTTTATATGACCTATTATAAAAATTTATTTTCAAACATTTTATTGATTTTATTTATATTCTAAAGGGGAACCATTTCTTATTAAAGTTTTATATGAAAATTTTGAAATGGGGAGGGTTGTTGTATAGCACAACAAGACCCTGCAGAAGGATCCGCTACACAGAGCTAGTGCGTGACTATGAAAGCGACGATGATTTCACTACATCTACAAGATAACCGTGTGAGAGCAAGACTGGGTAAACCCATCGCGGATGGGCGAATCTCATGGGAGCATGAAATCTCCTGTACATTGGATTCTAATGAGGAAGTACAGCAATGGCAAAACCAGTTGCACGAGGTGACCACATTGAATTGTAATATGATGACATGATCATTGCACTGTGTATCGACAGAAGTGAGGGACCTGCCTATTTGTGATGGGCTAAGTGAGGTAGATGCTTTCTTGAACAAATTTGAAAGGGAGGTGCCAGAAAAACAACGTTTTGAGGTTTTGAAATGGGTACTACACGCTATGCCTGCGATGTGGTAGGGTACGCACCAAGGAAGCTTTGAGGACTGGCATAAATGTAGGAGAATGATGCACATGCATTTTGGGAAGCCTCAGATGCATCTAATAGACAAGAATGATAGACGGTATGATCCGCACGCGCATCTTTCCAAGTGGGTACAGGCATATGGTAAACAACCAGCACGAATGCACATGGACTTCGCGTTTGAGAACATGATCAATAAGCATGTGTTGGCGAGGCAATCACGCGAACGATCCCTCCAATTGGGATGACGAAGTGTGGAAAGAATGAGTGTGTAGAAGGTTACCCACGCAGAAGCCTTTAACAAAGTGTATGAAGCACTAAACATGGTATATAATGCACAGCAGAGTGATTGGGACCTACGCGTACCAGTAGTTATGTGGGCTTATAGGACAACGTGTAAGAAACTGACAGGACAAACCCCTTCTAGGATGGCCTATGGAGCAAACACTGTAGTCCCAATAGAGTATAATATGCCTAGTCCGCACATAGAAACACTGGTAGATATGATTGTTCGCGGAGCCTTAGAAGAAGGGATATTGCAACTGAACAAAGAAGAATGCTTGGAACCTGAGGAAGAAATCTGACAAGGTGATCTTAGGCTCCAAGAAATCATGAAAGAAAGAGTGCGGTTAAGGGAGAAAAATGCTCTGGTGGAAGCGGAAGTCAAGAAGCTTGAGGAGGAAATAAAGACAGATTTTCTTGATAAGAAAACCAGGGTGATAAAAAAGGGTGCGCACGATTACGTTGACAAATTTGGGGACAACCATCGAGAGTTGATCAGCTTGATGACTTGGACTGGACCGTATATTACTAGAGAGATCACCCCCGGTGGCACAATGAAGATGGTAAAGTGTGCGACGCAGACAGTAAAAATAAAAGGGGGATTTTTTTCTAGGAAAATGGATGACTAGTTGAAACCCTATACAAGTGGTGTGTCCACCTGACTAGATGTGGGAAGCACAGTCTTAGTGCTCCAGGCAGTTGAAAGGAGGCACGGGACTATAAACTACTCTGCCTGAGAGCTGCGCGATGTCGGGGCTATGCGCAGGCGCAAAGTGTCACAAGGTCCGCGACCGCGCAAGGGTGGCTACGCTGCCACGTGGGTTGACTGGAAAGTGACCGTTATATTCACTATTCACGATGTGATGCTTGACTTGAGACCAAATGGAGCGGGTGACATGCATTTAAGACGAGCTTTATGGGCAAGATTTGGGAAAATCTGCTGCCAAGGGAGCATTAATGGATCGGATTTGGGGGGAACAGTCGAATTCAAATTCAAAAGGTGCTATAAATTGTAAAGGGTTGCCCAACAAACAACCCTTGGTCATTTGCGAATTGAGCTATCGTGTGCCCCGAGTATTCCAAATTGAGAACTATTTGTCTTGTGGAGAGTGTTGTTTGAGCACCTAATTGAACGGTTGAGATATTTCTGGACAAATAAGATGGCAGCGTCTGAAGAAGCCAGGGAAATCGCAAAAATGACCGCTGAAGAAGCCGCACAGGCCATGACCATAGAAGATGCCCCTAATAGCACCGAGATTGTTGCAGAAATCCCTAAATCACCGCACAAGGCGAGGCCGAAGAAAGATAAACAACCCATGATTCCCGTGCATGTGTCCCCTCAAAACCCGCTACAGACTAGTTCAACAAAGGAGGAAAAAAGGTGTTACACAGCAATTTGTCACCATTTGTCACCGTCCCTGTTACCCCTCATCCGCACACTGGAGGACTCATTCGACATGACCTGAAACCACTTGCATCATATTCCTCTAAGTATGAGCTTCATTTGCCCTGAAGACATCTCCTACAAAAAATCCATGAAAACAACTCTTTTTGCATTAGCGCGGGTCCACAGTTCACTGCCCGCGCCAATGAGGGAAATCCTCTAAAGAGGGCGCGGCATTGGCGCTCTGTCTCAGAGTCGCACTCGCGCCAACCGAATTGAGTAAAGTTTTCAACGAACAAGCTTTCGAAGGTTCTCCTTAACGCATTCACCAACTGAATCTATGTTGAGCTAGGATGGTTTGGCTTCGAATCTCCATAGAAGGGAAGTGGTTTGCCACCTTTCATGGAAGTTTCCAAGTGATAAAGCCAATCCCATGAATAATGTGGTTGATCCTATCTCTTTCCTCTCTATCTATAAAAGCTTGTCTCTATGCCTTGAGCAAGCTAGTAGTTCTAGTCAGTAGTTCCAGCATAGTGATAGAGAATATCAGGAGTTCAAGGGTTTGAAGCGGCAAGAGCCTTTTTTACACCCATAAGGCCAAATCTAAGTAAGGAGATTCTTGTCACCCAAAGAGAGAGAGGCTTGTTCCCTATCCCAAAAAGCTTTACAAGACTTGTGTAGCTGACCACCCAGCCAAAGGAGGATTTGACGTCAGAACTATGGTTGTATTCTTCTTTGTTATTTATCAATAATAGATGACTATCATTATGGTTCCACTCTCATTGTCTTATGTTTGACGTTGAGTTATATATTTTCTGACTGATATATAATTGCATCTACTAGACTTTATGCTTGTATTCGTGTTATTCTTTTCATGTGCAGGTGTCCAATCACGGAGATCGTGGGGATCGTGACCGACCGAGGCAAAGGAACGAGAGCGGCGTCTCTTCTACGAACATTAGCGTTGGAATACAAGTAAGTTCTCACCATCCACTTTTTATTTGCAATTAGGAACTTGCGTGATAGCATTGTTTGATTGTTGCTAGACCCGGTCTGGGCTAGTAGGGATCGTCTCTGTCCGCAGAGAGGATTTATCTCCACAACAATTTGGCGACTCCGCTGGGGAGTTAGCTTGTTGTTTGATTTGTAAACAACTTGGAGTTGTCTTGTCTCTTTGGTTCTCTTGTTTGATTGCTTAGGTAGCTTTCTGGGTTGGATTTTTTGCTATCTCTTGCTTCCTGGCCTGTCTGGATACTGTCGACCAAGCCTTGGACTGCTTGTTTTTATTTTTAAGCTAGCAAACTTGATTGGCGCTCTTTTTTGCATGACAATCGCGCCAATTGGCGCCACTTGCCAGTGTACAGCCCGCGCTAATCCTCAATTGGTGCTAGTTTTCTGCCTGACAGTCGCACCATGCCTGTGAACTTTTCCAGTTTGCTTGTTTGCAGCCTTCCAAGCTTGGGTTTTGTGTCTAGCTACACCTTTTTCAATCACTTAAGTGTTTCAGAGTCTTGTTTGACTGGTTTTGAGTTTTTTTTAGGCAAATTATTAATTTGATTTCCTTTGATCATTACTTGGAGGTTTGTCTCAGTCTTTTCACAATTTTGCATCTTTTTGCTTTTGTTTTTGCAAAAAAAATTCCCCCTCATTCGCCGGGGGGGGGGGCTAAATTGTGTACGAGTGTTAATCGCCTTTGAGTGTTTTTAGTTTATGATCTTTGGAACTCACACTCGTTTTTCTTGATTTGCACTTGATTGGTTCTTAGATTACATTAGAATCATCGTGTGTTTGAGAATTCTCTTGCATAGATCACACTTGCATTATTAGAATTCTCATTTTCAGGATATGAATGAAAAGTGTGCATAGATTACATTTGCATACTTTGGATGTTTGCCATTTTCCACCGATTTCACATTTTAGCCCTAGGGCATCTAGTGGCTTTGTGCATCGAGCCTTCCTTAGGAGTTTTGGTCTTCTGTTGGTCCAGTCAACTTTTTGGTTACTCTTTTGCATTTGCTCAGTGATTGTCAAAGCTTTTTTGTTATTCAAGTGATTTGCTTGGATTTCGCTTGGCTTCATTGGGGCTTAGATCACGTAGCTCATAGAAGTCTTTGTGTTTCTTTTTGGTTTGAAGGACTGCCTTGGTGTTTTGGGGATTTGATTGCGTTCTCATTGAGTGAAATTTGTCTCTTTTACTCGGTGTTATTATCTCTCAAAATTTGTTTAGTGCACTTTGCCATTGAAAAGAAAACGAACAATCTCTTTTGCGTTGAATTAGTTAATGGAAATTAGAGCTTTTCATTGATTAGTGACTTAAAACAAAAAAAAAAAAAAATTATTGCCATTAGGTGCATTAGAGTGGTTCTTGATTGTTTGTGGTCATTTTGTTTGTTTGAAAAATTCTCAACTCTCTCGTAGTTAGTATTCATCGAACGAAATGATATTCTTTGGCATATAGCTTGCATTTAGGGAATTGTGAGAGATTACATACGGTAGGACCTGGAAATTGAAACCTAATCAAAGATCAACCATAAAATGAACTGAATGAACTTAAAAACGCATTGGAACATAACGCTCACTGTTTAGAGGTCTAGGCTAGAGACGTGCTCCGACGTTGTTAAACCTAGTCACTGTTGTTTCACATTACGGTTGGGTGATTCCTCCTTTTGTGACTCGATAGTGGTCTAGCATGGACTTTAGCTCCCACGTACCGTCGAGTATATGGGGAGACCCCACTAGGTTATCATCCTTTATCCACAGGAAGCCGTGTCTGCTGCCTTACAAGCCGTAACGCACCGAACACAGCATTCGGGAAGATTGACTGCCGTACGGAAAGTCCTTGGTTTTCATATGATTGCCAAGGTGTATATGTAGTTTTACGGATTTGTTTGGTAAACCCTTGCCTAGTTTCTCCAGAGTAGTCACTTTTGATCCTTTTCGGACTCCTTAAAAGAAAAGGCTCACTTGAGCAGTTTGTCACTTCAGGCTCACAAAACATTCGAAGGCGACTAGAGTCACCTTTTTGTCCTTTTCTCGACTCTTAAAACATGAAAAGGTCAAGTTCAGTTCCTTTGTCTTAAAATTTATTTGGCCGCATTCACATTTACCTAGTTAGATCTTGTTTGCATTAGCTTGAGTAGGCTTATTTTCGTTCTCAATGGCAACTTTTCCGGGGTTCACCAACCCAGGGATCCCCTTTGTCGGGAACCCTGGTCATTTCGCTCCTTTTGGAAATGTTGGTGCTCCTTATATGGTAACGTTGTCCCTCCCAGGGTTAATTGTTGGGTTGCCAGTTTGGTTGTTCTCAACCTCTTTGGTCCCTGCTGTCTCACCTACTGATCAATCAGTCCCTCCACCTGAACAACATCATGTTGATTCTAAGGTGGACCTCTCCCCTTCTACGCCTACTTCTACGTCCTCATCTTCTACTTCGCCTGGTGAAAGTCTCGATTCGAGTAACCCGGTGGCTAAGAAGAAGAAGAAGAAGACGAAGAAGAAGAAGGCTCCCAAGGGAGAGGCTAGAAGTACAACTCTTACTCCGAGTACACCTGAAGTCGGGCCACCTTCTGCTCCTCCACGGAAGGTCAAATTTCCTTGTAGATTATGCAAGGGGGACCATCTTCTTCGTGATTGTCTTGGCATCCCCAAGGTCTTAGAAGTATGGTATCATGATCCGGCCCGCCCCTCATCGTCCACTGAGGCTCACGGCGATGTTCCCCTATCGACTCACAAAGGTAAGAATAAAGGGAAGATTCGAATCCCCTGTAGACTTTGTGAAGGCAATCATCCCCTTCACCTTTGTCCACTCATGGATAAAGCCTCCAGTGTTTTGGCAAGTCTTACAGCTCCTTCACCCCAACTACCCGTTGGATATCAATGTCTCTCTGTAGCTGCAAATCGTCCCCCTGCTGACAAAGAGATTGCTTCAAATTCTTCTCTTGTCCAGGCCCCTCTTCCCGAACCCAGCTGTCCCCAGCCTGTTCCAGACCAACCATTGGTCAGAAAGAGTGTCGACTCGAGTCCGCCGCTCGCTCACTCTGTTTCGGAAGAGAATCACGCCCATGTTCTTCTCGTCTCTTCATATTCTCCTGAGTCCCGAAATGACTCTCCTAACCCAGCTGCTCCCAAAGGTTCTCCTTCGGTTCCTTTAGCACATGGGGGCAATCATACGATTCCCCCACCAAGTAGTCTGGTCGCTTCCTTTGATTGGAATCGCCTGATCGCCGGTCGCCTTCCATCCCATATGCCTTTCCAGATTACAGTACATGCCTGTGCTAAGGCAGTACCTGGCACTCTTTTGGATGAAGGGGCGTCTGTCAGTCTTATGTCGTACACTACTTGGCAAGCTTTAGGTTCCCCGCAACTTGGGCCAGCCACTCAGAATCTATTGGCCTTCGACGAAGGAGCCTGTCCATCTCTAGGAGTTCTCCCGAAGTTCCCTATTACTTTGGGAGGCAAAACCGTCTATATAGACGTCTTGGTTACCCAAGGTTTATTAGACTTTAGTCTTCTCCTTGGTCGCGACTATGTTTACGCCATGGGGGCCCTCATTTCTTCGCTTTTCCGGGTGGTTTGCTTTCCGCACGATGGAAGAATTGTGACTATCGATCAAGTGTCATTCGTTAGTCCCCCGATGCCTCCTGCGCCATTGTCGTCCCCTCCTAGTTTTCATCCACCAGTTGCATCTACCCCACCACAGATCAACTATGTGGCCACCTATCCCATGCCTAGATCCGGTGATGCCGCCATCGTGCATAGTGTCCTGGGGGCATTGGGCCCTAACTTCCAAGATGTTTCCCTTCCACTGGGAGTGGCAATCTTGGAAGCCCCGACTTTCTATTCATTATGATGAAGTTCGGGTGGAGCATAGTTCCTTTCCGATGTCAAGCTCCTTAAAAAATGAACTAGGCTTGGTCGGAGCACAGTTCCTTGTCTTGTGTCAAGCTCATTAAAAAATGAAACAAGGAGTCCGAAGCACAGTTCCTTGTCTTGTGTCAAGCTCGTTAAAAAATGAAACAAAGAGTCCCGAGCATAGTTCTTGATCTTGTGTCAAGCTCGTTAAAAAATGAAACAATTCCCCCTTTCCAATCGCGTCTTTCAATTAAGATCTCGTGAAGCTTCATTCCATCCACTTTGTTGAATGCAATGAAGCTTGGGGGGCATGTACCTCATCCTACGCCATTGCACTGGGGGCATGCGCATTTCCAACAAGCAGAGTCCTTCCTGGTTCAAGCTTGTGTCCCGAGGATAGTTTTGATCTTGTGTCGACCTCGTTAAAAAACGAAACAAGGTGGTCGAGCATAGTTCCTGATCTTGTGTCAAGCTCGTTTAAAAAATGAAACAAGGGTTATGAGGATAGTTCTTTTATTATGTCAACCTCATTAAAAAATGAAACAACTCCTCCTTTTCCAAATCGAGTCTTTGATTAAGATCTCATAAAATCCAAGTCGAGTCTTTCCAAGATCTCGAAAGTGAACCTTCATTCCATCCACTTTGTTGAATGCAATGAAGCTTGGGGGGCATGTACCTCGATTTTGCGTTATTATGCTGGGGGCATGCGAACTCATAACAAGCATAGCTTTTTGTTTCAAGCTTGTGTAAACATGAAACTGAATCCAAGCAAAGTTCTCCATGGTTCAAGCTTGTGTAAAAATGAACCCATACCTGATTTACACCTCGTGATTGCCGTTGTTATCCGCTAAATTCTGCTAGATGAGCCTTGGTTGTTTCATTCCATCGCCACCATCTCTTTGGCCGATCATATGCTCTCACTTGGTTGTCTTTCCTTTCCTGAGGAACCGCAGCGATGAGTGGTTTTATTAGCTAGCCTCTTGACCATTACATGTTTTGAGCAGTTCCACCATTGCCGGAACCAGTTGCTACCCTCTATACCACTCGTTCCTCCAGGACGAGTCTCCTTTAAGCTCTTTTCTGACTCGTAAAAGATGAAAAGATTGCCGAGTATTTTTCCCTTTTTGACTCGTTTAAGAGAATTAAAATGGAGGTCTTCTTTCAGCTCTTTTCCGACCGTTTAAAGATGAAAAGATTGCCGAGTTCCCTCTTGACTTGTTAAATGGAAATAAGAGGCGGTCGTCTTTAAACCCTTTTCCGACCGTGTAAAAACGAAACGATCGTCGGACCCTTATCGTTTCAGGTTCGTTAATGGTTATGAAACGACATGATTTCGGTCACTTTTCTACCTTTTCAGGTCAATGTCACTACATATGAAAAGTACTCCTCGATCGTAATGATCGGGCGGTTCTTTTGAGCATTGTTTTATACTTTTTCGGGCTCGCGAGACACAACTTTACGAAAAAGGACCCCCCTGGAGTTTTCTTTTCTGTTGTCTTTTCAGACTCTCTAAATAGGAAAAGACGTCGAGTTCTTCCTTTGTCAGACTTGTTAAAACTTAATGACATCGGATTCCGTCGAAATGACGCTCACAAGCATATGCTATCCCCGTCAAGCTTGTTAAAAATAACTGGGTACTCACCAGAAATGGTGGGGAAAATGGAACCATAATTATTGTCGTGTCGGCAATATGTCGCTCTTGAACATGGCACTTGTCTGCATTCGTGTCTGGGTGGGGACATCTCATCTTGTTTTACATTAGCCTCCGTGGGTTTGGGTTATCCTATTTGACCTCTCATCTGCTCGTTGCCTTGTCACCATGACCTCTGCTCATTTGATGTCAAATACTGCCAAGTCCACTGTCGTGCCGCCGATATGTTCAAGAGAAGTTGGTCTCTGCAGTATTACAACCTCCCTCTGATACCTCACATAATTCTGATTCAACACCACATTCTTCCTCTGTCTCGTGTCAATGATGTGGGAAACACTATGGCCCACCTTTGATCAAGGTCACTTCCTGTCGACTTCAGCTCATTATCCAGGAAGCTGATCTAGAGACTCCCTTCCGGTGCCTTGGAGCCTGCATGCCTCAATGGCAGGTTCTTCATGTTCGACGAGAGGTTTTCATCATTGGCCTCCGATCGGATGAATCTACGGGTGTTCGACACCAGCTCACTCATTCGCACGCCGTAGATTGTACCTGTAGTACCTTGAGGGCCATTGTCATTATTGGTGGTACCTCTCGCGTCTGTTAACAGTTTTCACTATTGGCTGGTAATCAGACGATGTTCATGCATGTTCGACTTCAACTCATGTATTCACATGCTTGGACTTGTACTCTGTTCGGGTCGAGATGGAGCGCAAGACCCTGGATTTTGTCTATTGGAATCCAGGCTGCGATTTGTGGCTTATTATGATCACTACATGACTCATTCACTGGATGGTTGCGACCATGCCTGAGTCTATTTATCGATCCTCTCTGGATGGCTGCGTCCATACCATGGATCTAGATTATTATGTACTCTGTTATGGATGGCTACGCCCATACCACATATATCATGTACTTGAGATATCAGTTGTACTTCTTTACGCAGGTTCTCCGGCGGCCATGTTTTCAGTCACGCATGTTCTTGTAAAGCATTTCACCCCTCTCTCTCTCGGGCCTCATGCTTTAGGGGGCATCTGTTACACAGCAATTTGTCACCATTTGTCACCGTCCCTGTTACCCCTCACCCGCACACTAGAGGACTCATTCGACATGACCTGAAACCACTTGCATCATATTCCTCTAAGTATGAGCTTCATTTGCCCTGAAGACATCTCCTACAAAAAATCCATGAAAACAACTCTTTTTGCATTAGCGCGGGTCCACAGTTCACTGCCCGCGCCAATGAGGGAAATCCTCTAAAGAGGGCGCGGCATTGGCGCTCTGTCTCAGAGTCGCACTCGCGCCAACTGAATTGAGTAAAGTTTTCAACGAACAAGCTTTCGAAGGTTCTCCTTAACCCATTCACCAACTGAATCTATGTTGAGCTAGGATGGTTTGGCTTCGAATCTCCATAGAAGGGAAGTGGTTTGCCATCTTTCATGGAAGTTTCCAAGTGATAAAGCCAATCCCATGAATAATGTGGTTGATCCTATCTCTTTCCTCTCTATCTATAAAAGCTTGTCTCTATGCCTTGAGCAAGCTAGTAGTTCTAGTCAGTAGTTCCAGCATAGTGATAGAGAATACCAGGAGTTCAAGAGTTTGAAGCGGCAAGAGCCTTCTTTACACCCATAAGGCCAAATCTAAGTAAGGAGATTCTTGTCACCCAAAGAGAGAGAGGCTTGTTCCCTATCCCAAAAAGCTTTACAAGACTTGTGTAGTTGACCACCCAGCCAAAGGAGGATTTGACGTCAGAACTATGGTTGTATTCTTCTTTGTTATTTATCAATAATAGATGACTATCATTATGGTTCCACTCTCATTGTCTTATGTTTGACGTTGAGTTATATCTTTTCTGACTGATATATAATTGCATCTACTAGACTTTATGCTTGTATTCATGTTATTCTTTGCATGTGCAGGTGTCCAATCACGGAGATCGTGGGGATCGTGACCGACCGAGGCAAAGGAACGAGAGCGACGTCTCTTCTACGAACATTAGCGTTGGAATCCAAGTAGGTTCTCACCATCCACTTTTTATTTGCAATTAGGAACTTGCGTGATAGCATTGTTTGATTGTTGCTAGACCCGGTCTGGGCTAGTAGGGATCGTCTCTGTCCGCAGAGAGGATTTACCTCCACAACAATTTGGCGACTCCGTTGGGGAGTTAGCTTGTTGTTTGATTTGTAAACAACTTGGAGTTGTCTTGTCTCTTTGGTTCTCTTGTCTGATTGCTTAGGTAGCTTTCTGGGTTGGATTTTTTGCTATCTCTTACTTCCTGGCCTGTCTGGATACTGTCGACCAAGCCTTGGACTGCTTGTTTTTATTTTTAAGCTAGCAAACTTGATTGGCGCTCTTTTTTGCATGACAGTCGCACCAATTGGCGCCACTTGCCAGTGTACAACCCGCGCCAATCCTCAATTGGCGCTAGTTTTCTGCCTGACAGTCACGCCAGGCCTGTGAACTTTTCCAGTTTGCTTGTTTGCAGCCTTCCAAGCTTGGGTTTTGTGTCTAGCTACACCTTTTTCAATCACTTAAGTGTGTCAGAGTCTTGTTTGACTGGTTTTGAGTTTTTTTTGGGCAAATTATTAATTTGATTTCCTTTGATCATTACTTGGAGGTTTGTCTCAGGGGGGGGGGCTAAATTGTGTATGAGTGTTAATCGCCTTTGAGTGTTTTTAGTTTATGATCTTTGGAACTCACACCCGTTTTTCTTGATTTGCACTTGATTGGTTCTTAGATTACATTAGAATCATCGTGTGTTTGAGAATTCTCTTGCATAGATCACACTTGCATTATTAGAATTCTCATTTTCAGGATATGATTGAAAAGTGTGCATAGATTACATTTGCATACTTTGGGTGTTTGCCATTTTCCACCGATTTCACATTTTAGCCCTAGGGCATCTAATGGCTTTGTGCATCGAGCCTTCCTTAGGAGTTTTGGTCTTCTGTTGGTCCAGTCAACTTTTTGGTTACTCTTTTGCATTTGCTTAGTGATTGTCAAAGCTTTTTTGTTATTCAAGTGATTTGCTTGGATTTCGCTTAGCTTCGTTTGGGCTTAGATCACATAGCTCATAGAAGTCTTTGTGTTTATTTTTGGTTTGAAGGACTGCCTTGGTGTTTTGGGGATTTGATTGCGTTCTCATTGAGTGAAATTTGTCTCTTTTACTCGGTGTTATTATCTCTCAAAATTTGTTTAGTGCACTTTGCCATTGAAAAGAAAACGAACAATCTCTTTTGCGTTGAATTAGTTAATGGAAATTAGAGCTTTTCATTGATTAGTGACTTCACCACAAAGGACCTCCAGAACTTTGAGGAGGAGAATCAGATTGTGTTGGGGGCCCTCCGAGCATAGATTCAGGAGTTGTAGGTGCGCACTCCTCAAGCTGGTACTCTCTCGACCAGCCTCGCAGTAGGAACAACCACAACCGAGGAAATGTTGCGCGCTCGTACAACCAACACAATAGTGCTACCAGAAGGGGCACTGGTTAAGACAAAAGAGGCCGACAGGCCTACAGTCAGTACATTGAAAGGAATAGGGATCAACATGGTTGCGCTCCCTCGAGAGACACTCTATGTTCTACAGGATGGGATTATTGCAGAACTGCGGGCTAGGGAAAGCCGCGTGCTGCAGGTGTTGAGTGAACAGAGGATCAACATGGAGCAGTTGAGATTGCAGCGTGATGAGGTCGTGTCTTAGAATAGGCATATGGTACAGGTAATTGAAGAAGCCTGCTAGATGGTCTCTGAGCTAGCCATCCGAGCAAAAGCACCAGCAAAGGCGCGCATCCAGAGATTAGTAGCAGGGGTGCACGAGGCACGAGAAGAAATGGCCAAGGTTCAACTGGAGCTGAACCTTCAAATAGCAAAGCTGTGGTTGAAGGCACAACCTTCAACTCCTCCAGAGGTAAGGGAACAACGTGCCAACTCCATTACATTAAGGATGGAGGAGATCAGCAATTCTGTGAGGGACTGCACCCAAATGTTGGAACAATCGTTCGAGGTCCTCACTAATCTGCAGGAGGACCCAAACATACAATGCTTAGAAATAGAGGCACGTGAGCTACAACAGCAGTATGACAACGTCAAAGGGACCACGCAGACGGTGGCCCTCACACAGAGGCTCGCGCGAATGCAACAGGCCAAAGTGCTTAAGGAGCAAGTAGACGCAGCACGACACAGAGAAGCGGTTTTGAAGGCGCGTGTTCAACCTTGGATCGATGAGGCCTTCATAATCACCGCAACAATTAAACGCAAGCTCGTGTAAATGCAGGGGACACAGGATCAGATACAGGGGAGCAGTTCTGACACTGTGGTCTCAGAAAAACACGAATAGGAGATACAACAGGCAGCCGCTCAATGCGTTGCCGACGTTGCAGTAGTTCGAGCAGAGTTGGGAGGTCTTTGCATGAAGATCTCTACATCGACATAGTGACTTGAGGGAGATTCACAATGTTTGTGTTGGGGCCCTGTTGGGCATTGGATCCCCCCAAGGCAAGTTTTCGGGCATAAAGCTCAAGTTTTGACTAAGTTCGATGCAAAGACTCCGTGATTTGTGGGTGCAGAGCATGAAGATGTTAAATGAGTCAGAGGGTTTTCCGCCCTCATTTTTTTAATGTAATTTCGGTTTGAGAGATCTACCCATGTTCTGTGGACCATGGGATTGTATAAATAGAGCAAGGCTTTAAGTGTAAAGAAGGAGAGAAGAGAGGAATCAATCAATGGAAGATTTAATAAGGAAGCATTGAGTCTAAGTGTAGAGTCATGTCTTTGGGTCGTAGAGTAGGAGAAGGCTCTGCAGCTGAGTGCGCAGAGGCCTAGTAGTCTGCAGCTAAGTGCGCAGGGCAGATTGAGTCTATAACCGATTGAAGCATTAATAAAGAGAAGTTTTACAATATTTCTATATGTCTTTTCTTGTTTTATGCATTGAAGTATATTGGGTATGATTTGCAAGTTTACTGTTTATTTGTTGCGTGAACTTATATGAATGTGTTGAACAAGTGAATATAATATAAGGTATCTGTTTACATGAAGATAACTAACTATTATAATAAGATAAGTAAGATCTGCAACGTGACTTGTGGAAATAGCACAGATCGCTACTCTAGCAGCACGAAAGCCCCACAGCCCCTAGTTAGGACTGCGCGAAGATGAATATAACAAGGGCGTGAAGGCCTCGCAAGCCAGGAAAATGCACGAAGTAACCTGCACGAAGGTATTCACAGTGCGCGAACCTGCATGAAGACATCTCAAGGGTGCAAAAACCTCGTTCCAACATCCCCCCATACTTCTTCGGGTGAGACCTCAGTCTGCACTCCACGGACTGTTGTCGAAAGGGCCAGGAGTACAAAGATTTGTTTGGCAAATTAAATCCGAACTTGGGTCAGGCCCCAACAAGCCAACATGCATCAACAGACGAGATGGGAGGAGTACCTTACATTGGTTGAGTTTGCTTACAACAATGGGTATAAAGAATCTTTAAAGATGAGTATGTTTGAGGTGCTTTATGGGTGGAGTTGTAATACTCCTATTTGTTGGAGCGATCCAGTGAACATGGTGTTGATAGGACTGAACATGTTAGCCGAGATGGAAAAATAAATGTAGGTAATCAAGAAGAATTTGAAGGTAGCACAAGATAGACGGAAAAGTTATGTAGATCAGAACATGATGTTTAAGGAGTTTCAGGTTGGGGAATAAGTGTACTTGTGCATCAAGCCCAAGAAAATCTCCATGAGGATTGGATCATGTGCCAAGCTGGCACCTTAGTATTGTGGACCTTTCAAGATTATTGAGAGGATTTGACTAGTAGCCTATTGATTTCCATTGCCTCCAACAGTGAAAGCCCATGATGTTTTCCATGTGTCATTTCGTATGTTAAAGATGTTGATCATGTGATTGATTGGTTTGTATTGCAGGTGGATCCAGAAGGATAATTCCAGCCAAAACCTCAGGCAATTTGTAGAGAAATATGCTCATGCTCCAGAACCGAGCAATCGAGTAGGTTAAATTGCAATGGAAACACTTTGGACCCAATGAAGCTACATGGGAGATGGCTGATCAGATGTTGGTTATGTATCATCCTCTATTTGTTGGTTAAGAAAATGTTTTTGGTATATGTTTCGGTATGGTGTTTTGGTATATGTATATATGTATATTGATGTAAATACCACCATGACCTATTTTATAAAGCTCCAATAAGTGGTATGGTTGTCATGTCATTCTGTTTGTCATGTGGTTTTGTTGGTTTACTTTCCAACATGTTGTTCATTGTAAATACTGTAATGAGCTAAATTATAAAGCTCCATGGGTAGTATCTTTTCCTTTTCAACGGTCTTGTTGGTTATAAGTATCATTGAACATCGAGGATGGTGTTCCCCAAAGGGGGAGGGTTCTGTACAATCCCTAGTCAAAAATCGATGGAACAAAGTTAATAAAGAAAAAATGGTAACCAAGGTCATGGGACATGTATTCCAAGCTGAATGTTTGGAAAAACATAATGATGGGGATCACTTGTGATTAATTAATGGCTATGGAAATTGGCAAAGGCTGGAAACGTATTTGGAAAGGAAAAGCGACATTAATTGAAATTTTATCTATCGAAAGAATGGAAATTAGGGGAAAAGGAAGGTGAAAGGTCACATGTTGCATGTGAGGAGGAAATTGAAGGAAAATAATGGAAAATGAAGAAAATAGAGGCGTCATTAATAAAAAGTCTTTTGAGGATCAGTTCATGATTTTTTTGGTCAGTTTTAACTTGGAGCTCTCTCTTCTATTTTCTCTCATACTCTTGGACACTTAGAGTTTCTTGGAGCACTCTTAGAGGAGTATGGCATACTTGGGATTTGGGGAAAGGAGGCAAAGGAAAACTAAGAAAGCACGAGAATAAAACAGGGTCAATAGCTACAACAGGTTTTGTAAGCAGGTACAAAAGTGCATGCATGATTTCCTTTCTAGTTTGGCATGCATGGCACATGCATGTGGTTTCTTTATTATGGGTTGTCATTGGCATGGAGGATTGCCTTGATTGACATTGGTTTTCCCTAGCCTTGCCATTTCCTGGATATCCATGGCGTTGTGGGTTTCCTTCCTTTTTTTTTTCTGGTTGGTTCTCATGTTCCTTGTGGCTATGGGTTGAGTTACTAGTTCCTGGAGCCTTGGTTGGACAAACGCTCTGGAAGCCCTATAGAAAATTGGGTTGAGTTGGTAGTCCTGGAAGCCTTGCTTGGAAAAAAATCTCTACAACTCTTGATTGGTTGAGTTACTAGTACTGGAAGCCTTACTTGGACAAATGCTCTAGAGCCCAGAAACAACTATGGGTTGAGTTACTGTTACACAACATTTTGTCACTGTCCCTATACTCCTCGTTACTCGATCCTGGAGGACCTCTACAGTGAACCCTATATGCTTTCCCATCATGAATAGAATGCCTTTACATCCCTCTTCATGTGTAGAACATTCCCCTCTTGCATCATTCCCCAGGAATCTTCTTTTAATCCTAGTTTTCAAGACCGGTGCTAGTGATTAGTTCCTTCCCCACGTCGATTTGCAGAGTTTTAAACCAGGCCTAGCACCAGACGGTGCAAATGAGCGCTTCATCACTCACGCCGACCCTCTTTTGACAAGTTTTTAAAAAAATGGAGTCGAAGCTTCCAGGTCTAGAAGCTTCGTGAATGGAAGTCTGGTAAATGGTTGGGCTAGATAGAGCCGAGAGAGTCTGTTTGGGCTCATTTCCCCTATTAATATGGAACAAACCAAAGAGATAATCCCTCTCCCATCATAAGAGGAACCATCTCCCCTCCATCAAAGCTATATAAACTCCCCCTTTTCCAAGCTGAACTGGTCTTTTTGGAGCTTAAATAACCAACAAGATATCTATAGCTTTAGCCTTCTAGTTTATATTTGTGAAGGGAGAATAGTGTAGTTTGTTTGGTTTGGAACTAAAGGGAAGAAGCCTTAAACTTCCATTGTTGAGGCTAACCAAGAGATGCTAGAAAAGGTGTGGGAACCTGGATACGTCGGAGGAGACTTGCAACATCAAGGCTTTGGTTGTATTTCCTTCTGGAGTTTTTATTAATACAACTAATGGTTTATTTCCTACATTGAGTGTCATATTACATTTGATGGCTTAAGATTCCTTGACTTTTTAAGTATATTAAATGTGATTGCATGCTATCACGTTTGTTGTTGTCTCTTGTGTGTTTGTTTCAGGTATTTGAATGGAAAGAATGAAAGGAAGCTAGAGTAAAGGAGCGATATCACCGTCAAGCGGATTAGCATTCTAAGAGGTAGGCCCTATTATTCGATTCAAGTCTAAGAAACTTTACATTAGGTTTTTTTGTTTGCGGCTAGACCTAATCATGGGCTAGAGGGATCACCTCTGTCTGTAGAGGATATTTAACTACTCCACAAATTGGCGACTCCGCTAGGGAGCCATCCCTCTCTTTGGATTGTTTTTCATTTTGTGGTTTGTGTGAACTTTTGTTGTGTCACCCTTTCCCTTTGGTTTTCTGTGATTTTCCTAGTTTACTGCTTTGGTTCTAAAATTTAGAGTGACAGGTCTGGTTTTGATCTTTGAATTTATTTTTTCTTCTTAATCCTGAATCAGCGCATTTTATTTTCTAACAGCCGCGTCGACTAGCGTGATTTTCTATTAAATAGTCCCGCGGTACCCCCTTGTGATGCTTGTTATCAGTTAGGCAATTGCGTCGATTCCTTTAGGTGAAGATCAGGGTTTCTTCTTAATCATAACCAGTGTGTCTTGCCCTCATAATTTCTGTCCCTTAGCATGTTTTCCTTTGTTCTCCCTGGCTAGAAATCTTCATTAGCTTTCTTTGTGCGCTTGTTTGGTTCGATATTTCCTTACTTGATTTTTTTGAGTCTTTGGATGGTTTGTGGTCCTAGGGCATCTAGGTCATTGTCCATTCAACTTTGTGCGCTCAAGAATTCAAGTGATTGGTTAACTGCTCCATGCATTTTGTGTTTTAGTCCTTTTATTGCTTTGGTTTCAATTGAACAAGTTTGAAAAGTTTTGTTTGCTCTTCTCTTGGTTGAACATCTCTTTTCGAGCATAGATTACATTGCTCATATTGTTTCTATTGAGTCTTTGCATGATTGGTTTGGAAAGAGTTATCTTTTTCGTGCTTTGCATATGATTGACATTGATTGTTTGAAAAAATTTCGTTGAAGTGTTTATGTGAAAGATTCATTTTATCATTCCATTGAAAAATACATTATTCTAGTTTGTTGAATCGATATGTTGCATTAAGTAGCATCATTGAAAGCTAGAATTGCATCATCATTTGCATTCGAAATGAAATGAGCTTCCTTTACTGTAGAAAGCACTGCTTGAAGTTCATTTGATAGTAAGAATAGGAAAAGGAAAGAATTTTTGTTATTTTGTTTTGAAAAGTGAAGTAGCGAAGAGTCATCTTGCTTTTAGTTGCTTGTTTATTGCATTGGTTGTTTTTCTATACTCTCAATTAGTGTAAACATTCATCGAATTGAAAGGTTTTTGTCTCATATAGTTGCATATAGGAGTTTTTTGAGTCACATCAAAAGGGCTTGAAAACTGAGACATAATTTCAATATAAACTTTAAAATGTATTCAATTAACCTAAGGCGCATTTGAAACTTAACGCTCACATTCTAGGCTAAAGACGTGTTTCGACGTCTTTAAACCTAGCAGTTGTCATTTGCTTCGGCACTAGACAGCGCTAGTACGGACCTGTGCTCCCCGTACCGTTGTGTATATAAAGGGAGAGCCCACTAGGTTTGCAATCCTTTATCCACAAGAAGCTGATTTTGCCACATTGTAAACGTGATACACCAAACACAACATTCGAGGAGATTGCCTACAAGTACTTCTTAGTTCGCCGGGAGGTATTCTACAGTTCATGGTTACTTGGTAATCCTTTTGCCTAGATTATCCTGAGCAACCATTTTGGTCTTTTTGACTCTTTAAATTTAAAAGATCATCGAGCACTTTTCCTTTCGAGCTCATTCAAACGAAAAGTGATAGAGTCATCTTTGCCTTTTTCTCAACTCTTAAAACATTGAAAGGCACCGCCCTGTTTGAGTGTCTTAAAATTTGTTTCTTGCGATCACATTACATTCCTGATAGACTTATTCTGGACCACATTGTGAGTATACCTTTAATACATTTTGAAAAAGCCATGAAATTAATCTCTCTTCTCTTGTTGTTTGAGACAAAGTCATCATGGTTGAACCATCAGGTTCACCTAGTTTCTCTTCCTCTCCTCCGTTAGAAAGACCATCTAAGGAGCCTCTCCCTGAACTCCCACGGTCACTCGAGGATCAAGGTGTTGAACTTGGAATTGTTCTGAGTATTTCATCTCGTCCTCCTCCTCCCTCAGATGCTGGGTCACCTTATGAATCTAGCCGAGAATCTCCGGATAATCATATCCAGACTCCTGAGAGTCCGCCGACTCCTGAAGGTCAGCAAGGACTGGTTGTTTGCCCTCTGAATCCTTTGTTCGATCTTGTTGTGATATCACCACAACATTCGCACACTCTGTACGATCAACTGGGTATTCCTTTGGAATTATCCCCTCGAACATCTTCGGTTGTCTATCATCTTTTGTTTCCCCCTATGGAATCAAAAGGCTAGATCCCAGTCTCCTCTCTGGGTCACTCAGAGGTCTCTGCTACACACACTCCTCACGTAGGTAATGAATAGGGATATCCATTCCCTCTTGAAGGTTTCCCTTACACGGGAAGCATTCTGACCAACGTTTACCCTAAGTATAGCGGGCTTTCATTGCCACATGGTTATACCTTTCTAGCTTAGTTGGTTTCTAGCACTCCTAGTGCCTCATCGTTATATCACAACCCTATCTGGTAGTCTGGCGCTATGCCTAACTCAGGTCCGTTCGTTCAAAACCCGACCTCTCAGCCGATTGTACATACTACAGTCGCTTCAATTCCTGTGCAACATATCATCCCAATCCACTCGTTTCGTCGTTTCAAGTTACTCTTCCAGTTCAACCAATAGTCTCGAGTCAATTCTCGGTAAGTTCTTCGACCCCCCCAGTGAGTGGATAGACTGTGCCACCGCCTGGGAGGAAAAACCTGAATATTTCCATGATGTCTAGTGCAACCAATGTGAGTGGCTGACAAACTCACTTGGTTGGAATGAACCAGCCCTCTTCCAGTTCCATTCTAAACCCTGCTGGTCCAACTAGATCGAGTAATGTCCAATACCAGCAGCCGAACCCTGCTAGTCCATTTGGGTCAAGTAACATCCAGTACCAATAGCCATATGTGGTTGAGGTTCCATTCCAACCTCCTTACGTTCGATATGGTTCACAAGCGATGGTAAATCCGCCTTACATCCCTCAAGCTGGACCTATGTTTAGCCTCGTCCATCTGCTATGCCTAGTGGATATGGCTAGATCCTATTCGAGAACTTTCACTATCCTCAGGGTGTCACCCCAAGAATTGTCTAGGTACCCTTGCAGCAGTAAAGGCAAGCCTTGTCGCAGCAAGGGCAACCTTCGCAGCAACAAGTGCCATCCTTGTAGCAGCAAGGACAGGTAGTGCAGCAGCAAGGACAACTACAACAACCGCAGGGGCAACCCTTGCAATAGTCACAACAAACTTTGCAGCTGCAGACACAGTTTGTTCACCAGTCCTCCCAACCTATGTCCTCGCAAGGTCAACCTCTGCAGCCGCAGGGACAACCTTTACAACAACAAGGCCAGCCCTTGCAACAACAAGGTCACCCTGGGCAGCAGCAACCCTTGTATTCATATCAATAGGGTCAACCTTTGCAAGGTCAAGGTCAAGTCCTGCAGCAATAGGCTCAAAATCCTTATGTCCAAGGGCAACAGGTTCAGAATCCTTATGTCCAAGGGCAGCAGGTGAAAAATCCTTATGTCCAAGGGCAGCAGGTTCAAAACCCTTATGTCCAAGGGCAGCAGGTGTAGAATCCGTATGTCCAAGGTCAACGGGTTCAACAATCTTTTAACCTGTATTTTGCTTATCAATAGCCTATGGCTGGACAATATCAAGGCTACCCATATTAGAATCATCCCTACGGGCAAGGTAACCTATACTAGGGGAAAAATTAGATGCCATATGGACAAAATCCTCAACTATGGGGACAAAATCCTTACCAATAAGGATGGTTTCTGTAGTCCGGGCCTGGATAGAGGCCCCAAATGCCTTTTAATATGCAATTTCCATTATTGGCCACATTGGAGCTACCAGATGTTTCTAGACTCATGAATGATCCCATTCTTCATTCGCCATACTAGCCTCCCGTTCCGTCTAAGATTCTGAGTGATTGTCCAAAATTTGAGGGAAAAGCAAAGGAGGATCCACAAGCCCACGTGATGACATATCACCTCTGGTGCTCCTCCAATTTGTACATTGATGATTCCATTTGTCTCTGACTTTTTCAACAAACTCTCACAGGTACTGCAGCCAAGTGGTACATTGAATTACCTCGAGGTACCTACAATGACTTCAACACTCTTGCTATAGCTTTCCTCACACATTTTTAGTTATCGATTCGCTATGAAACTGGCACCCATATGCTACGTCCCTTAAGCAAGACACTGCAATCCATATCTCCGATCACATCCATGAATGGAGGCATCGACGTCGCCTAATCAAGTTTGAAATTGTTGATCAGTTGTTGACATAATGGTTTACCAAGTCACTCGTCAGCAAAATTGCTGAGGACATAACTATGGGTGGTTGTGTCACTGAGGAGCAAGCCATCGCCCATGCCCGGTATCTAGACCTCATCTACTCGTAATCTGGCACGTTAAATGATATGTTACTTGATGCTCCAAGACCATCTTCGCTCTAACAACATCGAAGTCTCTGGCTACCCCACCTGTTTATGGAGTGATTGGTTCCGTGTCTCAGACCCCTGCAAAATCTTCTTCCAAGCAGAAGGCGATCTCAAACACTGGTTCCAATGATCCCTCTCAAAATTCTCCTGGTCTTGGTAAAACCTCTGTGGTTCACGATGTCCAGTCTACCACAGCAGAAAAATCCTCTAAAGGTAAAAAGAAGGGCAAAGGAAAGGCCAAAGTTGATGTCCTGAAATAGGGCCCTCCTAAGTTGTCTATTGACGATGCTTCTCAAAGGAAGCCCAAGTATCCATGCCTCATCTGTGAGGAGGATCACTATACTAAAGATTGTCCCTGATGATATGAAGTTAGTCACTTGCTCAAAGGGACCCCAGCTATCTTGAAAGAGCCCTTTCCATCCCAGTAGACCCAAATGGTAGACCAACCTTAGTCTTCCACTTCCTTAGGTTCCCAAGTGTTTATGATGAGTACGCCTATAAATGTGGCTACCAGATTGAAAGATTATCAAACACCTACTCCGACAGCAGGGAAAGAGAAAGAAGGTGCCCCTTCCTCCTCTATCCCATCTACCTCTGGTCCTCTCCATATAGAGCGACCTAATCCTGATTTTGCTATTCAACCACCCTCTCAGGGTGTGCTGCGAAAGTCCTCGTATAATCCAAATGCTCGAGCCGCTCAACATTATAACATTGTTGAGGATTTGGCTCAAGTGCCATCAGCTATGTCTACTCTCGAGGTCCTTCAAAACTGTCCTTCTCAGCGGAAAGAGTTGTTGTCAGCTATTGGAGGTATTGATCCATCTAATTCCAATCTCATTTGTTTTGATCTGGAAAACCATGTTCCACACTTACCTCATCAGATTTCCTTTCTCATTCAGGTGATCATTAATGAGAAGACAATTCACAGGACCGTCATTGATGAAGGTGCTTCCACCTGTGTCATGTCTGTCTCTTGTTGGAAGGAAATTGGTTCTCCTACCTTGAACCAATCACCAAACACTTTCGAAGCCTTTGATGGGCATGATTCTCGACTATTTGGTGTCCTTCCTAATCTTGCCATTACCTTGGAAGGGAAGCAGTATAGGTCGAAGTGGAAATTGTGAGTGTGAATCTTAACTATAATCTTCTACTCGGATGGAGTTGGACCCATGCTATGCATGTTGTGGCCTCTTCTCTATTCCACATGCTCCATTTTCCCCATCAAGGGAAGATCGTCACAGTTGACTAGTTGTCTTTCTTTGCATCTTCTTCCTCGGATGGAAACGTTCCTTACTTGAAGCATACCGGTGCTCCTTATGAGAGTGTGGTGGCCGGACTTTTTAAAGATCATGCCTTGATGGGTATTTTTCCTCTCCCACCTTTGCATGTTGCCTCAGTCAACATGATCTCAGTTAAGTCTAATCCTTGGGACATTCCCTCTCCTAATCTTGTTGATATGTGGGGTGTTGTCATGCCGTTAAGCCCTGCCGAGATCAATTATGTGGAGATTTTTTCGACTTTAGCTTCAGTACCTACATATTGTTCCGAGTACGTCTCTTGACGTGTATTCCCAATCCCCGTGGCTTGGTCCTTTGGATTCTCTTGATCCCTTAACTGGGAATTTTCCTTCTGATGAAAGTATCATGGAAATTATGTCTCTGGAGGAAGCACCATGGAATGATACTCATGATCGTTCCTCGTTCTTTCCTGGACCGATGGTCATGTCTACCTGTCTTGAGAAGTTCTCTTCTCATTTCCTGATCCAAACACTTCAAATGCCCATTATGACCCATGAAGTTTGGTCAGAAGGAAACATGGGTAATATTACCCAAACAATGCCCATTGACATTTTTGTTAAACTAGGTATCATTGAAAGCATTCATATTGGGGTGACTTGTTCTCCTAATGAGATCAATCTCTATACTCATCTTTTTCAAGAGTTTTGAGACGTTTTTGCATGGTCGTATGAAGAGATGCCCGACATTGACCCAAGTATAGTCGTGCACGAGATTCCAACTTATCCTAACGCAATTCCCGTTCGAAAATGACTTCATCCAATGCACCCTAGAAAAGCGGCCGCCATTAAAGGGGAAGTTGGAAAATTTCTTAAAGTTGCATTTATTTATCCAATCCCTCTGACAGATTGGGTGTCAAATATCATACCGGTAATAAAGAAGCAGGGCACCATTCAGGTCTGTATTGTATACTGTGACCTTAATCATGCCTATCCAAAGGATAATTACCCCACTCCTTTTATCGACCAGATCATCGATGAATGTGCTGGGAGTGAGATTTTCTCCTTTATGGACGGTTTTTCTGGTTATAACCAGATAAACATTGCACTGACCGATCAAGATAAGACCGCCTTTATCTGTCCATGGGGGACTTTTGCATATAAAAGGATCCCTTTTAGCCTTAAGAATGTTGGGGAAACTTTTCAAAGAGAGATATCCTATGCTTTCCATGACATTAAAAACATCGTTCAACCTTATTTGGATGATCTTCCTTCCCATTCACGTAAGCAAGCCATGACCATTCCGATCATCTTCGACAAATATTTCTTTGTTGTAGACACTATAACATTCGACTGAATCCACATAAATGTGTCTTCTGCGTCGAATCCGGACGAATCCTTGGTTTTATTGTTTCGAAAGATGGAATTCGTCTTGATCCTCTCAAAGTTGATGCTATTGTTAATCTACCCCCTCCCTCTTTGTTGCATCAATTACAGAGTCTGGAAGGGAAAGAAAATTTCCTTCGTCACATTGTGCCTAATTATGTTGAGCTAGCTTCAGGGTTCACTCGATTTCTTAAGTAAGGAACTCCATTCATTTTGGATGAGGTTACCCAAAAGACCTTTGATGACTTGAAGTTTATCCTCATTAATGCTCCTCTGTTGCATCCTCCGAACTATCATCGCGATTATTTCCTCTATCTAGATGCAGCTTCTAGCACTATTGTCATGGTGTTGGTGCAAGACGATGACGAAGGTCATGAACATGTCATTTATTACCTCAGTCACAATCTCCTTGATACTGAGACCCATTTTTCTCATGTCGAGAAGTTGTCTTTGGCTGTTATTCATCGCTTTTAGCATTATATTCTCCTCCGCACTACAACTACGATTTCTGAGTGTAATCCCATGACTTACATTCTGACTCATCAGTTACTTGGGGACAAGTATTCTAAGTGGATTTTCATCCTCCAAGAATTCGATTTGGTGTTCACTACTGTCAAATCCAAGAAATCACTTGTATTTTCTGAGTTGATTTGCTCTCTTCCCTCTGCTTCTCTTCTCACTGGTGCTAATGAGCAGCTCCCCGACGAGACTGTTTTTCTTATTAGCACTCTCGACCCTTGGTACGATGATATCATCATGTATCTCCAAACTTCTACCTTTCTGTCTGCGTTGACCAAGGATGATTGTCGATGCATTCGGCATCAATCCCAACCTTACTGCATCATTGGGAATACTTTATGCCGAGTTGGTGTTGATTCAATTCTTCGTTGATGTTTAAATCTCGATAAGGCTGAAAGAGTCTTGAATGACAGTCATTCTAACGCATGTGGTAGTCATATGTTTGGCTATGCCACTACTCAAAATATCCTCCATGTTGGTTACTTCTAGCCCTCCATCTTCAAGGATTGCATCCTTATTGTTCACAAATGCCATGAGTGCTAGATTTATCAGCAAAAAATGAGCGCCCCACCCGCTCTCCTTCACCCATGTTATTATCGTTGGTCCCTTTTCCAAATGGGGCATTGCTTTTATGACCTGTAACCCTCATTCGACCGGGGGGCATGGTTATATTATCATTGTCGTAGATTACTTCACCAAATGGGCTGAAGCGATGCTTACATATTCAGCTGACGATAAAATAGTGGCGCAATTTCTATTCAATCATGCTATTTCCAAATTTGGAGTGCCTCAAGGCATTATCACTATCCATGGCTCCCATTTTCACTATTACATGATGGCTGAGCTGACTTCCACATTGGGCTTGCATTACGACGGCTCAACTCCATATTACCCTTAGGCCAACGACCAAGTTGAAGTTGTAAACAAAGTGTTAGTCACTATGCTTGAGCGTACCATTGGGATGCACAAATTTAATTGGCATCTCATGCTTTTTCAGCTCTGTGGGCCTACCGAACCTTGACTAAAGAGCACCTGGATTCACACCTTTCCAGCTCGTCTATGGTTTGGAAGCAACTTTAGCAATTGAGTGTGAAATTCCCTCACTCAAATTGGCTATCGAACTACTCTTTGAAACATCATCTCAAGAAGAGTGCCTCTTGTATTTAGAATGACTGGATGAAACTCGTCATCTTGCTGCTTTAGTCATTGAAGCACAAAAAAAGCGAGTTAAGTCCCATTTTGATCAGTTGGTTTCTCCTCGTGCTTTTTCTGAGGGCGATTTGGTCCTGCTATATGACCAAGCTAATGATAAGCTGGGGGCAGGTAAATTCGAACCCATGTGGCATGGGCCCTATATTGTCAAATGCGTGTTACAAAAAGGGGCCTATGAGCTGATTGATTATGAGGGCAACCCCTTGGGCAAGCCCCACAATGGGTTGTATCTCAAAAAGTACTATCCCTGAGTCATCTCACATGGTTAATTTTGTACATAAGTCTGTTATTCATTTTTGTGCAAGTTTGTTTTGGTGTGTTTTTTCAAGCAAATTTCCTGCTTATTATGTCTTCACCTGCTTTGCAGATGTCTGTGACTCCTTACGTCAGTTTCGCTGATGGTGCTTGCAGTAGTACCCAGAATTTATCTTCTACTGCATGGGCTATCTACACTCCTAATGGTGATTTGATTGATCTTCAAGGTATTTGTTTGGGTCAAACAACTAATAACATTGCTAAATATAGCGCGATTATCGAACTCTTGTCAGAAGCCATCACTCTTGACATTCGGGAAATGGTTGTTAACCTTGATTCACAGCTTGTTGTTCTTCAGCTCAATGGGCAATATTCCATTAGAAACCCTCACATATTGAGAATGTAGTATTCGTCTATTAGAAAGAAATTTTGATTATATCACATATCATCACATTTCTAGACATATGAATACATTATTAGATGCATTAACTAATTATGTGTTAGACAAACATTTACGCAACATATGAAAAACAAAACATTGTATCATAGTAAATAGGATATATATATATATATATATGTGTGTGTGTGTGTGTGTGTGTGTGTGTGTGTATATATATATATATATATATATATATACATATATGTATATATATATATATACATATATGTATATATATATATATATATACACATATATGTATATATATATAGATATATATATATGTATATATATAGATATATCTATATATCTATATATATATATATATATATATGTATAGATATATAGATATATATATATATATATATATATATATATATGTCGATAATGTTTGAGTGTCATACATCAAAACCCAAAAAATAATATATGTGTTCAGTACATTCGTGGCTTGCAGGCCTCAAAACTGTAAACGCTAAAACTATGTATTACTCGGGATGGTGCTCATGATAGCACGTCACTACTCGTACTACTCAAGTCAGTAATCAGCGGATCCGATCTAACACTCCCATTATGTGTCGCTGATATTGGCGTGGGATGTTTGCCATTCGGGCATACTCTAGGATGCCTCTGGTCAGGGTATCGAGATTCCATGCAATCTCCTCCTCATATCAACTCCTTCTTGATAAGGAGCGATCTCAGACTGTCGAGCAACGCGTCTAGCGATCGGGGACATCCTGGCTGGTCTCTCTAGTCCTACATATGCAATTACAAAAGCAAAGTGTCACGAATTCATATATTTCAAAAAAAAAAAACAAATTGTTTTGCTTACCTCCATCATCAAAATCTTCTTCCTCTGGGAGAGGCATGTTAGGATCACCATGGAAGTCAGTACCGATATATGGCCAATCCTCTACCACAATCAGCTGACGCCTTAGCCACACAAAGAAGGCGGACTTTTATGACATATGCTCACCCCCACCAGTTCTGGGCATTAGTTCACTCCATCAGACCATCTGTGGATCTCGTGGCAATGGGGGGTTTACCTCTGCCAGCTGATAGTGGAATAGTGGGATCCGTTCCAAAAAGAAGGTCACTAGAATAGAAGCATATCCAAACTGCCTCAGGTTTCCTGCCTTGGCTTTGGATAACTGACGCTTCATGTTCACCTTCATGGCTTCCACCCAGTTGAAGACAATGGGTGTCGTGCAGTTTATGGCATACTGGAACTTAGACTTGTTGGACTCATGCAATGCCTGAGCCCCAGCAACTTTTTTTATGGTCAAGAGCAACACTTTTAGTACAAGGTCGTTAACAATCTTGAAATCTACCTTACCACTCTTTGATTTCAGCGCTTATGGGCAGTGTTATGAAAGCAACATGTTCACACTTGCCCCAATGGGCCTGGCCCCATACAAATTGACTGGTTCCCCTCTTCGGGACAGTCCATTGATGAAGTAGATGTCTGAATTCTCTAGGTCCATCTCTTGGTCACGGATCACAAAGACTTCCTGTCCAACATCCCACAGACTGATCAAGTATTGTAATAGCTTAGGTTGAGCCCGAAGGCTCGGTGTAAGGAAGAATTTGAGGAGCCTGCAGTTCCTCAGAGCATCTAGACAGTTTGGATCTGCCAATGCCTGTGCATCAATTTCCTCGTGCTCACGTTCTTTCCAATCAACCTTTTTTCACTGTATTTTTCCTGCAAACACCATGTATTCAAGGCAACATCAGTCTTGGACCAAGAAATTTCAGATTTACAACAAAGAAATTAGGCAATAATGAATTTTTTTCTTGTCTCTGCGCCGACATGATTGTTTTAAACATAATAGCGCCGACGGTGCAAGTGCCTGTGCTATTAACCCTCGATCGATGCAATCCCGACCCTGGATCTCACGCCGATCGAGGGCAATTTTTTTTTGCCACAATGTCCTAAAAAAATATGAAAAATAGTTAAAAACAGGAAAACACATGTATGAAAACAAAGCTTAGGGTCTCAGCTCTTATGTGCAACTGACAGTTCCTCGATCGGCCTCCTAGATCTGCTGCAACCCACTATAGAAGATCTAGGGCACAAATGGGTAAAAATTGCTCCAAAAGAGGTAAAAAAGGTAAATGGTAAAAAATAATACACTTTTTCCCTTTTCATAACTTTTTTCATGGTGTTTTAGGGTTTTCCAAGCAGTTTTCGCCTATTTTTACCTTAGAAATCGGAGAATGCATTCACTTCTTGTGTAGCAACAGGTTATGCGATTGTTGATGATGGTGACTGGAGTCATGTTTAAGCTATTTTCTCAACTCGTAAAAAACTCAAATGAAAATATCGTCGATTATTTTTCCCTTTTTGACTCATTAAAGAGAATAAAAATGGGGGGTCTGCTTTCAACTGTTTTTCGACCCTTAAAACAAAAAAAGATTACCGAGCTCTTATCTTTTTGAACTCATTAACAATTGTGAAACATCATTTACCCAGTATACATTTACCCCTTTTTCGGGCTGGGATAAACTATTTACGAAAAAGGTACTCCTTGACTGACATGGTCAAGCGGTTCTCTCAAGTATTGTTTTCTACTTTTTCAGGCTTGAGAGACACAATTATACGAAAAGGGACATTTTGGAGTTTTCTTTTTCGTGTCTTTTTGAAACTCTCTAAGTATGAAAAAGATACCGAGTTACACCTTTGTCAGACTCATTAAAAGATTAAACGACATCGGATTCGTCACTATGACAGGCATAAAAAATAATTGGGGTACCTACCAGAAATGGTGGGGGAAAATGGGAAATTCTATCAGTTGTGTCGGCATCTCACTCTTGAACATGACACTTTCAGTTTCATGTCGGGTTGGGATATCCTTGCTTCATCGTTGAACTTCCTGGGTTTGGGCCGTTCCTTTTTTCCTTTCCATTTGATCTCTGCCATGTCATCATGACCTCTGATCCTATGGATCCAAAAGCTACCAAACTCTGGAGTTGTGTCGTCGATATTTACAAGAGTTATCCGTTTACAGTTACACTCATTCCTAATTCTCTGTATCATCCATAATCATTGCATCCCTTTGTCTCGCATCGATGATATGGGATACATCATGGCCCTCCTTCGACAAGGTCACTTCTTGTCGACTTCAGCACATTATCTGGGAATTTGGTAGAGAGACTCCTTTCTAGTACCTTCGAGCTTGCATGCCCTAATGGCAATTTCTTTGCACTCAATGACAAGTTCACATCATTGGCTTTCGATTTGGTGATTTCATGGGTGTTCGACTTCAGTGCTTATTCACATTCCATGGATTGTGCTGCTGGTACCTTGAGAGCCATTGCTGTTATTGGCGGTTTCTCTCGCGCTTGTTAATAGTTCACATTATTAACTGGTAATCAAGCGACTGTCTAGCATGTTCAACTTCGGCACATCTATTTGCATGTTATAATTTGTACTTTGATCGGGTCATGTTGGAGCGCAAGACCCTGGGCTTAGATTGCTAATGTCCAGCTTGCAAAGTGATGTGACATGATCATGCTGATATACATGGTTGTTTCAGATGGATGGTTGCGACCATACCATGAGTTGTTAAATGTGATCCTTCTCGTTATTGGATGGTTGCGACCATACCTTGGGTTTGATATGAACCTCCTTACTGGATGGGTGCGCCCATACCTTGGATCCATTTACATGATATTTCTATGAATGGTTGCGTCCATACCACGATTCATGTATCATTTATCAGAGTTTTCAATGATGTATATGTATCTATGCTTGCTTGCAGGTTTTCCGACAACCATCTTCGGTTCCACGCATCTACTTGTAAAGCATTTCACTTCTCACTCTAGTTCAACCTTCACGCTTTTGTCACTGTCCCTGTACTCCCCGTTCCTCGACCCTAGAGGACCTCTATAGTGAACCCTATATGCTTTCCCATCATGAAGATCATACCTTTACATCCCTCTTCATGTGAAAAACATTCCCCTCTTACATCATTCCCCAAGAATATTCCTTTAATCCTAGTTTTCAAGACTGGCGCTAGTGATCAGTTCCTTCCCCATGCCAATTTGTAGAGTTTGAAACCAGGTCTAGCACCGAATGGCACAAGTGAGCCCTTCATCACTTGCGCCGACCCTCTTTTGGCAAGTTTAAAAAAAAATGGAGTCAAAGCTTCCAGGTCTAGAAGCTTCGTGAACAGAAGTCTGGTAAATGGTTGGGCTGGATAGAGCCAAGAGAGTCTGTTTGGGCTCCTTTCCCCTATTAAGATGGAACAAACCAAAGATATAAGCGCTCTCCCATCATAAGAGGAACCATCCCCCCTCCATCAAAACTATATAAACACCTCCTTTTCCAAGTTGAACTGGTATTTTTGGAGCTTGAATAACCAACAAGATATCTATAGCTTTAGCCTTCTAGTTTATATTTGTGAAGAGAGAATAGTGTAGTGCATTTGGTTTGGAACTAAAGGGAAGAAGCCTTAAACTTCCATTGTTGAGGCTAACCATGAGATGCTAGCAGAGGTGTGGGAACCTGAATACGTTGGTGGAGACCTGCAACGTCAAGGCTTTGGTTGTATTTCCTTATGAAGTTTTTATTAATACAACTAATGGTTTATTTCCTACATTGAGTGTCATATTACATTTGATGACTTAAGATTCCTTG
This sequence comes from Pinus tabuliformis, assembly GCA_031772625.1. Taxonomy (NCBI): domain Eukaryota; kingdom Viridiplantae; phylum Streptophyta; class Pinopsida; order Pinales; family Pinaceae; genus Pinus; species Pinus tabuliformis. Next base: position 307,474,091 of record CM062811.1, read on the forward strand.
AATTTTAAGTAGATTTAATGTGATTTTATGTTATCAAGTTTGTTGTTGTCTCTTGTGTGTTTGTTTCAGGTATTTGAACAGAAAGAACGAAAAGGAAGCTGGAGCAAAGGAGCAAGATCACCATCAATCAAATTAGCGTTCTAAGAGGTAGACCTTCTTATTCGATTCTAGTCTAAGGAAGTTTACATTAGGTTGTTCTGTTTGTGGCTACACCCACTCTTGGGCTAGAGGGATCACCTCTGTCTACAAAGGAGATGTACCTACTCCACAGTTACTAGTCCTGGAAGCGTTGGTTGGAACAAACACTTTGGAGCCCTGGACAACTTGGGTAGACACTAATCTGGTGATGGTTAATGATGTCTAACTGTGAGGTGGGATCATTGGTAGAGGTTTGAGGTGGTTTAGCATTTGGAAGCCCTGATTTGGTTTGTTTGATTTGTTTCATGAGATCCCCCATTCATGCTTGGAATATGGCGTGGGGGTGATTAGTTGAAAGAGGGATTTGGTTCAGAGCAATCTATGGTTGGATGGTATGTGAAAGTCCCTTACTTGGTTGGATTTGCAGATGTTAATAAGAGCGCCTTTTCATTTGGTATTTTCATGAGTAAATTTGCTTGTGATTATGTGGATTTAATAATTGTTTCATTGTTGATATATCTCTGGTTATTTGTTGGTTATGAGCATGTTTTATGATATTCTTGATGTATGGCTCTCATCATATTTTGGTTAGTAGATGAAATAGTAATGAATGAATGACCTAGTAGATAACAATGCATCTATTGGGAGGAGATATCAATCCCCCTTGACGATTCTCAGATAAGTATGAGATCTCTATGTTCAGATCTGTTGTTAGGACCTATAGAGTTCACATTTATGATATGTTTGACAAAATTCCCTTCATGGCTAGTAGCGTTAAGATCAAGTCCTTGTTCAAGTTTTTACATTAGTAGCTTTTTTAAAATGTTATTTATCAATTCTAGAAGTTTCATGAAGTTTTTGGCAGTGGCTTGAGTCCTAGCCCTAAAAAAGTGGCACAAAATCTGGGGTCACTAGCACAGAATTGCCTAGAAAAGGCCACAGTTGCATGCATGCCTTGCTGTGGGAGAGACTAGAGGGTCTCAGTCGCATGCATGGCTTGTCATGGGAGCGACTCGATGTCTAGATTAGAAAAACATCAAGTTGTCTCAGGGGTTGGGCACTTGGAAGGGTTGGTTGTCTCCTAAAGGTTCTATATCTCTTGAGGAAGGTCAGATTGGCCTTGTTTTGTCGGTTCTACTTCCTTAACTGTACTTGGGGAGTTAAATCATATCATACTAACTCTTCATCGCATGTTTAACCCGGTGTACTAGTTAGCTTGGGTAAATGTGGGAGGAGGGATTTATAGAGACAATATTTCAAAATATATGAATACAAAAAAAAAACATTTTTATGTGAATAATGTGGATCATAAATAAAATATTTCAATGAACATGTTGAGTAAATTCTTTCAATATCGACTATTTTTTTATATAATCAATTGAAAATAAACCAGCCTAGATCCATCCTAACCTCTGATCTATCAAGCGCCGAGAGAGATCAAATCTCTTTAGAAACAAACCTCTTTTAAAGAGAAAATAGATTTGATCCCTCTTGGTGCTTGATAGATCTAGGATTAATATGGATCTAGGATAGTTTTTATATACACATATACCATATATAGGTTGGATCCATCTCTCCCTCTCCCTCTCTCTCCCCATTCTCTCTCTCTCTCTCTTCCCTCCCGCTCTACTCTCTCCCTCCCTCTCTCCTCTCTCTCTTCGTCTCTCTCCCTTTCTCTCACACCTCCCTCTGTCTCCCCACCCATATCTCTCTCTTTTCCCTCCAATTCTGTCACTATCTCCCTCCCTCTCCTTATCTCTCTCTTCCATTTCTCTTCCTCTCTCTCTTATCTCCTTCTCTATGTCTTCCCTCCTCTCCTCTCTCCCTCTCTATCTACCTCTATCTCTCAGATGTATTTTTTATTCCCTCCCTCTCTCCCCCTCCAACTCCATGTATCTCTTAATTCCTCTCTCTCGCTCCTCCCCATCACACTCTCTCTCCACCCTCTAGCTCTTTCACTATCTCCTTGCCTCTCTCCACGGGGGATTCACTGACGAAGCAATATAATATCACGTGCGTTCATATTGGGGTATAAAAAATAAAAAATAAAAAATAAACACAAAACAATATATTGACTATATAATATGGGTTAGAGGGATTTTTATATGTTATATAATAATATATATATTATAGGGTATTTTTTATTAAAAAAATGGCCAAGCGGACGCACAAAAGAGGCGGGAGGTGCGAGTGACAATGCACCACCAGTGCACTGCACCACCAATGCACCATCTATTTTGCACCTATTTTTCTGGGTGAGAGCATGGTGAGAGCTCTGTTCATAGTCTCGTATCATAGTTGGGCGAGCGTATCATACCTCAGCTCTGTTCCACAACCTCGACACTTTTGCACCTATTTTGCTGGGCGAGAGGCACCACACCACCAATGCACCATCTATTTTGCACCTATTTTGTTGGGCGAGAGCACGACAAGAGCTCTCTTCGTAGTCCCGTATCATAGCCAGGTGAGAGTATCATACCTCAGCTCTGTTGCACAACCTCGGCTTTTTTGCACCTATTTTCCCATATCATAGCTGGGCGAGAGTTCTATTCATAGTCTTGTATCATAGCTGGGCGAGAGTTCTGTTCATATTCTCGTATCATAGCTTGGGTTCAGGGTGAATTGCACCAACTGCTGCCATCACCAAGGAGCAATCTAAAATACATATCATAGTCTTTATCATCCATCTGGAATTGTGTTTTTATCTGAATTGGTTGGGGCTACATAAGAAGTCGTGTTTGGGGCTACAGAAGCAGTCGAGGTGGTCCTGACATATAATAGAGAAGGTTTTTTTTACCGGTGTTGAACATTGACAAGCAATCCAGGTATTTTTCATCTTTTTCATTTTGGGCGCTAAAAATTAATTATTCTGGTGCTTTAGATAATGATTAGGACTTTGTTGTTTTGTGCTTTAGATAATGATTAGGGTTTTGTTGTTTTCGGATGGGACCTTTCATTCTCTTCCCCATGATCGTCTTCTAAAGATAGAATCCCATTTGGCATCAAGAGATCTATTAGAGTTTGACCTACCAGATATCCATGAATCCTCTCTTTCGAGATGAACTACCACCTATGAAAGGGTTAAGCACCTCTTCTATCAGATCCAAAACTTCATCGTTGCGCTAGCTCTAGCCATGGAAAATCTAGATCCACTAAGTTTCTAGTGTTAAGCATAACGCTATTTTCTATTCGAATAGATACTCATTTAATACCAGGAATTCTCACCCTAAATTAGGGGTATTCTCTGCTTCATATGAAGAAAATGATCAAATTATCACGTAAGTCACATTTGTAGAGTATGCTTAATCACCTTTAGAGAGAGTTTCTTGCCTCCTAATAGGCATGGTGATAGAAAATAGATCTCGTGATCAGGAAATCCATAGGAAATCCATAGGCTAGAGTTGTCTAAACCGTCAAATTTGATGAGTGATTCCGATTTGAAATTCCTACCCTACTCTTGAGTCAAGGCTTTCAACCAAAGAGCAAAACAAGTCTTTTGGACAATATTCAGGAAAGGGGAGTAGGCTTCTATTTCCTTGAGCTTATGGCATGGATTTTTTACAAAACATACCTTGTGCTTCTCCCATTCCCAGTGGTCATATCAAGAGGTTTTTTGACATGCAAATTGTAAACTCTTCGACAGTTGTATGGTTGTATAAACACTGTTTGTTCAGCGTCGGAACTGTGATCTGAAATCGAAAGTTTATCCTTATACATATTAAGTCCACTAGAATCAGGTGAGAATCTCTCCACATATTTGTCATTAGAGAAATCTTCAGGTCCATTGTTCATGTCAGTGTTGGAATCTGAAGATAAAAGTTACTCTGAAATGCCCTCTTCGATGACAGCCTCAACATCCTCAAAAGTACAATTATCACGATCATCAAAATGTAACCCTAAGACCTATTATAGATTTGCTTCACTTCTGAATGCAAATTAAGGCTGCCAAATATGTTGTGCACAATCTTCTTATAGTCATGTTTCAGAATAGCATGGTCATTGTAAGACTGGATTTTTGCCCAAAGAAAATGATTAGGAAATGCCCAGCCAACATGATGCTCAGTTCTCAGTTGAGTGTTTTCCCTACAGTTCTCTCTGTCCATGTAATAATGAGGGTCTTCCTTAAAAGAGGCAAATAAAGGGCCTCTTCTCAAATTATACACAATAAACTCATCCAAATCACATTTTTTTGGAGATCATTTGTTTATCAAGATCCAAACCTTGTGATGAAACGAGTTTGGTTTTTCATATTCTTTATCATCTTCATAATTTTCACCTTTACACCCAGATGAACAATGATCATAAGACCATGCAGGTTGGTTCAGATAATCAATAAATCTCCTTTCATTCACAATCATAGAGCTGCCACCTATATTTGGTGCTTTTCAGTCTTTTGAAGAAGGAAAATGGAGTTGAAAATGTCAATCAAACTACTCGAATATTTTCCCTAGAGAAGTGAATCTTTATGTCTAATTCCAACATTTCCTTAGATAAGATGAAGGGTTTATTCATGTCTGAAAAGTATTTCCTATTTCCATACTTAATTGTTATATAAACACATAACGAATTCATCTCTACTCTCTGCGTTTTAGCAAGTTCCAAGACAAGCACCTTTGTAGGGTCGCTTTGATAAGTTGGGAAGATAACGTCAAATTCCCTTCTTCTTTCAATACAAAACCCAATCAATAAATTCATTGCACAAGTCTTTGACCAATCGCTCACAAAGCCTCATGTATATGCTCTCTTGAAGTTCTTGATAACTTTCTTCATCAAGAACCTCATTATCTTCTTGATCATGACAGGGGGAGGATCAAACATGGATTCTTCTTATAGGACTATCATCAAGACTTGATAGGTATCTTCATTCCTTTGAAATTTGAGACTCTAGTGCTTGAGAAGTTATTCAATGAAAACTAGAATAGAGGGTATACTCCTTAATTTGAAAGAATATACAAGCCACTCCTTTTTTGTTTGTTCCCCACCAAAATGGGTAACCCTAGAGGAGAAAACTTTTCTCCCATTTCTTCACATCCAATCCACCAGCCATGCAACCACCACTAGCCGATGACGTACCATTATATCTCTACCACCTACATCAATCATATGCTTCTCACCCATTTGGCAAGAGCACATGGACGAAGGTGGGCTTCCGATCAAAATGTGCTTTATTTATTTTGTAATCAGGTACTTATGTTTGTTTGTATTTGAGAATTTGATATGGATTATGGGGTGAACTAGAAGAAGGAGGGGTTTTAACCTTGATTTTGTTCCCTCACCTTAAATGGGGGTTAATATTTGATCCTAGTCCAGTGGGATCTCCTTTAATGGCCCAATGGATAAAGGAGGGGCACTACTTGGGAAGCCCTAATTGAGATAGTGTAGTTCCATCTATCCTTATTCCAAACTTACCACTTTCCATCGTACATTATAAGCCCTTACCTCACATCCATTTTCAGGTTCAACTAACCATTGGTTCTTTAGGATTTGGGACCCATACATCCTCATACCTAGGTAGGACCTCAAAATTTTCCCTGGGAGATTGATGCAACTAAAAGAAAACAACTTTGCCACCCTTGGACACAAAAATTAGTATTGGGAAGCTTCAATCTTAAAGTGCAGCTATAAAATAACATCCTAAACGAAATAGACTGCTTTCTTGTTAGACATATACAAAGAGGTATAAAGCAGCGTTCAAGGTGAAATTACTTAGTTTCCCTACATGGGCATATGATCAAAATTCCATATTGCTGGAATATTTACTTTCTCAGGAAAATAATTTCCAATTGATATCAACGCATCCAGTTGATTCATGAGTCTCACATTCAAAATCTAAAGATTGAATTATCTGCTAGCTACTGGGAAGAAATATGCCATTAATGTTTAGGATATTCCTATGCTTATACTTCAAGATAGATTTTAAAGTGTTTCTTCCCTACTCCAATCGAGGTTGCAATCAAGGCAATGTTCTCTTGTATTCGTTGTATAACAATAATTTTGGAAGCAATTGAGTGTTGCTACTATTTTGGATTTTGCAAAATTGTGTGTGATACCTATAGATGGAAATCATATAGAAATCTGCAAACTTATCCTGTACAAGAACTCTTAAAATAATATGATAATCTAATGTCACTTGGATCACCCCCCTGCACTTAAAACCTACTTGATCTGTTGCATGTTCCTCAGAGTTATCAGCTTCCTAGAATCTCCTGTTTAGGAATGATTCCATAATTAGATTTAATATTTAGAATATTCACCCTAACAATATCAAATTTTCTTACATGAAGACAGGGATGTTGTCATTTCTTAGCGAGATTACTCATCATAGAGAATTATTGTCTAATAAGTTCCTTAGTAGCATTGACAATCTCAAAATGTGCCGATGTGCCTTGGCCAGTTCTCTACAAGGGAAACGAAAATAGGAATTCATGACTTTTGAGATCATCCCTACAAGGAGACAAGTCTCTAAGAATAAGTTAAAGACAAACTTAAACAAGGTTTATGGACCCTACAGAATTACAACAAATGTTGTTGATGTGGGTAATTACTTGGACAATTTAAAAAAAAGAAGACTCCATGAGATCTTCCACAACTCCTATTGAGAAAAGAAATGAGGTAGTAAGGTTCTTAGTCAAATATAGGTCCCTCCCACAAATTAAGAGCGCAAGTTCATACTGTTGGGATCATAGGACATTTTGGAGGTGAATGTTCAAGGGTACCGATATTCAACTCCATCTTAATGGGCACAATAGTTCCTCACCCACTACATAATCAATCCAACCATAGCTCAACTTCATTATAACTAATTGAAAAGTACTTTCTAAAATAAAACAACTTGGATTTCAAATTTGATATATTGATTTCCACGTAGCATTCTATTTCTGTTGCCTCATTAGTTGCAATAGTAGTTCCATCTTGGGTAACAAAAATTGCATCAAAAGAGAAAGTGTTACCCCATAGCTATCAAAGTTTTCAAAGATAGACTCACAACAACCATCGATGCCTCTCACACTAGTAAGACAATGAAATCCATTAATTGACTTAACAGAGATTAATTAAAAACAAAATCCTTAGCTTTTTCTTGTGGAACTTATGGGTCCTGTTCATCATCACTCACATCACAAAGATCTGTGAAAACTCCTCTTATCAACGTGGCTTCCTTGATGTCCATCCTTGCTAACATGGACCTAAACAACTTGGTAATCTGATTAACAACACCTCTTCATTGTCCTCATTGTCTTCCACGTAGCATTCTATTTCTGTTGCCTCATTAGTTGCAATAGTAGTTCCATCTTGGGTAACAAAAATTGCATCAAAAGAGAAAGTGTTACCCCATAGCTATCAAAGTTTTCAAAGATAGACCCACAACAACCATCGATGCCTCTCACACTAGTAAGACAATGAAATCCATTAATTGACTTAACAAAGATTAATTAAAAACAAAATCCTTAGCTTTTTCTTGTGGAACTTATGGGTCCTGTTCATCATCACTCACATCACAAAGATCTGTGAAAACTCCTCTTATCAACGTGGCTTCCTTGATGTCCATCCTTGCTAACATGGACCTAAAAAACTTGGTAATCTGATTAACAACACCTCTTCATTGTCCTCATTGTCTTCCACGTAGCATTCTATTTCTGTTGCCTCATTAGTTGCAATAGTAGTTCCATCTTGGGTAACAAAAATTGCATCAAAAGAGAAAGTGTTACCCCATAGCTATCAAAGTTTTCAAAGATAGACTCACAACAAACATTGATGCCTCTCACACTAGTAAGACAATGAAATCCATTAATTGACTTAACAAAGATTAATTAAAAACAAAATCCTTAGCTTTTTCTTGTGGAACTTATGGGTCCTGTTCATCATCACTCACATCACAAAGATCTGTGACAACTCCTCTTCTCAACGTGGCTTCCTTGATGTCCATCCTTGCTAACATGGACCTAAACAACTTGGTAATCTGATTAACAACACCTCTTCATTGTCCTCAACCCCAGACTTGGTATTCCTTTGTATAAAACAATACAATATAAATTTGAAATTGTATGCTATAATTCGTAAAAAGCATAGGTATGTGTTATACACCACACAAGTTCCACACAAGTTCTCGTTAACATGATAGCTTAAACAAAAAAAGGCTAGAGTTCAATCTGGCCTTTCAAAAACCAGGTCTTAATCAATATATAACATGAAAATACCGTGCAATGAGGAAAATTATTGAACAGTCAAAGCACAAAATATAGCTTCCAAAACTGATACGTGGAAAGCAACATCACCACTTTTGTGTTTTAATTGTTTCTTTGCTCACTAAAATATTCCAAGTCTGAATCATAGAGATGATATGACAGTTAAAGCTAAGTTTATTTTCTCCATGAAAAATAATCCAGTTTTGGACATGACACAAAGAAAAATCCAACAAAAGAAGGATATAAAGCCAATGTAATGCACTTTCTCCCCTGTTTCTTGTTTATAATTTTTATTAGAACAAGACTGGAATTTTAATAACCAAAATGATGCGTTTTGTGGGCTAGTTATCCTCCTTCCCTTGACAGGGATAGGTTGATTTGCTGCTTATCATTCCTAACCATTAATTGTGTTAAAATTTAACTGATCTAGTGCTAGCCACAACCTAGGAGTTGTGTTAAACTTTCACTGATCTATTGGTATGTAATAGCTCACTTGAAAATTCTGTAGGTCTACAATTGGACCATGTCCCATTAGAAAATAGGGGAACTTAGTATGCAGGCCACTGAGTAGCTCGAGTTCGGTATAAGTAAAGAAACTTTCTCTAATGTACTTCTAGACCACAGTCTAACTAACAATTCTTCCAGTCTACATCTAGACCACATCCCTTCGAAAAATAGAGAAGTGCAGCATGCAAGCCACTAAGCAGGTCAAGCTTGGTATAAGCAACACAATTTTTTATTGACCAACTGCTGGACTATTAGCCTAACTAAGAATTCTACTAGTTTACAGATGGACCACAACCCATCGAAAAATTCTGATGCTGCTTTTTATACGGAAATTCTCAGTAACCTGGGCATTTCAAGGCCTCCTCCTTGTCTAGACAGTGACTCGTTTATCAACCTAGTTCTATCGAACTTATGTGATCTCACTTGATCCTGACATGGAGTGTACTCAATATTATAGAAATCAAATGTCATGTTCTTTGAAGTCTCTTTGCCCCAAACTGCATAATGCACTTCAAAAGAAGAAATTATCATAGTTAAAGAATTACAACCCACATTGGCCTTGCTCAATCTAGATGCTTTAAATGGTGGAGAATGTGTATTCTAACACCCACCCAAGAGGCTAAAAAGAGTTTTGGTGCAACAATAAATCAACTCTCAAATTTGTTTTAGTAATATGTTTTATTTCTAGTTTCACTTCCATTTGAGGAATCCACCAATAGTACATTTTGAATCAAGCTGTTTCATCCAAATAGTAATATTTCTTCATGTTTTTTGGAGCTTTGAATTGAAATTTCATACTTTGATCCTTGTTATTTTTATTTATTTTTTAATTACCAATACGCTTGTGGAATTTTACTTACTTTTCCATTTATTTATGTGCAAAAACAGATGGAGTTGTTTTATAAAATTGCTACTAGTGAAGAAAATTCTATCATTGGCATGGTCAAGTGTCGAGAAGGTTGTACATTTGCTGAAATTCGTGATGAAATTGTGGATGATAAAATTGTTTGATACCCTTTTGATTTTATCCGGGATGGAATAGGTTTAAATCCAAAACAAGAAAAAATGGAAACTTTGTACAACACTTGTAGGCATCAAGAGGAAACTAGGCACATTTGATGTGGAAGAAGAGTGTTCAAATGTAGTGGAAACAATACCAATCTTTGAAAACATTGAAGTGAGTGTGGAGGGACCTATGCATAAACAACCAAGAGTTGAAAATATCTCTTTTTCAGTGGAACAAGCCAGAGTTGTTGATCCTAGTGTATTGGCGTCTTGGGAAAAAAAAGTTAAAAGTTTAATGGAAGAGTTTGTCAATGAGAAAATTACTCTCAAAGTATATTCAGAAAATGGAGAATCTAAAATAAAGATCCATTGTGAAATTTGTGGCATTGATTATGGAACAGGTGATGTATCCTTGGCAGCGCAAACAACACGCAACTTCAAAAACCATCATATGAAAATAGGGGCCCATCAACAACGTCTATCAATGCCAAGTGGTAGTGAAATTCCTTCATGTAACGAAGTAATCAATTTCATATTGATCAAGCAATCAAAACTTCTAGATGATTTCAACAAGACACAAGAGCCTAATTTGTTCAAGGTGGTGGAAGAAACACTTGCAGACTATAAGGACATGAAAAAAATGAGAGTGTAATGTACACGATGCAATAAATGGTTTTTTTTAGTGCCAACAAGTGGGTGGTAGCGTAAGGGGTAGGGTGAGAACCGTAGGGGATAGATCGAGTGAGAGAGATGGGAATTTCACTAACGAAAGTGGGCGTATCCAGATGATAGAGAGATAATGTGAACGCGGCCTATGAGTAAAAAGCTGTGAATGCGTCCTCGCCCTCCTTATGTCAGGCGAGCCCTACGTCCTATCAAGATGGTAATTTCACTAATGAAAGGTGCCGTGTCGAGATGATAGATAGTTTGAACCTGGCCCAAGCGAATATGGGAATTTCGGTACATAAAGTGGGCGTATCAAGATGATAGATAGTGCGAAGGTGGCCCAATAAACTGGGGAATTCGTGAGAGGAAAGGTGGCGTATAGTTAGTTGCTACCCCGCCCAATATTGTCAATTCTTTAAATGAACACATGAAATCAAAGAAGCACACTGCTACTACTACAAATGAGGGTTCACATGCGGAGATTGGGTTGAGGAGTGGCATGGTTGGGAGACCCAAAATGCCTACCAATGATAAGTCCCAACAAAGTTTGACTAGGTTCTTGGTCCCATTATCACCATCAATATTACATGGGGGTTCTACAAGTGCAGATCCTTCTACTTCAGGTGTGTTAATTAACAACTTAGACTAAACTTGAATATTAATTTGTATATTATTTTATTTATCTTCAAATTTATTTGTTTGTTGTCATATTATTACAACACAATTATCTCCCTTGTTACTACAATGTTGGGGGTATTGGCATCCTTATATTGATAGAAATGGGGAGAGATTGGAAACAAAGGTCCTAATGGATGATCAAAGGGGTGGAAAATTATGGGCCATAGAGAAAAATACCAAGATCGTGTTATGTTATGAGGGTATTGAATGTCGTATTGATGGTACATATAGGCATATTCATTGCTAGAGGGCTTCTGAAATAGGGATACCATTTGATTCATTAACATGCAACTTTTGTAAGTTGGTTCCAGAATGTGATGACTTCAGGATGTGATTATATCGTGAATCATTGTGCACCAATAAGAAGAAGAAGACAACTTATGTTGAAGGATTATTCTTCAACATTAGGTCTTCGATATCAAATTCCTTGGGAAGGGTGGAGGTTAACCAAGTTGTAAAATGGTTGCAATGTAACAGGATTGCATGACCAATATTACATCGACAACAACAAAAAGCTAGTGAATCCTTTGTTTAGCGGTCAACGGGAATTGGTTTTAGGAAATGATTACATAAGTTTTGGTCATGTCAGAATGGTTTATAACACTTTTAAAGTGGATGATCACAAGCTTAAGGGTGAAGATATAGAGAGGATGGATCGAAAAATTGGGGATCCACACAACACATTGCTGCAAGGCATGTTCAGAGGTGTTTGAAAGAGTTGAGAAGTACACCAAGTGGAAATTTAGAGAGGACACTAGCTACAGAGACTTACCTAATGATTATTGCTGACTACTTTGACATATTTATGTCTCATAGTTTGAGCCTTTGGGAAAGGGTGCGAAATGCTTCACGAGTTCATCAGTTCTTCACATTATGGTTATGTTGGGTATAGAAACAAGCTCATGCGAATGTCAACATAAATTTCATCAGCAGAGAAGCATATCAAGATGTGAAAATTTCTTGTCATTTTGCAGTTTTGTTGATGAGATTGTTTTGAGATCATTACTCTAACTTTCCATGTGTTTTGCACTTGACTAGGTCAGATGTATGTGAGAAATTATTTAGTAAAGTTGGTGGGATGGTTGGAGTGGAGAGGGCCTATGATTTCACTGACTTGCTTCATGCTGTTGGAACCCTTAATAGAGTTGTTGAAGAAGAATCAAATCCCCAAGGGCTTCATTTTAATAAATCTCATAAGAAGCAAGAAAGAATTTGGAATAGATTGCACCAAGAAACAATACAAAACATTGATATATTGTCGCAATATGATTCAATATCCACAGACGCTAAAATTGTAGAAGCCCTTAAGATTGGATTGAAGGATGCACAAGACATTTTATCAACTCTTGGAATGCAACCAGAAAATTACACTCAATCTTCTTGGTGGGTTAAACCATGGACAAAGGATCAAAATTATCCAACATTCCAAATTGTGGATGAAGTAGTTGATGCTTCTCCACTGAGTTGTTCCAACTCTATATTCCAATATTCATCATCATTGGTACACAATGAAAGTGAATTCAAAATAATGGAAAGTGAGTGGAGACACTAGTTGGATGAAATTTTAGATTCCATTGATGAAAATGGAAGCAAAACGATAAAGCCAGTGGTGGACCTTGATGGTAATGATATGTATAAAGCATGTTTGGTTAGTCAGTTGAATGGAAATCTGACATTATCCAAATATAGGTTGAAAAAAGTGAGAAACGGGTCTACTTTAGGTGAGATGGGAAGGCTCCACAAAAGGGTGTTTCAATTGGCTTTGGAATTGGATCAGATTGTGGGGTGTTGTTTGAAAGCAACTCAATTCCCCCCACTGAACGTACTGCAAGAAAAGGTGTTCCTTTAAGTACAAAACAAGGTGTTTCTTGTGGAACGTGGTACATTGGAAGGGTTCAAAGAATAAGGAAGAAGGATGGTAATAGGGTGTTTGATTACCATAATGACATTGTGATACAGCCTTAGCCATTAATACCCACATTATGAAAATAAAATTGCATACCATATACATGTCCCGAGATTAATCACCTGATCCATGGTGAAAACCTTCATAATTCAAGGTTAATTCTTTAAGCGGAAATATATTCACGTTTGCTCTTAAACCTTATCACTCAACCCTTCATGATCCTTTAGTTAACCCTTATTAACCATGCATATCAACCTTACCATAGTATTAAGACTTTGGTTAAACCCGACTTAAACCATAATATCTTTACTCCGCTTATTTCTATTATTTCCCATATAATAGAAATATTACATAAACCCGCACTTAAACATTACCTTTCTGCCTTTGCACAAACCTTTGCACATTTAATGATACTCAACCTTTCACTTCAAATCTACACCATTGATTTCTTCGTTCCGACCAACAGCTATAGCGCGATCTCCAACTTTCACCCATCTCGCCAGAACTAAAAGAAGTCAAACTTCTTTTATATAACCCATCGGGTCTGCCCAGCAAGTTAACTCACGCACTTATTCATGCACGATTACAGTCTGATCCATCAACCATCAAATGGTCACAATTATTGGAAAGCAACGAGGTTTTAAGCCCATTGAATAAAACCTCACCACGTTCGTTTTCTGTATTAAACCTCGTTCTTTTCCCGACGCGATATGCGTCTGATCAATCACCCAACGGACAGTTGTGATCCACCTGTACTTCAACTATATTAAGTCACATTTCATAACTATCTCGGGTACAAAATTGAAATACCGCTTACGACATTGAGACCGCACGAGAAACGGCTTCACGCCTATGAAAACTGCCTTTCCATTTTGATTAACACCCATGCATCTTCACCACGCGATGACCGTGGGTCTCTTTCCATTGGACGGCTACGATATTTTCTCCACCATTCCTCGTGCGCTGTTATTATCTGTCGATCTAGACGATCCCACAGTTTTTGCTGTGCTAGTCAGTTGACCCCAATCTTGATTGAAACTCTCCTTCGTTCGCTTATTGGTGGAATTGCGTTAAACACACATTTATCTCTGCACTCTGTCCTTCTCGATTTCGTTTGCACACACATATCTTATGCAACAACACTTCGTTTATAAAGAATTACAATCTAGTCACATATGTACTCTACACAGGGTTGAAATCGAATTTCTGTATTCGTAAACAAGTATTTACACAGGTTCTTCTCTCAGGCCTGATTTCCAATATCAGTGGCCTCTGTTTCCCTATCTGCCCGTAGGCTTACAATCAAGCTCTATCTAATCTCTGAATTCTAATTCACACTCTAACTAACTAACTCTTCCTATGCCTTTTAGGCCTACATTTATACAAAAGGTTCTATGAACCAATTCTAGTTTAGATCCTTAATAATTTCAACTAAATCCTAAGAATCCTCTCAATCCCAGAAATTATGAACTAATTCCTAATTTAAGATCTACAATTAATTTCCAATCTATCAATCCCTATGAACTCTCAACTATCCTAATTCTCTCATGTTCCCCTTCATTTGAGAACATTTACAATATGCCTCTTAATACTTAATTAGATCCATTCTCATAAAATCACTCAAAAACATTAAAATTACATTAACTTGATGCATAGGAAACCAACTTCCTTAAAACACAAGACCCCCTATTTCTACTAAAATGCAATGATATTTCTGAGCTGAATGCTCATGAATCAAACTCCCAAGGTTGAAAACATTCATGATCTCCTGATCATGTGTTCTCATTTGTTAATAAAAAAACCTCCAGGGTCCCAAACTTTAGTTTGTAACTGCCCAAATGCCTTGCACCTTTGCTTTGTTGTATATCTGTTGTCTTCTGGTTCATCTCCCTCTCTTCAATAAGTTTCATATTCTGATGGATCACTCCTCCTGCTATCATTTTCATCAACCTGTATTGTTTCATCATCAACTGTCATAATTCTTCAATCTCCATCTCTAACACATCCTCGAGCTGGTAACAAATCTTGCTTTTATTACTCTACCACTTGTTGTTGTACTCTGTCCACTCATCTTCAACCTGCTGTTTACTTTCTTCAGCTTTTTCTACTTTAGCTTCTGCTATTACTCTTGAGATTGCTCCAAGTACAGTTGTAGATATTGCTTCCACCCAAAATCCCTGAATATCCTTGAAGATATGTTCCTCTGCAACATCTATTTTCTACTCCTTGTCTGCAAATTCACTGTCCAATGATTTAATGTTTTGGTTCCATGGGCTAAGTATTATATGACTGTCTGCTAGTCTCCTCATTAACTAAATGTGCATGTGCTCCCCCTTGGTTGTCCTCATGAGACAACATAGTCTCAGTCTCCATTAGAATGCAATTATGATCTTGCCTCTTTGAAATGTCTTTGTACATTTCCTTCATCTTCATGTCAACTTCAAGTGACTGCCTATCACCTTATTCTCCTTTATCCATATCACAATCTTTGTGTTTAACTTCATCTCTTTGGTCTTCATGCTGAACTTGTCCTCTATTAAGCAATGCATCTATATACGTCTTCTGTACCAGTTCAAAATTGTCTTCTTATGAGAAGTATTCATCATCATATATGGGCTTACAATCTTCTTCAATTTCTATGATACTTGTAGAGGATTTTCCATCTTTATCTACTTCAAAACCTGCCTGCTTACACCAATCGTGAGAAACATGATATCCTTTTACCAACATCATTTCTAATTTCTCATTACACATCAGACATTTATTAGGCTTCTCATCTTCCTTAACATGTATAATAGTTTGCAATAACTGTTCTTCATTTGCTAAATCTGCAACCACACCCAAAATGTCAAAAATAAAAGAATTAGGCCTGTCAGCCTTACTTAACATCATATCCATTTGTTGATTTGAACTCTGCAAAGAGCTCATGAGACTTCCTGCAAGTCTCTATTCCTCCTCATTCTCCAAAAAACTTATAAGATCCTCAATAGATCTCTTCTCAACATCATCTGCTTCAATGATATCTACCTGCTCTTGTCCATTGTAGTGAGCTTCTTCATTCTCATTTAGTTCTGATTTTACAACCTGAACACATACTCCTTGGTTTTCTAGCCTTTTCTCCAAAAGACTTAACTCATGCCATAAATTTGCCATCTCACTTGGGATTCCTCCTAAAAGCTCTATACAATCCTTAGTATCTTCTTCATTCCACAAGTATAATTTCTTGGTGGCACTACTTCTTCATTCTCGATCAGAATAAAATTCGGACCCTCCATCTCTGTGATAGTTTTAGATGTCTGTCCATCTCTCTTCCTTTGGCCATCTAAGAAAATCAATTTCTCTTTTCCCTTACCAATAACAAATTCTTTATCATAAGATATAACTATCTAATCTCTACTGGAGATATTTCCTTTACTAAGCAAGGAATTTATGAACTCCTTCTGCTGTAATAACTCAACTTGATCTTCATTTGAAAGAAAATCATCATCATACTTTGCTTGGCAACTTTCAGCTTCACTCAAGATAGTTCCATAGGATGGTTTGTCTTCTGCAATACCTGCATTCATACACAACTTGTCAGTTTTAAAACCACCAGACCTCATGATTTCACTTTATGATTCAATCACCAAGTCCTCCTGCTGTTCCAAGTCCTTTACATGACTCCAAAATATTTCGATAGTCTGTTCTTCAATCTCATCAAGTCCTTCACTTGGTTGCCTGATATCCTTCCCTACTTCTTCTTGCTTTTGGCCATCATCATGAGTCAAACTTCCTCTGCTTTTAGTCTTTGCAATATGTTGAAAAGTAAAACTTAAGCATTTACACGAGACCTATCTATCTCATCCTCTTTCAGAACAGAATTTAGGTTCTGCCTATCTTCTTCCTCCTTTATGACAATATTAGCAAATTGTCCCTTTTCACATGTTTCACCTGCAAACATACACAAATTATTAGATTTAAAATCATGTGTCCTTTTGGTCTCACTTGAAGTTTCAGCCTTCAAGTCTTCATCTCCACCCAGAACTTCACTCTGTTATGCTTCACAAATGGAAACTTCCATTTCCAACTCAACTTCTCTGAGTTCTTCCGCCATCCGCTTCACTTGCCTCTAATGTAGCGTTCTCTATAACTTAGGCCATTTCACTGCCTTTTTCCTCAAGACCTAACCTTGTCTTTGGTTTTCCTCTAGTATCATCCTTAATACATTGAGTTGTTCTTTTAACTCAGCAATCTCCTCTTGATTCATCCTCTTGCCATTTTCCTTAGCATCCTCCTCCTTCACTTTTATTCTATTTTGGCCTTCCTCAGAACCTATGTTATGACTATCAATAGTCATCTTCTTCTCCATATCTATGAGTTCTTCACTCACTCACTATGAGCTGCACAAGTCTCTGCAACAGAAAGTCCTCCCTGCTGCATGATACCTCACTAAGCTTCTCTCCTCTAAGCTCAGTCTTTTGGAATCTTTCTGGTTCTCCCTTCTGGAACCATATGAGCACTCCATGCTCTAGACTTCAACTCATCTGCACTTTTGAGAACACAACTATCCTCTTGTATTTCAAACACAAATGAAATACTAGGTTCTGCCACTCTCTCTCAGAAACCCTTACTGGCTTCCTTCATCACTGCTCTTTAGGCTGTGATCTTCTTGCTGAGATGCTTCACTAATTACTGTTACCTGCATATCAATGATATTTAAACAAATATCATTCCAAGCTTTCAAAAGCTTGTTGCTGCCAAATTTCTATAGCCACTTTAAAATGCTTCTACTCAACTTCTTTCTGAGAACACTCTTATCCTCTCTATCCAACCTTTAGTCAGATTCTTTAGTTTCACTGCCACTTATTTTCCCATTATTTCATTAGCTTTGTTCTTTAGAACACATACAACTTTCCTTGTATGTCTACTTCTATCAATATTTACTCTGTCTTTAACCTACAAAACTCAACCTAGAGTTAAATAAACCAATACTTGTATGATTTCACAAGAAGTCTCCATCCACTTTTCACATTTGAGTGAACCTCCAATTTCCTTAAGAAAACAAACATCATTGTGCTTTCTTTATGCTTCTGCAAACTCTTCTTAAGAGTATCACTTACTCTCATCTTATGTCATGCCTTCTACTTATCATATTCAAATAACCTGATCTCCTCTTCCTTTCGCAATCACACTTGCATTCTGCACAATTTTGCTTTAGTTAAAAAGAGCTTTAACCAACTCTGATACCAAATGATACAACCTTAGCCACTAATACCCACATTATGCAAATAAAATCGCATGCCATATACATGTCCCAAGATTAATCACCTGATCCATGGTGAAAACCTTCACAATTCAAGGTTTAAGGCCCCTTAATTAAACTTTATGTTGAATTACTACATTTGATGAAAACCCACTTTATTAAAGGTTAATTATTTAAGCGGAAATATATTTGTGTTTCCTCTTAACCCTTATAACTCAACCCTTCATGATCCTTTAGTTAACTCTTATTAATCGCACATATCAACCTTACCATAGTCTTCAGACTTGGGTTAAACCAGACTTAAACCATAATATATTTACTCCACTTATTTCTATTGTTTCCCGTATAATAGAAATATTACATAAACTTGAACTTAAACATTACCTTTCTTCCTTTGCACAAACTTGTGCACATTTACGGATACTCGACCTTTCACTTCAAATCTACACCGTTGATTTCTTCCTGCCAACCAACGGCTATTGCGCGATCTCCAACTTTCACCCATCCCGCCGGAACTCAAAGAAGTCAGACTTCTTTTAAATAACCCATCAGGTCCGCCCAACGAGTTAACCCACGCACTTATTCACGCATGATTATAGTCTGATCCATCAACCATCGAACAATCACGATTATTGGAACTCAACGAGGTTTTAAGCCCGTTTAATAAAACCTCATCACATCTATTTTTTGGATTAAACCTCATTCATTTCCCGATGTGTTATGTGTCTGATCAATCACCCAATGGATGGTTGTGATCTACCTGGACTTCAACTGGATTAAGTCACGGTTCATAACTTTCTTGGGTTCGGAATTGAAATACGCTTACGGCTTTGAGACCACGCGAGAAACAACTTCCCGCCTACAAAAACCACCTTTCCATTCTGATTAACGCCCATGCATCTTCACCACGCGATGACCGTGGATCTCTTTCCATCAGACGGCTACGATATTTTCTCCACCATTCCTCGTTCGCCGTTATTATCCGTCGATCTAGATGATCCGACGGTTTCCGCTGTGCTAGTCAATCGACCCCAATCTTGATTGAAACTCTCCTCCATTTGCTTATTGGTGGAATTGCATTAAACACACATTTATCTCTACGCTCTGTCCTTCTCGATTTTGTTTGCACACACATATCTTATGCAACAACACTTCGTTTATAAAGAATTACAATCTAGTCACATATGTACTCTACACAGGGTTGAAATCGAATTTTTGTATTCGTAAACAAGTATTTACACAGGTTCTTCTCTTAGGCCTGATTTCCAATATCAGTGGCCTCTGTTTCCCTATCTGCCCGTAGGCTTACAATCAAGCTCTATCTAATCTCTGAATTCTAATTCACTCTCTAACTAACTAACTCTTCCTATGCCTTTTAGGCCTACATTTATACAAAAGGTTCTATGAACCAATTCTGGTTCAGATCCTTAATACTTTCAACTAAATCCTAAGAATCCTCTCAATCCCAGAAATTACGAACTAATTCCTAATTTAAGATCTACAATTAATGTCAAATCTATCAATCCCTATGAACTCTCAACTATCCTAATTCTCTCATGTTCCCCTTCATTCGAGAACATTTACAATATGCCTCTCAATACTTAATTAGATCCTATTCTCGTAAAATCACTCAAAAACATTAAAATTACATTAATTTGATGCATAAGAAACCAACTTCCTTAAAACACAAGACCCCCTATGTCTACTAAAATACAATGATATTTCTGAGCCGAATGCTCCTGCATCACATTGACCTTTTGGATAGATTAGAAGGCATCGAGCTTCAATTATGTTGGTATAATAGAATAAAGAGGCAACACATGTGTAAGTATGATTTGACAAATCGTGCTTTTTTACAACTTGAATCTGTTATAAGAGTCGCAAACTTATCATACAATGCTAGAAATGATACATACAAATTAGAAGAATGTGATTACAAAGTTTTTTTCAGATTTTATGAAAAAATTGAACAAGGTAGATTTTCAAAACATTCAACTTTCTCTTTCCTTATGTATTTCCATATGTTGGATCATTTATAAATAATTACTGGTTGTATTTTTGTTTATTTGTTCGTATGAATCTGATGTTAATTTTGTACTTTTTGGTTTTAGGTCTAGTGAACAGTTCAAATGGTGAATGTTCAAGATAACTGATGCAGGAGCATCCAGAATTAGCCAGCAATGTGAAAGTTTGTTCACATGTTGTGGCTAAACAAATTGAATTTCATTGACCTAATTGGTAAAAAGTCAGTTTTATTGAGAGGGTTGGATCTCTCAAGAAATGAGTTGTATTTTGTTATTGTAATAGTTAGAAATTGCCTTATTTTAGGTTCAAAGATAAGTTGTTAGCATAGGTGTGTGGTAGAGCTAGGAATTAGAGATTTGCTGTTAGATTGAGTAAAAATAGGGATTGAATTGTTAGGCACATAATAGAGTGATATTCGATTGATAAAAAGAAGGGAAAAAAAATGTAATGAAGAGAGGATTGAGTGGAGCGAGAGCAAGAATAATGTGTGGATTGTATTTTGTAATAGAGGTCTTTTATTTGTGTAATTAGGCCAAGGCCGAGACTCTGTAACTATTTTTATTGTGAATAAATGATGCTGTGCGTGTCATTAATTACCAATCTTGCGGAAATCCTTGTTATGCTTTCAGATTCTTTGTATTTGGGACAGAGTGATTATTCCTTTGTTTTTTTATGTTTCACACCTAAATCACAGGATTGATAGAAGTCGGAGGCTTTTTATAGAATTATCATTGGTTGATGCCGCTTTAATCCCAACCGTTGGATCACTGATATCGGATCGGCGAAGTTTATTTACATGGTTTTGATCCCGCAAGCGGAAATTCAGTTTACACTAAGAATCAGTGAAAAACATAGAGCGGATCCGAAATTTGGACTTGAAATATTATAAACGGAGGATTTTAATTCTATCGAGTCTGTGGATCTCAATCGCATCGCAACTCTGAAGCAGAAGGAGCCTGACTAGTGGACTTGCGACTTGCGATCGTGCAATTCCATCTTTACCATTGGATCACAAAAAATCGTGGCCGTTGGATCGCGAAAGTAGTTTCGCAACAGGAAGAGGTATTTCGGGCGAGACAGAACTAGTAAATGGTAATTCAAGTTGGGCACCCGATTCCACTAATTGTTTGACACGTAGTAGCCGAGGAAAGAGGAAAACCACTTTTCCGGCGGGTAATTCCCATGCTATTTGTCCACCCGAAATCTCTGAAATCTGTTGGATCTAGTGCGAGTTGATCGACGGTGGAGGATCAACGAACTGTTTGAAACTTCAGAGTGAATATTGATTGTTGGATTGGAGGATGTAATGGACGGCAGAGATCCTTGCAACTGGCGATTATGCGATTTAATCTGGACTGTTGGTTCATTTATATCATGATCTACGGTGTACCGTCGGACGCTCCTAATTTAAAAGGGAAAATCTTTGTTTTGGCCTTTTTTTCCAAAGGCATTCCGATTAAAAAGGAAAAGACGATATTGTTAACAAGAGGTGAACCGCGAGTTGATAGTTAGGGTTTCTTAAGCCATTGTTTCCTCCTGCGCCATTTGTGGTATCAGAGCAAAAGTTAAGGTTGATTGCAGCAAAAATGCCACCAAGGAGAGGAGCTGGCATTGGTCGAGGAAGACCTGAAGCAAATGCAGTTCTGTTAGAGGAGATCCAAAGTCTGCATACAAGGATGGACACTATGGAGACTGCCCAGAGAAGAGCACCTGATGAAGGAGATGATAGTGCTGCAGAAGAATCTTCTGAGGAGGAAGGAGAAGAAGAAAATGAAACTACCAAAGTCATCAAGATGTTGGCAAAAGTAGGAGGAAAACCAAAGGTGGAAATTCCTACGTATGAAGGGAGTCTAAACGCAGAAGAGCTAATGGATTGGATCAGGTCCTTAGACAAATACTTTGACTATGAAGAGGTTGATGACAAGAAGATGGTGAAGTTTGCAGTTACCAGATTGAGGGGTCATGCAACTATCTAGTGGGATGAGCTACAGACATCCAGAATGAGGAAAGGAAAGTCCAAGATCAAGCAATGGGACAAAATGGTAAGTAAAATGAAAGCCAAATTTATGCCTAAAGACTATCAGTTAAATCTTTTTAAACAATTGCAAAATTTAAGGCAAAAAGGAATCTCTGTTAGAGAATATACAAAAGAGTTTTATAGATTGAGTAGACATGGAAAAGGTAGCTAGATATATCAATGGCTTAAGGTACGACATACAAGACAAGATTAGCTTGTTAAGTTTGAAGACTATTGAGGACGCCTATCAAGCAAGTTTGAGCGCAGAAGAGAAGATATTGAGAAAACAGAATCAGAGGAATAGAGGAAGAAGCTCAGTAAGAGGTAGAGGGACTACCAGACCAAGGGGACAACAACATCAGCATGAAGCAGGAAGTTCAAGTAGTAGACCACCACAGAGAGGAGAATTTAACATAGGAAGATTTGCACCCAGAGGAAGAGGCCGAGGAAGATATATTCGATGTTATACATGTGGAGAATGCGGACATGTGTTGTGGGACTGTCGTCATAATAAACCAACAAGTCAGAGGAATGTGAATGTGGTTGAGTCAAAGCCAGAACCACCTCAACTTATGGAAAAGGAAGAATCCCCTGAAGTAGGAGAATCCCTGTTATTGAGAAGGACTTTGCTTAAGACAAAGAAGGAGATTGAAGAACCAATGCAGAGGAAGAATTTATTTAGAACTACCTGTAAATAAAAAGGTAAGTGTTGTAAAGTAATAATTGACAGTGGAAGCATTAACAACCTTGTTTCTATAGAGATGATGGACAAGATTGGATTAGCAAAGACAATACACCCTACTCCTTACAAAGTGTCATGGTTGCAGAAGGGACATAGATTATTGTGACAGAACAACGCAAGGTTGAGATACAAATTGGTACGTATAAAGATGTGATATTATGTGGTGTAATGCCCATGGATGTATGCCATGTATTACTGGGAAGACCGTGGCAATCTTATCGAAAAGCTATTCATGATGGGAGGAGAAACACTTATACTCTAGAGAAGGATGGAACTTAACATACATTGCTGCCATTGAAGGACGACGTTGACAAAGGAACACATGGAACTAGTATTATGCTGATAAGCGGAAAAGAGCTGCTATAAGAGGTAGTGAAAAATGAGGAGTTGCATTTTTCTATTGTGGGAAGACCAAAGGTAATTTTAACTTCCACAAACTTGGATGATTTTCCTGAAGGGGTTAAAATTTTGTTAGATGATTTCGCTGATATTATTGTGGATGAGTTGCCAAATGCGTTACCACCGATCAGGAGTATTAGTCATCATATTGATCTAATACCAGGAGCAAGTTTGCCAAAATAATTAGCATACAGATTAACTCCTAAAGAGAATGCAGAAGTTGGAAGACAAGTGCAGGAGATGATGGATAAGGGGCTAATCAGAGAAAATCTTAATCCATGTGTTGTACAAACAGTACTCAGTCCAAAGAAAGGAGGTGAATGGCGAATGTGTACAGATTCCAGAGCTATAAACAAGATAACTATGAGGTATAGATTTCCTTTACCACGCATGGATGATTTGATGGATTGTTTGAGTGGATCCAAATATTTTACTAAAATAGATTTGAAGAGTGGATATCATCAAATAAGAATTTGAGAAGGCGATGAATGGAAGAATGCATTTAAAACAAACAGTGGGTTGTATGAGTGGTTAGTGATGCCTTTTGGACTTATTAATGCACCTAGCACGTTCATGAGATTAATGAATGAAGTCTTGAAGGAATATGCAGGCAAGTTTGTTATTGTTTATCTTGATGATATTCTAGTTTTTAGTAAAAGTAAAGAAGAACATCTAGAGCATCTTAAGTTGGTTCTAAGAACTCTGCAGAAAGAGAAACTACTGATAAATCTGAAGAAATGTAGTTTCATGAAGGAAGAATTAATTTACTTGGGATTTGTAGTTTCTAAAGAAGGATTGAAAATGGATCCAGAGAAAGTCCAAGTAATTTGGAACTAGCCTATTCCCATAAATATATTTGAGGTAAGGAGCTTCCATGGTCTTGCAAGTTTTTACAGAAAGTTTATCAAAGGCTTTAGTCAAATTTGTGCACCAATTCTTGAAACAATTAAGGAGATCAATCAGCCGTTCAAGTGGACAAAAGCAATAGACATAAATTTTAAATTGCTGAAGAGGAAAATCACAGAGGAACCAATTTTAGCTTTGCCTGATTTTGAAAAAGTATTTCAAGTTGAAACAGATGCTAGTGGAGTTGCAGTTGGCGCAGTTCTGAGTCAGGAACAAAGACCGATAGCGTACTTCAGTGAGAAATTGAATGAAGCAAAGAAGAAATATTCTTCTTACGATAAAGAGTTTTACGCTATTGTACAAGCCTTGAAGAAATGGAGACATTATTTGCTGCCAAAAGAATTCATATTGTATTCGGACAATCATGCCTTACAGTTCATCAATAACCAGCCGAAACTGAACCAAAAACATGCCAAGTGGGTAGAATTTTTGCAAAGCTTTACTTTTGTGATAAAACACAAGAGTGGTAAGTCAAATAAAGTCGCTGATGCATTGAGCAGGGTAAGTTTTATTGTGCAAGAATTCAAAGTGGGTGTTGTAGGATTTGAGGAAATGATTGAAATGTACAAAGATGATGTAGATTTCAAAGATATCTATACAACAGTTCAGAATCCAATAGTTCACAACAAAAGTCAGTGGTTGGACTATCTCATTCAAGGAGGCTTATTGTTTAAAAGCAACAAGTTGTGTATTCCCAAATGTTCTATGAGGGAAAACATAATAAAGGAGAAACATAGTGGAGGATTATTTGGTCACTTTGGACAAGATAAAACATTTGCTAAGGTGAATGTTTTTTATTATTGGCCAAAAATGCAGACTGATGTTAAGAAATTTGTTGAGAAGTGCAGGATATGTCAGCATGCTAAATGAAGGAGCCACAGTACAGGATTGTATCAGCCATTTCCAATACTAGACCGACCGTGAAATGCAGTTAGCATGGATTTTGTTTTGGGATTACCAAAAACCCAAAGAGGGAATGATTCCATTTATGTTGTAGTAGATAGATTTTCCAAGATGGCACATTTCATTGCTTGTAAGAAAACTAGTGATGCAACACACATAGCTAATCTATTCTTTTTAGAAATTGTATGATTACACGGATTACATATAAGTATTGTGTCTGATCGAGATACAAAGTTTGTAGGGCGTTTCTGGAGAACTCTTTGGAAGAAAATGGGAGCTAACCTCAGTTTTAGTTCAGCATACCATTCTCAAACAGATGGACAAAACGAAGTAGTAAACAAGAGCTTGGGAAACATATTGGTAAGTTTAGTGTATCAAAATCCTAAGCAGTGGGATTTAGCACTAGCTCAGGCTAAATTTGCTTATAATGATACTCCAAACCAAAGTACTAAAATGAGTCCATTTCAGATTGTTTTTGGAATGAATCCAAGAGGTGTGTATGAGCTCAGGAATTTGGGTAAATAAGAGACAAGAAGTACAAAAGCTGAAGAGTTTGCAGAATAGATGCAGAGACTACAAGAAGATGTCAAAGACAGATTGCAAGAAAGCAACGGCAAATACAAACAGAGGGTAGATATGAAAATAAGAGAGAAATAATTCCAAGTGGGAGATTTAGTGATGGTGTATTTGAGAAAAGAAAGATTTCCTACCAAGACTTACAATAAACTGAAAATGAAAAATATAGGACCATGTAGAATTGTAAGAAAGTTTTTAGCTAATGCATATGAAATTGAGTTGCCAGAAGGGATTGGAATATCACCTATCTTCAATGTTGCATATTTGTATCCATACAAAGAGGCAGAGATAGAGCTATACGAGGAAACTACAAGAGATGAAGTTCAAACTATGAACTGGGAAGAACAAATGCCAAAGACAGCTAAGAAAGAAGTGGAAGTTGTTTTGGAGAAAAGAGTATCCAAAAGAACCAGAGGATAGACTTATTTCCAATATCTAGTCAAATGGAAAGGACAGCCAGTGGAGGATGCTAGCTGGTTGACAATAGCAGAATTGCAGAAGTATGGAGTAAGTCCTGAAAGTTTGAAGGACTATTCTTTTCTTCCCCAGGAGTTTGATGCAGGAGCATCTGGACTTAGCCAGCAATGTGAAAGTTTGTTCACATGTTGTGGCTAAACAAATTGAATTTCATTGACCTGATTGGTCAAAAGTCAGTTTTACTAAGAGGGTTGGATCTCTCAAGAAATGAGTTGTATTTCATTATTGTAATAGTTAGAAATTGCCTTATTTTAGGTTCAAAGATAAGTTGTTAGCATAGGTGTGTGGTAGAGCTAGGAATTAGAGATTTGTTGTTAGATTGGTTAAAAATAAGGATTGAATTGTTAGGCACAACATAGAGTGATATTCGATTGATAAAAAGAAGGGAAAAAAATGTAATGAAGAGAGGATTGAGTGGAACGAGAGCAAGAATAGTGTGTGGATTGTATTTTGAAACAAAGGTCTTTTATTTGTGTAATCGGGCCAAGGCCGAGACTCTGTAACTATTTTTATTGTGAATAAATGATGTTGTGCGTGTGATTAATTACCAATCCTACGGAAATCCTTGTTATGCTTTCAGATTCTTTGTATTCAGGACAGAGTGATTATTCCTTTATTTTTTTATGTTTCACACCTAAATCACAGGATTGATAGAAGTCAGAGAATTTTTATAGAATTATCATTGGTTAATGTTGCTTTAATTCCAACCATTGGATTACCGATATCAAATCGACAAAGTTTATTTACATGGTTTTGATCCCGCTAGCGGATATCCAGTTTACACTAAGAATTAGTGAAAAACATAGAGCGGATCCGAAATACTGAATCAACAACTAGATCTACTGTTTAATCCATTGCTTCCTCTGCTAGGGGTGCCAGAACAAAGCTTATTGCTGCTGCTTAACCAACCGAATCCACGGCTTCAACGACTGCTGCAGCTCTAGTAGCTACCTCTGCCTTAGATGCTGCTGGTGTATCTGGTACTGAACTTGGTCTAGCTAGCTGCTTACCATGCTTTGCGACTGGCTATGGGTCTGGATCTTGCTCATAAAGGTCGAGTCCATGGATCTTAATCGCATCACAACTCTGAAGCAGAAGGAGCCTGACTAATGGACTTGCGACTTGCGATTCCATCGTGACCATTGGATCACGAACAATCGTGGCCGTTGGATCACAAAAGTAGTTTCGCAACAGGAAGTGGTATTTCGGGCAAGGCGGAAGTGGTAAGTAGTAATTTGGGTTGGGCACCCGATTCCACTAACCGTTCGACACGTAGTAGCCAAGGAGTGAGGAAAACTGCTTTTCGGGTGGGTAATTCCCATGCTATTTGTCCACCCGAAATCTTTGAAATCTGTTGGATCTAGTGCGAGTTGATCGACGACTGAGGATCAATGGACTGTTTGAAACTTCGGAGTGAATATTGACCGTTGGATCGGAGGATGTAATGGACAACAAAGATCCTTGCGACTGGCGATTATGCGATTTAATCTGGACCATTGGTTCATTTAGATCGTGATCTACGGTGTACCATCGAGCGCTCCTAATTTAAAAGGGAAAATCATTGTTTTGGCCTTTTTTTCCAAAGGCATTCCAGTTAAAAAGGAAAAGACCAGATTGTTAACAATAGGTGAACCGCGGGGTGATAGTTGGGGTTTCTTAAGCCACTGTTTCTGCCTATGTCAATAACTCAACCTTTTTTTGCTACCTGCTTTTTGGTGTAAGTTTCTTTCACTAGTCATTCATCCTTTTGTAGTTGTGTTTCATTCAAATGTTAATTTGGTCCCTCTGAAGTTGGTCCATTTAATCACGAAAAACAAGAAGAGGTGGTTCCTTTTTCATGAATATGTTTTGTGGATAAGTATGTGGTTCTTCTCACTAATGTTAACATTTTCCTTGAATTTTTAGATTAATGGTTCGCTTGCTAGAAAGGATATCAAGGATCTCATGGCACGAGCTTCAGTCATGATGGTTTCTACTCACTCAAGTCAAAAAATTTACACCAGAGCAACGTCTAGCACATCAAGTGCATTTTATTTTGAATGTTTATGTGGTAGTTGGCTTTCATATTTTTTAAATTGGACATATAAATCAGAGTCTATAGTTCAAATGTGCCATCAAAGTCTTTTTGGAAGTATTTATGTTTTGGCCATACGCATGGGGTCTACAACAGTTAAAGTGCACTTGGTTATTATTGTCAATTGAGTCCTCAATCATATTTTGGGCATTTCCTTTCAGTGCTTTCACTAAACGACATTAACATTAATTACTATTAGTAAAGGCTTTTGGACATGTGATGGTAGTTTGTTTTTAAATTATTTGCAACTTTATTGAGATATGTTCTTCTGGTAGATTGTTTGGGTGATGGCACTTTGCTTTCTTATTTTTGCCTACATTGATATACATGTGTTTGATGGGCCTTGCAATGTCTGCGTATGATCCAAGGGCTATTTTAAGGTGAATGGTATCTGATTTTTTGCAACTTTTGGATTGACAAGAATTTGATAGGGTGAATGGTATGCAAATTTTAATTGATTTTATTTTTCTAAAGAAAGAATGCATACATTTATATTTCATGGTTTGGAAAAGGAAAATACATAGGAAAGTGCTTATAGCATGACATATCGCCTCCAAAAAGGAAAATAAGGCCACTTGGTGGCCACTTTTCACAAAATTTCATACAGAATATACCAATGATCTCTCTGGGGAACATAACTAGAAGAAAAAAATATGCGTTGTTGAGCGAGGTGATATGGGAGGTGATGTAGAGCTAGTTCCCAATTTTTTGTTGCTTATTGGTCTCTCCATTATCCCAGAATCTCCAGGATGGCTGGTAAGATTTTAGAATTCTTGAATTTATGTTTAAGGTCAGGATCGCACTCAGTTATGGCTTCCTTATAAGTTTTTGGAGGGGTTTGATTGTTTAATAGTTACTGGATGCTTTATGTTTGTCTTTTAAGCAAACCAAAATTGGAATCGAAAATAGGGTGGTGAAGCCCAACAGGCCCATGGCTAGCAAAGGTATTTTACAGTATTCTGTTGTCCAAACCCCATACCAAAACCTAATATCAACAAATATGTAGTACATCTTTATTAGTGTTTATATGAATATCAATGGCTCTATATGACTAGTGTAAAACAAATATTGATTTGATAGAGGTTATATGCATGCTCTGTGATGTAGTGGTGACACGGGCCGAAACGAGGCCTAGAAGGGTTTTATCAGACATTGGGAACCTAGGGTTCCATGCTTCAAAACCCAATGGGGGTGATGAGATCAAGCTAGAGTAAGCAAGCTTTTTCATTGCTAGAACATATGTATTTTTTTTTTGAATTTGCAAAACGATTATGTAGTGCTCATGTTTTATCAGCACATAGTGGAAACTTCATTGTTATAAAGAAGTTTTTATTGTGATCTTAGCCTCTCTGGTCAAGCATTTATCTCTAGCCATATGCTTATTCAGGCATTTTAAACCCTCTTCTAGCGGGGGTTGATGAAGAAAAATGTGTATGTGATGCTTTGGGTGTGTAATTCTATGTCCACAAGAAATCTAGGAAGAAGAATTAGCTTGTTGATAAGCAAATGCCAAGGTAGATTTAGCTTCCCAATATGATGCTCTGGTCTTTTGCAGATATTTTTGGGTTTTTACCAATTAGAGTTAACAATTAGAATTGGGTGTGTAGGAGGTTTGGTGTTGATGTCAAGAATACGAGTGCTACAACAAAGTCATCATCCATGGTTGTATAAATTATGTATGATTAAACAACTGTCTGATTTATTTATCATATATCAATCCCTAGATGTTAGTATGCAGCATGAGGTGAATGATATGAGTTCACTACTACTGGGCTTTATACGTTGGTCTCTATTTCAAATCGGTAATTGCGTGTGGGTATATTGAGGTCAATAACAGTGATCTTTGCTTTCCTATTTAGTTGGGATGGTTTACATGTATTTATTTTACTTCCATTCTTTTTGTTTTGCTGTCATTCAACCACTGGGGCCACAAGGAACAAAGATGAAAAGGGAAGCACTAGATTAACTTTGGTTTCAAAATCCAAGCATGTAGCAGGTTCAGGAAAAGCACCTAGCATTTCCAATGTTGGACCCTTACATACATGTGAATCAGTTTCAAGCAAATTTCCCAGGGTTTCGAATGTTGAGGTCTCAAGTAATAATCCATCGAGTTCAATGATACAACGTAGGCCTTCTACTACTATATCTCTGGTAAAAACATTTCAGCTTCAGGGAAGTCTTCTACTACTGGCCTCTCAGGTAAACACGCTTCAGCTTTAGGGAGGTCTTCTACTATTGGCCTCTCTAGAAAATGTACTTCAACTTCAGGGAGACCACCAAGGCCTTCAAAAGTTGACATCTCAAGCAAAGCTACTTCAAATGCATCCAAGTCTAGGCTTTGCCCACCTGTAGCTAAAGGTGTCTCAAGAAGAATGCTAATGACTGATGCATCAAAAAGGAATACAAGGCTTCCACGAGGTTTTACATCAACACTGACTGCTATAAGTGAGTTAGGAGCATTTGGTCCACTGCTCTTATTTTAGCATGTGTAGATGGTGCTTTTTGTTCACAGAGTTTTACTCTGTTCTTTTGCAAAAGCAAATGAAGGGTTTATCTAATCCATAGCTCCAATTTCCATCCAATGGTTTCTATTAAAAAACTTGCATCTAGAGCCATTGAGCGGGATGTCATCGAAGAGGAAGGGGACTTGCCCAACATTGATGAAGCAAATAATGAAAATCAACTTGTTAGTTGAATATGTTCAAGACATTTAACATTTCTATTGGTATACAAAGGTACATCCCTTTTTTCATGGGAGCCTTGCAAACTGCTTTTGTTCTATTCAAAATAACAACATCTTATCTTGGAAGAATACACTTCATTTAAACAATTTAATTAGACCTCATAAGATGACTATGTCCAA
Source organism: Pinus tabuliformis (assembly GCA_031772625.1). Lineage (NCBI taxonomy): Eukaryota > Viridiplantae > Streptophyta > Pinopsida > Pinales > Pinaceae > Pinus > Pinus tabuliformis. Next base: position 307,505,398 of record CM062811.1, read on the forward strand.
ATTAGCAACATCTCCATCTTATCAAACCTTTTAATCTTAGAGCCCTTCTTCTTGACTGTTATAGACATATTTGGGCACTGCAACCCCAATCTTATATGTCGATAAACTAGGGCTCATTAAACCCTAAAAGTGTTGTTTCATACCCTAAAAGATCGTGGTCAACTGATTACATCATTCCCCAAAAGTTCCACCTGATGCATATTGACTTCTACACTAGCCAAGTGCGATGCATACTGACTTCTACACTAGCCAGGTGCAATGCATACTGAAGAGGCCTTATGTGGGGTGCGATGAGCAAGAATGGACAAATGTCCGAGAGAGTTTGCAAAGTGGATGCTCATGGAATCTTCTAGAAACTTCTCCTATGACACTTGCCTCTCTAAATTCGCCCAGGGATGAGTAAGAGATCCAAGAAATATCCAAGTGGAGCCAAGAACAACAAGTGGAATGACACTAATAAAAAACACAGAGATGACCCACACCCTTGCACACATCTATAAATGGATCCCTCATCTAAGAGATCTAGAGGTTGGAATTTTGTAATTTGTAAGGAAGTGCTGATAGTTTGTCTTTGAGAAAGAGCATTGTATTGTTGGTTGATCTTGCTTTTCATGAGGTGAAGAGGGCTTTGATGCTGGGAGGATGATGCTGTATCAAACAATTGGGTTGTAATTCTCCCTTCATATTTAATAAAGTTCTTTGAGTTTTCCTCCATACAACTGTGTATTTGTGAATGTTGTTATTTGTGAATGCCATTGTATGTTTGTTGTATTTCTGATTCTACAACGCTTATGATATAATAGATCAAGATGCTTTGATGGTGTTTTGTTAGTTTGTTTCTACAGGTATTCTCTAAGCGGGATAAGTAGAAGAGGAGTTGCAAGCTCTGTCAAGGGAAAGAGAGATCAAGCAAGGAGTTAAGCGGAAGATCTAGGTTGGTTCCTTTGCCTCTCTCTTATCTATCATACATAGAGGAAATCCCAGATTGCTTTGATTGTTTGTTTCTAGGATAGCTGCCAATCCTAGAGGGCTAGTCGATCGAAAAGACACTAGTTTTCTTGGAAACAAAATGGCAACTCTGCTGGGGATCGAATAGATGTTTTTTTTGTTATTGTTGTTTGTTTGATAAACTATAGACGAAGCCTGAAGTTAGCCAGATAGCCTTTGAACTGCTCTTGCTCTGCAATTGCATAGTAGATGAATGCTACTTCAGTCAATCTCAGGTTTAGTTTATAAATTGAACATCTAACTTACAAGCATTCTAGATGCCCTTTTGGTAGCCCAGTAACCTCTCAAGATCATTCCTCTATACTTTTCTCTTTACTATCCATCATAGCTTAGCTTAACTCACTGAAATCAGCTGCAAATTTGAGCCAAAACCCACCTCAGTTGCGCTCCCTAGCCCATCGCACTGTCTGTCACTATAAGCCAGTATGCATCGCACTTCCCAAGTGTAGCAGGTGCGATGCATCCCTGTTTCTGTGAAGCCCAGGTGCGATGACTAAGTGATCCTATTTCTCTTCTTGAAATTTGGGGGTTTTGTCCTTGTTTTCAGCTTTGTTTAGTTGTTTTTTGCTCCTTATGAACAATACCTCATTGTTGAAGCCTGCTTGCATTACATAGACCAACCTCCATTGATTAGGATTAGTAAATGTTTTGATGTATTTGTCCATAATTTACAATCCTTTGTTGAAAAGTTGCTTAAATCGATCTGTCGTTTTGGTACAAAAAGTGTCGTAACTGTTGTTTTGTGTCAAAAAAGAGAAGTGTCGTAGAGTCTTCCTTCCCTGGATAGTCGATTAAACTTTTTGTCAAGTATTTGATTTGATTTTTTGATATTTCAAGTGTCGAAATAATTTTCTATTCGAAATTGAAAAGTGTCATTTAGTCTTCCTTTCTATTTTGAAAAAGAAATTATCGAAATGTCGCTTTGAGTAAAATATTTCAGATCTTTACTATACTTAGTTTTCCTTTTTGGCATTTTTCACATTAAGGGGAATGAAAAACAAATACATGCATTTTCATTTGCATTTAGACTGTGTGTAAAAAATGATTTAGGAAAATTGAATTTAGTGTGTTCTCTTTGCTCTTTGTTTGAAAGAATTGCAATTTTCTTTCCTTAGTAGCTAGGATTTTCATTGATCAAAATAAACAACGATTGTTTATCATTGTAGATTGCATTTTTAGGAATTTCATATCTACATCACGCGGTGAACCATTGAAAGGCAAACTTTTAAACAAGATCAACTCTAAAATAAATTTCAATAAACTTAACAATGCTTTGAAACCTAATGCAACACATCTAGACGTCTAGGCTAGAGACATGTTCCGGCGTCGTAAAATCTAGTAACTATTGTTTTCATCGAAGGTCGGGTGATTCCTCCTCTTTGATACGACAAGTGCTAGCACAGACTTATGCTCCCCGTACCGTCAAGTATATATTGGAATACCACAATAGGCTTATATCCTTTATCCATAGGAAGCTATGTCTGCTGCCCTATCGATCGCAATGCACTGAACACAGCATTCGGGAAGATTGACTGTCGTACATAAGTCCTTAGTAATTTCTCTTTATTTTATCACCAAGGTGTATATTGCAGTTTTGCAATTAGTGTGGTAATCTCTCTGTCTAGATTTCCAAAGTGGTCACTTTCGTTCCTTTTCAACTCCTTAAAAGAGAAGGTCCATCTGAGCACTTGAGACTTTAGGCTCATTAAAAATCGAAGGGGACTAGAGTCATCTTTAGCTTTTTCTCGACTCTTAAAAATTGAAAAAGCAAAGTTGTGTCAAAGCGTCATTAAAATTTATTAAATTCGGAATAACATCCTTGTTCCTTCGTTGATCTTAGGTTGAGATAATGGAATCCACCAATCAAGGAATCCCTTTCGAGGGGAAATATTGGTGCTCGAAATATTGGTGCTCTGTATATGGCCACATTGTCCCTTTCGGGAATTACTATTGGCCTGTCAGTATGGCTTTTCTCAACCTCTGTCATTCAAAATACCGTGATTCCTCAACAATCGAATCAACAACCAGTTAATACGGAAGTTGACCCTTTTCCTTCTTCTTCGTTTGTTTCTCCCTCCCCTTCTTCCTCTTCGCTTGGTGAAAGTAGCGATGCTAGTAACCGGGTGACTGAGAAGAAGAAGAAAGGGAAGGAGAAGAAGAAGAAGTCAGTTAAGCAAGGGGGAAACCATGCAACATTTGGTGAAAATCCGCACACTGAACTTTCCAAACCCAGATCTCCGTGCATAATTTGTAAAGGAGACCATTTTCATCGAGAATGTTCGTGCATCCCTCGGATCTTGAGAGAATGGTCTCCCTGTTCACACCAACCGGTGTCATCAACCCCTGGTGATCGTGTTGACAACACACCATCAACTAGTAATAGAAAGGTCAACATTCCATGTAGATTATGCGAAGGGGACCACACCCTTCCCCGTTGTCCTTTTCTGGATGAGGCCAAAAGAGTCTTGCATGACCATCTTGCTTCACTGCAACGACTTCCATCTAGATACAAGAAACTCTCCCCAAGTCCTTTACTAGTTGAAAATCCGACTGACATAACTCATTTTTATGATAGATTCTTTGGCGAAAATCACATGAGAAACCATTTGTCGACGCGTTTCGAACCAACCAGTGTGGTTCATCGTCAGGACAAGTTGAAGAACAGATCCAACTTTGCCTGTTTAAATAGCTAGAGCAGAGACACCAACGGTTACCTGGGCAAAAGGTTAACTTAAGGAGCAAGGTCAAATTTAGTTATATTAGGTAAAAATAAATAAATAAATATCTAAATATATACATGATAAATTATAATATAATAATAAAAATAAATGAAAATATATAAATTTATATATATAGAGATATAAATTTAGTTATATCGGGTGTAAGATACATACATAAATATATAAATATATACATGAAGAAATATAAAATAATAATAAATTATTTATTTATTAAAAATATATAAATGAAGAATAATAATAAACTATTTATTTATTTATGAAAATATAAATAAAAAATAAATTATTTATTTAATTTATATAAATGAAAAATACAAATAAATATCTAAATATATAAATGATAAATTATAATATAATAATAAAAAAATATATAAATTTATATATAGAAATATAGATTTAGTTATATTGGGGTAAGATACATACATAAATATATAAATGAAGAAATATAAAATAATAATAAATTATTTATTTATTAATAAAAATATAAATGAAGAATAATAATAAACTATTTATTTATTTATGAAAATATAAATTAATAAATATAATAGCAAAACTAAATTATTTATTTACATAAATTAAATAAATAATTTAGTTTTGCTATTATATTTATTAATTTATATTTTCATAAATAAATAAATAGTTTATTATTATTCTTCATTTATATTTTTATTAATAAATAAATAATTTATTATTATTTTATATTTCTTCATTTATATATTTATGTATGTATCTTACTCCCAATATAACTAAATCTATATTTCTATATATAAATTTATATATTTTTATTATTATTATATTATAATTTATCATTTATATATTTAGATATTTATTTGTATTTTTCATTTATATAAATTAAATAAATAATTTATTTTTGATTTATATTTTCATAAATAAATAAATAGTTTATTATTATTCTTCATTTATATATTTTTAATAAATAAATAATTTATTATTATTTTATATTTCTTCATGTATATATTTATATATTTATGTATGTATCTTACACCCGATATAACTAAATTTATATCTCTATATATATATAAATTTATATATTTTCATTTATTTTTATTATTATATTATAATTTATCATCTATATATTTAGATATTTATTTATTTATTTTTACCTAATATAACTAAATTTGACCTTGCTCCTTAAGTTAACCTTTTGCCCAGGTAACCGTTGGTGTCTCTGCTCTAGCTATTTAAACAGGCAAAGCTGGATCTGTTCTTCAACTTGTCCTGACGATGAACCACACTGGTTGGTTCGAAACGCGTCGACAAATGGTTTCTCATGTGATTTTCGCCGAAGAATCTATCATAAACTTGTTATGGATCACAGAAGCCTCAACTCTACAATTGACATAACTCAATCGTTGGTCGAAACACCTATCATTGAAAGTAAATCTTCTGAGTCCATACCGGACCAAAGTCAACAGGTTGAGATGGCAGTCGACCCAGTTTTACCTTTAGAGGGTCCACTTTCAGATGATACCATCCCTAAAGAGAGTGAGAACGACACTGTTCAAATTCTTTTTGTTACTTTAGAGTCCGATGAACTTGGGGCAATCCACTCGTTCCTTCACAACAGGAAGAGCATTCCCTAGTTCCTGCTACTCAAGGGGTTATTTCACCCGTTTATTCAGTACCCCCTCCAAGCAGTCTAGTCACTTCCCTTGATTGGAATCGACTAGCAACATCCTCCCTTCCTTCTTATGTGCCATTTCGGATCATAGTACAAGTTTACAAAATGGTCGTGTCTGGCACTATCATCGAGGAAGGGGCTTCAGTGAGTATCCTTTCCTCAACTGCTTGGAAAGCGCTTGGTTCGCCATTGCTTATGCCTGTTACTCAGAATTTATTAGGCTTTAACAAAGGAACTAGTACATTGTTAGGGATCCTTCCTAAGTTACCGATAACTTTGGGAAGGAAAACCGTTCACTTGAACGTGATGGTAGTCCAAGGATCATTGGATTACAATCTACTCCTTGGACGTGACTATGTTGATAACATGGAGGCTATTGTTTCAACACTCTTTCGAGTGATGTGTTTCCCACATGAAGGTAATATTGTCACTGTTGACCAGATTTCATTTCCTGGTTCAAGAATAGCTCCAAGTCGATCATCATCCCTAAATGGTCCTTTTACATCGAGAGTGTCTCTTCAAGCTTCATTCCATCCACCTGATTGTCGGTAGTAGTCTGGTGAATGTAACAAAGCTTGGGGGCATGCACCCTTGTTTGCTTTGGCGGACAAACCCAGCTGAAAAGATAGCTTTCCCTGTAGGTTGTGTGATTGGAAGTGCCATCCCACACCATTCACCTTTGTCCACCTTGGGGACGAAGCCAAGGATGTGTTTTGTATAACCGCTGACGAAACCATCCTACCATTTGAATTTCCCTATAAGTTAAGTGGTTGGTCTGACACACAATTCACCTTTGTCTATTTGGTGGACAAAGCCACGGAAGTGTTTTGTCTAACTGGTGACAAAACCATCCTGCTTAACCATAGTGATTTCATATGGTTACGAGAGACTCTCCTTTTCACCATGCTGGGGCCATGCAAACTTTTTTTATTTCATTTTTTAGCTTTTTAGATTTTTAGCTTTTAGTTTTTTATCTTTTTAGCTTTTTAGCTTCTTAGGTTAGGTGATTGGTCCAACACACCATTCACCTTTGTCTGCATGGCAGACGAGGCAAAGGAAGTGTTTTGTCTAACTGCTGATGAAACCATCCTACCTAACCTCAGTAGTTCCTTAAGCTTTTTATTTTTTCTAGCTTTTTAGTTTTGTCTTTTCTAGTTTTGTCATTTCTAGTTTGCATAAAAAGAAAAATTGAAATCTGAGCAATGTTATCGCATGGTTCAAGCTCATTAAAAAATAAACCTACCACTGAGCAACGTTGTCGCATGGTTCAAACTCATTAACAAATAAACCTACCACTGAGCATAGTTCCCCACAGTTCAAGCTCGTTAAAAAATGAACCCACCTTTGGTAAATAACCTTTGTGATTGCCATGCTATCAGCCTTTTGAGTCTTGGTTGTGTTCCTACCATCACCTCCATCCGTTAGGCCGATCATACGCTTCCACTTGATTGTTTACCTTTTTGAGGAACAGTTGCGACGAGTGGTCTTATTAGCCACCCTCTTCACATCACCATGTTTTGAGAAGTTCCAAGTTTACCCGGAACCAGTTGCTACCCTAAACGTCACTCGTTCCTAAAAAATGAGTCTCCTTTAAACTCTTTTCAAACTCGTTAAATATGAAAAGATTGTCGAGCTATTGGCCTTTCCAACTCGTTAAAGTAATGGAAAGTGCCATCCCTCCTGTATATTTTAATCTTTTTTGGACCTGAGGGATTATCTCACGAAAAAGTTTGAGCGCTTGTCTTTTCGGCTCGCTAAAGTGATCAAAAAGTCATCCCTTTTGTATTATTTTATCCTTTTTCGGACTTAAGGGATTATGCTATGAAAAAGAACTACTGGAGTTTCCTTTTCGTCCCTTTTCAAACTCTCTAAACATGAAAAGGACCGAGTTATCCTTGTCGTTAAACTCGTTAAAACAATAGCGACAAACTTGTCCCCTAGACAAGAACGAGTTTCACTGTCGCTAGGCTCGCTAAAACATAGTGACAAGTTTGCTCGAAGGGAAAATTATAGAACAAGCATATGTTATCCTCCTCAAGCTTGACAAAAATAAAGAGGTACTGGTCAACAATGACTGGGGAAAAAGGGAAGAAAACTTGAAGAATTTTATGGTAGCAAGTCACTCTTGAACATGACACTTTCACTCCATCACCATGATTGAGTTGGATTGGGTTATTTTGTTCACTGGTCATATCACCATTGGTCCTCCATACCATCCATCTTTTGGGGTTAACGCTACCAATCCATCTCAGTGTCGCTGATATGTTCAAGGGAAGTCATTCAGTTGAGAATTCACCATCCAGTTAATGCCTCATCCACTGCAATACCTTCACCCTTCATTTTTCATGACCGCCATTCCTGAACCTTGTGTCGTCATATTGTTTTCACCTCTAGAAAATCATTTGCTTCGTTTCGTGTCGTAGATGTGGGATACATTAAGGCCCTCCTATGACGGGTCACTTCTTGTTGACGTTAGCTCATTATCCAAGAAGTTGACTTGGAAACAACCCTTTCAGTAGCTTGAAGCTTGCATGCCTCAATGGCAAGTTTCTCACTTCCGGCGACAGGTTGACATTAATGGCCTTCGACCAAAAGATTATGCGTGGTGTTCGACATCGGATCATATATTCACACCATGTGAATTGTACTGTAGTACCTTGAGGGTCATTATCACTATCGGTGATTCCTCTCGCGTCTGTTAACAACTTACATTATTAGCTGGTAATCAGGCGATATCTTTCCATGTTCGACTTCAGAACATCTCTTCACATGGATTGACTTGTACATCGGGTGAAGATTGAACAAGATTAAGACCTCGGATCTAGTTTCACCCATCTGGGCAGCGATATATTCGGGAATATAAAGAAATCAAATGTACACAGAAGCTGCATAGATGGTCATCCAAGCCAGAGATGATGACTCTACATATAAAGAATCACCAGTCTACAACTACAGACGATTATCTGTTCTATCTACATGAAAATGAATTTATAAAGCTGAGCATGGGAATGCCTGCCTCAACTAGATCATGAAAATAATATGATGATGATGTATTGTATTGTATATTATACAGGTCACCTTCCAGTTCGAATACCTCGGATCCTCATGATAAAGCATTTCACCCGACATCAAAGATTTACAACTTCATGCTTTAGGGGGCAACTGTTATAGACATATTTGGGCACTACAACCCCAATCTTATATGTCGATAAACTAGGGATCATTAACCCCTAAAAGTGTTGTTTCATACCCTAAAAGATCATGGTCAACTGATTACATCATTCCCCAGAAGTTCCGCCTGACAAACCATTCAGAACTGGCCAAAACTGGACCATACTAACTGCTCCACTGTCAGGGTTCGATGCATACTGAATTCTACACTAGCCAGGTGCAATGCATATTGAAGAGGCCTTCTGTGAAGTGCAATGAGTGAGAATGGACAAATGTCCGAGACAATTTGCAAAGTGGATGCTCATGGAATCTTCTAGAAACTTCTCCTATGACACTTGCCTCTCTGAATTCGCCCAGGGATGAGTAAGAGATCCAAGAAATCTCCAAGTGGAACCAAGAACAACAAGTGGAATGGGACTAATCAAAAACCCAGAGATGACTCACACCCTTGCACACATCTATAAATGGATCCCTCATCTGAGAGATCTAGAAGCTGGAATTTTGTAATTTGCAAGGAAGTGCTAATAATTTGTCTTTGAGAAAGAGCATTGTATTATTGGGTGATCTTGCTTTTCATGAGGTGAAGAGGGCTTTGATGCTGGGAGGATGATGTTGGATCAGACAGCTAGGTTGTAATTCTCCTTTCATATTTAATAAAGTTCTTTGAGTTTTCCTCCATACAACTGTGTATTTGTGAATGTTGTTATTTGTGAATGCCATTATATGTTCGTTGTATTTCTGATTCTGCTATGCTTATGATATAATAGATCAAGATGCTTTGATGGTGTTTTGTTACATTGTTTCTACAGGTATTCTCTAAGCGGGATAAGTAGAAGAGGAGTTGCAAGCTCTGTCAAGGGAGAGAGAGATCAAGCAAGGAGTTAAACAGAAGATCCAGGTTGGTTCCTTTGCCTCTCTCTTATCTATCATACATAGACGAAATCCCAAATTTCTTTGATTGTTTGTTTCTAGGATAGCTGTCAATCCTAGAGGGCTAGTCGATTGAAAAGACACCAGTTTTCTCGGAAACATTGACCCCTCAAGAAAAATCTCCCTCTTACTTTGATAAATGAGAGGGTTATCATCTGTAGGACAAATGTTATCAATAGTTGAATCATAGCTCCCTCATACTCAAATTGTATTCATAGGTTTGTCTTCAACCTGCTATTAATCCAAAGATTTTATAGCCTTACTATGTTTAATTTCCCGAGCTTCTCGTATGGGCTTTAAGGAAGCTCGAGACCAAAGAGGAACTTTCTGAAGAATCGAAAAGGTTCTTCTTTAATCAGGAGAAGACATCTTTCTTGAGATGATTCAACAAAGGCCATTCTTTTCCTAGCCAATCTTCAAGAATAAAAGCTTCAAAAGATGCATTTGATTGGTTTACAGCTTGATTGTGAACAATCCTGTAACACAAGCATCAACATATAGGGCCTACAACATATCACCACTGCTAATAGACTTGTAGCGGTATCATACAAAATGGTGGGCTAAAAATAGAGCATAAATGAGGTTGTGCTACATGTACAAGGATGCCATTCATAAATAGTGCCACTGATATTGTATCTTTACTGCATAGGATACTATCCTTGATAGCTACAGATCTTCATACTTCCAGGAGGACCCCATCATTACTCAATATACCAATATGGTCCATACAAGCATTGTTTTGTTAACAAGGCTTCTTAGTTTTATTCCAGAGAAAATAGTAATACATGTCCAACAGTAACTAATCTCAACATTTCCGTATACATATTCATTAAACAATGTAAACTTTGAAACGGGAACTGATACTGTTACCCTTTTCGTAGAGATATCAAAAAAATGACCCGATTTTCAAAAGTGGTGATGTAGAATACACATGTTTTTTTTAGAACATGGTTTTTGGAACTTTAATTTTTTTTCATGTTCAAGGATGAAATCAAGTTTTAGAATCGTAGTGATTTTCATGCTGATTTTAAAAAGTGAGTATTCTGCATCACACCCTTTTTTTAAAAGACCTATTTTTTGACTTTTAATTTTCTAGTGTGTGAAATGTAAAAAATTATTTTCTAAATTTGACAGTTTTTGAAGTCGTCATTTTATTCATATTTTCTTGTTCTCTATCTTAATTTTTCTTATTTTTAGGGGGGTTTTTATTGTTTTGCGTTTTTAAATTAGAAAGTCGATAGTTTGAATTTTAGATAATCTACATATTTATACATCCTTAATTAATTTTTCAATCCACATGAAATAATTGTTTCTAAAAAACAACATTTTTTAACAATGGACATAAAAATAACCATTTTTAACATAAATATAACAAAAAAACTAAACGTTTTGATAATTTTTTGCTAGAATTAACATGTCAAAATCACAATTTTTATACAAAAATATTAACTAAAAATGGTCAAATAATAGTTTTTTTTATGAATTTCATGTCAAAAAAATAATAATAACAACTTTTAAAAAAATAAATAATAATTAACTTAAAAATCAATGCGAAAATCACAAATTACAAATATTGAACACATAACAACTTTAATTCATTGATTATTCTTTTCATGAAATGTCAGAGTCAAAACATTGCAAAGCTTGATTTCCAGGTATAACTTAAATTTAATCAACAATGTCACGTAATCCAAACTCTTCGTCCTCTAGAGTTTCATCATTGTCATCTTCCACAATATTTTCTGCTTCCTTTTGCGCAATTTCCTCTTCTAATGGGTCTTTGCCACTTCTAACGGGCAGGCGGGTCAATGGGCGAGCGGGAGGTCAGGTGAGGGATAATGAGGCTAAGTGGATATTTAGGCAAGTATGGGCGAGCCCCTACCCACGCGCCCCCCACAACCCCCTCCCCGGCCCCCCCTCCCCTTCCCTCACCCTACCCCCTACCGTCCCTCCACACTCCCGCGCCCCATCCCCCCTCGCCCCCCGCCCCCAAAACCCCCTCCCCCCCTAACCCCCGCCCCCCCATCCCCCCAAACCCCCTACCCCGCCAATCCCTCCCCGCGCCCGCCCCTCCCCACTGCGCCCACCGCTCCCCACACCGCGCGCCCCCCCTATCCTTCCCCACCCCTACCCCCATGGCCTACCCCATCCCCGCGGCCTACCCCAACCCCCCCACCTTCTGCCCTACCCCTACCCCCACCCCCCCCAATCCCCCTACCCACCCCCTTCTGCCCCTACTTCCCCCCCCTACACCCTACCCGCGCCCTACCCCCTTACCCTTACCCCCCCCATCCCCCCCCCTACACCCTACCCGCGCCCTACCCCCTTACCCCCCCTCCCCCCCACCCCCTACACCCTACTCATTGAAAGTGAAGAGTTCAATGAGTCAGACTTAACCACTAGTATGCTATCAAGATGTGTTATAACTGAATCACTAGGAGGAAAAGACGTTTGATTCTATTCAAGTGCATTTTGTGCCATATATGAGTAGAGTAGTTGAGAGTGGATAAAAAGGAAGGAAACATAGAGGACTTGTGCACTATAGTAGCCCACAAGCCACATGCCTCACTTTTTCATACTTTCATCCTTTTTCCATTCAAAGAACGAGTGTATGGTGGTCTCGCCTTCCAGTTGGGTTCTCTCTCGAAAATGCTTCCCAAGGTATATATTTTGTTAATTTTTTGATATACAAGTTTAATTTTACTACTATTTGTTTTCCACATAATTATAATTTCCATGCATATGTGATCAATAATAATTAACATATTCCTAAATCTAAAGAGAAACAAACAATCATGGCGTTGATTTCAGATTTTCTAATATATTTTAGTAGATTTATTGTGACAAATTGTCTAATAAAATATTAATAATAATATACAAATCATCACAACAATTCTTATTATTACAATAAAAAAAAAATCTCTTATTATTACAATAACAAAAAAAATCTCAAACTATTCGATAAATATATTAATTATTTTATACATTAACCTATTTCCTTATATTTCAAAAAGACAAATTCATAACTAATTAAAAACATTTTTAAATATTATTTCACAACCAAAAAACTGTAGTTAATTTTACAAAACCTACTATTTCTATTATGACATATTGTTAATTAAATTGACCCCATATATATAACCAAAAACAATTATCATGTGAATACATTCTATTCAATTCATCATTATAAATTGACGTAACAAACAACTATATTCAAGTCATTTCATCGTTTTAGGTGGACCAAATGGGCAAAGTATTTTGCTTTTATCACGTTATACCATGCTCACAGCCATATGCGAGGACTCTCACTCTAACCAAAACAACCATAATTGGTAAACGAGGATTAATGAAATGCTATAGGTTTAGTTCCATAATTCATTAATGAACGAGTACATTAATACTTACCATAACATAACACAAAGATGAATTTGATATATAGTTTACTTTTCATGAATTCCAGAGCAGGTCGATTCCCGGAATCGACTTGCTCTGGAATCCCATTCATAACACAAAGATGAATTTGATATATAGTTTACTATTAATAATCCCACGTTGTGGACATGCTCTGGAATTGCAGTAACATCAACTTTCAGTTTGTTCTCGGTTTTGAGTGTCCACGTTATTGTTTTTCTTTTCAAAGGATGGGGAGGTTTTAGTATATATATAGATATATTCAAAAAATATGATGGAAAGATTAACTAAGTAGACCATGAAACAATAATTCGGTCACATTTTCGTAAAAAAAAAATAAGTCACTATACAGTTTTGAAATACCCAAATTGCAAAGTTGAGAATATTGCAATCTCCATGTCACAATTTGAGTTGAATCCTCCATAAAAAAAAATATGGGAAATTAGGACTGACAGTTTCACCATGTGCAAATTTTATTTCTTTCCCCATGTAAATGTAAATGAAGATTATAAGACTCTTTTCCGGTTCCAATTATTAGTCTTTTGGTAAATTTTTATATAAGGTTAATTAACGTTATTAATAATGTATATGTAAATGCCTTATATATAAACCTTTTAAATTATAAATTTTTTATTGATTAAGAAGCTTGTTGAGACTGATTAATCTAAGCTTCAGGCCACTGTTAAAAAAATATATTTAAAACTTTAAAAAACTATATAAAATTGGCATTGATACAACCATAATTGGTAAACGAGGATTAATGAAATGCTATAGGTTTAGTTCCATAATTCATTAATGAACGAGTAAATTAATACTTACCATAACATAACACAAAGATGAATTTGATATATAGTTTACTTTTCATGAATTCCAGAGCAGGTCGATTCCCGGAATCGACCTGCTCTGGAATCCCATTCATAACACAAAGATGTATTTGATATATAGTTTACTATTAATAATCCCACGTTGTGGACATGCTCTGGAATTGCAGTAACATCAACTTTCAGTTTGTTCTCGGTTTTGAGTGTCCACATTCTTGTTTTTCTTTTCAAAAGATGGGGAGGTTTAGTATATATATAGATATATTAAAAAAATATGATGGAAAGATTAACTACGTAGACCATGAAACAATAATTCGGTCACATTTTCGTAAAAAAAATAAGTCACTATAGAGTTTTGAAATACCCAAATTGCAAAGTTGAGAATATTGCAATCTCCATGTCACAATTTGAGTTGAATCCTCCATAAAAAAAATATGGGAAATTAGGACTAACAGTTTCACCATGTGCAAATTTTATTTCTTTTCCCATGTAAATGTAAATGAAGATTATAAGACTCTTTTCCGGTTCCAATTATTAGTCTTTTGGTAAATTTTTATATAAGGTTAATTAACGTTAATAATAATGTATATATAAATGCCTTATATATAAACCTTTTAAATTATAAATTTTTTATTGATTAAGAAGCTTGTTGAGATTGATTAATCTAAGCTTCAGGCCACTGTTAAAAAAAATATTTAAAACTTTAAAAAACTATATAAAATTGGCATTGATACAACCATAATTGGTAAACAAGTATTAATGAAATACTATAGGTTTAGTTCCATAATTCATTAATGAACGAGTACATTAATACTTACCATAACATAACACAAAGATGAATTTGATATATAGTTTACTTTTCATGAATTCCAGAGCAGGTCGATTCCCGGAATCGACCTGCTCTGGAATCCCATTCATAACACAAAGATGAATTTGATATATAGTTTACTATTAATAATCCCACGTTGTGGACATGCTCTGGAATTGCAGTAACATCAACTTTCAGTTTGTTCTCGGTTTTGAGTGTCCACATTCTTGTTTTTCTTTTCAAAGGATGGGGAGGTTTTAGTATATATATAGATATATTCAAAAAATATGATGGAAAGATTAACTACGTAGACCATGAAACAATAATTCGGTCACATTTTCGTAAAAAAAAAAATAAGTCACTATACAGTTTTGAAATACCCAAATTGCAAAGTTGAGAATATTGCAATCTCCATGTCACAATTTGAGTTGAATCCTCCATAAAAAAAATATGGGAAATTAGGACTGACAGTTTCACCATGTCCAAATTTTATTTCTTTTCCCATGTAAATGTAAATGAAGATTATAAAACTCTTTTCCGGTTCCAATTATTAGTCTTTTGGTAAATTTTTATATAAGGTTAATTAAGGTTATTAATAATGTATATGTAAATGCCTTATATATAAACCTTTTAAATTATAAATTTTTTATTGATTAAGAAGCTTGTTGAGACTGATTAATCTAAGCTTCAGGCCACTGTTAAAAAAAATATTTAAAACTTTAAAAAACTATATAAAATTGGCAGTGATACAACCATAATTGGTAAACGAGGATTAATGAAATGGTATAGGTTTAGTTCCATAATTCATTAATGAACGAGTACATTAATACTTACCATAACATAACACAAAGATGAATTTGATATATAGTTTACTTTTCATGAATTCCAGAGCAGGTCGATTCTCTGGAATCCCATTCATAACACAAAGATGAATTTGATATATAGTTTACTATTAATAATCTCACGTTGTGGACATGCCCTGGAATTGCAGTAACATCAACTTTCAGTTTGTTCTCGGTTTTGAGTGTCCACATTCTTGTTTTTCTTTTCAAAGGATGGGGAGGTTTTAGTATATATATAGATATATTCAAAAAATATGATGGAAAGATTAACTACGTAGACCATGAAACAATAATTCGGTCACATTTTCGTAAAAAAAAAATAAGTCACTATACAGTTTTGAAATACCCAAATTGCAAAGTTGAGAATATTGCAATCTCCATGTCACAATTTGAGTTGAATCCTCCATAAAAAAATATGGGAAATTAGGACTGGCAGTTTCACCATGTGCAAATTTTATTTCTTTTCCCATGTAAATGTAAATGAAGATTATAAAACTCTTTTCCGGTTCCAATTATTAGCCTTTTGGTAAATTTTTATATAAGGTTAATCAACGTTATTAATAACGTATATGTAAATGGCTTATATATAAACCTTTTAAATTATAAATTTTTTATTGATTAAGAAGCTTGTTGAGACTGATTAATCTAAGCTTCAGGCCACTGTTAAAAAAAATATTTAAAACTTTAAAAAACTATATAAAATTGGCATTGATACAACCATAATTGGTAAACGAGGATTAATGAAATGCTATAGGTTTAGTTCCATAATTCATTAATGAACGAGTACATTAATACTTACCATAACATAACACAAAGATGAATTTGATATATAGTTTACTTTTCATGAATTCCAGAGCAGGTCGATTCCCGGAATCGACCTGCTCTGGAATCCCATTCATAACACAAAGATGAATTTGATATATAGTTTACTATTAATAATCGCACGTTGTGGACATGCTCTGGAATTGCAGTAACATCAACTTTCAGTTTGTTCTTGGTTTTGAGTGTCCACATTCTTGTTTTTCTTTTCAAAGGATGGGGAGGTTTTAGTATATATATAGATATATTCAAAAAATATGATGGAAAGATTAACTACGTAGACCATGAAACAATAATTCGGTCACATTTTCGTAAAAAAAAAATAAGTCACTATACAGTTTTGAAATACCCAAATTGCAAAGTTGAGAATATTGCAATCTGCATGTCACAATTTGAGTTGAATCCTCCATAAAAAAAAATATGGGAAATTAGGACTGACAGTTTCACCATGTGCAAATTTTATTTCTTTTCCCATGTAAATGTAAATGAAGATTATAAAACTCTTTTCCGGTTCCAATTATTAGTCTTTTGGTAAATTTTTATATAAGGTTAATTAACGTTATTAATAATGTATATGTAAATGCCTTATATATAAACCTTTTAAATTATAAATTTTTTATTGATTAAGAAGCTTGTCGAGACTGATTAATCTAAGCTTCAGGCCACTGTTAAAAAAAATATTTAAAACTTTAAAAAACTATATAAAATTGGCATTGATACAACCATCATTGGTAAACGAGGATTAATGAAATGTTATAGGTTTAGTTCCATAATTCATTAATGAACGAGTACATTAATACTTACCATAACATAACACAAAGATGAATTTGATATATAGTTTACTTTTCATGAATTCCAGAGCAGGTCGATTCCCGGAATCGACCTGCTCTGGAATCCCATTCATAACACAAAGATGAATTTGATATATAGTTTACTATTAATAATCCCACGTTGTGGACATGCTCTGGAATTGCAGTAACATCAACTTTCAGTTTGTTCTCGGTTTTGAGTGTCCACATTCTTGTTTTTCTTTTCAAAAGATGGGGAGGTTTTAGTATATATATAGATATATTCAAAAAATATGATGGAAAGATTAACTACGTAGACCATGAAACAATAATTCGGTCACATTTTCATAAAAAAAAATAAGTCACTATAGAGTTTTGAAATACCCAAATTGCAAAGTTGAGAATATTGCAATCTCCATGTCACAATTTGAGTTGAATCCTCCATAAAAAAAATATGGGAAATTAGGACTGACAGTTTCACCATGTGCAAATTTTATTTATTTTCCCATGTAAATGTAAGTGAAGATTATAAGACTCTTTTCCGGTTCCAATTATTAACCTTTTGGTAAATTTTTATATAAGGTTAATTAACGTTAATAATAATGTATATGTAAATGCCTTATATATAAACCTTTTAAATTATAAATTTTTTATTGATTAAGAAGCTTGTTGAGACTGATTAATCTAAGCTTCAGGCCACTGTTAAAAAAAATATTTAAAACTTTAAAAAACTATATAAAATTGGCATTGATACAACCATAATTGGTAAACGAGTATTAATGAAATGGTATAGGTTTAGTTCCATAATTCATTAATGAACGAGTACATTAATACTTACCATAACATAACACAAAGATGAATTTGATATATAGTTTACTTTTCATGAATTCCAGAGCAGGTCGATTCCCGGAATCGACCTGCTCTGGAATCCCATTCATAACACAAAGATGAATTTGATATATAGTTTACTATTAATAATCCCACATTGTGGACATGCTCTGGAATTGCAGTAACATCAACTTTCAGTTTGTTCTCGGTTTTGAGTGTCCACATTCTTGTTTTTCTTTTCAAAGGATGGGGAGGTTTTAGTATATATATAGATATATTCAAAAAATATGATGGAAAGATTAACTACGTAGACCATGAAACAGTAATTCGGTCACATTTTCGTAAAAAAAAATAAGTCACTATACAGTTTTGAAATACCCAAATTGCAAAGTTGAGAATATTGCAATCTCCATGTCACAGTTTGAGTTGAATCCTCCATAAAAAAAAATATGGGAAATTAGGACTGACAGTTTCACCATGTCCAAATTTTATTTCTTTTCCCATGTAAATGTAAATGAAGATTATAAAACTCTTTTCCGGTTCCAATTATTAGTCTTTTGGTAAATTTTTATATAAGGTTAATTAACCTTAATAATAATGTATATGTAAATGCCTTATATATAAACCTTTTAAATTATAAATTTTTTATTGATTAAGAAGCTTGTTGAGACTGATTAATCTAAGCTTCAGGCCACTGTTAAAAAAAATATTTAAAACTTTAAAAAACTATATAAAATTGGCATTGATACAACCATAATTGGTAAACGAGGATTAATGAAATGCTATAGGTTTAGTTCCATAATTCATTAATGAACGAGTACATTAATACTTACCATAACATAACACAAAGATGAATTTGATATATAGTTTACTTTTCATGAATTCCAGAGCAGGTCGATTCCGGGAATCGACCTGCTCTGGAATCCCATTCATAACACAAACATGAATTTGATATATAGTTTACTATTAATAATCTCACGTTGTGGACATGCCCTGGAATTGCAGTAACATCAACTTTCAGTTTGTTCTCGGTTTTGAGTGTCCACATTCTTGTTTTTCTTTTCAAAGGATGGGGAGGTTTTAGCATATATATAGATATATTCAAAAAATATGATGGAAAGATTAACTACGTAGACCATGAAACAATAATTCGGTCACATTTTCGTAAAAAAAAAATAAGTCACTATACAGTTTTGAAATACCCAAACTGAAAAGTTGAGAATATTGCAATCTCCATGTCACAATTTGAGTTGAATCCTCCATAAAAAAATATGGGAAATTAGGACTGACAGTTTCACCATGTGCAAATTTTATTTCTTTTCCCATGTAAATGTAAATGAAGATTATAAAACTCTTTTCCGGTTCCAATTATTAGTCTTTTGGTAAATTTTTATATAAGGTTAATCAACGTTATTAATAATGTATATGTAAATGGCTTATATATAAACCTTTTAAATTATAAATTTTTTATTGATTAAGAAGCTTGTTGAGACTGATTAATCTAAGCTTCAGGCCACTGTTAAAAAAAATATTTAAAACTTTAAAAAACTATATAAAATTGGCATTGATACAACCATAATTGGTAAACTAGGATTAATGAAATGCTATAGGTTTAGTTCCATAATTCATTAATGAACGAGTACATTAATACTTACCATAACATAACACAAAGATGAATTTGATTAAAAATATTTAAAACTTTAAAAAACTATATAAAATTGGCATTGATACAACCATAATTGGTAAACGAGGATTAATGAAATGCTATAGGTTTAGTTCCATAATTCATTAATGAACGAGTACATTAATACTTACCATAACATAACACAAAGATGAATTTGATATATAGTTTACTTTTCATGAATTCCAGAGCAGGTCGATTCCCGGAATTGACCTGCTCTGGAATCCCATTCATAACACAAAGATGAATTTGATATATAGTTTACTATTAATAATCCCACGTTGTGGACATGCTCTGGAATTGCAGTAACATCAACTTTCAGTTTGTTCTCGGTTTTGAGTGTCCACATTCTTGTTTTTCTTTTCAAAGGATGGGGAGGTTTTAGTATATATATATAGATATATTCAAAAAATATGATGGAAAGATTAACTACGTAGACCATGAAACAGTAATTCGGTCACATTTTCGTAAAAAAAAAATAAGTCACTATACAGTTTTGAAATACCCAAATTGCAAAGTTGAGAATATTGCAATCTCCATGTCACAATTTGAGTTGAATCCTCCATAAAAAAAATATGGGAAATTAGGACTGACAGTTTCACCATGTGCAAATTTTATTTCTTTTCCCATGTAAATGTAAATGAAGATTATAAAACTCTTTTCCGGTTCCAATTATTAGTCTTTTGGTAAATTTTTATATAAGGTTAATTAACGTTATTAATAATGTATATGTAAATGCCTTATATATAAACCTTTTAAATTATAAATTTTTTATTGATTAAGAAGCTTGTTGAGACTGATTAATCTAAGCTTCAGGCCACTGTTAAAAAAAATATTTAAAACTTTAAAAAACTATATAAAATTGGCATTGATACAACCATAATTGGTAAACGAGGATTAATGAAATGCTATAGGTTTAGTTCCATAATTCATTAATGAACGAGTACATTAATACTTACCATAACATAACACAAAGATGAATTTGATATATAGTTTACTTTTCATGAATTCTAGAGCAGGTCGATTCCCGGAATCGACCTGCTCTGGAATCCCATTCATAACACAAAGATGAATTTGATATATAGTTTACTATTAATAATCCCACGTTGTGGACATGCTCTGGAATTGCAGTAACATCAACTTTCAGTTTGTTCTCGGTTTTGAGTGTCCACATTCTTGTTTTTCTTTTCAAAGGATGGGGAGGTTTTAGTATATATATAGATATATTCAAAAAATATGATGGAAAGATTAACTAAGTAGACCATGAAACAATAATTCGGTCACATTTTCGTAAAAAAAAAATAAGTCACTATACATTTTTGAAATACCCAAATTGCAAAGTTGAGAATATTGCAATCTCCATGTCACAATTTGAGTTGAATCCTCCATAAAAAAAAATATATTTGAGTTGAATCCTCCATAAAAAAGAATATGGGAAATTAGGACTGACAGTTTCACCATGTGCAAATTTTATTTCTTTTCCCATGTAAATGTAAATGAAGATTATAAGACTCTTTTCCGGTTCCAATTATTAGTCTTTTGGTAAATTTTTATATAAGGTTAATTGACCTTATTAATAATGTATATGTAAATGCCTTATATATAAACCTTTTAAATTATAAATTTTTTATTGATTAAGAAGCTTGTTGAGACTGATTAATCTAAGCTTCAGGCCACTGTTAAAAAAAATATTTAAAACTTTAAAAAACTATATAAAATTGGCATTGATACATATCTTCCACGTCACCAGCGTGTCGTTGGCTTGGATTAATTGATGCTCTAGGTACGCACATTATCGTTGGCTGGAATTAAAGCGCCATCGACCACATTCCCGATGTGTCTTTGTGCTAGCTCGTTGGATATCGAAAGATAGAATAGCTGCGTCACACTTGCAAGTTGTAAATAAGACCCAAACTAAATGACTGAGACTTTCTAGCACCCGCATTTCCTTCTTGTTAGCATAAGGTCTACAGAAAATGAATATTTTTTGAAATCCAAGTCTTAACCATGAATAAAGCAACTTAGGTCATTTTATTTGGGTCAATCTAACTGTAAGTCAACCTCTTTGGACTCTGATAAAAACCGTCGGATGTTCTTCTTCCCATTGGATAGACAGTTAAAACCCTGACCATAATATTTCAAAAAAATACAATTATTAAAAACTAACGTGGTTGACTTTACCAATCTCGTTGCCAACTCGCTCTTGTAAATCGGCTGGACTGTATCCTTATGAATCTGCTGGTCAATCGATCTTTGGAAATCTAGCGGAGCGAAATCTCCTTTGTTACTTCCTACTGATCAGCACCGTCTTATTAACAAAAATGTCTCAGCAACATGAGGTAGTGAATCTGCAGGTGGATGCTAAATGCTGCGGCACCGTAACTACTCTATCCTTACGCGGTCAAGCTTCTCTTTCTCTTTTTTGGCCCTCAAACGTATGATTCATAACCACCCACGGATCGCTGAATCATATCACAGAAATGCCGAAATCGATCGAGCAAAACTGACAGAAAGGCGTTCTAGAACATCCCACAGTAAAAACAACGTAAACGACGCTGAAGAAGCTCACGAAAATGGCGCCCTTCAATTTATAAAGTCTGAATGTAACCACTGGCGCTTGTAAAACCGTCCGGGAAAGGATGAAAAATTACCGTACTCATAAATATATATGTAGCACGTCTATTTATAAATTATAATAATTTAATAGGTGCAAAAGGGTGGAACTTCTAATAATTCAAAGAAATGGAAAAGATTAAATACATTTACTTAAAAATATCACAATATAATGCAATTTAAAAAGATTTATGACCCACAAAATTTGCAGCTGAGGAATGCCGAGAGGCCTTTCAGCAATGGGATTTGGGTGAAGAGGGCCATACGTTTGGACATTCCGGTAGTCCCAGACGAGGTAACCTACAGAAATGGTGATTAACGTTGACTGCACTCGTATGGATAATGGGGAGTAGGTTGAAAACATCCCTCATTCATATTTAAATTATAAAACCCGTCTAAATATAATAATTTTTAAAATATTAATTTTCAAATTATTAAACAAAATATTATTAAAAAAATATTACTAACTATAATAATAATGATAAATAAGCGGACTACCTGTTCCATCACACCAAAATAGTTAGACAATGCCTTTATGAAGTTCCATCAGACCAGAAAATCGGACATGCATTTTGTGGAGTCACTTGTGATTTATATGGCAATGCTTGTTTTGAATTTTGACATAAAATCAGGAATCTTACATGACCATAAGAAATCCAAGTAGTCAACATCACCCACTCGTGGGGTTTGAACCCACGACTACGGTGTTTGGATTTTACCCAAAAAATACAGAGAGCTTGAGATGAAGAAATCCCGACTTGTGATTCATTGTGCCAAAAATAAGAATTCCAGACGACTTGCGATAAGTTGTGCCAAAAATTATAGCGATTTTGAGATTAAGAAATCCGAACGGGCCGAACTCACGATCTGTTCCCTTCTATCGAACCTGCCAAAAAATTAAAAAGATTAAAAAACCCAGACGGCTCGAACCTAAGACCTGTCCCTTTCTTATTGTGAAAACAAGGGATTTTATATCTCGGGATATAAACGCCCACCATTCGATATATGAATGGGATTCCAGAGCAGGTCGATTCCCGGAATCGACCCGCCGCTGGTCGGGCGGGGCGGGGCGGCCCGGGGGTGGCGCTGCCACGCAGTAATTATCCTTAATTTAATATAATATAAAACAATATTCTTTCATGTCAACTGATTAGAATTTTTAACATCCTTGCTCTCAAAAGAACTGTGCATTGCTGATTTGGTTTCTAAATATACACACCGTGATTCAAGCTCTCAATGAGGCACCCAAATCCTTCATAGCAAACTATCAAAACTCGAAGGACTAACTGTGAAATCTGACAACTTCTCAGCCTGTCTATTCGATCATATCTTGATCTTGATATGAGCTTCGACGAGGCCTTGATACTTAGTCATAAACCTAGATATATAACTGCACAATCTTGATCTACTACTTCTAGATATTCAGGTTATGCTTGATTGCGAAATTTCTGTTTTTAAATTTTTTAAAAAGCAGCAGCACGCACCACAGATTGTTCTGCTACTATGATATAAGATTGGAAATGCACCAATAAGGTCAAAAGCAAACACGATATTGACAAAGGAGAACACCTGGTTGGAAATAAAGTAAGTTTATGCAGTGTCATGCCCTTTTTCTTGATAAAATAATGGTGGATTGTTAAAATCTAAATCCATAAAGCTTATTGCAAAACTATGATATTATGGTGCTTTTCTCCTATGCTCTATTATATGCTTCCTCTCATTGGATGCTTTATTACAGAATATATAATCTAAAAAATATCTGGTAAAGTGTTTCTCCTCCTTTAAAGGCCTTAATCATTAAAGTTATTGAAGATAAATAAATAATAATAAATGTCACTGGTGTATGTGAGCAAACTAATATTAATTATCTGTCCAATTAGAGTATATACAAAAATCGAAGCAGAATAGGGAGCCAAACCATGAGGTAAGTTTATAAATGAGTTGTATTGGATGTCCAGCCATGAAAAAGATTCCTTCAATGAAATTAACTATTTTGTATATGTATATTATATGGTTTGGAATGGAGTAATTATTATATATTTTTTTATTTATATTTATAAATTTTAACTATTTTGTATATGTATATGGTATGGTTTGGAATGGAGTAATTATTATATATATTTTTATTTTTATTTATAAATTTTGAGTGAGATTTGGGGTTTAGAACTTTATATAGTTATTTAGACATTTCAATCAACCAACACTTTTTTGGGTTAATATTTTTTGATTATAGCTCACAACTCCTAAACATTATTATGAAAATAAAGACATTTCTAACCATGTAAAAAGCACCAACATTTTGACAACCATGACGTAACTAGATGGTGTGTTATGCCTCATTAGCCACACATTTATGGCTAGCCATGTGTGGACTTCAAAGTTGAGGGTGAAGCATGCAAAAAACCTAATTTTAATATATTATTAAGCTATGTTAAATATAGGGCCAATAGGAAGAAAGGGATTCCATTATTTAGCATTTTAAGCCTTCCATAGTTGACTAGAACATCTAGAAATGGTATTTGAGAGCATAAAAAAGGAGGAAAATAATCTTTAGTTGTTATTCACACCATGGTGCCAAAGAAAACTCCATGGTGCGCGTCTCTTTCTTTGTATTTACATTCACATAACTAAAGGAAAAGTGGCAAAGCATAGGCCTCACATTCTAGATAGGTTTTCTCCCACATCCATTTATTTGGCCACAAAATGTGTCGAATGAACAAGAGGAAGTAAACATTGTTGAACAACAACAAACTCAAGGTATTATTAATTCTTCACAGGCAATGGAAAGAGAGATGTATATTGGTTCCAGAAGATCTCGTGCACAACGTGAAGCCATGGAAGACCTTTATAGGGGTTCAGTACATGATATTAAGGAGGGTTGCATGATTGCAGTGCTAGCAGATGGAGATCCCAAAGGCTATCCATTTTGGGTTGCTAAAGTTATAAAGGTCTTTACAGAAAATGAGGATGTTACAAGTGTTGAAGTACATTGGTATGCCACAAATACACACCCATTCAATGGTGTGTATAAGCTAGAGATGGTAGTTGACAAAAAAAATGGTGGAAAAAGAAAAAGAAAGGGTACAAATATAAATCGCCGCCGCACAAACATATTACAATTGGAGGATGTTGACATACTTGTTTATGACTTTAATTTAACAAAGAGAGGAACTCTTCGCTTCAAGACGACAGAGATTCTGAAAAGGTTGTTACCAGAAGGAATAGTGTTGACATGGGAGTCTGCTGAAACCAGTCGTAGATCTAGAAGACTTTTGAAACCTGGAATGTTGGGCATGCATGTGGACTCAGATGGGGCACTAGTTGATGAAAGAGAAGAATATGGAACATCTTCGTCAGCATCCAGTCACTCATCTGAAGATGCGAATTGTGATGGTGTGCAAGAAAATATGAGTGATTTTGAATAATTGTTTAAGACAGATTATATAACTGATGTATGCATCATATCTTCAAATAAAATTAATGTTTTCCATATGTTGTTAAATGAGAAGTTATGAAGCATTTTTATGTTGTTGGATTATGTCTTAAGTATGATAAATTTTATTGTTTAAATATCTACAATGCAATATCAAATTAGAGATATAATGTATGTTTTATTCAGTATACAAATAAATACTTTTGATTTCATTCAGTGATATAATTTGTTCATAATGTCATGGTTTTTTAATTTTATAGTTGAAAAAATTTCAATTTCTTTTGTATCTAGCATGGTGTGGTTGAAAACATGTTAAATTTATACTTAGGAAAGAAAAATGATATTCTACCAGAAACATTAATGTGTTTTTTCCTTAAAAATTAACTTTGTTTGAGACATAAAAA
Source organism: Pinus tabuliformis (assembly GCA_031772625.1). Taxonomy (NCBI): domain Eukaryota; kingdom Viridiplantae; phylum Streptophyta; class Pinopsida; order Pinales; family Pinaceae; genus Pinus; species Pinus tabuliformis. The sequence continues at coordinate 307,531,335 of CM062811.1, forward strand.
ATTGGTTTTATTAGCATTTTTTAAAAAGTTTGAAAATTGACCCTAAAAAAAAAAAACATTATTCCAGTATCATCACTTTCGTTTTGAAGCTATATTTTGCACGAAAATTTCGTAGTAAATTTCGTAGTCACTACCATTTTTAAAACACGTTCAAAATTGACACCTAAAAAAAAAAAACATCGTTCCAGTATACACACTTTTCGTTTTTAGCACTGTTTTTGATGTTTTTTTGGGGTTTTTTGGCCAGAGTTCCCGTTTTGAGTTTATAGTTCCCGTTTCAAAGTTTACATTGTTATTAGCGAAAACAAGTTGTGTCCTTGATCTGAATGTTTCAGCCTCTGATAGGTTCACCGCAACATTCAGCCGATGATGTGTATTAGTGATACAACTTAACAACAAGAGTGGAACCCTTTTCTACTTATTAATGATTCCATGACAACTTCTACACGCAGTCAATTTTCAACCTGAATCTTAGACATATCTTCATAAAACTGTCCTAATTCAGTTGTCACTTATATGATTTCAAAATGACTTTCCATCAAGTTGATACCTTTGCTCTTGGAGATGTTCCATTCTTAGCTTTGAATGATTTCAATAATTCAAGAGAGAGAAGGTCAAGTAGATTTGACAACCAAGAGCCACATTTCACAATATGATAAGGCATTTGACTTTGAAGAAAATGATACTATAATTTGATATCAAGGTCAGAGATAGGATAAGGTTGTCAAGGCATCAAATATGAGATGTAATAGAATTCCTTACATTTCTGTTTGCTTCGACTTCAATCTTCAAATCTGAACCTCTTAGCACAAAATATGGTTGCCTTACTTACCAACAAGAAAACTTAATAGGTCAGGCTTTTAAGCATAGCCCATAATTCTTGTGGGGAAGTTAATTGTTGATTTCAATGAGTCTAGATACCTTCACGAAGAGCATCAATCAAATGTTGCTAGGATTACATTATCATTAGAGATCAATATTCTTAAATCAAGTTCAGAGCAAGGTCACTCAAAACCTTAGAGTTGCTATTAAGAATAAAGGACGTATTGCCTTGAGATATCAAGGGATCAATACATCTCCCATAATGACTTCACAAAACTGACGGATTATGTCGATAACGGATATATACATATATCCCCAAAAAAATTACTGCAAAAGTTAGAACAATACAATCATTGATTATCTAATATTGCTCCTTGATCTGAAAAATTTCCCAGAAAGTATGCCACATAGGATAATCAAGGTTGATCCTTATATTTAGAATTGTCAACAAACTCTCAGCAAATATCCAATACTCATGCTCAAACTGGATTGTCTTCAATATACCCTTTAACAACTCAACTTTAAATTCTCAGTGATATGCAATGAACCAAAAAGGGATGAGATGGATGTGAAACCATAACTATCATCTGAAACATTCCAAGGATCTGAGAATCTCAAAGAGAAATTATTCTTTTAAGAATGATACAATCCTCTAAAATGAGGGTTGTAATACTTCAATCATGCATCTACAAAGGTTCGGCCCTATCTCTAAGGATCATAGAAGATTTCAATCTTTAAGTATATCCTCCTATATGCTGGAGATTTCTATACTGCAATTATGAATACTGGTTAGGGCACAAACACAGTTAGCTTCAAGTGTTGATGGTAATCCTGGTCACTGGTTAGGGCTATCAGCTTAAGTCCTCATTCTCCTCTCCCTCGATTACTGTGATTATCCATAGAAGACACCTAATCATTGATTTAGAGCTTGGTAGCTCCTCCTCAACGAATCTTGAAAAAGTCCCGGACTACATGGAAGAATTATGACCTGTCTGCACTCAAGCCTAGGCATATGCGTCTTAGAGAGGACTTATACATGCCTTCATACCCACCGAATAGTCTTAGCAACAAGCTACTGTAGCAGATCTATTCTTGTAGCCTGTAACAAAGATAAACCTCACCAAATAGCACAAAAAACATCCAACATGTATTCCTCTAACAAAGGCTATATTCAACAAGAAATATGTACCCAAAATTAAGTGATACGCTACCCAAACAGACCTCCTATCCTCCATGCATGGAGCCACATACCTGCGGCTCTTTCTCCCAAGAAAACTATAAAATGCAATTGTTAATAGTTTATTCCTCCATATAAACTGATTTTTTTCTCAGTGGCGTATATTATTTTACCTATCTCCTTTCCTTATGTGTCAGTCATATCCATCCATGATGAGTATTCATGCTAACCCTACACATTGCTCTCGTACCTTGCATTTTTTTAACTTGTATTGGATGTGTGATGTGGAATGTGAGACAAGTAGAAAAACTGTGTTGGGCTTTCCAATTTATGGCCAAAATTTATTTGAATTGTGAACAGCTAAGTCATGCAATAATTTCTCAATGGAGTCCTGAAATATATTATCACATTGTTTGGTATGGAGTCATGAAATATATTATCACGCTGTTTGGTATAGAGATAAATTTTTTTTTTGTTTGTTTTGTTTTGTTTTGTTTTTTTGTTTTGTTTTTTTGTTTTGTTGTTTTGTTTTGTTTTTGTTTTGTTTTGTTTTGTTTTGTTTTGTTTTGTTTTTTTGTTATGTTTTGTTTGGTTTTGTTTTTTTTTGTTTGTTTGTTTGTTTTGTTTGTTTTTGTTTGTTTGTTTTTGTTTTGTTTTGTTTTGTTTTTTTTTTTTTGTTTTGTTTTGTTTTGTTTTGTTTTGTTTTTTTTTTTTTTTTTTTTTTTTCGGTTATAGACGAGTTACTATGCTCAAGCTTCCTACTAGGTGTTGCGGAATCACACAAATTTCCTTGTTTACCATCTATAAGTATATTGGTGTGCCTTCCACCAAAGAGATTTAATCCCTATAGTAACGTAAATTTTCTTACAATCCATTGTAATATTGTCACACAATAATACCTCATGGAGTCACGCAATATACCGTTTGGTATAAGATAAAAAATTTGATATTAGCAATAGCTGAGTTACTGTGTTTAGGCTTCCTGTTAAGTATAGTTGAGTCAGGCAAATCTCAATGGTCAGTCATGGTTGTCCATATTCAATTCCACAAGGAAATTCATTCTTGCCATCATATCATGAGTGAATTATTAGTTTCTTTGACTTTTCTTGATATCAAAACATTGTTTATGATGTAAAGAATACTAAATCTTACATTTTTTAAACTTGTATTGGATGTGTGACTACAGGGTATTTTTTCACAAAAATCCTCCACACTAATATTGCAAGCAATGGAGAGATATGTGTCAATACTCTGAAGAAGGATTGGAATCTAACCCTTGGACTGTTACACATTCTTCTTGTATGTGTTCAACCACTTATCAATTTATCTTATTTATGGGTATGATGTGATTATGTTACAAGAGATACGGTGTGCTTATGTTATAAACAAAATATATTTATATGGGTTTATTTTGTAGGCTCTATACAAGCATTCATGCTTTGAAGCCCAAATTGAAGAGTAAAGTGGCAATTTCAGAGTCTATTGCTTTAAATGAAGGCCCAAGAAATACCCTTGTGACATCTCCTACCCCACTTCTACCATTACAAACAAATATGAGAATAATATTCATTCTTCTTGTATGTGTTTAGCCACTTATCAATTTAGCTTATTTATGGGTACGATGTGATTATGTTACAAGAGGTACGGTGTGCTTATGTTATAAACAAAATATATTTATATGGGCTTATTTTGCAGGCTTTATTTTTGGTTTGAACTTTGTATTAATAAGCATATGTTCTTGGTAGGCTTCTTTAGATAAGTATCTTCTAGGAGGTGTGTTTATCACTGTAACCCTTGGACTGTGACACATTCTACTTGTATGTGTTCAACCACTTATCAATTCAGCTTATTTATGGGTACAATGTGATTATGTTACAAGAGGTAGGGTGTGCTTATGTTATAAACAAAATATATCTATATGGGTTTATTTTGCAGGCTCTATACAAGAATTCATGCTTTGAAGCCCAAATTGAAGAGTAAAGTGGCATTTTCAGAGTCTATTGTTTTAAATGAAGGCCCAAGAAATACCCTTGTGACCTCTCCTACCCCACTTCTACCATGCTAAACAAATATGAGAATAATATTCATTCTTCTTGTATGTGTTCAACCTCTTATCAATTTAGCTTATTTATGGGTACGATGTGATTATGTTACAGGAGTTACGGTGTGCTTATGTTATAAACAAAATATATCTATATTGGTTTATTTTGCAGGCTTTATTTTTTGTTTGAACTTTGTATTGATAGACATATGTTATTGGCAGGCTTCTTTAGATAAGTATCTTCTTGGAGGAGACTTTATCATTGTTGAATCCACAAAGAATTATGCACATTTATCATTTCAAAACAAATGGAGGAAGTGGTGTATCAAATCGTTTTGGTGAAAAAGGAAATGCAAGCAGATGTTTCAGCATTAGTTGAAGAGTGCACTGGAGAAGACAGTGTAATGCCCACCTTGAGTAAGATATCAAACCTCCTTTTTTAGGCGATTTTCAACAAGTGATATTTTTGTGCTTACTTCAAGACATTTTACCTGATGTTTTTGTGTTTCCACCATCACTTATATGTGACATGAACTATAGAATTAGAATGCAATTCTTAATAGCTTATTCCGCCATATAAATTGTTTTTTTTCTCAGTGGCGTATATTCTTCTACTTATCTCCTTTCCTTACGTGCGAGTCATATCCATCCATGATGAGTATTCATGCTAACCCTACACATTTCTCTTGTACCCTCCATTTTTTAACTTGTATTGGATGTGTGCTGTGGAATGTGAGACAAGTAGAAAAACTATGCTAGGCTTTCCAATTTATGGCCAAAATTTATTTGAATTGTGAACAATTAAGTCATGCAATAATTGCTCAACGAAGTCTTGAAATAAATTATCACACTGTTTGGTATGGAGTCATGAAATATATTATCACACTGTTTGGTATAGAGAGAATTTTTTTGTTTGTTTCAAGTATAGCCGAGTTACTATGCTCAAGCTTCCTGCTAGGTGTAGCAGAATCACACAAATTTGCTTGCTTATCATCTATAAGTATATTGGTGTGTCTTCCACCAAAGAGATTTAATCCCTATAAGAGTCACATAAATTTTCTTAGAATCCATTGTAATATTGTCACACAATAATACCTCACAGAGTCATGCAATATACCGTTTGGTATAAGATGAAAAAATTGTTATTAGCAATAGCCGAGTTACTGTGTTCAGGCTTCCTGTTAAGTATAGCTGAGTCAGGCAAAAATCAATGGCCATTCATGGTTGTCCATATTCGATTCCACAAGGCAATTCATTCTTTTTTTTTAAACAGAAACTGTTATGGATTGTTTGTATTCAACTTGACCTAAATGCCGAAAAACTTATTACATTGGAAATCTCTTTGCCCTGTTTCCGCTCACTGTAGTGACTAAGTATGCAGCTAGAGCTTGCAGAATTATTTCTTGCTAAAGAGTCCATGGAATCAATTTAAGAGATTTTCCCCCACTTGAAGATGCAGACAAATTTATTTAGTATCCAGCAGTAGAACATGGCAGCGATCAGATTATGGAATGGGTTCCCATGTTTCTTTTCCGTCTTTCATCTTGGTTCCGGCAGAGAGGAGGACAACTTTGTTGGCTTCTATGTCCGCCTCTTTATTATGGGTTCTCAGCACATGATAATATCTCAAATCCTGAAAGTAGCTTTCCAAGCCTTTGATTCTGGTTATCAGTCTTGCTAGATTAAGATCCAGAGCTGGGGATTTGGTAGCCATTGCGTTTATGATGATTTGGGAATCTCCTATAATGTTGGCTTCTTTTATGTTTAATTCTTTGAGGCTCTTGAGACCTTGAAGGAGGGCTAAGGCCTCCGCTTGAATGCTGGAAGAATATCCGAGACCCCAGGCATAGGAATGGAATTTTTCTCCTATTGGATTTAAAACAACACCTCCTGCTCCAGCTTTGCCCGGGTTACCCTTTGCTGCCCCGTCAAAAAAGAGGGAGTGTCTTGCTTGCGTTTTGATCCAGTCTTGAAAATCACTTTCAGACTTCCTTATCTGCCAGTCTTTAATGATAGGGGTGTTTCTGACTGCTGGTTGGAATTGAAGGCCTAGAATCAATCCCCAAATGATGTCCTGTTGACTAAGGTTGGAGTCATCTTTTATATAAGCCAAGCACTCCTTAATTTGGCATTTTATTTTGTTTTCTAAAATCTTGTGGTTCTGCTTTGTATTCCTGAAGATTCTTCTGTTGCGTTCAAGCCATATCTGCCAGCTTATGATCTTAGGGAGGACTGCCCACACTGTTTTGATGGTCTGATTTTTAGGAGCTGGGCCAGGGTAGTTGGTTGCCTAGTTTGAAAAGAGATCCGCCATGGTGCCAGGGAGCTTGAAATTTGGGTCCGAATTTTGAATAAATGAAGTCCATACCTGCTTGGAGAAGTTACACTCAAGAAACAAGTGAAATGCTGACTCTGCGTTCTCACTGCACAATGAGTAGATGGAGGGACCGTAGAAACCTTTCTTCTGTAGAATGTCATAGGTTAATATTTTGGTGTGACACAGATGCCAGGCAAAGAAATCGATTTTGGGCATTGAAGGAGTGCACCATACACCTCGCCATGGAGCTGGATTGGGGGGAACATATGGTCGCTCATTCAGTTTGTTATACCCCAGGGAGACTGTGTAGCCTCTGACGCTCGTTCCCCATCCTTTCTGATCTCTTTTCCTCCTATGTGTGGGCGCCATTCTGTGTAAACAATCCAGTAACGTGGCCCATTCATTTGACAGTTGCTCCGGCACATCGATATGTTTCCAACCTGCCTAGGTATTGTTGTTCCATAGTGAGATATCCCACAACGTGCGCAGACCCTCTCTGCCCATCCAGCTACGCAACGTGTTGATGGAGGCTCTGCTTTCAACCAGATCTTTATTCATGATTCTATCAATCCAAATGCTGACCTTTTTACCATTACCTGGAATCCAGTAGGAGTGCGCTGTTATTAAAGGGGCAGCTTTAGCATGCAGCTTCAGGAATGCCGAGTTAGGCCTTTGAATGACATTATCCAAACACCTGGTGCGGGATCCCCTGAAATATTTTTTCCGGAGAGCAACTTGAGCCCAGCCCGGATTGGGTGCAATGATTTTCCATATGATCTTTGCTGCCATTGCCACATTCTGCTGGCAGAGATTTTTAAACTTTAAGCCACCCTCCCACAAAGGCTTGGTAATGATTTCCCAGCTAATAAGAGGAATTTTTTTTCGTTTTGTTTTCCTCCCTTCCAGAAGAACCTCCGAATATATTCTTCCATTTTTTTGATGATGTTTGTCGGAGCAAGGAGTCCAGTGAATTGGAATAAAGGGAGACTGTGAAGCACTGATTTAATTAAAACTGATTTTCCAGCAGTATTTAGCCAAGAGTAGCCCCAGGCTTGAATTTTTGACTTGAATTTTTCCAACTGTGGGAGCCAGTCTTTGCTTGTAGGTTTCTTATGGTGTACAGGTAATCCCAAGTATTTAAAAGAAGACCAGGAGGAAGAGGTTGCGAAGCCCAAGCATCTAGAAATATCAGATAACACCCTTGGGGTAATGTTCCAGCTGTATATGTGGCATTTGCTCTTATTTACAGCACTCCCTGTGGCCTTACTGAAGTCATCCAAAACCACTTTGAATTTTGATGCAGAGGAGAGTGTGGCAGGTCCCAGTAACAGTGTGTCGTCCGCAAACAAGGCATGATTTATGTTTTTTACCCCTCTTGCAATGCACAATCCATTGATGTCTTGATCTTGCAACTTTTTGTTTAACAGGAAGCTGAGGACAGAAGCTTGGATGACAAATAGCAGAGGGGATAGAGGACACCCCTGTCTAAGTCCTCTCGAAGCTTTGAAAAAGTCAGTGGCTCTTCCATTCACTAGAGGGGCAATCCATGGCTCCGAGATGCATGCCCGGATCCATTTAATGAAATTTTCTCCAAACCCAAATTTGCTCATAACATTTAAAAGAAAACTATGATTTACTCGATCAAATGCATTGGCTAAATCAAGTTTAATTGCCATACCTTGCTCTTTTCAGAGAAGACTTGAGTGAATTGCCTCTTGGACGAGAATGAAGTTGTCCACGATCTGCCTTCCTTGGATGAAGCCTCCTTGGTTCTCAGGGATTATTTTGGGAAGGATGGGCTTCAATCTGTTTGCGATTATTTTGGTGATTAATTTGTATCCAGTGTTACATAGGGAGATCGGATGAAATCTGCTGAAGATGTTGGTGCCTTTCTCCTTGGGGATAAGGGCTAAGAAGGCAAAGTTTGTGCTGCCTCCTATTTTCTGAGTATTCTGAGATTTTTGCACCATTTTGAGCAGATCCTTTTCTATAATCGACCAGCAAACTTGGAGAAATCTGGCTGAGAAGCCATCAGGCCAAGGGGCCTTATCTGGGTCCATATCAAAGAGGGATTTTTCCACTTCCTCTTTAGTGATTTTGGCCTCAAGAGTTTCCTTTGTTCGCTGAGATATTACAGAGGGTATAACATCTAGCAGATCTGAATATTGATTCGGATCCTTGTCCTCACTATACAAGCTTTGGAAGTGTAAAAAGGCTGCTTTCTTTATATACTCAAAATCCTTATGAATGTCATTATCCTCTTTGATCTTCGAGATAGTGTTAAAAAATTTCCTTGCCTGGGCTTGTTTGTGAAAGTAGGCAGTGTTCCTATCCCCTGCTTTGAGCCAGAGATTGTGGGATTTTAATCTCCAATATTCTTCTTCAGCTAAGCAAGCCTTGTGGTAGCACTGCTGTAGATGAGATTCCTGATCTAGCACCTCCTTAGTAATTGTGTCCTTCTCCATGCTCTTTTGGTGGGAGTCAAGCGAGGCTTTCAAGGATTTTCTGTCTGTAGCCGGATTAGACAGAGTTTTAGCCCATCTTTTGAGAGCTCCTTTTACCCTTCTGAGCTTTTCTTCCCATATATAGAAAGGCGAGCCTTTGACCGACTGATTCCAGCAATCCTTGACAATTTGCATGAAGTCTGGCTCCTTAATCCAGAGTGGGCTAAAACGAAATGGGATAGGGCCCAAATCAAGATGAGCTAGAAGCTCTAGTTTAATGGGCTTATGGTCCGAAATGCTATTAGGAAGAATATGCATTCTTGGTTCTAGGCCTAGCAGCAAGAAGGAGCTTTGAATAAAGAATCTATCTAGCCTGGCAGCAATATGGCCAGGGCCTAATCTTTTATTAGACCAAGAGTACTTACCGGAAGAGGATTTGATATCCAGCATGTCCCAGTCCTGCAAAATGTCCTCCACCCATTCCCTTGCTGGATCACGTACTATGTTGCCTCCCCTTTTTTCGGATGAATGGAGAATGAGATTGAGGTCCCCGGCTATAATAATATTCTCCATGTTTGTCAAATCTGCTTGTTGTCTTATGGAGTCCCAACAGTTCTTTTTTTCCCCAACATTGACTGGAGAGTAAACATTAAAAAGACAAAAAATTTCCTTGGTGTCTAGGTTCTGCATTTTCAGCAGCAACCAGTGGGTATTTCTAGCCTCAAATAGGACTGCAAATTTGCTCATGTTCCATAAAGTGCCGATTCCTCCCGAGGCTCCCCGGGTAGAGATTGCTCTTGCTTCACTTTTGTACCAGAGTTTCTTGCTTGTTTGGAGGAAGACTATGTCTTCCAGCTTTGTCTCCTGGACGAGAAGTATGTCTGGGGTCTCTGTTCTGATTAAGTTTCTGATAGCTTCTTCCTTAGCTTTACTCCCCATACCTCTACAGTTCCAGGAGATGATCTTCATTATTTGTGTTTCTGGTGGGCTCCCTTGGAGCCTTGGATCTGGCTTTTCAGCATCTTTGACTTTGGAGCTAGCAGTTTTTCCAAGGTTGGTTGGCTGCCCTAAAGTTTTTCTTTGTAGGTCTCCTGCTCCCTTTGTTCTTTGTCCGTTTTCCGCCCTCTTGTAGATCTTCTTACTGAGGTTTGGGACTCTCCTATTTCCCCTTCCTCTTCTGATTCTTCAGATTCCTGTTCTTCTTCCTCCTCTTATAAAATCTTGTCTTTGGGATCTTTAGTGTTGGCTCCTTTGGGGGAGGCTGAGGGGGTACCTTTTCCTAAAGGAGCTGTTTTATGGACCTCGGTCTCCTCAGTAATTTCTGTCTCCTTTTGTAGCTCGATCTCCTAGGTGCCCTCTGTTTGCGAGCTCAGAGGGTCAAACTGTTTTCAGGCGCAGTCTTGGTCGGGATCTGGTGAGCAGTAGTCTGGTGAGGCCCTTTGCCGGTAGGGCCTCCTGGTTTTTTTTTCTTAAGGTGAGATTTGGATCTCTTGACTTGGTTCCATCCGTCCTCCTTCCCTTGCGCAGGCTCATTGTTGGTCGGGCAATCTCTGGCGAAATGTCCATAAACATGACATTTCCGGCATTTGAAGGGCAACTATTCATAATCCAGTTTCTGAAGATGCGTCCAACTTCCGACCTTTATTGTGATGGCCTCTGGTAATCCCACCTCCAGATCAACCTCTACGCAGATCCTGGCACAGTCATATTGATCTTTGTTATTTGCTCGGTCTATGAACTTCCCCAGGGCATTTCCAATATGTCTCAGTGAGTCCCAATTCCAACAGTGCACTGGAAGATTTGGAAGTCTGACCCATACCGGGACTGCTTTGGGTACATCAACTGTCGGATCAAAGTCCGGGGTCCAGTTGTTTAGATACAAACCTTGAGGGCCCATGAAGTAGGGGCCGTTTTGGAAGATCAGGTCCTTGTCTTCCTTTGATGTGAATTCGAAGAGGAAGAATCCTCTCCCCAGAAAATATGAGGTGACATTTTCTTTGATTAGCGGCGCCCAGTTTTTGTTGACCCAGCTCTCGGTGGATTTTGGAGACGGCCATAGTCCTGTGAACTGGTCGATGAGAGCCCATTCAGCTAACGACAGAGCAACTTGGATCGGGGTTTCTGGAGGAAGAGAGATCACCGGAATATCATCTAGTTTTTTTAACAAACTTCGCTACATCTGTTGTTTTCTTCTTTGGGAGACCAGCCAGGAGCTGGGAGAAGGCCTCAGCTGGCGATCTCGGCGGGGGAGGCGGGGGAACCGCCTGAGGAGAGCCCAACCCCTCCATAGATTCAAACCCCAGGAGCGGGAGGGTCAGAATCCGGCAGATCGGTCCATGAAGCGACCCAACCACTGCATGCAGAAGACCACAGGGTTTAGGAAGGCGGAGAGCGGGAAAGATCGCAGCTTGCAGGATGTGCTCCGTGCGGGCCTCAGGGTTCAGCTGCAGAACGCGCGTGCGAGATGTAGAAAGTTTTTATCCCCACTCCATCACAATGCAATTCATTCTTGCCATCATATCATGAGTGAATTATTAGCTTCTTTGAATTTTCTTGATATCAAAACATTGTTTATGATGTAAAGAATACTAAATCTTCCATTTTTTAACTTGTATTGGATGTGTGACTGCAGGGTATTTTTTCACAAAAATCTTCCACCCTAATATTGCAAGCAATGGAGAGATATGTGTCAATACTCTGAAGAAGGATTGGAATCTAACCCTTGGACTGTGACACATTCTACTTGTATGTGTTCAACCACTTATCAATTCAGCTTATTTATGGGTACGATATGATTATGTTACAAGAGGTAGGGTGTGCTTATGTTATAAACAAAATATATTTATATGGGTTTATTTTGCAGGCTCTATACAAGAATTCATGCTTTGAAGCCCAAATTGAAGAGTAAAGTGGCAATTTCAGAGTCTATTGCTTTAAATGAAGGCCCAAGAAATACCCTTGTGACCTCTCCTACCCCACTTCTACCATGCCAAACAAATATGAGAATAATATTCATTCTTCTTGTATGTGTTCAACCACTTATCAATTTAGCTTATTTATGGGTACGATGTGATTATGTTACAGGAGTTACGGTGTGCTTATGTTATAAACAAAATATATCTATATTGGTTTATTTTGCAGGCTTTATTTTTTGTTTGAACTTTGTATTGATAGACATATGTTATTGGCAGGCTTCTTTAGATAAGTATCTTCTTGGAGGAGACTTTATCATTGTTGAATCCACAAATAATTATGCACATTTATCATTTCAAAACAAATGGAGGAAGTGGTGTATCAAATCTTTTTGGTGAAAAATGAAATGCAAGCAGATGTTTCAACATTAGTTGAAGAGTGCACTGGAGAAGACAGTGTAATGCCCACCTTGAGCTAGATATCAGACCTCCTTTTTTAGGTGATTTTCAACAAGTGATATTTTGTGCTTACTGCAAGACATTTTCCCAGATGTTTTTGTGCTTCCACCATCACTTATATGCGACATGAACTATAGAATTAGAATGCAATTGTTAATAGCTTATTCCGCCATATAAATTGTTTTTTTTCTTAGTGGCGTATATTCTTCTACTTATCTCCTTTCCTTACGTGTGAGTCATATCCATCCATGATGAGTATTCATGCTAACCCTGCACATTTCTCTTGTACCCTCCATTTTTTAACTTGTATTGGATGTGTGTTGTGGAATGTGAGACAAGTAGAAAAACTATGCTAGGATTTCCAATTTATGGCCAAAATTTATTTGAATTGTGAACAATTAAGTCATGCAATAATTGCTCAACGAAGTCTTGAAATATATTATCACACTGTTTGGTATGGAGTCATGAAATATATTATCACACTGTTTGGTATAGAGAGAGTTTTTTTGTTTGTTTCAAGTATAGCCGAGTTACTATGCTCAAGCTTCCTGTTAGGTGTAGCAGAATCACACAAATTTGCTTGCTTATCATCTATAAGTATATTGGTGTGTCTTCCACCTAAGAGATTTAATCCCTATAAGAATCACATAAATTTTCTTAGAATCCATTGTAATATTGTCACACAATAATACCTCATGGAGTCATGCAATATACCGTTTGGTATAAGATGAAAAAATTGTTATTAACAATAGCCGAGTTACTGTGTTCAGGCTTCCTATTAAGTATAGCTGAGTCAGGAAAATCTCAATGGCCATTCATGGTTGTCCATATTCGATTCCACAAGGCAATTCATTCTTGCCATCATATCATGAGTGAATTATTAGCTTCTTTGAATTTTCTTGATATCAAAACATTGTTTATGATGTAAAGAATACTAAATCTTCCATTTTTTAACTTGTATTTTTAACTTGTATTTTTTTCTTTTTTCAAGTATAACCGAGTTACTATGCTTAAGCTTCTTGCTAGGTGTAGCAGAATCACACAAATTTTCTTGCTTACCATCTATAAGTATATTGGTGTGTCTTCCACCAAAGAGATTTAATCCCTATAGCAGTCACGTAAATTTTCTTACAATCCATTGTAATATTGTCACACAATAATACCTCACGGAGTCACGCAATATACTGTTTGGTATAAGATGAAAAATTTTCTATTAGCAATAGCCGAGTTACTGTGTTCAGGCTTCCTGTTAAGTATAGCTGAGTCAGGCAAATCTCAATGGCCAGTCGTGGTTGTCCATATTCGATTCCACAAGGCAATTCATTCTTGCCATCATATCATGAGTGAATTATTAGTTTCTTTGACTTTTCTTGATATCAAAACATTGTTTATGATGTAAAGAATACTAAATCTTACATTTTTTTAACTTGTATTGGATGTGTGACTGCAGGGTATTTTTTCACAAAAATCTTCCACCCTAATATTGCAAGCAATGGAGAGATATGTGTCAATACTCTGAAGAAGGATTGGAATCTAACCCTTGGACTGTGACACATTCTTCTTGTATGTGTTCAACCACTTATCAATTTATCTTATTTATGGGTACGATGTGATTATGTTACAAGAGATATGGTGTGCTTATGTTATAAACAAAATATATTTATATGGGTTTATTTTGCAAGATCTATATAAGCATTCATGCCTTGAAGCCAAAATTGAAGAGTAAAGTGGCAATTTCAGAGTCTATTGCTTTAAGTGAAGGCCCAATAAATACCCTTGTGACCTCTCCTACCCCACTTCTACCATTCCAAACAAATATGAGAATAATATTCAAGATCCATGCATAAATTTCACTTCAATAGAAGCTATAGGAGTTGGCGTATCAACATTTCATAAGAAGAAGGATCTAGCTTCTACCAGAGTGCACATTGATAAGAAAAAGCTCGATTCAATTTAGGAGGGCATGGTAGATTGTGAATTGTATGATATGTACTTTTCAACTAACAGATGAATATTCTAACACTGGGCTTTGTAATGTGTCTTAACAGTGGTATTACGTTTTTCACAATAGTCATAGGTTTTCTGTAGTGCTTTTACAATTTTTTTGACCAGTGCTTAACAAGATGACTTGGCTCTAGGCGTATGGAGTTGTTTCATAGATTCAATTTATTCTAGCATGAAGCACGATCCTAAACATGCAAGCTTTGAGTTTGTAGAAGTGGACAATTCTAGAGTTGGAAGTACAAATCTACTGTTGGTTGTATCATCATCCCATAAACAATTGTTTTATGGAGATTTTTTTTAAAAGATATATCATAATATTTTCAGGCCTTAGCATATATTCGTTGTTTAGATTTAAATTGTGGAATGGTTGACAATTTGGAATTTGGTTTTTGATGGTGCACAACCTAGATATTTTGACTTCATGCTATATAGTTGGGAACTTTCAAGTGCAATATGGTCAGATAAAGAAACTTTTTTCTTCATTATGGGGTAGATATACAAATTTAGTCTTGTTTATAGTGGAGACTATGTTTTTTCACGTTATTTCATGTTGTTGTGTATTTAGTTTGTGCTTTGAGTATTGACAATATGATTTTTGTTTACACCATAGTGTTTAAAGTAATTTTGCTTGGCTGGTCCAAGAGCTTGATTCTTCTCAGGGCTCTTACACTAGAGCGGACATTGTAGGTGGCACAATTTTTATGAAAAATCCTTGTATGACTGTTCGTTGTGTTGCTACAACAGTTCTTGAATTCTATTGGAAGGTCACCCACTTGCATTTTCTGTTAACTGTAAGAATATCATAGTTTTAGACTTTAGTATATTGTCCCAAGTGCAAGTTTTAGACTTTAGTTTTAGATTTGTACCATTCTTTCCAAAGCTTAGGTCCCAAGTGCAAGTTCCTAAGTAACTGCAAAGACATCAAGTAGATCAAATTTTGAGAATAGTGAGACTCTAGGCTATACAACTATAGTACAGACTACAGTTTGTCTCTTAAGGCTTTTTTCCAAAGATCTTACTCTCTGAAGCTCCAACAGAGAGAGTTAGTTCACCTAATACTACGATTTCAAATAAAAGAATATATGCATATTGAGTGAAAGCTTTGAAACCATGTGAATCTTACTCTACATATATCTTACTCTCCAAAACTTGTATATAGTAGTTATGTCAATACAACTAAAGACTAAGGAAAGTGTCATAGGGCTTACACTACAGACTAAGCTCAAAGCTCTTAAGGAAGTCAGTTCATAGGACTTGAACTCTACAGGTGCTTAAGACAATCTTCACTCCAATGGAAACTTTCTTAAAGCTAATTTTTGGACCAAGGCTAGTAAGATGGAATATTGATACAGACGGGCTTGTCTCTTTAGGATTTCCACTCTCTTTCTTGTTCAAAGAATGGAGACTATATATTATGGCTAGTCACCTACGGCTTAAGACTACAACAAGAGGTCCATGCTTATTCTCCCATGCTCTAGGGGTCTATTTTACAGTTACAACGAAATTAAATTAGAGTTGTCAGAATCTATTAGCTCAGAATTATGTTTTCAACTTCTATTTGAATTCGAGGCAACTAAGTTGGACTAAATCCTACGTTTTATAGGCAACTAAGTTAGACTATAGTTGATCAAAACCTTTTTAGCGTGGAATTTTGTTTCCAACTTCTGTTTTTATTAGATACAACAAAGTTTGATCAAATGCTGCATATTTTTGTTGTCTCTGAGTAAGTTCAGAGGTACTGAAAGAAAATTGTGTGCCTTCTCTTCAAATGATTTTGCCATAGCTATTTATTGCAATTTATTGTGACATATTGGTAAAATGACCATTATTCTGATAAAGAAGTTGTGTTTTTAGAATCGCTAGCTATTGCGAAATTATATTTGGACATGTCAGTAGTTTAACAGTTTCATGTAGCAAAATCAAGGACAACTGGTTTAGCTTTGAAGATTCTATAATATATGTTGTGGAAGGTGATGTGAGTCCTACTGGTCCTACCCAACTTGAGCTTCCAAGGTAATAAGCAGATTCCTGCACTTATGCTTTTAGAAGTGCTCAAACCTTGTTGGCCTTTTATAACCTCTGGTCTGCGGGTTTTCCATAGAAGCTTTGGGATATTTTTAATCATGGTTGTATATAAAGAAAATGGTTGTTCTCTATTCTAATCTTGACATTGAGAAGACAATATTAATTGAAGTGTTATACAACAATATTAAATGAAGTGTTTATATAAACAACTGGCTTAATCCCTTGGGAAAGAATAGTGAAAGGATTATTTTCAATTTCTGGCAAAGATTTTCTCCTATCATTTCCTCCTTGGACATTTAAGCCTGTCTTGCGAGAACCTCCGTTCAGATAATCGTTATATAAAATCTTGGAAGTTTGATCCCATGCTTCTCAACTGGTTTTCGAATTTGAAAGTCCCATATCATGCTTTTCAACTGATTTTGGCATTATAGATGTTTTCTCTGGCAGGATTGTGTACATGGATGTTCTCTGGTAGGTATTTTTTGTAAATTTGATCTTGCATAGGTTGCTTTGTTATAGGGTGATAAGGCTCTTGGTTCTTGGTGTTCAAGACATTACTTTAATATTGTTTAGCTTAAATTTTCAAGTGATTCTCTGATTATAGAAATGCCAGGGTCATTCCTATTTCAAGGAAGTGATATTAGTTCTTAATATTGTTTCCAGGGTCGTTTCTATTTCCTATATGATTTTAGTTCCAATGTAATCACTCATTATGTAAAAGAGACCTAAAGAGAAATCCACTATATCTAGATTGAGTGGGCCTAATGGTTAAGAGCATGTGTTTCCTCGTAAGAGGTCATAGGTTCAAAACTAGATGGGGTAGAGTATTTATGCCTTCATTGACTTAGTGGTCAAATCACTATGTGGAGGTGGGTCCCTTGTCCCACAAGTAAGGGGGTCTCATACACCAATATGGGGTCTGGCTTGGTTGTGACCTTAAAATTGGATAATCAAAATATCCTCTAGAAATTTTAGAATTGTATTTCAAAGGTGTGAGAGTGCAAGGAAGCCTTGTCTTTAGTGAGGTGCATGATAAGGTAATGCTTGCCTTCAACATGTAGAAAATATTGTAGATGTTTGGAGGTTTATTTTGGAATACACCATTGTTTTGAGCTAGCCAAATGGAGCAGATCACCTCTACAACCAAATTTTTTGTCTTATGTTCTGGTTGTAGTCCATTCATTTAATGCCTCTGTGTTATCTCCAATCCATTGTTGCATTTTACATAGTCTATGAGTGATAGTCCATATCTCATTGGTGAGATGACAGTGAATCAAAAGGTGATTTCATGCTTTCGTGTTATTCCCTTAAGAGCGCATGTGCTGGTACTTTTCCATCCTCTTCTTCTAAGAATTTCTAGGTTGGGATTGCACCCTTGATTTGAGATTTGGGCCCCCAACTGTGGTTGTAGATAGTTGTCTTGCATCTAGAGGGTCTAGACTTGTGCTTGAACAACTTATTTGGTGCAAACCTATTCATAAATATTCATCAATTGATTTTTCATCATCATATAGATCAATGTTTATGTTATTTTATATACATGCACATAATCAATCTTCCTAAAACATGGTTGATCTTTGTGTGCCTTAGACCATTAAATGCCACAAATCATAGTGAGATGTGCTTGAGTGTGGGTTAAATAATTGCATTGTGGGAGAACTAATATGCATTTACAATGTAAGTCAAAAGAAGAAAGTTGCAACTAATATGCATTTACAATGTATATCAAAAGAAGAAAGGTGCATTGTAGAATGCATGTGGGGTCATAAGAGAGGCATCATGTCACTATATTAGGGATATAAAAATAAAAGGGTATAAAAAATGTGAATAGAAAAATGGATACATACAATATTTAGTGAAAATAGGGTTTTATAAATTGGGAAGGTGTATTGGATTTATATTGGTAGGGGGTTAAATAATGTGATTTTTAGAGGTATTTTCCAATATGTAGTCAAATTAAGGGTATTGTTTAGTATGCCACGAACACACGTGCTATGTCAAAGGTTTAGTGAGTGAAGCCCCCGTGCCTCTCTCATTTCCAACCCCCACCCCACCCCTCCCTTCATCCATATGATGGATATTTTCACTCTATGTAATCAATGTTATACGTAATGTCTAAAATAGTTTACATTTTAATTTTTGGTTGTGAAATGAGTTATGTTTTTTTGGCATGTTGTATTGATAAGCCATGGTACTGGCCCATGCTATTGTACCAAAACCTATTTACAAGTTAATAATATTGATGGTAAAGTGGGGATGGATATCCATGGCTAAGAAACCTATTATATTGTAAGTTTGCTGTAAAAATTAACTTTTTATGTGTTTATTAATTAAATTTAAATATGGTTATGTTATCGATTTGTCTATTGATCACCATTAGTTTAGCATTGACCAACGCAAATTATAATGTTTAACTTGAAAAATAGATATTTAATTTTCAATATATTACAATTTTTTTTTCAAACATTTGATTGGATTAGGTCTTATTGCAACCTTTGCACAATATAGTGCCATGCGGATAACTTCCTTACATATTTTATGCCACAATTTATAAATATGGTTGCAATATTCATGCATGATTTTTAGATATTTTTATTATCAAGCTCGGCAGGAAAACCATCGAAAAATAAAATACTTGAAATAACTTATATTCAAGTAAATAACATATCGTCAATTATTTCGCACCATAATTTAAGCAAGTATTTGCATAAAAACTGGATACTAGGAATAAGATATAAAAAGTATACTTACAAAAGTTACTTCCCACCATTATTTATCATGTAGTATTTAAGTGCGACTTTTTGGAAAATTTTATGGTTTATTTCTTTTGGAAAGAGTACTCCATCAATTATGTTTCCTTGAGCACTTATGTAGGAGTGAAATTTTAAATGTGTAGACTTACTACTCGTTACTACCCACCAAAAGCTATGCAAGTTCTTTTTGATTGAGCAAGCAATTTACTTATCCACTTCACATCTCAATTTCTTAGTTACTCCCAAAGCAAAGCTATAGGATGGTTTTTCTATCAACCATTATTAATTTAGTATTGACAAATGTAACTTATAATTATTTATGCAATTTTGCCTAGAACATAATTTCTAACTTGAGTTGGAGGGACTAAATTGCCTCGCAAAACAAATTTACATATAACAAATTGAATTTTATTTTTTTTATTGCTTTAACTCTTTATTATTAATTGAGCCAAGATTTAAATATTTACACTACAATATCTCCGCCTTACTTGGTTCTATATTTTTTTTTGTAAGTCAATATTCTATTAATGTTGGAAAAAGGAGTACATGGAGTCCATCCCAAAATAGGTGGTCTCACCCCGAGAGGGTTTGTTGACCAAAAAGTTCACCAAATGACAAAAATATAAAAGGGTAGCTAAGGACATCATCCATAAACGGTTGGTCCAGAGGCCCTAAAGCATAACTAAAACATAAAAAACGCTAGAAAACATACTAGTCGTCTGACATAATGGATGTAGGGTTGTCCAGGGCCGTTCCAAGAGGCGGAGGAGGGCAAAAGTCACATTGAACGTGTCCTTTGTAGTGTCATCCATGTCTCCATCTTTTCTACTTTCTCCGTGAGTTGGTTTTGCCCCTGCCAGACCATGACTAGTCTTTCCCGAAGTTGACTTTGAAAGTAATACAACTGCTCTAGAGAGGTCATCTACACCGCGTAATCCTCACACCGAACTCGTTCTTCAACATCCACCTTGTCCATCAAACTGGCAATGAGAGTGTGATAGTTCTCTAGGCAACAGTGTTGGAGACCCTGCCCCTCCTAAGCCTCAAGTGTTGTCGACCCACACTTTGCCCTACCGCCACAGGTGCCGCCACCCTGACGAGTTTGCCCCATGGCCGTGCGACCCTTCACCTTTTCTCACCCCCCGCTTATAACCTCCACGACCTCCTCTCACACCTACATCACCTTTTCGTGCACGCCCAACCATTTAGCCACACCAACGGGGCATCACTGTGACCAAATCCTGTTCTGTCACCCCTTCAGAAGTAAGGGTAGCAAGGGAGGAAGAGTAACCCCTTCACGTTGATGGTTTCATAGCTTCCCATGGCAGAGGCATACCTTGAACATGCACCAAACACTAGACTTTCCACCCCAAAGGACACTCCCCGTAGACAGAAGACCTGAGCAACACCACCCAAAATAACACGAATTCACTAAGATGACTCCTTCTACCCACGAAGGACCACCCCCTCTCTAATCCTGACACCTCCACCTTTCAGAATACCACCAATGATGGAGTGCCACCCAGGGATAGGGGAGTTGTTTCCGTCCCGAGATGAGCGCAAAATTGGCCATCACCTACCAAATTCGATAGCCAGAAATAATAGGCGAACCCACAAGGTTGCATTGCACCAACAATCACTATTAAAGTATGGGAACTTGGGCTTCCTCCTCCAGCTGCGGGGTTTCCTTATCGATGAGCTCCACCACCCTATAAGAACGAGGCAAAATAGGTTACCTCTAGACCGCGAGGAGTTTTTCTTATACGCCCAGACTTTCCTTCCGCCACCAATAAGTAGGATTCCCAGTGGTAAGGACCAAATGAGCCCATTGCCCCTGTGTATTTCCAAAGTGAGCAACCACACTCTGTTTCCAACGAGCATCGACCTCCGATGCTTCCTCCTCCTTCCCGACAGCCACCACAACTCCCAACACCATATCCGAATGCAGGGACAAATGCCTTGTGCATTCATTGTGCGTTGCCTTAACACTTCGCCACCCCCACACACAGACGTTGAATAATTGCTCACAGAAACGACTGACATTAAGATGGTACCTCTCCCGGTGCATGTGAAGATGTGAAGGGACCGGGAGGCCCACCCCTCCCATTGTATCCAATTGTTTTCACACATGGGAGGCGACCTCCACGTGTTGCCCTGATCTCACCCCCATCAGGGATTACTGAGTTCTATATTACTTTTAACCTTTTATTATTTTTTAATTAAGCGAACATATAAAGGTTAAATGTTTATGTTAAATGTTAAACTAGGTTGTAAAGCACCTCTCGACGCAATCAACATAAATCCATTTTAACTCTAGATCTACCAAGCACCCAGGTAAATCAAATCAAGATGCAAATGTCTTTTTTTAAGTGCAAAATTTAGGAAATATGTGCACTTCGAAAATATTTCATCTTAACAAATTTGATATTTGTTTGATGATGTAGAGCCATGCATTTTTCACTTGAACAAGATGTAAGACATAATTACCCATAGGTGTGTCTATTTTGGAATAGGGCTTTTAAATTTTTAATTTAATTATCAAGAATTACTAGGTGGATGGTAGGGATTTAACCACCACATAATATTCTAGAATATTTTTAGTAGTATGCACAAATCAAAGTTTAAGATCTATCTCCTTTTACTTAAATGATTAATTAAAGAAAATGTCACATGAAATGACTTATGGTATTCTTTGGCATGTGGTATTGATAAGCCATGGTATTGTAACAAAGCCTATTTGCAAATATGGTCAAGTGAGAGTGAATCTCTATAGTTAAGAATTTTGTCACATGCTTTTTTAAATGTATATATGTTTAACTTATATATTGAGTATTTTTTTTATAATTAATAATACTAATAACAAAATTTTAAATGAATTTATGATTTGATTATTTTTTATAATTTTTTTTTAGAATTTTATCAATGTGAAATATATCATGAAATAAATATTTTAATTATTATCATAGATTGATATTTATGAGTTTTTATCAACAATTTAATTTATATAGCTGCATTAGTTATTATTATTATTTTTAATATGAAATTGAATTTAATTTCAAATCAAACTTTTATGTTTATAAAATTTAAAAATAATTTTAAAATTATCACAACATTATTAATTAAAGGATGGAAATATTTTAAGGAATTTTTTATATCTTAATTTAAATAATTAAATTATTTTTCAAATATTTAAAAATTTAACGCAAAATAAATATTATATTATGAAAATAAAAGTTAATATTTAATTTTGAATTAATTGAATGAAATTTTTTGTAAAATTTATACTAAGAAAAAGTTAATAATTAATACCATATTTTCTTTACGTGGACTTAAATATTAATTTTTACTAAATTCCAATTTAAATTGAAAATATTTATTATAATTTTGAATATAGAGATAAAATATTATATATATATATATATTAAAAAATAAAATCTCAACAAAAGTGTAAAAGAGTTTAATAAGGTGAATGAGAAGGATCTCTGTACGGATTTAAATATTTAAATGCGTTAGAGTGATCGGGTCTGTTTCTTATTTGTCGGGAAGGAAAGCTTGAGTGCATTAAATGGAGATAAAATGAGTAAGGGCACGATATTACAGGAGGGAAAATGTCAAAATTCCACATTATTACAAGGGTGGTACGAAAACGTCAAATTTCCACATTCTTTTAATGTCGTTAACGAGTGGATCCAGAAGGAGCGTGGGGCGGAAATGTTACAAATTCCACATTCACTTCATGTCGGTAACGCGAAAATTGAGATGGAGTTCGGAGCGAAAGTTGCAGGCGGCTAAAATTACACCAATCATTTCAGGTAGCGGGACAAGAAATACCTACACAAATTTTTACCGTCTGCATCCACGTGGCATCTTCGGCATATGGGCGAATGAGACCCACACCGACCATTATCCGGATGGCATCGAATAACTGGTCATGCATCATGCAGAGTATATAGAAAATTTTAAGATAGAGACGAGAAGAAAGAGATCATAAGCATGGGACACGGGTCATTCATTCATATGTATATATATATATATATATATACGGGTCATGCATATGTATATATTCATATGGGAAATAGGTCATGGATATATATAAATAAAAAAAGGACCGCTCGCTTTGCAAGGGATGGAAGCAGTTTTCACGGGCATTTAAAAGATCGGCGTCGGCCCGGAAAGGCCTTCTGTATTCATTCCATTTTTCATTTTCGCATCCGCCCGCCCACTACCACGGAGAAAAGGCGCGCGCTCTCTCATCTCTACTTTCCTAGTATACTCTCCTGTGTTGTGTGTTGCTGGGGGATTATTACCAGTCATTCTTCTGTCCAGAGCTCGATGACACTGAACAATGCTTTCCTGGTGAGTGATCCTGCTCTTCATTTTTCTTTTATTTTCACCGATTCATGTTAATCTGTTTTCTTTTGATTCCTTTTCTTTTCTGCTTTTGTATTGTGCTGCTGCTTTGGGCCACAGAAAATACGGATCGACCCCCTCCTGCAAAGCTTCTCTCCGCCTTTATGTGCTGCTTTGGGCCACGGTCACGGGCTTCATCGCCCTTGTGATTTTTTGTTTGTTTGTTTTAATATAATTCCAGTACTGCCCTTGCGAAACCTTGCCTGAACACGCCCTAGTAAAACCTTTCCCTTACACAGATCTTGCAGGGTTTGGTTTCGACCATAAATTTATTCCGATACTTTTGTTTTACAACGGGATGTCTTGACCTTCCATAGGCTTAACATTCATACTCCATTTTTGGGCAGGGATATAGATTTATCTTGCAGGATGTATTCTTATTCTCTCAGATATTGAAATTTTGGGATCATATTTTGACGGCATTGCAGGATTCGTCTGACACTTGAACGCCCGATAATGGGACTACCGGGGACTTCATTAAAATACCAGATTCACACAAACTGTCAATGCTGATATGTTATGGCTGGGCAGGCTAATGACAAGTAGGGTCGTTCGGGTGCTTTTTAAAGAACGGGGTTTCAGTTACGCAGAAAGCAGGAGGAGAGTACGGAGAGTACAATCGAAGTGGAGTATTACCTAGTGTTCTTGAACCATCTATGGGTGGGGACAAAATTCCTCCAAATGGCAGTCGACCATTTCTGAACCTGCAAAATGTACAGATTGATACGGAATCTAATTGGCCAGCAGCTGCAGTTGAGAACGCTTTATCTGAAATTAGTATTCACCGTCGGAATCTTGACAAAGCTGATCATGGTTTTGCGACCTTCAGAAATCCAGCTATTTTTTTCCAAGACCTCCATCGGAAAATTAACGGCAGAAGCGTCCTATGCGAAGGTTTCTCCATACGGTAGGTTAACGCATGCCCTATACTTTCTCTTTGTTGCTTTTAACCATTGATTGTTTCATAAAAATGGTAGCAGCTGATAGTTCAAAATGAATCTTCTTTGCCCTTTAACTATTGCGTTCATGGTTCTTGGATATACAGTGAATATGTTGCAAAAGTTAGAAGTGTGGACATAAGGAAATGTTGGCCATTGTCTGAAAGCCTACTCGAGGACAGTCTAAGAGAAGGGCAAAAGCCTCCGCTTCCACCTTTAGTTAGGCCTAATTACAGATGGTGGTCATGCCATCTGTGCCTGGAAATGTTTGGGGAACATAAGCACTCTGGGGCCTCCTTTGACAGGTTCAATTCTCTCAGCATTAAGGAGCCAGAAAATAATTCCAAAAATTTGGACCACATCAAAGAACAACGGCTAACGGTTTCTTTTGATACAGAAACTGGTCCGGGGTTTCCTCAAGACTTGGATGAGCAAATTAGGAAGCTAAGAACAGTTAAACTTTCAGGACAGGACTTTAATATTTCTAGAAGCGAAGACGGTATTAAAAATATTGAATTAGAGAACCAAACCCGGGCAAAGAAGTCCGCCTTTGATTTAATTGGAAGGGAAGGTGGTTTTCCGAATGTTGTAGAAAACGGCAGGGAAAAGGCTAAGGCAATGAGAGGCCCAGGTAAGGCAGTAGATCTGGCGGGAACACAGTCAGCCTCATTGGAGTGTAAGGGACGCAAAATTAATAACCTGGATTCAGAAATAACCAAAATTGATTCCCTTAGACATACTAAATTCGATATAGGCAATTCTGAAGGTTCTGGCGTCAAAATATGCCCAGTTTGCACAACATTCACTTCAGCAACCATCACCGCTGTGAATGCTCACATAGACAATTGCCTTGCCCAAGTTTCTATGAGAGAGAAAAGGCAAGTAATTAGAATGCAAAAACATAAATCAAGGACACAGAAGAAGCGGTCAATAGTTGATATTTGTGCAGCCTCTCCCCCAGTGGAAATGAATGTGGAACATTTACATGGTATGAATGCGAATTCCAAGCTAGCAATAAAGGTAACTGCAAATGGCGCTCTTAGAGAGGACATAAACTCAATTGAATCTGGAAAATCTTCGAATGGAGTTCGACAACTGGAGTCCCTGGAAACGAAAAGGAGAAGGCAACGGCTCGGTACAATAACCTGCGTTTTAGGTTCCAAAGATGTGAAGGTAGGTCTCGTTTCATACGTTATCATCTCTATTTTATGCTATTTATACTGAGTTTAATACTTCGTCATTTGTTACTCGATCTTGCTCTTTCCTTTTAACAATGGTATGCATTTCTTTTCCTCAACATCAAACAATTGCTCAAGGAAATTGTCTTGTAATAACTAAATGAAGCATCTGGCCTAGTGGCAAGGTACCTAAATTGGCCCCATAACATCGTAGCCTTTACTTTCTCAACTCCGTAACTTGTTATCAGTGCAGAGAAATAAGTATTGATATCATACTGGCCCCATAACATCGTAGCCTTTACTTTCTCAACTCCGTAACTTGTTATCAGTGCAGAGAAATAAGTATTGATATCATACTCAAACGTGTATCTTTACTGTGTCAACTGGTTGACTGTGCCCTTAAATAATTATTACTAATATATCTCGCGCTAATATTTGTAGGTACAAAATAATTAATAATATATCTCAAGCCGATATTTGTAGCTACAAAATGTCATTGCTCTTAAAGTAACATTAAGTGGTGAGTTGATATTCACTATTAAGTGTGGTGATATTCACTATAACTGTAATTTTAAAAAAAGGTTAATTATGATAGTAGTAAATATAACACCTTAAATTTGAAATGAATTAATGATACATTAATGAAAAAGAATTTGTATTTTACTAAAAGTTTACGTTTTATTTTAATTAGCCTAATAAAGTATAGAAATGAATAACTAAATTTGTTAAGAAATGAATAACCAAATTTGTTAACTTGTGACATTTTTCAGATTTATAATTTGATTGAGATTAATTAGAATTAATTTCAAAATTTCTAAAAATAAGAAGAGTCATTGAAAAAATAGATTCAACTCTTGAAAATTATAGGAAAAGAAGTTCAATTTCATCATGATTTAATTGAATACTCTATAAAATATCAAATTATTATTAATCCCTGCAAACAATCTTTGAGCATTGACCATTGTGAAGAGTGCCAAAAGCAACTCTAGTGAAACTAATTATAGTAAATTTTGTAACCAAAAATTTATCCTTTCTAAATAATTTATTTCAAAAACATAAAAGAATGTCTTTAATGCCTTCTAGGTTTCAAATCTAAAAAAATTGTATCTTGTATTAGGAGAACTCTTCCTAGGACAACCTCTAGGTTTCAAATTCTTAAAAATTATTGTGTCCTCTATTATAGGAGAACTCCCTAGGCATCCTCTAGACTTCAAACCCTAAAAAAATGTGTCATGTAATCCTCCGTTCTTTAAACTATATATAGTAAGTAAATCAAGATTGATGATTAGGAATTATAATTAAAGTCCCTTGGATTTTATTTGTTTTTTATAAGAGATAAAAAACACTCATAACACTAAATTTGTTCATGAATATTGATTTCTAATTTTGATGATTTCCTTGAAGTATGTAAAGCTTGCCCCGATGGTAAGAAGGAATTAACATCGAATCTTAAAAGAAGGTATTTTGAATTAAGAAGAATATTGATTTAAACACTAACATTAATTGCTTTCCCTTTTCGAAAGCATTTCTATCTATTTAATTTTCATGTTAGTCTATTGGGTACCTTAAAATCACTGAAGTGAGTGAACAAGTAAAATTATGTTGATCATCCATGGATAAGTTTAAACTACTAGTTGCCCATAAATAAATGTTTGCTTCGTCCTTTGGAGGCAACATAAGTGTTAGGAACAACTCATTAGTTAATAGGATGAAATATAAATGTTATGAGTAGTAACATTTATTATAAATCTCATAGTGGATTGATTATAAGAATATCGATAAAAGATAAGTTTAAAAGGGAAAAATTTATGTATACAATATTCCCAATGTTTTTAATTATCCTTTCAATTATAAACTATCTAATAAAAATTTAATGATACATTTATCCAATAAAAACCACAATAGATGCTGTTGTAGCATTTTAATATACTTACCAACATAGATTCATCTTAAATACAGATCTAACATGCGTTGAGAAAGATTCAATTTTTTCACATGTAATTTTTTTTATGAACCGACATTACTTAAATGTTTTGTATAGTGAATCACAGTGAAAAATTTATACTCATAAAAATCTAATAATTCTAATCTATTTGATCTTTACAAATTTTTAATTATTTTTTCAATAAAAACTTATCCATCTTTGATACTATGGATACAATTATCTTAAAAAGAAAATGTTAAAATATATAACCATAATGAACATATAACATAATTATTTTATAAAAAATCAGCGTATATGGTCATGTTCATGAAAATGAATAAATTTAAAAATTAAATATTAAAAATTAAAAATAATTCAATAAACCAGTAAATCAATTTAAATATTTTAGGAAGGGAAAGATACAAATATACACACTCATTGCCCTGCCTTACGACACCTAATAATATCAATAGGGGATATGGAAATAGACAAATATACATACTTCTTTCGATGGCCTAGGACACCGAAACACATCAATAGGGAAAATGTGATATACAGAGACACTCGTATATCAATGTGATATACAGAGACACTCGTATATCAATAGGGGAAAGGTAGATATACAAAGACACTCTTTGTGATGTATCGAGATAATGATTTTTAAATTTTTGGTTTATTAAATTTTATTGAAAATGTGTGAGGAGCTGTTTATTCATGATTTATGTTGATTGTTTTTAATTAATTTTATTATTATATATTTATTATTTATAAATAATAATATAATTATTTATAAATAATATTTTTTTATTTATTAAAAGAAAATATTAATTTTTAATTAAATTTAATTTACTAGGTTATATATATATATATATATTATATTTGAACATATTGACCAGAATCATATCGGTTTATTAGTAGAGACTAATCGGTAAGAGCATCCAGGAAAATTGACTTTGTGATTGTTTGAGAATTTGAGCTAACTGTTTATAATTCTAGATTTATATTTTATAATTATTTTAGATAGATTATAGATGGAAAAATTATTGGAAAACCAAAAGTGTTGTATAAAATTACAATTTCAACAACAAAATGATTAATGGTTACCTAAAATTTATTATTTTAAAAGAAATTGTCAAAAACCATTAAGATTGTGGAAAAACAAAACTTATAAACCAAATAATTGATTTTTGGGATTAATTTGTTGACTTTTTATTAGAAACTATAATTGAAAATATTGAATTCTAAGTAGAAGATAACATTCTCATCTTTCTTTTTCTATCCTTTTACTTAAATTCTTAACATTACCATTAATAATTTTTGGGTGTTTGAGAACAATTCTAATTTATTTCACTCCAAACATATGAAATGTATTCTCAAACGAAATATTATTTAATATATATTTCTTACGTTATGTCAAATGATTGTGATGTCAAATTGAAATTGTACTAATATCTAAAAGAATTGGACACCTAATATAAATTAAACTATACAATGTCCTCATCCTTAATATATGATATGGCTAATGTAATGATTGTGATGTCAAATTGAAATTGTACTAATATCTAAAAGAATTGGACACCTAATATAAATTAAACTATACAATGTCCTCATCCTTAATATATGATATGGCTAATGTTAGTCTCGTGGTAACTTGAAATATTAAGAGATTAACTTGAAATATTAAGCGACATATTTAAGTTCAATCTCCCAAAAAGAAAAAGAAAAAAAAAAGGTGATTATAAATGATACATTATAAGCTAGGGAAAATAGAGAATTTAAGATTTGTAATAAAAACTAAAAGAAAAACATTTAATAAGTAATGAACTTCTTCTTATAGGTTAGTTGGATATGAGCCAGGGTTGATCAAATTGACTTATTTTTTGTTTTTTTTTTTTAATATTAAGCTATATTATTAATAATCAATTCTCTTTCTATGTATCATTGGTATGATTAAGCACTTAGTGCCTTTGTTTTTCGACTAATTTCTCCTAGTTTGAAGTTCCAAGTGTCTACCTACAAACTAGATGAGGAAAGTGAGTAGAAAATATGTTCACTAAAGACCACTGAGCTGGTATAAGCACTCTATCCTTGCAGCCCATGAGATAAGGAGGGATGATGCTAGAGACAAAATTATAAAGAAATGGTGTGACATTGATTGTAGTGGGGTGTTAGATGGGAGAGTGAATTGGATATTTTTTTGTTTAGTCACAACCCAAAAGCAGGGACACAAACCTCAAAAGGCTACAATATCATGCTAGTTTAGCAACTAAGGAGAGTAACCACTATCATAAAACCCACATGACATTGTTATGTATAGGCTACCTAGTTAAGTTGGAGGTTGTCTTGACTAGGATTGAAATTTGATGAAGAATAAATGTTGGTAGTGAAATTTTCAAGCCCATGTGACTAATTTTATTATGTTCTCAATCAAACAAGTACATTGCTAAATTTAATTGATGTTGAAATTAAATTTCAGACCATAACATCAATCACAATAGTTAAAAATTAAACAATAGAAGCATAAAAATTAATTGCACACACATAAGTAATTACTCCTTAAAGTCAACTTTTCATTCCTTTGAAAAAAATTATAAGGAAACCTCTATATGTTACCTAAAAGACAACATTGTGTGAATACTAAAATAGCCTTGAACCAAGCCAAGTGACTGTTGTACAAGATGTATGTTATGTTCGTACACAGTGTATGAATTTTTGTACATATTACTTGTATGACTACATATATTCATATGGTACTATCCATACAATTTTACTAATTTGTATGGACTTGCCAGTGTGGTTCTATAGTACAATTGTACAAAATTGTTCTATATGTTATATTGGGACTATGCGCTTCCCAAACAAACCTATTTCTTGGCTTTCTCCTTTTATTTGTCGCTCTAGTGCTCATCTGTGATAAAATTCTTTACATTGCCTTGACCTTATATTTTAGTAGAGAATCTATTTTTAAGATTACTCATAGTCTAACTCTTGGATGAGATATAATGTCATATTAAACTACCAAATATAATTCTTTCACATTTTTACCAAAATGAATGACAAAATAGAATTATCTTTCCAGAAATAAAAATATTTTTTGAAAATATCTCAAACTACTTCTTGCAGATTCACATTGAGTTTATGTAATAGGCCATGTTCAAGCTATAATTCTCAATAATACCTCTTAACGAGGAAAGAATTTTGCGTCAACCCAATTTTGTATTTGAATGCCTCAAACATCCCTTTTTCCAAGGGATTGGTGGAATCTCAGCTACCTCTTTGTGTGATTATGTTGGAGCTTCATTGCTCCCTTTTAATCTCTGTCTCATATAAAGTAATATCTAATCTCTATATGTCTGGACTTGTCATGAAACACTGATTCTTAGAGACCTCGACACAATGCTAACTATCATATTAATGAATATAACATCCAACCCCTAATTAAACAATCTTGCAAGTAACTTGCAATGCTAGATGGCTTCACAACTAGTAGTACTATCTACCATATGTTTTGCTTCAATTGAGCTAAGTGACATGGAAGTCTATTTCTTATTGAACTAGGATATTATTATTGATCCTACTCTAAAGAAACACTTTAAAGTGCTCTCCCTATATTTTTTATTGCATTCCCATTCTAAGTTTGAATAAGGCTACAAATTCACTTCACCGTCTCCAAGATCTCTCATATTGCACTCTATATTGCCTCTCAAATACTTGAGCATATGTTCTAGTACTACCCAATGCTCTTACCTTAGCTACACCATGGATTGACTCAAGGTGTTCACTGCAAAACATATATTTGGCTTGGTGTTGACCAAATATATTAATGAATTGATTAACTTCTTGTACATTATGGGATTCACCAACTCTAAATGTGAAGTTTCCACCTTCCTTAGATTAGTGATCATGGGTATGACCATAGTTTTGTAATTTTCCATACAAAAACTCTTCAGGATTCACATTGCATACTTAAGTTGCCTAAGGAAAATCTCCCCTAGTCTTTGCCAAAGCTTCAAGCCTAATAAGTAATGCATCGTGCCAATGTCCTTCATCTCAAACTCATCTTGCACATCTGCTTTAAACCCTGTAATAAGATTATATGCACTTTCTAGAAATAAGTTATCTACATATAAGACCAAAATAAGCATACCAATCTAAACAAATATATAATATAAGTTATAATGTGCTTTGCCATTGGTGAAGCCCTTACTTTGGAATACCATTCTCTTGGTGGTTGCTTGAGTCCATAAAAGGTTTTCCTAAGCCTCCTTATTGTTTACCTCAAAGCCCTAAGGTTGCTCTATGTATATGTCTTTCTCAATAATCCCATTAATGAAAATTGTCTTCACATCCCTTTGATGTATCATGCATCCCATAAATGAATTCGATGACAAATAGATCTAATAGAAGGTTACCTAGAAAATGGAGAAAATTTCTTATAGTAGTCGAATCCCTTTCTTTAAGAGAACCTCCTCATCACAAACCTCTCTTTGAACTTTTGAATGTTGCCATCTATAACATGCTTGATCTTGTAGAGCCATCTGGAACTCACAATTGAATTCCCCTCTCGTCTTGTCACTATGTCCCAAACATCATTCTTCATGATGGAGTTGTAGTTGTTCATTGTGGCATCCTACAATACTTATTGGTCTCCTACCTCTTGAAAATTAGAGGGCTCAGAATCTAGAATGTTCTCATCAATGCCATATGGTTTGGAAACTTATTTGGAGATATGCTGTCCCTGAAAGTGCTCCTAAAGTCTCAAAATGCTCTGAAGCATTCGTCAATGTCTTATTAAACCATTGATGTCTTTTGAAATAAGTACAAGGGTATCCTATATCCTCCTCTCCTTCTTCAGCATACTACATTGCCTTGGAAATTATTGGTTACCTTTTCTCAATCTTCAAAGCTTATTACTCTTTATCCTTTTTCATTGAGACAGGGTAATGGGACTTCTTAATTGCAAATTCTTCCTCAAAAATTATTTCCTAGTTCATTATTTTCTTCCTCTTCTCTAGAAAATAGACCTTGTAAACCTTTGAAGTCTCACTATAACCCACAAATAAACCCTTCATGGTGGAGGGTTTCAATTTGGTCCTCTTTTTTACGAATACATGGATATAAAGTGGACAACCAAAGATGCGAAAATGACTCACCATTGGCTTCACACTAGGGAATTCCTCCTCTAGTGTCTTTTCCTTCGAGATCCCTTGAGGACATTAGTTTTAGATGTAGACTATTGTATTTCATGCTTCTACCCAAAGAAACATTGGAAAGTCTTGGTCATGTATATTGTCTTAGTAACCCCTATGATGGATCATTCTTCTACTTTGCAATCCTATTTTGTTGTGGGTTGTTAGGAACACTCAACTCCTTAATTCACGACTCCTTGCAAAAGGCCTTAAACACCTTGGATGTATACTCTCCCTCATTTTTCGATCTCAAGACTTTGATCTTCTTCTCTATTTGGTTTTCAACTAGATCTTTAAACTACTTAAATGTGTTAAATTCCCCATTCTTGGTCTTTAAGTCATAAATTCAAGTACTGCAAAAGAAATTGTCAATAAATAATACATATTACATGCTTTCTATTGTTGATGCTACTGACATTAGGCCGCAAATATCTAATTGTACTAGGATTAGAATCCCTTTATACCTATGATCACTACTTGGCAAAGAAATCATGGCATGCTTTCCAAGTGTGCACCCTTTTCATACTCCATGTTGCTCGATAATAAACTCTAGAAAATACGTCACTATCTCCCTTAGAATTGGCAATGTTTTGTGATGCAGGTGCCTCCATCCTCTTATACCAAAACTCACATAGGCTGCCACTATTATGCACCAAAATCAAATAGATTCACCTTGTAACCTATACCAATTACCTTCTCGAACCATTATTACTTAAGCTATATTTGGGCTAGAATCCTTTAACCTAATAAAGGCTAGTTGGATTTTGAACTCCACTACAAATCCCTTATCTTCCATGACTGAAACTAAAAACAAATACTTCTTAAACCTTATAAAAAATAAGATATCATCAAAATACGAAGAATTACTTGACTCAATATGGAAGGGAATAGTTCTTGGATAGACGGTGATTAGGTGCTTTGTTAAGGCACTCCTTGATGTGAAGTCACCGGTTCAATTCCCCACCCCGATCGGGGTGATATATTGGACATGATGAAGATATAGTCCTACCAAGCTTACAAAAAAATATATGGAAGTGAATAGTACCAACTCTTGCTACTAGGTACTTGGCATCATCACCAAGCTTAAACTATCCTCTTAAGTCTTACTTCTTTAGACTAGAAAAAAATTGTTGAGCTAATATCGTATTTCGAGATGGTCCACTGTCCACATAAAATGAAACCTTAGGAATTGAGCTAGTAAGAAAGGGAAGATATGACCAGGAAATCCTACTTGAAGTTGGAAGAAACTCGTCTATGGAAGTTTCTACAGAGACTGTTATTTTGTTATGTTGTCACTTCTCTTTACCCTTTTCTCCTCTGAACAATATGATGTATAATTATTGTGCTTATGACAAGCAAAGCACTTGATTTTACTCAAGTCCTTCTTTCCCGCAAGTCCTTTTTTCTTGTTGTGAGGTTGACTCACTCTTTCCATTACCCTTACTCAATTCCATATGAGTTACCTCCTAGATATAGTCATTCTAATGCCTCTTAAAGTCAGGGAGGATTTCCCAAGCATAAATACCTTTGAAAAGTGATTTCCATGAAATTGGGACACTTTTCAATGTCGTGCGCACTAGATTTGTAGCTATAACATTCTCCCTAGCTACTACAAGCTAATAACATTTTTTTTCCTGACCTTCATAAGGTTACTAGTGACTATGTCTAATCTCATCCTCTCTATGATCTGAGTTTGTTCCATAATATCATCTATTTTTTTTTTATGTTCCAAGAATGGAAAGGACAGACTACGACATTGAACATATCCTTTGCTATATTCTTCTTGAATACATGATGGATTAGATTATCCTTTATGGCATCCAAGATTGTTCACTTAACCTTCACTTCCTTTTTGTTGTGGGCTAGCAAGCATTGCAAATCTGTAAGCAGACTTACAATGTCGTTGATGGTATCTTGGAGATGATTCTATTTTAGTAAGAGTGTGGCCTCCACATTCCATGATAAGAAATTCAAGGCACCATCCAATTTGTTCCGACAATGTAGGCCTATTGTTTCCATCTTTGAGATTTACAAAAGCTACCAAATTAGAAAATAAAACTTCAAAATTCTATTACTATTAGTTATTTTTCCCTTAACTATATTTATTGTTGCAAATCCTTGAGAATCTCAATCAAATATCAAGCTTTTGTAACATGTGAAAATTTTAAACCCCAAGTGACGAATGCCTGTATGAGCTCAATCAAACAAGTGGATTGTTGAATTTAATTAATGTTGAAATTAAATTTCAAACTATACCATCAATCACAAAATAGCTAGAATTTAAGTAATGGAAGCATACAAAATAATTTCATACACAAAGGTAATTACTCCTTCAAATTGATTTTTCATTCCCTCGTAAAACTTACAAGGAAACCTCCACATGCAACCCAAGAAAAAAAATTGCATGGATACCAGAAACAAATTGAACTAAGTGAAGTACTTGTTGTATGGCAAGTAAGACATTTCCATATGAACCTCATGGATTTTCTATATTACTATATGGATTCATATGATATTATCTATACAATTTCATGGATCCATAGAGATCAGTATGTATCATTGTAAATAGTTGTATGAATATAAAAATTGTTCCATATGTTGTATGGGACTATGCACAACTTGGAAATGACTATTCATTGGTTTCCTATGCTATCTCCCTCCCTCTATCACTCAACCTACTGAGCCACTCATGTGTGATGAAAGCCTCTACCTTCCCTTGTCTTTATACTTCTAATGGAGATCAAACTTTCAGATTACTCCTAGTCTAAGTCATGCATGAGATACAAGTTTAGACTCAACTACTAAATATAAGACATTTGGTTTTTTTTACTAAAGTGAATTACAAAATAGAATTACTTTTTCAAAGTATCTTGAACTACTTCTCACACGTTCACAATGAATATGTGCAGAAGTTCTTGTTTGAGCAATAATTCCTAACATCTGTTGTACTATTGCTTTCCCTAATTAATAATGATGTCCATTCTAGACTAAGGAAGAGAATGCATTGGAATGTGTTTTGTAATGAAGTGTGACAACAAATAACCATTCTGAATGATATAGGACACAATGGCCTCCTTGTTTGAATATGGACCCACTAGCTTTAGGAGAACAATCAGACTCTATAACAAAGTGAACTCGAACATAAGGAGATGAAGGATTGGTGTGAAACATAGGATATCATAGAAGCCATGGAATGTATTTGAGTTTAATGAAGCCCAATCTAAGAGACTTAGAGTTGATTTGGGATAGAAATGAATGCCCTTGAGAAAATTCTTGAGCTTTCTTACATAATGAGATTAAGGCTATTCCAAGTGTGTTTTAACATTAGAAGGGTTGGGTTGAATACTCTTGGTTGAGAGTAATATTCTTATAGAAGAAATAATTTTCTAGTCAAATACAAAGTTCTTGATTTTTCCCTAAATCTTGTTGATTGTGAAATATCAAGAACTTGGTGTAGATGGAGGACATGGTCCACCCATTTCTTATTGAATATTAACATGTCATCCAAATAAATAATGTCAAATTTCCAGTCATTTGAGTCTTCTTAAGGGATAATAAAGGTAGCAAATCCACTAGGTGATGGGATGGGTTAGATCATACCTACATTCAAAAGAACCCAAATTGGTTTTTCAATTCTTACATCCTTGTCTGAGCCCAAATGGTGAGTGCAAGTAGGGGGAATGAAAGTTCTTGGGATTAGTATACTGTGTGATGGCATGTATGATACTATGTGGAGGTTTTAAGGCTTTCGTTCCATTAAAGAATATGTGATACTTGGTGAGAGGAGGGTTTCAAAGTTGGTGGTGGTAGAGAAGGCTCATTAGGTAGTGTATATTGCATGATACAAAGATGTAATAATTTATGAAGGGTCGTGTGTTGTACCATATTGTCGTTGAAGAGGGGTACAAGCGTGGATGAAATAAGGGACTAAAAGTGACATTCATGATGATGCTTAGTGAAGGTGTATGAGTTTGTGCAAGAATAATACTTGGTAAAGTTTGCATATTGGTAAGTATTCCCTAGTGGCAACTTGACAGAACCAGAATGGTAATGTCACATGATATGGAATCATGAAAGTGACAACCAATAGAAAAAGTCACAAGAGATTATTGCTTGACAAATAAATTCTGATCCCTTGCATTAACCTAATGGAGATGGTAATGATGAGGGTGAGTAGTGATTGGTAGCGCCAACTCTTTGATAAGGGTAGTGTAGAGCAAATTATTCTAGTCGTTGTTCTCTATAATATGTTGTCCCATGTGATATTTCACTTGGTAATTGTGGGTAAAGAGGGTAGCATGGGACATAGGAGAAGAAAGGTGAGTCATTAATACGAGATTAGGATCAAGGGCAACAAAATGGGGAACATGGATGATATATTTAGAAGTGGACGTTTCCTATAATAATAATTCTTTACTTAGTCAAGGGTGATGAATGACACATTGATCAATTGTGTTGTGAGAGGTTTACTTGTGATAGTTGTGGCATTCATGTATGGGTGATGGATATGTGGTAACCACGGGGGATGTTGTCATGGCGGGGGAGGGTTGAGATGGAAAATTGGCATTTACCAAATTTCATTTTAGTAGAAAGATATTTTTGGAAGGGAATGGAATGAGGTGCATGTATCACCAGAGCAAGTTCATGAGGAGGAGTAGGTAATAAGCCAAAGGTCAATTTAACGATAAGTACTTTGTTTGGATCAAGGACAAAAATATGCACCTAGAATGTGCAAAATATGTCAATGCATTGTTGGATGGTTTGATTAGTAGACTGCTTGAGTTGGAGCCATTGTTCCCATAAATCTTCCATGTAGACTTTTGGATAAAAATGTTCCTAAAGGGTTGTGCAAAAGGTATTCTAGTTATGTATAATGCTTGGATCATAGTGGATGACATCGTCATTGAGTTCCATGTAAAGGGAGGCATCTATACTTCATGTTTGTTTTGATATTCTCCTACCATTTGGGAATGAGGCCTTAAGGATGGATGGCTACCAATGTGAATTTATAATTTTCTTGAATTGTAAATTGATATGTGAAATAAGAGAGAAAATAGATCCAAGTTTTTTCTTGGTCATCATTAAATTCATCAACGAATGGTGGAAGGGACAATTTAAGGTCCCAACGTAGGCCAAGTGGTAGTGTATGGGTGGACTTGATAAGGAGTACATCCTTGATAGTGGCTATAGAAGAGTGGGAAAGAAGGGAGGAAATCCCTTATGGTGGTTACAGATGCTGGAAG
This sequence comes from Pinus tabuliformis, assembly GCA_031772625.1. Lineage (NCBI taxonomy): Eukaryota > Viridiplantae > Streptophyta > Pinopsida > Pinales > Pinaceae > Pinus > Pinus tabuliformis. Next base: position 307,569,171 of record CM062811.1, read on the forward strand.
AAAAAGAGAATAGATTCCTTGTTGTGTTTGTGGAAGTTGGCTCTTATATCAATTGATATAGAATAATGTAGGGTAAAGAGAGAATTGAAAACTTGTATTATAATCACTAAACATACATTTAGCAAATATCAACCTTTTTCTTATAGTATTGTTGGATTAAAAGGGGGGTTGACCATATTTAACTTCTTCTTCCCTTTTTTCTATTGCAATATTGAAAAGTATAAATAGTTGTTGCACTCACTTTGAGACATTAATGTGTTCCACCGCTTGGTCTGTTGGTTCTCCTACCAATACATGTGCTTAAGAGAATTGCATTGTTTGTATTGTTAAAGAGAATAATCCCTCACAACAGAAAATACACATTATTTTAGTTTGTTGCTTATGCTAACAATAATTTTCAAACTTGAACTCAACCCATTTTTTATTAAGGGATTGATGGTGATTGTATCAAAATTAGATATTACAAGTGAATTACTTATGTAAATTAAGGGTCAATGACCATATTTAGAGTGAGAAATTAACTAAATGAATGACATTACTAGGATTCCACATTTTTAAGAGAACTAACGAAATGTATCACATTATGAAGAGTCCACTGATTTTGTTATGTAAGAGAACTAACTTTGATAGGAATATTAGTGATGAAAGAAAGTAGAGGTGGGAATAAACTTCTTACTCTAGTCAATAAGAGGAGAATGTGTAGAAAATCTAAATAGGCACTTAAACAAATAATAATAAACATTTAGCCATTACATAGTGATTTCATGGGAAAACTCTTTTGAAAAAAGTATCTCACACTCTAAAGAAACTTCAATGCAATACATTACACAGAAGCTAACAAAATTATAATACACTTTAGAGTCTCTATATTCTTAGAGTCATCAATGACATACAAATATTGAATTGAGGCTTCTGTGATCCATAATAGTTGTAAGAAGAACTTCGGCGTAAATCACATGAGGAAAGACCTTTGTCAAAGGTCTTTCCTCATGTGATTTACCCCGAAGTTCTTCTTACGACATACAAATATTTGATTAAATCATTTAGATATTTAATATAATAAAAATGATATAAAGTTAACATCTTAATTTTTAAACTAACATTTGTATTTTCCCTCCATGAACTCTCTTATGTTGTAGAGTACCTCCCAACATAAAACTAGGTTGTAGAATACATCTTAACATAATAAGCTCTCTTAGGTTGTAGAGTACTTCTCAACATAAAGTTGTAAAATACATTTCAACATAATAATATTGAAAGAAAAAGAATGCGAAAGTAAAGGTAAAATTTAAAATTTATTTCAACCTTTCATTTATATTTAAGAAAATATTTTAAAAATTATATTTAATCTAGAAAAAAATAATATATATATGTAGATACCTCTTATTTCTGTCTCCCAGCGTTAAGAGAGTTCAAAAATTGATTCTCTTGTGGTTAAACTCAGTCCATTTACCATCCATGCAACTGAACTTAAGCTATATTCTAAGGAAAAAAATGAATAATCCACACATAGAAATTACCAGTTGAATTAAAAAGAAAAGGGTAAATTAAACATTTGATTAAAGAAGTCGGGGAACTGAGTGAATCTCATCAAGCAAAATATCGTTAAAACCACAAAAGAAGTTACCAGCTTAATTAAATAAATAAGTAAATGAGTCATCTGATTAAAGTAGGCGAATCAAATTGTTTGAGTAAGAATTTTTATATTTTAGATGGGCACGTTTGCCTAGGCGGTCCTTTGTTTAGTTTTCCGAGGATTAGTTGAAGGGAGAGATAGGAGTCGCTGGTGTCTACTGGGGATCTAAATATAGTTGTCATTGAACATTAATTCTTGTGTTCAATCATCTCGTTGGCCTAATCAAATTTTCCTTTTCTTGTCCTATAAATTTAATTAATATTCCATAAATTACAAAGTTTGCAATTGTGATTACAGCAAACTGGGGAATGAGGTTCTTTAAGGTTGTATCTGTGTTTTCTTAGCTTTTATCACGGATGTCTTAAATATAGAATGTCTGGAAAGCCAGAAAAATCTGGTATAAGTTCTTTATTAAAAATAGATTTTTAAAGGTAGAGCTTTTTCTACTTTAATGTGGAAGGGGAGGAATACAGTAGGGACTAATTGGTGCACCAGGACAAGAGCATTCCAAGTATAGATGTATTTACAGCGTGGGCAGAGATGTCATATCTCTCATATAAATAAAATGATTTAACTTTTATTTCCCTAAATGATAGGGAAATTAATAATTATATTATATTAAGGAAACTAATAAATTATTATTATTTTGAAAATGTTGAAAGGATTAATATCTATGAAAGTAACAGAAATGCTGATTGCCTCCACAAGACTAATCGTATTATAAATCAACGGAAATGCCTTGTGAACCTAGTTTCACTCGGCAACTCTGAGTGCTGTGCATATTGCTTAGGGCCGGGACTGAAAAAGTTATCAATACGCTTATAAAACAGTGACAGTAGTGAGCAAGCGATTCTAGATTAGAAAGAGCCTATAAACACTCGCACTCCACAGCACCTATGTTCAACGTCACAATATAGAGAGACCTACTTGAAACAGAGAGACGTTAAACGAACCTTATTGGTTATAGGTAGCCGAGAATAATTTGAGATACTTTCCCCATATAGAGGATGAAAACCGTATCCTATCATGGTCCAAGCATCAGCTCAATGGACAAAAATAAAAAAAAACATACCAGATTGCTGGATTAAACTAGCTACACTTGACCAATTAGTTATGGATGATTTTATGCATGATAGCTCTTTCAGAATATCATCTTGGTTGTTGACGTGTATCTAGGCGTTTTTCAATGCTATGGGTTCATCATATATATACACGAGCGATTTTTTCTTTATCTGTGTTAGGTAATTTAGTATGATCCATCCGCAGTGTATCGCAATAGACCGTGTAAAAGCAGGCAAGAAGATTTGTATATTTTACATTAAAAGACGATAGTAGAATGGAAGGGTTTTAAAGCTTTTGGTCAATTGCCCAAGGCTGATGGTTTGGCCTAATCTAAAGTACATAGGTAAATCGTGTGTTTAATTTGATGTATATGGTATGTCTAATTTGATGTATTGCTTATTATTTTTGGAGAGTATTTTTTTTAATTAAATTTTTAAAAATTTAAATTTCAACTATTAAATAAATTAAATATATTGTAGTGTTAATTTTATATATATTTAAAGAAAAAGAGCGTAGTCCAAGTAACATTAAGACTTAAAATCTAACGACCACCCATCTCATTAGGAGTTGAGCAGTGAAATCGCAAGATGAATGAGAATATTAGGTTGATGTTTAACAAAAAGCCAAATTTCGCTGGAAGTTAGCGTTTCAATTTTTTGTTTTTGTTTTTGAAAACTTACTAAATTAATGTGCAAAATCATTTTTAAAGAGTATGAAGATGAGGGGGTAATAATATAGAATTGAATATGATATAATATTTTTATTTATATGAGAAATTTTGTGGGAGTTATTTTTTATTTCAAAGGTGCCTTAATTTGCAATATACTATTTGTTAGTAGTGTTTTAAATTTTTTTGGTATTTTTTTTTTAAGTATACACAATATGTAAATTACTCAAATATTTATTTTGAATTGAATAAATATTTGAATTGAATCTTTGTATCTCACTTCTTTAGGATAATGTATCATTACATATCTTCTATTTTTACTTATTTGCAAATTAGACATAGATGTTTATGTCTATTTATGTGTATTTCCTTGTTTCCACTGCAAGAAGATGGAAACCCACTTTTAATTAACATGACAAATGTTTTTTATGCTTAATATTTTTTGGTGGAGATAATGTTATTCTATGTGACTAATTATCAAGTTGATCTCACATTGATAGAATCTCATTTTCTCAAGAGAAGGAAAATTTTAGGGGGCTAATATTTGCAAGTGGACTATTTTTCCATGATTTTTCTAAAAAAGTATTGGGTAATTTCCACTTTTTATAAAAATGAGTCACCTAAATTTTACAATATAAAATTATTTTACCTTAAAAATTGCCAAAATTTTATATAAAGTATTATAAAATCATGATAAATCTAAATATCTTTAGAGCAATATCACCAAACGTTTTACAATTACATATTAGGGACTACTAGGATCTTCTAAACTTTAACATAAACTTCCATCCTTAAATTTAAGGGTATTGCCACAACTTCTCTATGCTCTTTTCTATACCAAGTCTCAAATGGGTATCAAGTCAAAAATGGAAAATGGTTAATATGGCAAATCTTATTCTTCAATTCATAATTTTAATCCATCAATCCATCTCAATAAGGCAACCATACAAAATCATTGTTTACATAATGTTATGAAGAACAATCAATAATCTTTCTTCTAATATTATTTGAAAAGGTCCAAGCCCAAATAGGACAACCATGCAAAATCATTGTTTACACTAATGCTATGAAGAGCAACTTTTTCAATTTCCAACTCCATCACCAATTTTCGTAGCATTTATTATACATAGGATAATAGATCTTTATGTGCCCTATTATCAACTTTAATTGTAAGAAGGAACTAACTCCAGTTTGACACTATTAAATGTAATGGTTATATCGTTTACCAAGTTGCTATTAATATTACCTTTTTTTCCTTTACATTAAATTTCATTTCAAAGCTTTGCGTGAGGAGACTATCTTTGTGCTTTAATGGTAACAAAACATCATCTACATAAATAAAAAACAATAAAGCATAACCTACAATATCTATTCCTCCTCCCAATTCTTCCTCATTTAATCTTACAACTAATTTATGAATGTGCCAAATAATATTGGAGAGAGGGAACATCCATATCTCACCATGATAATGCTATCAATTTTGACTTCGCTTCTTTCAATTTTATCATTTATCAATACCCTTAATCCAACAATAACCTTTACATATTAATAGAGCAACTTCTCTTCAATTGGTCGAATTCCTACTTTCTAAATTTTTTTGCTAAAATTTTATTCAATGCATTGTATTGAAGGCTTTTGAAAAGCCAACAAAGAAAAGATAAACATTATTACCTTTCCCACATTTCCCTTGTTTTTTTTAGACAACAGTTCTAAGATTTACTAAGAGGTCAATGGTTGAGTCCTTACATCTAAAACCAGTGTGAGAGGTAACCTTGATATTGTTTTTTTTTTTTTCTCATTTACTTGACTTCTTTTCTAAAATTGTGCCAAATAGCTTAGGAAGTAGGAAACCAACCATGATTGTTTGGTTACTTCTCATATTAATATTTATCTCACCGACATTGTGAGTAGGTATCACTTTGCTAATTTGTGAGTTTGAAGGTTACACATGTCATATGGTTTGATGTAATTTATCCTTGAGAAATGCATGCAAAGTGGACATCCCCATTTGACCATTTCAATTTTTAAACCATAAGAACCAAACACCTTTCCATTAGTAAGATGCTTACTTCTAGTCTAATATTTTTTTGAAATAAACTCTTTTTCTTTTCTAATGAAATCTATGTTGAAGCCTTTTCCCTTGTGTCTTTCTCATATATTCACATACCTATGCAATCATTTCTTCCTCGTTTATCTCAAATGGATAAGAGGTTTGTAAATGTAATTATTTCTATAGTTTTTAGATGGCATGTGAAGGTATCAATTAGCTCTTCTTGTTATTTTAAAGAAAAATCGATCCAGGTGGATATTGGTGGCCACCCACCTATTCCACTTGGACCCCCAAGACTATTTCCTTTTAGTTTCCTATTTTCTAGCATACTTTCTATTTTTAGTATTTTTTTGGGTCTTGAACTTCCGAAGCCATTTTGAAGCCCTGAACGACGTCCCTTGAGGAAACATGCAAAGGAAGGACAAAGGCTAGTCATTTGTGATAAAAAATTGTTGTTCTCATATTGATATTTCTAACGAGGTATCGTGTGCACCAAACAAAGATTGTATGCCAAAATTACGACCCCGGGATGTTGATGTTCCAACTAACCCTATCGGGGCCCACAAACTTTTTGTGCTTCATCTCTTAGAGTTAGATTTTTGGATGTTTATGGTTTCTCATTGTTTCTTCATAATAAAAATGCATCATAGCCTCATTGTAACTCAGTTTAGAAGACATGTAGTCGTCACATCTCTTCTCAAATATAACCTACCATCGTCTAAGCTAGTTTGTTTCTTTTCTGCATGTAAACAATTTTCAGCAGATGCTATTTATTGATTGAAGTTTTGTTTCATTGTATCTCTGTGGGTTTTGTTTAAATCTGTATTTCATTTCGTTCCTTCATAAATACGGATAAAAAACTCATCTTATTTCCTAAGAAATGCCCTTCAAAGACTATGTACATGTATTTCAATAATTTATGTAGATGTGTTTGAATAATTTAGCTTTAAATTGAGCGACACTCACTAGGATATTTGTTATACCTTTGATAGGAATAACTTTCTTAGATTACAAATGATGAAACTTGGATAGGGCTGTTAATGATAGAAACTCTACATTAAGATATGTGTTCATACTTATTTTAGACACAGTGATAGTTTATAACCAAGCCCAAGGCCATGGAACTTGTAGATATGGAAAAGGATAAATGAGTATGTTGTTTGTTGTTATATCTATTAAATCTATATAAATATTGTAATGAAATAACAAGTAAAGGGAGGTGCCCAATTTTTGTGCATTCTAGGCATTGTCATCTTCAATTGTTATTGGACAGAGGGGATGGAATTGTGGTCTCTGTTGTTTGTCTTCATTGGTGGTCTTAAACACATGATACTTGGATGTGTGTTGCATTGCATGAAGGAGACGATAATAGTTGGAATTCATCTTCTTAACTTCAACTTGAACTTACTATAGAATCTTGACATCATGTTCCTTTAGTTTATGATACTGTTAGGCTATGACTTCCTTTGTTTGCTAGTATAATTTTAAGGTGGAAGAAAATCAAGTAATGTGGAATTTGGTGTCCTTATATCCAACACTATGTTAAATCCCATTATTCATCTATCCACACATCACTAGTGTTTTTACTTTTATGGTGGAATTGCTCCTCTACCTTTCAAGTTTGTGGAATAGTGGATGCTCCTCTACCTTTCAAGTTTGTGGAATAGTGGATGGTTTATGCCCCCATCAAAGCCTATGCTCAACCACTAAGCGTATGTTTTCTTCCTTTGGAACTGGGAATGGCGGGTTGGTTGTTGCATTGTGGGGGTGGTAGGAGGTTGACCTTGATGAGTAGGTTATGGTGCTAATCTAGCCCCTTCCATCTTTGACTCTTGTTCTTCCCCTATCTCCATTGGAATTGATGATGCTTGATATATCGACACTTTTACTGCCTAATCCATTATGTTGTTGTACCATGTCTTTGTAGCTTGGAATGGTGGTGCCTAGTATTGAGTGGGTCTGTGATTGAAGCTTCTATTTTAACAAGTAGATTTCTCATCATGAGGAGATTTGGAAGGCATCACTACCTCTTTTTCCTCCATACAACCTTGTGATGGTGAATGAATTGTCATGTCATGTTTTGTATCCTAGGATCTCTATCTCTAAGTGATACCATGATAGATTGTAGGGTTGTGATGAGCCTATAGTGTGAGAGTTGTTTGCGATGATTTGTGATGAACCCTAGCATAGGACTCCATTGTTGTTGGTTGTTATGATTCACCATTACTTGTTAACATTGATTTGTGATGAACCTCTAGCATGGGCTGGCGTTGTTGATGGTCCTTATGATTTACCATTAGTTGATGACACTAATTTGTGGGGGCCTTGTATGTGATTTCACCATCATATTGTTGTCTGCCACTACATGGGGAATGATGGTTGATAAGTGGTAGTACTAAGGCTTATCTCATCCTTTACACCTAATCAAAATAAGAATTGGATAGTCATAGTATACAAGATTCTTTAGGTTCATTTTCATTTTTTTTATTGGATTAAAATAATAATTTTCCCATGTTGCATGAATTTCTGGAACATGGGAACGTTGGGAACTTGGGTGCGGATGTCTGGAACGACTAGTGGTTTCCCCAAAATTTAGCGGAAACGACTAATCGGGAGCGGTAATATTATATAATAATAAAAAAAATAAAAAAAATGTGTTTAATTACATAATTTATACAATAATCAAAATTAATATTGAATCAAAATATTCAAATATTAAAACCAACACTAAGAGACCAATTAATACCAGTTCATATCTAGACTCTAGATCAGTGAGGATTTGTGGGACCTCACCCCGCCACACGAGATTTCATTTTCAGCAACAAATCCGTCTCAAATCCGTTCCTGGGAGATAGACTAGGTCCTCCAAACCTCAACAGTGCACGAACTCCCCCAGGCAATGATTTAGCAGACATTCCGCACTTTCCACTGACCCTTCATCGAGCCAAAAGACTTTGTGGAGTTTTCTTTAGTGTCCTTCATCAGCTTCGGGTGTTAGGAGAGATGGCTCTGATCCTCAGACCCACTTTGCGATGGCATTCCATACATTTTATCTTTTATGTTCCTACATTGTACCTTTTATATTCATGTATTGTATTTTCTTTATTGTAGACCGTTTGGTTCTTCCGCATTGTATAGACATCATTGTATTCAATAGTCCCTTTGACCTACTTTGTGGTCAATAGTTGGATATAAAAATAATTATCTTATCTTATCATATCTGGGCGTCTCTCTCCCTGAGTCTCTCCCTTATATATATATAACATGTCAAGTTCATTATTAGTTCTTTGACACATGACTAATCTTTGAAACAATCTCGCTTAAAAATACAAAGGAACAATTTTATATATGTTTCTCTAGTTATTCTTAAGAGAAAAAGGCAAGCAACTCTAATGTTTAAGCATTCACTGCCACATACAATATGCACACACAATCTTCTGCGATATATGTACATAAACAACAAAAGAAATACTCATCAACATGACATCCAGATATCACCCTTACATCGAGGTGCCACACGCTTCCTTAACCAATCAAGAGATTGCTTCAATTTCTCAATTAAGGATATTAGTGTGAAGGATGTCTTTGGCCTTTCTTCCTGCAAACGTTTCAACATAGGCTCATGTTTTGTGGGTAGTTCAACATATTTCTCTACAAGCTTTGTATTCCCCCACGCCAGGGAATGCCGAAACTCTAAAAAAACAGTTTTCAAAGCTCCCAAAACTTTCCCCAACTCCCATTACAGCTCCCACTGAAAAATTAACGTTCCCATACAATTCCAAAACTCTCGGAAACACGAGAATCATTGGAACAAATTTCCCACTTCTTGAGAACAGTGCCAATGTAACCTAATAATTTTTATTAAAAAAATTAAAATATAAAATAAACTTCATAAATAATAATTAAAATAATAATAAAAAATACAAATAAAAGAATAAAATTCCTTGACTTCCTTCTCTTTTTAACTTATTTATTTATAAATTTACCAAAATATTTAAAATATAGTCCATCATTAAATATAAAATTAATCCAAATATTACTTATATTGAAATTTAGTAAATTTATTAAAAAATAACTTTAAAAAAATCCTTTTCTTTTCTTCCCTCCAAAACAACTTAATCTAATAACATCTTTCTAAAAAAACATATTTTTAAGTCAATAATTAGTTTATGAATCATAGAATACATTTTATGCTGTACTTATTATGATTGATAAGTTTCGACAGTTCTAACATCGCAACGCTATTACAAACGTTAGCGTAAATATATACTCGCAAATGTTGCCTCTTTTTAATATATAAGAGTGAAGTGAAACTATGGAATTGTCAATTGCTTTAAAAATATATTCAATGTATATTTTTATTTGTTATCTTTTAATTCACTTAAGATATAAAGTATATATTTGAAGATTTGAATATATATGAGTGATGTTATGTAGGTTTAAAACATACGAATGAAGTGAAACTATGAAATTGTCGATTGTTTCGGGTTGAGCTCTTATATTCAATTTAGTCTATGAGAAAATGCAAGCTTCAGGTTGAGCTCTTATATTCAAATTAGTAAACACTGAAAATGTAATACTTTTAGGAAAATTTTTGGAAGTTTGTTTGATGGGTTTTTTTGGTTTAACTTTCTAAAATTTAGTAAGAATTTATTGAAATCACAAATTTAATGGGTAATCTGTGCACAATCAAAATGTTGAGAATTTTTCAAAGTACTGAATTTATATACACAATAAAAAACCAATTTAAATCACACAAATCAAAATTTCACTTCAAATTTTCCACCAAATTCAAACACCAAAAAATCCAAAAACTCACACTAAAACACTAAACCGAGAACACTGGTTTGTAGTGTGACCGATTTAGGCGGAAGATAATATGACCTATAACATGCCAACATGGTGGATTCGGACTTCGTAGAGATGGTTGAGAAGGTTGACTGTAATGGTGCGCCCTTGTGTCACCCACGCAGCAACCTTGTGGTAACCAAAAAAGCAGGTTCACACTTGATATGGGAGCCCCAGTTGTGGCAAAGAGAAAGGCCGGACCAGAGAGATGCATCCATCAAGGGAAAACAAAAGTCATGAATTTAACTCAAATATCGTGAGAAAACACCTTTTATATTCCGCTTTTAACAACATGGTTAAATTTGATGAGTATTTATAAGTTTTAGTTTTAGTTTTTTTTTTTTTAATTATTAAATATTTAATTTTTAAAATTTAATAATAGTTATCTAAAATTCCAAATCATCTGTTGAAAATTTATATATATTTGGTTTTTAGCAACATGGTTAAATTTGATGAGTATTATTAATTGTTAAATATTTACTATTTTAAAATAATTATCTAATTTTCCAAATCATCAATTTAATAAGTGCGTTGAAAATTTATATAAGTGAATTTGTGAATGTGAATTGATATATATATATATATATATATATATATATATTATTTGAGCGATTTAAAAATTTACACAAATTCCAAATAAAATTAAAAAAAATAAAAGAAGTTATTAGTGTTGAGCAAGATAAGCATAAAATATTCTAGTATCGCTGAGACTTCAAGATAACAATATAATACTTTAGTAGTATTGAGACTTCAAGATAAACATAAATTTACTCATAATATGTCTTTCAACTTATTAGAAAAACTCATCTTCATCTTCAATCACACCATGCAATGTTGCATTATATACACTTGCCTAAACTTTAAAAATTGAAGCATAAAAGTTAAAGATTGAGACTCACACAACATGTCCACATCCATGGGTCATTGGTATTGTATATAAAACACCAACTGAATTTTATTATTTGTTTGCATGAATAGTGGTTTCATTTCATTTTGAAAGTTTTATGTAGTTATTTTAGTGTTGATACACAGGTGATAGATCTCATTTTTTATTAAATGGGTTTATTTATTAGTTTGATTAGAAAACAATTCTATCTCTTGATTGGATATGAAAATCTCAAATGTGTGGTTACGAAAGCTATGTTGTGTTCTATACATTCATACTTAATTTTAAACACAAGTGGATTAGGGTCTTTGAGGTATTAGCCTACTAGTGGGAGAGCCATATTTTCCTTACTTGTTAGAAGATTATGAATTTCTTCAAAATGCATGCCTTGTATATTATTATTGCTGGACATGTTTAAATCCTCCCAAATTCCTATTTAAAATTAGGTTCAAACTTGTTTTTATTTTTTATAAAATCCTTCTCCAAAATTCTTATTTAATATTAGGTTCAAACTTGTTTAATTATTTATAAAATCCTTCTTTCCATCGCAACTCATCACATTGAAAATTGAGATAGACTTCAAAATATATTATAGTTAATGGCTTTAACCAAGTTACTTTAAAACTTTTAGAGACTTAGTTAGCATAATTTGTAAAATATTTGATATTACACAAATAATGACTATATATAATTGCACTAAATCATTGGTTTATTTGGCAATAAGAATCAAGACAATTGAGCATGTTTGATTTGTTTAAGGTAATATAAAACATATACATCTATGATATTACAAGGTTGAAATGTACGTTACAATCAAGCCAATAAAAATAAAAATAAATAATTACTAAAATATAACATAAAATTTATATTAACAAAAGAATGTTTAAATTTTTATATTCACAACAACAAAAAAATAAAAACACATACTACCTTTGAATTGTTTAAGGTAATATTCACATACTACATGATATTTAAATAATGAATAAAAAATAAGAGTAAAAAGTATTTAAATGTTCCAATTAACAACAAAAATATAAAATAAAATAAAAAGTCCGATATCATTTATTTAAATGATAGGTATATTGACAGGTAAAAGTGTTTGTCAAATTTATACTTTAAAGGTTGATATTATTCAAAGCGGGTCTTTGCTTATGGGTTGGGTCATAAGACATTTGATACACACTTTATATAGGAAGTCTTAAAAGATTTTTGATTTTATGTTTATTTAAGGATGATGACTTAGATGAGGATTGTGTTAGCATCTCATAGGTTGAGAGAAACTCTTGAATTTAATTAATGTTGAAATTAAATTTTAGACTATAGTATTAATCACATAATAGTTAATTAATATCACCCACATAGGTAGTTATTCCAAATCATGTTTTCATTCTTTTGAAAAAATTAGAAGGGAACCTCCATACATTTCTTGAGAAACAACACTCCATGGATTCTAAAAACAACTATTGTACAAGATGTTCGACATGTCTGTACTAATAACATGGATTGTTTATATTACTTTATGATTGTAAATATTTTTGTATGACTTTATGGAATTGTTTTGTATGCTATATGAGATTGTGCATTGTTGGAAAATTCTTGTTTATTGTTTTCTTGTGCTCTCTCCCTCTCTCAGCCACTCATGGATTGTTTATATTACTGTATGACTTTATGGAATTGTCTTGTACGCTATATGAGATTGTGCATTGTTGGAAAATTCTTATTTATTGGTTTCTTGTGCTCTCTCCCTCTCTCAACCACTCAACCTGCTTAGCTACTCATGTATGATGAAAACCTACCTTGCATATTACTTGGTTTCTTATGCTCTCTCCCTCTCTCTATCACTCAACCTATTTAGCTACTCATGTGTGATGAAAGCCTCTACCTTACCTTATATTTATACTTCTAACGGAGAATTGATTTTGAAGATTACTCCTAGTCTATGTCATGCATCAGATACAAATTTAGACTCAATTGCCAAATATAAGGCGTTCACTTTTTCTACTAAAGTGAATTGCAAAATAGAATTTATTTTTCCAAAAAAAATATTTCAAAGATATCTCTAAATACTTCTCACACGTTCACACTAGACATGTGTGGAAGTTTCTATGTGAGCTATAAATCTCAACTTATGTTGTACTATTTCTTTCCTAACTAGTGAACACTAAGAGGATGCATTGGCATATGATTTGTAATGAAGTGTGACAACAAATAACCCTTTTGAATGATATAGGACAAGGTGGCCTCCTTGTTTGAATATGGCCCCACTAGCTTTAGGAAGCATCACACTCTATCACAAAGGGCTACTAGAACATAGGGAGATGAAGGATTGGCGTGAAACATAGGAGATCATAGAATCCATGCAATGTAGTTGAGTTTTATGGAGCCTAATCTAAGAACCTAAAATGTGATTTGGAATAGAAACACATGTTTTAACAAAATGCTTAAACTTTCTTGTAGAAGGAGGTGAAGTCTAGTCCAAATGTGCTTTGAAATTATAATGGTTGGGTTGAATACCCTTGAGTGAAAGTAATAGACTTAGAGAAGAAACAATTTGTTGTTTAAATATAGAGTATTTTGGGCTTGCCTTGAAGCTTCTTGGTATATGAAATATCAAGAGCTTGTTGTACATGAATATGGTGAACCCATTTCTTATCGAAGATTAACATGTAATCCAAATAAATAATGACAATTTTTTATTCATTTGAGCCTTCTTAAGGGATAATAAAGGTAGGTAATCCACTAGGTAAGGCGTTAGGTTAGATCATGCCTACATGAACCTAGATTGGTTTTTGAATTCTTATATTCTTGTTTGAGCCCAAATGGTGAGTGGGAGTAGAGGGAAGGAAAGTGCTTGGGACTAGTGTAAGGGTATGCATGAGAATACCTGGAGGCTTTAAGGCCTTGGGTTGAGTAAATACTTTGTGGTACTTAGTGAGGGGAGGGGTCCAAGGTTGGTGATAATAGAGAAGGCTCATTAGGTAGTGCATCTTGCATGAATTAAAGATGTAAGAATTTATGAAGGGCCATGTGTTGTACCATATTGTTGTTGTAGAGGGGTTCAAGTGTGGATGCAATGGGGGACTAAAAGTGATATCTATGGCGATCCTAAGTGAAGGTGTATGAGTTTGTGTGAGAATAATACTTGGTGAAGTGTGCATATTGGTAAGGAATCCCCATCAACAACATGACAATACTAGAACAATGATGTCACATGAAATGGAATCATGAAAGTGAAAAGTAATAGAAAATGTCACAAGACACTATTGCTTAAAAAATAAATGTTGAGCCCTTGCATTGACTTAGAGGAGACGATATTGGTAAGGGTGAGAGTGATTAGTAGAGAAGACTCTTTGACAGGGGTAGAAGAGACAAAATTCTTTTAGTTGTTTTTTCCATGATTTATTGTCCCATGTGATCTTTCACTTGGTAGTTACAAGTAAAGAGGGTAGCTTGGGCTATAGGAAGAGAAAAGAAAGTCATTGGTATGAGATTAAGATAAGGGGAAGTGGAATAGAGAACATAGATGCTATATTTGGAAGTGGGTGCTTCCTCTAAGAACAATTCTTTACTCAATCAAGGGTGATGAATGACACATTGATTGTTTGTGTTGCAAGAGGCTGATTTGTGATAGTTTTGGTATTCATTTATGGGCAATCAAGATGTGGCGACCATAAGGGATGTTGTGGGGGGTGGGAGAGGGTTGAGATGAAAAATGTAAGGAAATTGGGCATCTACCCAATTCCTTTTTAATAGCAAGAGAATTTTGAAATTCCATGGAAAGAGATGCATGTTGCACCAAAGCAAGTTCATGATGAATAGTATGTAATAAAGCAAAAATGGATTTAATGATAAGTACTTTTTCTAGATCAAGGATGGAAAGATGCACCTAGAGCTTGCAAATTTGTGAATGTATTGTTGGACGGTTTGATTGGTTGACTGCTTGAGTTGGAAACATTGTGCCCTTAAATCTTTCGTGTAGCTTGTTGGATAAAAATGTTCCTAAAAGGGTTGTGCAAAAGGTATCCTAGCTATGCATAATGCTTGGATCCTTGTGGATGGCATCGTTGATTAAGTTCCATGTAAAGGGAGGCATATGTACTTCATGTGTGTTTGATACTCTCCTACCTTTGGGCAATGAGGCCTTGAGGATGGAAGGATACCAATGTGACTTTAAGATCTAATAAGAGAACACCTATCCAAGTTTTTTCTTGATCACCATTAAATTCATTAACAAATAGTGGAATGGATATTTTAAGGTCCTAGTGGACAATTTTGAACTTGTTTAGCTTCATATTTGTGACCTCCATAGCAAGTTTGTTGAACACTTAACCATGTTGTTGGAGCAATGAATTGTGTTGTTGAATCATTCTTTCTAGTATTGAAATAATTGTATTTATGCTTTTGCAAGTGATGATATCTCCATTGGAGTGACACTGGGATGTGTTGTGTTTGTTGAAAGAGTTTTTATTGTATGTGTTAATCAGGTCTTGTGTAGGAGGCCAAGAAGGGGTGATTACCATTTATTCCCCTCATTGGAGATAAAAAAAGAAGAAGAAGTTAGAAACTAGCTAGAGTAGATCCTTGATAGTGGTTATAGAATAATGGAAAAGAAGGGAACAAATCCCTTAAGGTAGTTGTAGATGTTGGAAGAAGAAGAGAAGAAATCACTTATTTTGGAAGTTGGCTTCTATGCCAATTGATACAAAATGATGTAGGGCAAAGAGATAATTAAATATTTGTATTAAAAACACTGAACATACATTTAACAAATATCAACCTTCTTCTTATGATCTTGTTGGATACAAAAGGAGGGTTGATCATATTTAACTTTCTCTTCCCTTTTTATTTTATTTTAATATTAACTATAATATTAATAGCCATTGTACTCACCATGAGACGTTAACGTGTTCCACCACTTGGTGTCTTGGTTCTAGTACCAATACATGTCCTTAAGTGAGTTGCAATATTTGTATGGTTAAAGAGAAATGCCATAGAACAAAGAGTACACATTATTTTACTTTGTTGCATGTGTTGGTTATAGTCTTCAAACTTGAACTCAACCCATTTTTGGTTGAGGGATTCATGGTGATTCTATAAAATTTAGATATTAACAATGAATTAGGGGCCAATAACCATAGTTAGAATTGTCAATTAACTAAATGAATGACATTATAAAGAGTCCACTGATTTTGTTATGTAAGAGAACTAAGTTTGATAAAAAGATTTGTGGGCAATAAACCTCATACTCTAGTAAAAGAAAAATTTATAGAAAATTTAAATAAACACTTAGAAAAAACAAATAATAAAACATTTAACCATTATATAGTGATTTCTTTAAAAAACCTCTTCTAAGTAAAATATCTCACACTGTAAAGAAACTTTAATATATTACTTAACACAAAGATTATAACTTCAATGTATTACTTCTCAACCAACAAATTTACACTACACTTTGAAAATCTCTATATTCCCAAAATAACAATAACATAACTCTATACAATATCTCCCATTCAAACATTCCATATATAAACATAACATAACGAAATCAATCATTTATTGTTTCTAATTTCTTATTCTAAACGCTATAATTTTTAATATATATATATATATATAAAATTTAAATATTTAATATAATAAATGATTATATAAAATTAATATATTAACTTTTCAACCAACATTTATATTTGCGCTCCGAGAGCTATATATTCTTCTCAACATAATATTGGATAAAGGGAATGTGGGGGTAAAAGTAAAGTTTATTTCAACCTTGTATTTATATTTAAAAAAAATGTTTTGATTATTATATTAAATTGTAAAAAATAGAAAGTAGGGCACTTATTCTCTCGGTGTTCTCTCTCATAGTTAGGGAGTTAACAAAATGATTCTTTGATCTCTCTAGGATTAAACTCCGTCCATTTACTATTCATGTAACTCAAACTCTTTTCAAGTAAAATGTGGCTAATCCACATAGAAAAATTATGTTGATTGAAGAACTATATGGTTTGAATAAGATATTTTCGAATGGTGGTCTAAATTTCCGAGATCTCAAACGCTCTTCGAGCAAAATATGGTTAAACCACATAGAAAGTTATTAGCTTAACAAAATAAATATTTGAGCAAAACATAGTTAAACCACATAGAGAAATTACAAAGCTTTTTATAGACTATTTGGATGTAACCCGGCCGAGTGCAGATTTGTTGCTCACTCCTGGCTTCGCTTTCCAGTTCCAGCTGCTGACAGAGGACTTAGAACCACGATCATTGTATCTACTTTTAATATATATAAGTTGGATGGTTTTTTTCTGCAGGAAATAAAATAAAAAAAATGAAACGTCTAATTGACGAAGCACACGAATCAAATGGTTTAATTTATTTTATATTTTAAAAGAGGACGTTTGTATCAGCGGTCATTTCTTTTGTTTTCCCAAGATTACGTTGGAGGAGAGATAGGATTCGTATCCAATCAATCTTATCGTTGGCTTAATCCATTTTTTTTAAAATTTAATTAAAGCTTCCATAAATTACAAAGCTTGTAATTGTGATTACTATTCGAAAGGCGTAGAAGATAAAGCACAAATAATTCACATATAAAACAAGAGCTGCTGCGCTTCTATTGATCACACAAAACATGATTCTTACAATGAATTTGGTGAAGGGTATTTATCCTTTTCCAAATAGCGACTTGCCTAAAATATCTTGACATACAACCACATGCAACCACACACTAAAAGTCGTCTATCACTTAACTCAACACTCAAACACTCAATCACTCTATTCACTCAAACACTCAATCACTCAGTTAACTGACTCTCTAAGTTTAGCCAACTCCTCATGCAGGAGTAATTACTATTTTTAACACTCCTCCTTAATTACGACCGTATGACTCAACATGACTTAACTATCACACAAACAAACCTGCTGGTCTATGTCTCAGCTAGGCTTACAATGACTCAAGAATTTTACAATTTTTGCATTTTCTTTTTCTCTTCTTTAAATTTTAAATCCTCGAAATTGCTTCATTCTCTGTTGCACTTTCTTGTTGTAGGCTCCATATTCCTTTACTTGCTGTTGCTGCAATTTTTCTTTGAATTTTTTTGAATTTGTGCTTAAACACAATTTGATCTTGTCTACTACATTTTCCTCTTCAAATATTCGTTCAACCATGGACTGTTGCCACAACATTGCATCTTCAAACTGTCTTATTTTCTCTGCTTCTTACGCTTCATATTCCTGACTTTCTTTCTGCCATATTTCTTGATAGCAAAATCTTTTCTTTTCTTGACTCCATTGCTCAAAAATGGTTTCAATGCATTTATCTTTGTCTTTAGAAACATCCATATCACTCTTTTCACTTTCATCATCAGGTATTGTTGTTTTTTTCTATAATCTGTATATTCAAGATCAATATTCACCATTTCATTCAATTCTTTTATTCTAGCTGCTGCTTTAAGACTCACATTAATTTGTTCTATTGGTTTTTGAATCCATTCTTCAATGAACTTCAAATCTGCATCAAATTTATTAACAACCTTGCTTTCAACATCTTTGCCTATGCTATTTTGAACACCTGCATAATAAAAATCAATGTTAAAAACATCTTTAATATGACTCTTTTCAGTGAGAGCTTCCTGCTTTACATCTGTCTTCTTTTCAAGTACATGGAGGTTGTCTTCCATTGTTATGTTGTAATTGGATATTCTCATAAAAAAAACTTCAATCACTTTATCCTCTTCTTGATCATCAATTGCTGCTATATGACATACTGTTTCATGAGCAGTTTCAATTGTTTCATATCTTGCTGCTACAGTGACATCGTCACTCTTCAATGCTTCATCAAACATGGCGTTTACCATATTGCCGCAATCAATCCTTGTTTCAAAAAATAAACCACACATATCATCACCATAATGTTCATCCACGATGGTGGGATATCCGAGCATGCATGTGTTCATTGTCAAATTCATTAACAATTTCAAGTTCACCAAATCCATCAGCTGCAGTTGGATCACCAATTCACATATCACTTTGCAGTCATCATCCACACGTGTTTTGTCACAATGGGATTCACCATCATCTGTATCATCCACATTACAGTGGAGTCCTTGAGCATTTATTTGCTCTTCCTCTGTTTCACACACAGAGGCTTCAAGTTTTCTCTCTACAATCTTTGTTGCATCTTTTTCATCCATATGCATGCTTGCATAATCGGTTTCAATTTTATGGTCTTGACAACCATCATCCACTTTTGAGTGGGATTCTCTGGGCTCTGTTTTTCTCTCAGAGTCTTGCTCATCTATGCTTAGATCTCCCACTAACTTCTTTTCTTGTGACATAACCTGTTGCTGCATGTCACTCTCCCTTGCACCAAACTCTGCTTCCACAAATTTCCATGCTTCCTTTGAAGTTGTAGCATTTTCTACTCTGCGCAAACACTTCTCATCCAATTCTTGTTTTATAAAATTCAATGCTAAAACATCACATACTGTATCATATGGGTTATTAGATTCGTATTCAATTAACTCTCTAGCTCGAAGAAAAGTTAACATCTTGATAACCCAATGATCAAAATATTCACCTGTAAACATAGGAGGTGGTATCAAATCAAAGCTATACGAATCACCCTCGATTTCTTCTTTATTTTCTGCTAGACTTCTCACTTCCTTGGTTGCATCCTAAACCTTTCTAACCTTGGCAATGTTCTTTGACCTCTTCTTTTCGATTTATTTTTTTAATATGCTTCAATTGCGCTTTGCCACCCATGACTGCTGTCATTCCTTTTGTTTTTATAGTTGTTTTGCTGATTGCATGCGACTGGCTTCCATATCGCCCCATGCAAGTCTTCGTACTTCTTATGAAGAGTAATGCAGCTAGTCTTATGATTCATTGCGTGTAATGCCATCCATGATGAAGACTCGTGTTAGTCTTCTAACGCTACTAATTCAAAGGAAATCAATCTTCTAATGTTACTAATTAGAAGGAAATCAACGTGCTTGCAAAACGCAACAAGTTTTTCACGTCTAACGCGGCTCTATGCTAATCCCAAGAGCGCTATAACATCCTGAATACCAATGTAAGGTGCGTTATAGCTCAACAAGAGGAAAAAAAATATTTCTCTCTTCTCTCACATGAACAGTTGCTAATCTGTTCTCTGTATCTCTTTGTAACCTCGCTCTGATACCAATTTGTTGGAAAGGCGGAGGAGACAAAGCACAAATAATTCACACATAAAACACGAGCAACTGCTCTTCTATTGATCACACAAAACATGATTCTTTCAGTGAACTAGTGAAGGGTATTTATCATTTTCCAACTAACGACTTGCCTAAAATATCTTGACATGCAACCACACATTAAAAGTCGTCTGTCAGTTAACTCAACTTGACTCAACACAAACACTTAATCACTCATTTCACTCACTCACTCAAACACTCAATCACTCAATCACTCAGTTAATTGACTCTCTAAGTTTAGCCAACTCCTCATGCGGGAGTAATTACTATTTCTAACAATTACTGTTAGGTCCCTATAATACTAGTGTTTCCCCTATTACTATTGTCATTGTAGCCCTTATTGTTATTATTG
The DNA here is from genome assembly GCA_031772625.1 of Pinus tabuliformis. NCBI lineage: Eukaryota > Viridiplantae > Streptophyta > Pinopsida > Pinales > Pinaceae > Pinus > Pinus tabuliformis. The sequence continues at coordinate 307,589,902 of CM062811.1, forward strand.
TGCCCCTATTGTCCCCATATTGTTATTAGTGTGCCCCATAGAAACCCACTATTGTTATTGTTGTGCCCTTATGTTATTACTGTTATGTCGGCTTGATTATATTATGACCCCTTAGACTCCTATAAATAGAAGGGAGGTTTAGTCATTTGTATCATCCAAGAATTGTTTATTTGTGTAATGTAAAGGAGGTTTTCCCCTCGAAGAGGCTAAATTCTAAGGCGTTGATCTATATTTTCTATCTTTTTGTGAGCTGGTTTCATAACATTTGGTATCAGAGCTTTGGGTTCTAGGGTTTTGCTGCTCCAAACATGCCATAGTGGCATTTTCACTATAACTTTTTTCTGCGACGTTTCAGAAGCTAAAACAAAAACCCATTTGAGCTAAAATCGTTCTGAACTTCGGGTCCGAATTTTAGAGCTTGTATCTCTATATTTTCGGAGATATGATCTAAGGAAGTTAGGGTTTTTGCAGAATCCCAAATTACATTCAAAATAGGTGACCTAGGGAAAATTGTCATAACTTTTGTTTTGAGCATCAGATTGAAATTTCGTAAGAAGTTTTAGAAAGAGGATGACTTGTAGTTTTTTGTAGATCAGTTTCAGATATTAAAGTCGAAACAATGACACGTGGCACTTTGTACAAGTTCGCTCTACTGAACTAGTCTATAATCATGTCACTGTGGGAGATTTGACATAACTCTTCCTTGGAGAATCCAATATTGATCAGGTTTGCGGGGTTAAAAAGAGGACTCAAAGGGCTATTGTAGGATGCGATTTCAAATATTTGAGATCCGCAGTTACAGAGATACAATAGATTCAATATCGAGCTCTTACAAAGTGAAAAAACAAGGTGTGCAGTTTTTTTAAAATTTTGCATAAAATTAGTTTGAAAGAATTCAAAGGGAATAGTGAAGAATTATTAGCATTAATTGATGCCCCGAAGAAAAAAAATGGAAACACCTAGTAAGCAACCTGGAAGCTCTAGCATGACTCGTGAAGAAGAGGAGGAAATGCAATATGATATATCAAAATTACAAGACCAAGTACAACAAATTTCACTCTCACAAAAGGCAACTGAAGCCAAGATGGATGGCATGGAAGCTAAGATGAATGTCATGGATGCTAAGATGGAAGAATTGAAGATAAATTTGAATAAGTTGCTACAAGAAATGATCACTAATGGTGAAAGGGAAGTAAAGGAAACTCATGATGAGAACAAAGGAAATGTTAATCATTATTTCATATACTCTAATGTTGGATTGAAGATTTACCATGTTCCAAAAAACGATATGAGGAAGTTTGGTGGCAAGGATCCTGGAACATGGATACTACAAATGGAGGAATTTTTCGATCTCCATAATGTGCAAAACACACAAAAGGTACGTATTGCAATTTTATATTCGGAACCAAATCAGTTTGTATGGTATCGATGGCTTTGATCTCGTAAACAAATTGTCACTTGGGCAATTTTTATAGAAGAAATGATAACACATTATGAGGATACAAAAAGCAACACTTTTTTTAGCAAATTGATAAATCTCAAACAAAAGGGTTCAATGATGGAGCACATTGAGGACTTCCAAAAATTGAACATAAGGGTAAAAAATATTCCAGAGGAGCATAGGATTGTTGTGTTCATAGGGACTTTAAAGAATAATATCGAACATGAGGTTCGCCTTTGGGAACCTGATTCATTGGAGAAGGCATTCAGGTTAATAAGAAAAATGGAAAGCAAAATTATGGCAACCAGGAAGCCTACCACTCACAACTATAAAGATGGAAGTGTTGTTGCCCCTAGCCTTCCACAACCTACAAGGTTGACACCACAACAATTGGAAGAAAAAAGAGCAAAAGGGCTTTGTTACAGTTATGATAGAAAATACACTAAAGGTCATAAGTGTGCTGCGAAGAAATTATTCTACATAGATTGTGAAGAGAAGGAAGAAAATGAAGAACTAATGTCAAAAGAAGAGGATATACTCCAAGAACAAACCCTAGATAAAGAATAAATGAATCCGACTATATCTTGTAATGCATTGGCTGGAATTACCACTCATCAAACTATCAAGATAGAAGGACATATTAAGAAGAAAAAAGTAATAGTGTTGATTGATTTAGGAAGTACCCATAATTTTATTCATTGTAAGATAGCCAAATAATTGAATTGCTTCCTATATCCAACAACAGAGTGTCAAGTGATGGTTGCAAGTGGAGGAACCATAAATTTCTTTGGAAAGTGTCATAAAACCAAGCTATCCATGGGAGAATATGTATTGAATAGCCCAATGTTTTCCATTCCAATGGGTGGTGCTGATGTTGTACTAGGAGTTCAATGGATACAATCCTTGAGTACAATAGCTTTTAATTTTCAAGAACTTTTCATGAAATTTTGTGTGGAAGGAAAGGAAGTTGAGCTAAGGGGTATTGCAGGGAAATAGAGAAAGATAATAAACTCTAACGGTATGACAAAGCTTCTAAAGAAGGAACAACGAGGCGTAATTGCACAATTATGTTCGCTAGAGGTTCCCACATCAAAATCATCTATTTCTCCAAATCTCCAAAAAGTCTTGGACAATCATTCCAAGGTATTTGAGACTCCCAAAGGCCTTCCACCTATTTGTGATCACGATCATGCTATTCATTTGATTCCATGAAGTGTTCCTCCAAACATCAGGCCGTACAAATATCCCTATGCCCAAAAGAGTGAAATTGAATGTATGGTTGCATAAATGCTAGAGGCTGGTATAATTCAACCTAGTCAAAGTTCTTTCTCTACTCCAGTGGTATTGGTGCACAAGAAGGATAGATCATGGTGCATGTGTCTGGATTATAGGGAAGTCAACAAGCTCACTGTTGAAGATAAATTTCCCATTCATGTCATTGATGAATTATTGGATGAATTGCATAGATCAATTTACTTCACCAAGTTGGATCTTCGATCAGGGTATCATCAAACCAAAATGAAGACTGAAGACATTTTGAAAACAACATTTAGAACTCATGATGGTCATTATGAATTTTTGGTCATGCCTTTTGGCCTTACCAATGCACCTTCTACATTTCAAGGTTTGATGAATTCTATTTTCAAACCCTTCCTTAGAAAAATTGTGTTAGTATTTTTTGATGATATACTAATCTATAGCAAGTCTTGGAAGGATCATGTTCAACATGTTGACAGGGTGCTCAAACTATTGGAGGAGAAACAATTATATCCAAAAAGCTCCAAATGTTTCTTTGGAGTAGAAGAGGTGGAATATCTAGGTCATATTGCATCTCATGAAGGTGTTAAGGTAGACCCTAACAAAATTAAAGCAATTAAGGAATGGAAAATCCCCACATCCATAAAGCATCTGCGAGGATTTTTCGGGTTGAAAGGGTATTATCACAAGTTTGTTAAGAATTATGGGAGAATAGCAGCACCTCTAACAACATTATTGAATAAAGATGCATTTTCATGGACTCCAGAAGCAACAAAGGCCTTCAAACATCTTAAAGAGGCAATGTTCCAAATACCGGTCGTAGCTATGCCGGACTTCACAAAAGCCTTTATTGTTGAATGTGATGCTCCAGGAAATGGAATTGGTGTTGTTTTAATGCAAGATGAAAGACCCATTGCTTTCGAAAGTCGTCCAATCAAAGGAAAGTATTTACACGAAGCTATTTATGAGAAGGAAATGTTGCCAATACTACATGCACTTAAGAAATGACGACCCTACCTAATGGGAAGACACTTCAAGGTAAAAACGGATCATGATAGTCTTAAATACTTTTTAAAACAAATATTATCCTCTGAAGAGCAACAAAAATGGTTCACAAAGACGTTGGGTTATGACTTTGAAATCATCTACAAAAAAAGAAAGCAAAATGTTGTGGCAGATGCACTCTCAAGAAAGGATGAGGATGTGGAAGCATTGTTGTGCGCCATTTCCATTATCCAACCAGATTGGATAAGCGAAGCAAGGGATGGATGGAAGAATGACGAAGAAGTGTGGGCACTAATTCAAAAGATACAACAAGATCCCAGTATATCTGATACATTTAGCTGGAAAAATGATTCGTTATGGTACAAAGATTGCTTATACCTATGTAAGAATTCCAAACTCAAACAAAAGATTCTTATGGAATTGCACACTTCTCCCTTAGGAGGGCACTCAGGATTTTTAAAAACTTACCATAGGTTTAAGAAGGAATTTATTTGGGATGGCCTTAATCGGATATTCAAAAGTTTGTGGCAGAATGTTTGGTTTGCCAACAAAATAAAGTTGAAACAATTAAGACCCCAGGTCTATTACAACCTTTATCCATTCCAAGCCAACATTGGGGGGAGGTTTCAATGGATTTTATCATAGGTTTACCCAAGTCCGAAGGAAAGAGTGCCATCATGGTGGCAGTTGACAGACTTACCAAGTATGCACACTTTTGTGCATTATCGCATCCATTTAAATCCAGTACAATTTCCACTGCATTTATGGAAACAATTCAAAAGCTACATGGAAACCCAAAGATTATTGTAAGCGACAAAGATCCCATTTTCATTGGAAATTTTTGGAAATAATTATTTTCTTGTTTCGGTACTCAGTTAGCTCATAGCTCATCTTATCATCCTCAGTCTAATGGGCAAACTCAGATAGTAAATAAATGTTTGGAAGGATATCTTCGTTGCTTTGTATTTGATAAACAAACACAATGGGTCAAATGGTTGCCTTTGGCTGAATGGTGGTGTAACACTTCCTTCCATACTGCAACAAAAATGACCCCATTTATGGCACTTTATGGATATCATCCACCATCTATCACATCATATTTAAGAGAAAATTCTAAGGTTCAAGCAGTGGAACATCACATTGAGCATCAACAACATGTTCTCCAACTCTTAAAGGATAACCTCATGTTGGCGCAGAATAGAATGAAACAACAGGCAGATCAACATTGCAGCGAAAGAAGTTTTGAGGTAGGTGACTAGGTATTCCTATGGCTACAACCATATAAACAAATGTCCCTCAAGCAAGCTAAGAAGGATAATAAATTATCACCAAATTATTATGGACCATACAAGGTATTACAAAAGATTGGTACTATGGCATACAAATTGGAGCTCTGCGGCTTCCCAAGTCCACCCAGTTTTCCATGTTTCATGTTTAAAGAAGGCTATAGGTGACAAGCTCCCGGTTCAAACAATATTGCCAGAACTTGACGAGGAAGGAAAAATCATATTGGAATCGGAAGCAGTCACAGAAACAAGAACTCGACAGCTACGAAATCGATCAATTTCGGAGTATCTCATCAAGTGGAAGAACTTATTTGCTGAAGATTCCACATGAGAGGATGAGAATTTTATACAGAAGCATCCAGAACTACTCAACCGTTGAAGACAACGCTTTCAGAAGGAGAGGGGAATGTTAGGTCCATATAATACTAGTGATTCCTCCATTACTATTGTCATTGTAGCACTTATTGTTATTATTGTGTCCCAATTGTCTCCATATTGTTATTAGTGTGCCCCATAGAAACCTACTATTGATATTGTTGTGCCCTTATGTTATCACTGTTATGTCGGCTTGATTATATTGTGACCCCTTAGACTCCTATAAATAGAAGGGAGGTTTAGTCATTTGTATCATCCCAGAATTGTTCATTTGTGTAATGTAAAGGAGGTTGCCCCCTCGAAGAGGCTAAATTCTAAGGCATTGATCTATCTTTTCTATCTTTTTGTGAGCTGGTTCCATAACAATTACATGTTAGCGTTAGACAGAAAAAAAGATCTTTAATGTTGTGTTGGTGGTTTCGTAGTTTCTATCTTGGTTGTCTTATATATAAACTAATAATTGTCCCAAAAGGTGCAAAGATAGGCCAATAAGTTTCTTAAAGTAGAAAAACTATATAATATTTTTTTGTAGATATGTATGCCATATGTATTGACATATTTTAATTTATATAGATATTGTAAAAGATAATATTTTAATTTTATGGATCTTTAATATATATAATAAGTTGTACATATTTATATATAATTACTTATATATATATATATATATATATAATTTCTAGAGCTCAAACTAAAAACACTAATTTGATATACAAATAATAAAAATAGAGAATAATGATACTAAAAATAGAGAATAATGTGTTGGAAACCACTATTTAAACTCAATTTACGAGCTCTCCCCACTTTCCTCACTGCTTTCATCTTTGTTGACCCCTCCTACCTCTTTCTTTTTTAGCATGGGGCTAGGCTGCTATTCTCCCATATCCTCTCCTTTTTCTGTGTGATTTCTTCCCTATTTCCAGTGTGCAATTAGGGATTATCACTTAGAGAATAATGATACTAAAAATAGAGAATAATGAGGGTTGGAGACCACTATTTAAACTCAATTAAAATGATTGGAATATAAAATCTATAGTTTAAATTATATTATTAATTAATACTATTTTTTTTCTAAAACATAATTAAAATATATTGAGTTTATTTTAATTTATATATAAATGATAAGTGGTGCTATTTTAATTTCATATATAATCCAAATTAAAAAAAATATTTAATACACCGTTCACAAAATACCTAAAATAAGGAATAAAACATAGTTTGCAAAATTTAACAGATAAAAAGGGCCATCTACCCCTACTAAAAAATGAATTTTTAACTAGAATTACAAGAAAATGTAAATAGGCAACAACAAAGTTTGTCAAAAACTGATAATTACAACGGATCTTGTCAAAACAAACGACAGAAGACAAAGATGAGGAAAATCTGGAGTTTGTGAATGAGTTTGATCCCAACAAAAAACCCGCTGCCAAGACGCTGAAAGTCATCGCCAAGCTGGAGAATTCATGGCGACCAGAGAAAAAGATGAAAAACATTCAAATGACCAAATATGCGCTGCAATTCGAGCCTGAGGCGTAAGTCGATTAAAAATTAAAATACATTACCTACTAATAAATCTGGTTAAAGAACTCTACAATTTTAAAATATAAGTTAGAAGTGTCTAGAGCACCAACTATTTTTCTTTTCCACATAAAAGCCTTATTCAACGTGCTTTGAAAAATTATGATCGTGACGATAGTCCCTTCATGATAAAAGTCCACACATCTCACAGGCCTTATTCAATGTATTTTGAAAACAAGTATGACATATGTGAATTATAATGGAGACGTTCCTAATGATAGTTCCCCCGTTTTCCTTTTCCATATCCATTCCATTTGTTTTGAATGTAAAAGGTGAGGGTGACATGTTATATTACTTTCACATGCAATCATAACCGAGGATGGGGAGTATGACCTCAATATAAGATCTCATCTTGTTTCGGATTCCATGGAAATAGAGCAGAATGGAAAAATCAATGGAAAGGCATTCCTGGAAAAGTTTGAGCAACAGGTTGTGACAGGTCGCAGAGGAATTGTCGGAGGAAGCGTCTCTGGATGCTTATGATAGCTTGCACGTGGAGAAATTAGGCGCAGCTTTGTTGAGAGGAATAGGGTATAGTCCGTGGGAAGGAGGTTGTGAAGCCCGTTGAATATGTTAGAAGAGTGGGCCGAGAGGGCTTAGGCACCATCCGTGATCTTCCACCCGCGGAAAAGAAACCCTCCAAAAATAAGGTTTTGAAGCCTCGAGAGACTAGGGAGGAGGCAAAATCAGAAATGACTAAAATCAACCTATATCTACTACAATTATTAATTGCTATTTGATGGTGCTTATACATTGTGTTATTTATAGTGTTGTGTCAAAATATTTAGGATATTAATGCAATTTCAATATAGCACAAAATTTGAATGAAGCTCGAGCATGCAGAAGGTCAAGAGAAAAAAAAATATAAAAATACCAACCCTAAATGTAGAAATATCCTCTTGTTGTATCAATTAGTCCGCTGCTTAAAAAGGAAACTCTTCTGCAAATGGTGGCACGGGCGGTCTGGTGAGGAAGTTCCTGCGATTCCTAATGGAGGAATACATCATAAAGGAATCCATTCACAGTGTAGAGCAACACCTGGAATACGATGGGCGGCTCATGGATTTTCCAGTTATGCTCAGGCAATTCGTGGGCATTACCAACCTCTGGTGTTGCGATGCCTTTGATAACCACCAAGACCCTTGAGTTTTGGATGTCTGGCTTTCTAATGGAGATATTCTTGCAGAAAATTGGTCCCCCATTTTGTATCAATGAATTCAAGCTCTGGTTCGAGAGGAATTTTTTTGAAAAGTTATTGTCGATGCAATTCTACGCGGCTCTTCAATGGTGCTTGTATCATATCACGGGGAAAAGAATGGAAGCAACAACGAAATTTGCAAAGTCTATCGCTGACACTAAATAGATTTGTGACAAAATTGTACAGATGGTTGAACTCTGGCAGTTGATTCTTATTTTACCTCCTCCCCGGTCTCCCTTCCTCCTGGTGATACTCATGTTCACTGCCATAAACTGCATGAAGAATTCAGATGGACCCGCCTCTAACTTCAGTATAAAAAAATGGTGTACACAGATGTCAAGTGAAACGCAGAATGGTTGGTGTAAAAAATTGTGCACAAATGTGAAACAAGGAAGTGCACATATGTCAGACGAAGACAAAAAGTATAGATGAATGCACTGATTCAAAAGAAGGTCTATCGGCCTAAATATTTGGAAAGCAAGAAAAACCTGGTAGTTCTTTGTTAGAAAGAGATGTTTAAAGCGAGAGGTTGCTCTACTTTAGTGTGGAAGGGGAAAATAAAGTAGCGACTAATTGGTTCATTGACATGAGATGTATCTACGGTCCAAAGTATAAATATATTTATGCAGCGGGTAGATGTGTCATCTCTAATAATATATCTACAGGGTGGGTAGATATGTCATATCTCGTGTTGTTTATTTTAGAATAGGATTTTTATTAATTTTATTTAATTATCAGAAATTATTAAGTGAATAATATAAATTTAATCCTCATGGAATATGTTGGAATAGATTAAGGTTTAAGATTTGTCTCCAAATTAGTTATGGTCGTTTAATTATTTTTTCTCAAATTAATTAATTAAAGAAAATTTCATATTAACCATTGTATTATTAAGTCATGATATAGGCCTATGATATATTAACAAGAACTGTTTACAAATTAAAAATTTACATAGTGAAGTGTGGATGCATTCCGATGATTAATAATATTGTTACATGTTTTTTAAAATGTATATATGTTCAATTCATATATTAATTTTTTTAATAATAATAATAATAATAAAGTTACAATTGAGTTAATTTTCATGATTTTTTTTTAATGTAGAAAATTAAGATGTATTATGTTGTAAGTGTTTTTATTTATTAATTATTTAATTTATATGTTTTCCTTAGTATTGAATATTAATAAATAGATAAATAGAAATATTTTTATAAATATTAAGAAAATTAATAATAATAATAATAATTTTTTATATTAAAATTGCTAATACTTCTTTGGTTTTTCGATCCCTCTTTGTAATGACAAAGATCAAATTCAAATGTGTCTATGAAATTAAGAGAAACACTAAGTGCCCCCACAAGACTAATTGTAACATAGACTAACAAAAACACCTCGTGTACCCAGTCTCATTTGTCAACTCTGTGTGCTCTACACACTGCTTAGGGCCATGAATGAAAAAGCTATCAATACGCTTATCAAACACTGACAGAAGTGAGAAAGCAATTCTATTTTAGAAAGAGACTATAGACACTCGCACTCCACAACACCTATGTTCAACCTCACAATATAGAAAGGTCTACTTAAAACAGAGAGACTCAAATGAACCTTATTGGTCATAGCTAGTCGAGAACAATTTTATAAACTTTCCCCATATAGCTGACAAAAGAAGTATCCTAGCATGGTCCAAGCATTAGCTGAATGGAAAAAAAAAAAATTCCAGATCGCTGGATTAAACTCGCAAAAGTTAACCAAAGTTAACCATTAAATTATTTATGATTTTTTACGTTGTGGTGCTTTCAAAAGATCATCTATGTTCGTTGAGCTGTATGTACACATATTTCAATTCAATAGGATTATATATAGAGAGAGAGAAGCGCAATGTTTTTATCTGTTGAGTGCTACCTAATTTAGTACGTTCCATCAACAACATATCACAAGACTGTGCAAAAGCAAGAAAGAATATTTCATCTTCCGCTAAGAGAGATGATAGCAAATTTGAAGGGTTTTAAAGCCTTTGGTCAATTGCCTAAGGTCGCTGGTTTCACATCAATAATCTTTCTTCCAATATTATTTGGAGAGGTCCAAAGCCCAAATATGAAAACCATAGAAAACCATTGTTTACACCAATGTTTTGAAGAGTAATCTTGTCAATTTCTAACTTCATTGCTGAATTTCTCAGTATTTGTTATACATAGAATAATAATGATCCAAACTTATGCAAGAACGCAAAAAAATACATAAATACCCATATACACAGAGATGTAGCAAAAATAAAACTTCATTTAATTAATATCAAATAACAGAAATATGCTTACATATAGAAATACAAATAAACTAGCTCGGGCGATGGTAGCTTGTCTTTGAGAAGAGATGTGGCGACTACATGCCTCTAAACTATGTTACAATGAGGCTCAAAAGCCTATTTATTATTTAGAAACAATGGAAAACCGTAAACTTCCAAAAACCTAATCCTAAGAGATGAAGCGCCAAAACAGTGGGCCCCGTTTGGGTAAATTGGTACATCAACTTCTCGAGGTCGTGACTTTGGCATACGATCTCCGTTTGGCTATCATAATACCTTGTTTCAAAGATCTCGAAGAGGAGGCCAAAAGAAAACTAATAAATTGATTTGAGAATTTTTCGGTCTCTCCGTTTTCCCTAAAAATGCCTTTTAGTCCCTCAAAATGGCTCCAAAGGTTTAGGACCTGAAAAAATGCCAAAAATAGTAAGTTGTGCTACAATTAAGGAAACTGAAAAAAAAACAACGGTGGGGGTCCAAGTGAAATAGGCGAGTGACCACCAATCCACCTGGATTAGTACTCCCCCCTTAGGAAGTAATGGTCCCCATTGCGTTGAGTGCTTCCATGATATGGGGAAATTTCTGCTGAACTTGGTTTGTGGTGAGCAACTTGCCTTGGTGCAGGAGTTGGCCAACTTTGACAACCCGATATAGTTAGATCTTCTACTGGCATGTGTTCTTGATCTGCGTGTCCATGATCCAATCAGTTGTGGCATGTTCCATGCAGTCTGAGTTTAACTCTGTTGGTGTGAGTTGTTCTGCAATGTCTGATGTGTCTAGTGATGGTTGAAAGTATGGTCGAACGCGATCCACATTGAACACTAGGTGCAAGCCAAGGAATGGTGGAATGCTGAGTTCAAAAGAATTGTTTCTTACAACCTTACTGATGGTGTAAGGCCCATATTAGAGTTTGTGAAGCTTGTGGTGGGGCCTAGCAAGGCGCTCCTTCTGCAAATGTAACCAAACTTTGTTGCCCTTCTAGAACTTGTGTGGCACCTGATTGTGACCATGATGCTACTTGTACTTAGCATTGGCTCTATCCAATATGTCATGGACCTACTAGCGGATGCGTTGAACGTGCTCAATGAATTTGTTTGCCTTGTCAGCTTCAGACTGGACATGAGCTGAATCTGCCTGGGTAGCTACAAATGGTATGGCCACATCAATGGGACATAGTGGCTGGAATCCCAACCCCACCTGAAATGGGCTGTGGCCAGTTGAGCTATGGAGAGATCTGTTGTAGTCGTGCTAGACATAGGGGAGGCTTTCATCCCATGTGCGTGGATGTTTCGAGTTGTACATATGCAAAATGTGTATGATTATCCTGTTAACGACCTCTGTTTGGCCATTAGTTTGGGGGTGGAAATTTGTGGACTTAGTGAGCTTGGTATCCAACATTGACTAGAGACTTGACCAAAATGTACTTAGGAACTTGTTGTCCCAATCTGAGATAATGGACTGTGGGATCCCAAAATGTACCCACATTCATTCAAAGAAGATCTTAGCAGTGGCTTCTACTGTGATACTCTTCTTGTAGGCCGCTAGAATGACCATCTTAGAGAATCTGTCAACGACCATGAAAACGTAGTCGTTGCCATGCTTAGTAGAAGGAAGGCCCGACATATAATCCATGGAGATGGATTCCCAAGGTCGACTAAGAGTAGCAAAGGAGTATATAGGCCTTGCTTCTTGATGGTCGGTTTGGCAATGGCGCAAGCAGTGCAGGATCTGATGTACTTCCCAACATCCCTTTGAAGGTTCGACCAATAAAAATACTTTTGCAGCATTGTCATTGTTTTCTCTACCCCGAAATGTCCAGCGACCCGACTGTAGTGTACCTCCCAAATCATTTTGGCACGCTCACTTGAAGGAACACAGATGTGTCCCAGGTGGCATAACAATGCATCCTCGAGGTGAAAATTTGGAACTTGCTTACCTTCGAGGAGTGTCTGGTATGTGCTGCCGAATTCTAGATCGCTCTTGTAAAAATGTGGCCACCTCGTAGTCTCGTGCCCACAAGAGTCGAGCACAATGGTTAGCGCCATGACCGGTGGCCGACTGAGGCAATCTGCCACATTGTTGGTGTTGCCCATCTTGTACTTAATGTTCAAGTGGAATTGTTGCAAATATGTGGACCGTTTCTGATGGCGAACATTCTACAACTTCCCTTGTGTCTGTATGAATTGCAGGGGTCAGTGGTCTGTGTGGATGATCGTTTCTTTCCCCACAATGTAATTCTTCCATTGTCAACATGCCTACACAATGGTACACATCTCTTTGTCATAGGTGGGATACTTTATGAGCCCCAAAAATGGGTAATTATATGGGCTCATTTTGCCTCTTAATTCGACTTAATCCACCATTCTCATTAGTTTATTGCATGTTTTTTATTATATTTATGCTAATAGAGTGAATTGGGTTAGTCATTATGCCAAAAAGTCTAATGTGTGATTTATGCAGATTTTTGGTCAATTTTGAGACAAAATCAAAGGATTAATGAGCATTTGGCCGCCAAATTCGAGGAAGAAAAAGGAAGAGGATTTGTAGGAGGGTGTCCCCTTCATTTATGAATCCTTACCTCGAATTCTCCATTAGAAACTTGGAGCACAAATGTCCACTTCCAAGGGGTAATCGAGCAAGCAAAGAAGGACTACTATTTATCTCTAGTTCTGGGAAGCTGAGCTCCTTGATTTTAGGAGGGCTGTTGGGGGACTCCTTTTGTATAAATAGGGGGGCTTAGGGCCTCAGATTTTTTAGTTAGATGTTAGCCATTTCATAGTATATTTTCACACTTTTGTGCAGCATTGTACTCAGCTCATCTTCGAGCTCTTTTTGAAGATAGTTTTGTGATGTAACTGTTATTTTATGATAAATGAAGATGAATACAGTTTTGAATCAGCACTGATCTTTCCTAGAGGGCTGAAACTCTTGGGTTAGGGCCCAACCCAAGTGCCCAACACCTCCTTTGTGTATTTATATGTTATTTCTTGCATTCATGAGATAATTTCTGTTGTTTAGGTTAAATCTTGCTTTGTTAATTAGGTTGCTTTTGATGGTTAGAATAATTGTTTTTGCGTCAGGTTGACTAGATAGTTTGCTGCTGTCACAGAAAAAAAGATTCAAAAAGGCTACCAAGCAGGCTTTGACCTCCTTTCTCCCTCCTTGGGACCATGATTTGAGATCAAGGCACTACTACTGCCACCAAAAACATTATTTTTTCTTTCCCAATGCAATTGCTAGTGTGAGATTTCGAGTTGGAGAAGTTGATATCAGTTGGATTCACATGCTTAGATCCTTTCTTGTTCATTTACCATGGCTTTCTCGCATGATTTTCTGTCTATAAAGTTATGTTCAACATTTCTCTGGTTTTAGGAGATTTTAAGTCAAAATAGGCAAAACTGTGTTTTTCAGTTCTTGCTTGGGTCAGTTTTGAAAAGTAAGTGTGCAACTCACTTGAAGAACACTCCAACTTATCATTCCTCCATAGCATAACCTGTACCAGTTCATCTCTCGAGATTTTCCCACTCATTCGCTTCATTTCACCAAACTGCCCTAATCTCTCCGTTTTTGTGCAAAATTGCTTTCTTGACCTTTGAACAAATCCACCATCTCCTTCATTCTTGATCTTCATTGACAGAGTCCTAGACCCATCAACACCTCCATCTAGCCTTCATTCCCCTTTTCCCATCATCTTTCCACCTTCAAACCTCCAAAAACCACTTTCGGCCTCCTCCTGTAGAACCTCCCGTAGATCCCCTGCAGCCTCCTGTAGAAGTTCATGTGAGTGATTTTTCGAACTCTGATTGCAATGAAAGTCTCCAGAAGGGTACTAGGGACTTCTTAGGATCTCTCCACACCTTCCCCATCTCCTGCAAAAGCTAACTCCATCTCCCTTCACCACCAAACCTCTGCACAGTCACAACTAGTTAAAACACAAGCATAATAATTCCACATAAAATTGCTCAAAAGTACAAAAAGATGGTTTCTTCTCATTTCTCTTCCAAAATAGCTTGAATACATGCATTTTACCTTTTCAGTAGTCAATGGCATCCATTTCAGTAGTTTCCATCTCTTTTCTCACAAAAGTAGGGTTAGTGGGTAAAACTAGGGTTTGCTAGGGTTTGCGTTTCCTTTCAGTTTTCATTCTCTTTCTGCAAGTAGAATAGCCTCTTTCGAGTTAGCTTTCTTCCATCATAGTTAAAAGCTTCTTCTGAGAACTCATAGAAGTTGGCTTAAGCTCCTAGTGAACTTGTGCCAGCTGATCAAGTGACAGCCTGCAGTAAGAGCTAGTACTTGTGCATATAACACTGTCGCTTCCAAGTTTGTTACGAACTACCGGGTTGATAAAAGTAAAGTAGGGAGCCCCAGGAGTTGCAACATCATAGCTGCAATACTGGAGTTCACCATCTTTTTGGCGCCGTTGCCGGGGAAGCGTCAGAGTATTTTGTGATTACTGTTTTTTTTCTATTTTCTAGCGCAAACATTGTGCTAAATAGTTTATTTCAACAAGAGTAGAGTAGTTGTTTCATTTCAATTCTGCAAAGTAGATTAGACATTTCCTGCTTTCATTTCAATTCTGCAATTTCATTTTAGCAAACATAGATTAGACATTTCCTGCTTTCATTTCAATTCTGCAATTTCATTTCAGCAAGCGTAGATTAGACATTTCCTGCTTTCATTTCAGCAAGCGTAGATTAGGCATTTTCTGCTTTCATTTCAATTCTGCAATTTTCATTTCAACGAGGTTTATTTTAGTTAGTTGCAATTTTATGTTCAATCCATTTCAGTGTTTGCAGGTACAAGCAGAAAAAGAAACACAAAAATCACCCAAAAAGAGATTTCCTTTCATGTCTCGTAGGAACAGAGACAATTTAGGAAAATTCCTACCCAACACCCCCACCACATCACTAAGTCACCCTTCTCTCTTCTTTGGTGGTAGTGATCCAGAAGAACCTATAGGTGAACCTCCAGAGATAAATGAAGATCCTATAATAGAAGAAGAACAAGAAACCATTCCTCTTGAGACCATGGCTGAAAACAGAAATGTTAGAGGAAATGGAGAGAGAATAGAAGGTACCTTTTCTATCCGAGAGACCAATGGGGACACAAGATGAAAAACATAAGTTCCTCAGCCTTACCTCACTTCCACGGATTGACCACCAAAGACCCTGATACCTTCTTGTTTGAGTTTGCTGTTCTGTGTTGAACCTATGACTATGCAGAAGACGAGTAGAAGTTGAAACTCTTTCCCTCTACCCTCAAGGATGCAACATTACGCTGGTTCATGGGGTTACCTGGAAACAGTATCACAACTTGGGCTCAGATGCAGCAAGCCTTTAACAACAAATACCGGGACTACTGTAAGTCAAAGGATACCAAGGAAGAAATCTTCTGAATGACCATGGGAAGTGATGAATCTTTAGAAGACTATGAAGAGGGGTTTCAACTCAGTTATAAAAGGGCCAGTGCACACTTGACCCAGAATCTCTGAAGTTGGTTCTGCTCAAAGGAGTCCCTGAAGACCTTCGATATACCCTTCATTTGCTAGCTGGGGGAGACATCTACCAACTACCTTATGATGACATAAAGACTGTGTTTAGAAACCATTCTAGGGCAGCCAGAAAAAGAGGTAGGGGAAGTCAACCTTTAGCCAGTACCCCCTTATCCAGTTCATCCCTTAAAAACGAACTTGCAAATCATATGGAAAATTTCAAAAGCGAGATGAGGCAGACTATTGCCATGCAAATGAATACCTTGCGAATCCAAAGGAAGCAAGAGGAAGCCGAGAGGGCTTTAGCCATCTTTTGTCCCAGGTGCACTAGAAAGTATCCTAGGAACGAATGTCCATTACACTCCGTAGAAGTCTGTTTTGTCTGTGAAGAAGACCATTCTAAAATCAATGTTTTTCCTTACCCGGATTTAAAGCTATGTGCCAAGGGGCTGAAGGAGCCATTGAATCACCCTACTTCATGAACCAAAGGAGGCCACATGGATCCAAACTTTACTAGCAGGGAATGCAGGGGACATCCCAGACTTATTACAAACCCAATCAAGCGACTTCCATGCCCTCTTGGGGTCCCTTTGCTCATCCTTCTTGGCCCACACCCCCTCCTTGGTCGTATCCATCTCAATGTCATACTCAACCAACTGCTCATTCGTTTCATTCTCATGCTCAGCCACAACCTTAGTGGAATGCATCTCATCAGGGGTTGAGGCCCCAGTACAACTCTCCTCCCGCTCCTTTTCCTCCACCACCTGCTCAACCGCAACCATTACCTCCTGCTCCACCAAGGCAACCCCAAATACCTGCTTAACCGAACCTAAACCCGAATAACAGACAGGCCCAGCAAGAATATAGTGGGGAACCACCATTTCCAAACCCGCACATTGGAGTAGCTCAACCCAATTGCAACGCTGAGGTACAACACTTCCAAACAACTCCTCTTAAGCTCAATGATATTCACCATAGCTTAGGAAGAGTATTACAAAAAAGAGATTATATTGATATCATTGAAGGACCACATCTACCAGAAGAAGATGCCAAAGAGAAGATCAAAGAACCATGGGCTGCACTTGATAAAGAGAAGACAAAAGAATCAGAGATCGAGAGAGCTCCCTCATGGTTACCATCAAATCCTCCATGTATTCAAGAGAAGAATCAACGAAAAGAGGAAGATATGAAGGTCATAGCAGAAGAAGACATGAAGAATGATCCAGATCAGCAAAAAGGCCAAGGACATCACAGCTATATTGAGATATGGTTCCAGACGGTCACTAAGGTGCAACGTCACTCTCTTCCTCAACTATGCTTGATCCCTTCAAAGTCAAATCATTTGGTCTTTGAAAATTGGATACCTATCAAAGCATGCATTTCAAGCCTCTACATCATTTTGTTTATCATATCGATGTGCACATGGCTCCATTGGAAGTATTCTTATACTTGAAAATGATTTTGTTTTTCAAGTAAGGTAGGGTAGAGAAAAAAAAAGAGAAAATAAAGAAAAATGAAAAATAAGAGAAAAATAAAAATCTAAGGTGAAAACCTTTTCGGAGGCACCTCAGATTGACTCATTGATTGAAAACCTCCATGAGGCAGTCAATGGGTTGGAAAGAAGAGAAAATAAAAAGAGAATAAGATCCCTGGGTGAAAACCTCCCTTGGAGGCGCCTAGGGCAGGCAATTAGGGTGAAAACCTCCTTGAGGCGCCCTAGTTGTTTTCAAAAAAAAAAAAAAGAGAAAAAGAAAAAGAGAAATGAATTTCCAGTTGTATTGCAGGTTTGCAGGAGAACTTTAGGAAGTAGTAGCAGGTGCCATGGAAGCTCTGAAACCAATAACAACACCTATCCTACCTTCCTTCACCCTTCTCCATCATTCTTGACATTCTTTCCACCTCACTGTGCTTCTTTTCTGAAAACTGTGTTTTCTACAGGAGGGTCTTGTAGAAATTACAGAGAGCTAGAAATGGATTTTAAAAGCAGTTTGGGGAACATGGAAGCTTCATAAAGGGTTTATAAATCCCCCTGCAATCTTCAAAACTCTCTTCCATCATTTCCAAGTTTGCATTACAACCCAAGCTCATATTTTCTTATTGTCCAGAAAACTGCAGAATGTTCTGATACAAAAATACACAGAGCATAAATTTGTGTTTTTCCTAACTTGAAAACCATGTATCCATTCAAAAAACTATTTCATGGGGAGTTGTATAGGGATGATGGCAACATGCCCAAGCAATTTCAGCCAATTCCAGTGCACAGTTTCCAAGAAATCAACCTCCATCACCTTCAGCCATTTTTGCATTTTCTCCATATCCGTGCATCCATTTAAAAACCTGTTTGATGGGGAGATGCATACGGGTGATAGTAACCTACCCAAGCAATTTCAGCGAATTCCAGTGCACGGTTTCCAAGAAATTGATTTCTGTTACCTTTAGCCATTTTCAGTTTTTCTCGAAATCCGTGCATCCATTGGCCACAATTTTTTTATGGGAGGTGCATAATGACGATGGAAACATGCTCAAAAAATTTCAGGTCAATCCAGTCTATCGTTTGGGAGCTATGGACAAAACAAGTCGTTGTCCTGCAAAAATCTAACGTCAGCAGCATGAGGGTGCAAATCTGAAGGTTGAAGCAGACTCCTGCAACTTAGATCCAGCGAGAGGATACCTGCACAAGAAAAATAGCCACATATCAGCAATCGACAAGCATGCATCCACAGAAACAAAGGCATGTAGCAGAAGGAAAGGCCACAACACCTCACAGCAAACACATTCGACTTCTAGGTAAGTGTCTCAACCTATTCCTCTATTGCATCTATGTAATTTGAAACTGCATAAACGAATGAAATGGTTGGGATTAAGCCAGAAAGGTGGCTAGTTAACTGGCCACCCTTAGCTAGTTCAAGCGCGCTCATCCGGAGATCACACTGCACATGTGTCTTGTCAACTCATGGAAAAATCTAACAGTCAGGTAGTGGCGACTGTTTTGAACTCAAGTGCCAATGATGGCAAGTGATTACAGGCAGAAAACATGAAGTTTAATAATGACACTGAAGTATGGACCAACAATCCAAATAATGCCCATGTACATTTCTGCCACCTCACCTTGTCACTGCAGATCACGCCATTGGCTTAAGTACAATGCAGTCTAAGCCTCCACCACCTTTTGCTTTCATTTGCATCGACGAGTTCTCGACTGCAGCACTCACCTACCACCTTCAGAACAACGAACCAGTCGTTCTCTGCCAGTTTTCAAAACCCTCCTGCTTATCGGGCTCTACAGGAGCATTATTGCATTCTATAGGAGCAGGAACACCGTCTACAGGAGGCTTTCTACAGGAAGGCCAGAGAGCAGCTCTGCAGAGGAAAAATTCGGAATTTTTGTCAAATTCAAGCTTGAAAAGAGGTAGGCTCAGAAACCCACTCTGCATGTGATATATCTATATAAGGTGGTGGATTAGAAGCAAAGTATTGGGTTGAAAAAAGAAAGGAAAGAGAGCTCAAAAGTCTGCTTGTGTTTTCCTGAATTCCATACAGTCTCTCAATTTTCTTCTCTGCACTCAAAAAATTGTTTTTTCCCTTTCCCGTATTCTCCTGTTAAAAAGAAGAAGAAGAAGAAGAAGAAGAAGAAGAAGAAGATGCAACCACAGAAAAGCCTGTGAAAAACAAAGTTGCAAGTCTGTCTACTCTGTGAAAAAACATTGTTTTATATATTCTTGTCAAAATATTGATTTCTTCCAAAAGCCGAGAAGTAAATTCAAGTTGGAAACCGGGTTGAAGGGAGGGAAAAATTGCAAATTCATGTTGTGAAAAAAAGAAGAACATGAGAAATTCCCTCTCTGGTTTCAGAAAGAAAAAACCTCAGTTGTTCCTCTGTTTTTGGGTTTGAAAATTTACTGCTAACATGAGAATTTCCAGCAGTCATTAAAAATCATGACAGGGGGTTTTATGAGGAAGAAGCCTCTGAATTCAACTAAACTGCATGAACACCCAGAAGTGCTAGCCCTCTTTACTAGAGCAAATTGGATGCCTTTCGTTGAAAAATTTCATGGGTATGATGAGGAACTCACAGAGGAATTTTTATTGTCTTTAAAACCTCATTCAAAAACCCATGCCACAGCCAGTTTCAGGGGTCTAACTATAGAAATTACACCAGAGTTTATCTGCAGGATTACAAGCCTCCCACTTGGACTCCCCTGGAGCAAAGAATTAGAAATATAGTAGGGGAAGATGAGGAGGAAATAAGAAAAAAGGAAAAGACCAAAATATAGAAAGAAGAACTTGAAACAGAGGAGGAAATCAAAACATAAGATGAGAAAGAAGAACCTGAAACAGAGAAGAAAAAGACCAGAGCAGACATGAGGAAACCCAGAAAAGAAAAGAAAAAAGACTAAACCAAAGGAGAAAAAGACTAAAGCAGAGAAGGCAAAAACTAAACAAGATGAGAGGAAAACCAAAATAGAGCTTGAGGAAGCAAAGCTAACAGAGGTAGAGAAGACAAAAGAAGAGAAAAGATAGGAAGAAGAAAGACAACAATGGGATGAGGTGGATAGAAACGCAGGATTCCATGATAAAGATGAGGATATCACATCAGAAGCATGGGATGTTAGGGAATCCATCAGAGCCATCAAGGATGAAGAGATAGATTAGTTGCTTAGAGGATTAACAACACCTTCAGTAGGGGGTGATGATGAGCTCCATAAATGGGTAATTATATGGGCTCATTTTGCCTCTTAATTCGACTTAGGCCACCATTCTCATTAGTTTATTGCATGTTTTTGATTATATTTATGCTAATAGAGTGAATTGGGTTAGTCATTATGCCAAAAAGTCTAATGTGTGCTTTATGCAGATTTTTGGTCAATTTTGAGACAAAATCAAAGGTTTAATGAGCATTTGGCAGCCAAATTCGAGGAAGAACAAGGGAGAGGATTTGTAGGAGGGTGTCCGCTTCATTTATGAACCCTTACCTCGAATTCTCCATTAGAAACTTGGAGCACAAAGGTCCACTTTCCAAGGGGCAGCCGAGCAAGTAAAGAAGGACTGCTGTTTATCTCTAGTTTTGGGAAGCCAAGCTCCTTGATTTTAGGAGGGTTGTTGGGGGACTCCATTTGTATAAATAGGGGGGCTTAGGGCCTCAGTTTTTTTAGTCAGATGTTAGCCATTTCATAATAGATTTTCGCACTTTTGTGCAGCCCTGTACTCGGCTCATCTTTGAGCTCTTTTTGAAGACAGTTTTGTGATGTAACTATTATTTTTTGATAAATGAAGATGAATCTAGTTTTGAACCAGCACTGATCTTTCCTAGAGGGCTGAAGCTCTTGGGTTAAGGCACAACCTAAGTGCCCAACACCTTCTTTGATTCCTGAGATAATTTCTGTTGTTTAGGTTAAATCTTGCTTTGTTAATTAGGTTGCTTTTGATGGTTAGAATAATTGTTCTTACTTCAGGTTGATTAGATGGTTTGCTGCTGTAACAGAAAAAAAAGATCCAAAAGGGCTACCAAGAAGGCCTTGACCTCCTTTCTCCCTCCTTGGGACCATGATTTGAGATCAAGGCACTACTGCTGCCACCAAAAACACTATTTTTGCTTTCCCAATGCAATTGCTAGTGTGAGATTTTGAGTTGGAGAAGTTGATATCAATTGGATTCACATGCTTAGATCCTTTCTTGTTCATTTACCATGGCTTTCTTGCATAATTTTCTGTCTATAAAGTTCTGTTCAACATTTCTCTGGTTTTAGGTCAAAATAGGCAAAACTCTGTTTTTCAGTTCTTGCTTGGGTCAGTTTTGAAAAGTAAGTGTGCAACTCACTTGAAGAACACTATAGCTTATCATTCCTCCATAGCATAACCTATACCAGTTCATCTCTCAAGATTTTCCCACTCATTCGTCTCATTTCGCCAAACTGCCCTAATCTCTGCATTTTTGTGCAAAATTGCTTTCTTGACCTTTAAACAAATCCAACCATCTCCTTCATTCCTGATCTTCATTGACAGAGTCCTAGACCCCTCAACACCTCCATCCGGCCTTCATTCCCCTTTTCCCATCATTTTTCCACCTTCAAACCTCCAAAACCACTTTCGGCCTCCACCTGTAGATCCTCCTGTAGAACCTCCTGTAGAAGTTCATGCGAGTGATTTTTCGAAGTCTGATCACAATGGAAGTCTCCAGAAGGGTATTAGGGACTTCTTAAGATCTCTCCACACTTTCCCCACCTCCTGCAAAAGCTAACTCCATCTCCCTTCGCCACCAAATCTCTGCACAGTCACAACTAGTTAAAACATAAGCATAATAATTCCACATAAAATTGATCAAAAGTACAAAAAGATGGTTTCTTCTCATTTCTCTTACAAAATAGCTTGAATACATGCGTTTTACCTTTTTAGTAGTCAATGGCATCCATTTCAGTAGTTTCCATCTCTTTTCTCGCGAAAGTAGGGCTAGTGGGTAAAACTAGGGTTTGCTAGGGTTGCGTTTCCTTTCAGTTTTCATTCTCTTTCTGCAAGTAGAATAGCCTCTTTTGAGTTAGCTTTCTTCCATCACAGTTAAAAAAGCTTCTTCTGAAAACTCATAGAAGTTGGCTTAAGCTCCTAGTGAACTTGTGCCAGCTGATCAAGTGACAACCTGCAGTAAGAGCTAGTACGTGTGCATATAACACCGTCGCTTCCAAGTTTGTTACGAACTACCGGTTGATAAAAGTAAAGTAGGGAGCCCCAGGAGTTGCAGCATCATTACTGTAATACTGGAGCTCACCAATACTTTCATACTGTCTGAAAGTGTCTCACTGTGATATGCCACTGGATGCCCCTGCTGAGTAAGAATTGCACCAATAGCATAGTCAGAGGCATTTGTCTCAATCTCAAATGGTTGCTGTAGGTCTGGTAATGTGAGCACTGGTGTAGAGCAGAGGTGATGCTTCAACTCGGGAAACACCTTCTATTGGGATTCAGACCAAATGAAATTTGCTTTCGCTCCGTCCTTGGTGACTTGACTTAAAGGCTAAGTGATATGAGAGAACCCCAACACGAACTTGCGATAGAAATTGGTAAGACCCAGAAAGTTGCGGAGCTCTGTTAGAGTGGTTGGGGCTTGCCAATCCCGAATGACTTGTATCTTGGTGGGTCCACATGCACACCCTGCTCATTAATGATGTAACATAAGTATTGAACCTAGGTCATGCAAAAAGTGCATTTCTCCAAATCAACACACAACTTGTGTTGTTGTAGGGCTTGGAGGACTTGCCGAATGTGGTGGAGATGCTCTTCCCAAATTTGGCTGAAGATCAAGATGCCATCTAAATACACCACCACGAATGCATTGGTGAAGGGTCACAAGATGTCATCTATCAATCTCATGAAGGTTGTGGGGGCTATCGTCAACCCGAAAGGCATGACCAACCATCCGAAAAGGCCCGCATTGGATTTGAAGGTGGTCTTGCACACATCAGAGGGTTCGATAGGCACCTGGTGATAACCGGAATTCAAGTCAATCTTGTTGAAATATTTGGCCCCCTTGAGTTGGTCCAGAAGGTCATCAATTCGTGGGATTGGGTACCTATTCTGGATAGTGATCTTGTTCAGTGCCTGATAGTCAATATAGAGTCTCCAAGTCCCATCCTTCTTCTGTACCAATACAGTCAGGCTCCCACATGGTGATGAGATTGGCCTGATATGCCCTTTCTACACCAACTCCTGAATCTGCCTCTTGATCTCATTGTTCTCCAGAACAGAGCGTCGATGGATCGGTTCATTGGGTAGCGGCATGCCCAGGTCAGATCGATGGAGTGCTTGAACTAACGGTGCAGAGGTACCTTTGTAGGTGAGGAAAAAATGTCCCTTGACTCCACGATCTTGTCCATCTGTTATTACTGTGCAGAGGATCCCTGTCTGGAAGTCATGGCCAAAACCTTCTTCTTGCCCTGAGGGCGAATCATAAGGAAAACAAATTTCCTGGTCTGGGAAATGATCTTACTGCATTGCTTTGTAATGATCAAAGAGATGATGGTAGGTGGGGCTACCTCCAGTATCCTATACAACTTATCGCCCAAAGTAATAATCACAGAGATAGGTCTAGACTCATATACATCATGCCACTTCCACAAGTATGGTTTTCCTAATAATACATCACAAACTTCAAGAGGAGCAACATCACATAGTACCTCTTCTGTGAAGGGCTTGACGTTGTAGGGAAGGCGACACTGTTGGATGACACGTTAGTGAATCCACCCGATGGTGTACGACTGCAGATGTGTTGTAGTCAGTAGGCCCAGCTGCTTCACGACCTCTGTTGAAATGAGCTTCTTTTGGCTCCTGCTGTCGATAATGAACTATAGGGGAGAACCCTTCACCCACATTTGTGAGTGGAAGAGGCATTCCCCCTCCTTTGGATCTTCATGCTCATTCTTCTGGATCTTAGTGGTGACACTGGGCTCCGCGTCAATGATCTGCTTCCCTTTTTCATTCCCCTTGTCGGGTTCCAACTCAGAGTCAGAACATGCGTCTGATTTAGAAGCCTTCAACTCAACCACCAATGGCTGCTTGGCCCGACACTCACTTATGTTGTGAGTGGAGCTCTTATGGAACTCACACCATTTTTCCATGTCCTTCTTTGTCTTCATGGTGTTGTCCTTTGCTTGCAGCTTCGATGAGTTGTCCTAGGTCACCCCGCCTTGGCTTTTTCCTTTGCTCCGTGGTTTGGGGGCGCCTTTTCCTTGCTTCGGATTCACAGATCCAAATTCTTGCTTCCTTTGTTTAAACTTCTGCTCAATCTTGACAACGTATCGGTACATTATGCTGAGCGAGGAGATGTCCAGGAACTCCATATCCTACTGGATGTACTTGTGTAGATAGCCATGGTACTTGAGTACTATATGCCGCTCAAAATCCTTGATACCCAGCTTCGTGCGAAGGGTATGGAAAACATTTGTAAAATTTGACATATCTTGGTCCCTTTCATGCCGTAGCGTGGTCCACTTTTTGTATTTATCTTCATAGCTCCTGAAAGGGTAATATTGTTCCTTGATGGCATCTCGAAAAGAATTCCAAGTGGGTGCGACTGAAAACGATGAGGATTCCCTCTCGTCCTTTTGTTCACTATAGGTTTCCCACTAGTCCTTGACGTGTGGGGCGACTTTGAGAAGTGCAAAAGTAATCTTTTCCTGATTGGAAAATTCAAGAACTGAAAAGTATCCTTCCTACATATTTAACCATTTATTTACAACGTCTGCATCTATCTGGCCCTCAAATATGGGAATATCAAAGTTAACTTGTACCTTAAAAGGAGTGGTGCCTCCAGAGTGGTTGCTGGATGAAGATGTGTCGCCTGTGGGTAGTTGTCGAAGGATCTGGGCAAAGTTATCCATCATCGTGTTCCTCTGTCACTCGAGGGCTTCCTCAAGCAGTATTTTGAAAGGATCTCCTGCCCCCTCGTCTTTCTTTTCTTCTGCCATGGGAGGCCATTGGGTTTTGCAAGGCTAGTCTTGCAAAGGTTCAACTAGATCGAGCCCTAACTCCTTATACCCTTACCTCGTTGGGGACATGCAAAGAAAAGCAGAGAAAGAGCAGATCGCTTTGATACCACTGATCTAGACTTATGCAGGGATGCAAAAAAATACAGAAATACCCATACACACAGAGATGCAACAGAAATAAATCTTAATTTCATTAATATCAAAGAAATGAAATATGCATACATATAGAAATAAAAATAAATTAGCTCCGGTGACAGTAGCTTATCTCTAAGAAGAGATGTGTAGGCTACATGCCTCTGAATTGTGTTACAATGAGGCTCAAAGGCCTATTTATTATTGAGAAACAATGGGAAACCCTAACATCCAAAAACATAATCCTAAGAGATGAAGCGCCAAAACTGTGAGCCCTGTTTGGGTAAATTGATACATCAATTTGTCGGGGTCGTAACTTTGGCATACGATCTTTGTTTGGCTATCATAATACCTCCTTTCGAAGATCTTGAAGAGGAAATCGAAAAAAAACTGATACATTGGTATGGGACTTTCCGATCTCTCCGTTTTCCCTAAAAACGTCTTTTAGTCCCTCAAAGCGGCTCTAGAAGTTTAGGGCCTGAAAAGTTGCCAAAAATAATAAGTTGTGCTACAATTAAGGAAACTGAAAAGAAATAATGATGGGGGTCCAAGTGGAATAGGCGGGTGGCCACCAATCCACCTAGATCAAACAGGTGTTCACATGCCCTATTATCAATTTTATTTGTAAGAAATAAAATAATTCTAGTTTGTCACTATTAAATGTAATGGTTGTATCTTTTAGCAAGTGCCTATTAACATTGCCTTTTTTATCTTTACATTCTCATTTCAAACCAGTGCCAAAATTTGTTTAGGGCATTAAGATGTCTTTGGAGACTATCTTTGTGCTTTTTTAGTAACACAACATCATCTATGTGTTAGACACCTAATCCTCAGGATTATAGTTTGGGTTGGTGTGTATTATGGTGATTAGTTATTAGAGTCCAAGAAAACGTGGAAATTGAATCAATGGTTTCATTATGTATTTATATGTACACTATGTACATCATTCGTTGACACCATTCTTAATAATACAATTGAATTGGTTTCCAATATTGTGTGTTCTACAATGGTATCAGAGTGCTGGTTCAAGGAATATTAGAGCAAAGTTTTATTTGCCCTATTGAAAAACTTGAGCCACTAGTTTTGTGTGGGCATGGATGTCTGCGCTCCTAAGGGTGAATGGTGCCAATCTAAATATTTAAAGAGGATTTGTGATTGTTGAGGGCCGAGAGAGTTTGGATCGAACTAATAATTGGAGAAGGAGTGTGCCGCCTCTTGGAAGGCCCACCACGACTATTCCAAGGCCATGATATGTCAACCTTTGGTTTTTCGGATTTGATATTTATTGCGTTGTAAGAAAGTCGGCTAATTCTTACCCTTTAACTGCCTTTTGAGTTATGTACTCAATATTGTATGGTAGAGTTTGAGCTATAGATACAAGGGTTGATCGACCCCAAATTTCGTCATCTTGGCAAAATTTCACTTTGTTATCACAACCAGCCATTGTTGCTTTGCAAAGAATTGATATTTGTCTTCTTTCTGATTTCCATGATCGATATTGGTATGGAGTTACCTCTGTGTTTTGTCCTTTGATTTTTTTTTTACATTATGGAGTCACATAATAGTCCTTTGCTCTTGAAATTGCACATGCTCCACTGATTTCAGTGGTACTTCTGCATTTGCTTGTTGAGGCTGCTTGAAGGACGGACCCTAGCCAGTGATACACAAAGTCATCCCAACAACATATATAAAATTGAGCCCAGTTTCAATCTATGGTTTGACATCTATGGATCTGCTTATAGAAACAAACTGTAGCCATGCCATGTGAGATGTATGGAAGGGAAAATATTTAATTGATCGATGACTTGTGTTGCATTGAAAAGCCCTCTTCCTTTCACCAAGTCGTCTCATTAGTTGCCTGCTAAGAATTCAGAGGGTCGTACTGCGCATTTCCTTTGTTTCTGATTCTGTTTATCTTTGTAACATTTCCATTTTTTATTTTTCTTCAGAAAAGTTTAATCCCAAAGGTCAAATTATGCCTGTAATGATGTGCTCAAAAGACGGTATTTTGGCTATTTTGGAATAAGTGATGAAGTTCGATGTCAAGTCGATGGAAGAAATCCATTCTCCGTAGTAGAGTTTCAATCTTTTGGATCTTACTGTTGAACATATTTGAAAGAAAAGTGGTTTGTAAAGTCGAAATCATATATACATATATGTTTTGACCCGTTGAAACTACTTGTTTTGCAGAATTAGGTGGTCGAGGTTGTGCATACGAGTGGATACAACCGATTGACGTGTAACATCTATCAAATAAACGTGTAAAATAGCTATTTCATTAATGATTCATGAACAAAGCATTTGGACTAGTGATAGTCAAGTCTGATAATGACAAGGATCGTCTTAGTGGGAGTCAAACCAGCTATGACATAGTGAAGGAAGTCAGTAGTCCAGTTCAAGTTAGAAGTGTGTAAGCTTCACCACTGTTGGGAAGAAGGCCGCAAATGCTGGAGAAGTTCAAAATAATCTTGGTGAGAAATTGAAAATTTAGTTGCCCTCACATGCTTATTTGTAATCTTGATGTTGTGTTGCAAGTGATTGAGAAATGGCATTGCTTTTTATTTATTAAAGGATGAACAATGATATCTATGAAGGACGGAGTCGTTAAAATGTATTACCCTTCAAATACTTTGTTGAATACACAATCTAACCTTAGTAAGTAAATGTGGTATGTTATAATTGGTAGATAATTAGCACTAACAATTGGAGAAATTTAAAGTTTATAGGATAGTTGATTTTTCCTGCCACCAAGAGGGCTTTTAAAATAAATAATGGTCAATATGTTTTGTGACTCTAAAGTTGAATGACTGCTCAGAAGAAATGGTTTGACTATTTATGGCCAAAGAATTAGAGTATTTGGGATGCATGAATGCATGATGAAATTGAACTTGTAAAGAAGGCATTGTGGTTAGCAAAGCTTATATAGTTATATGGTATATTAAAGGTCACAAGTTCAAATCCTTGTGAAGATAATTTTGGAAGATGTTATACTAAAAAAGAAGAAGACATAATTTTGTTTGCAATAGTTTCACTTTTATTAGAAATTTTTTGAATTAAATTGTAAGCGGGTGCATTTTCGGTGGTAGCCGACACCCTTTCCAAAGTTGATTACAAGTTTTCTTTGATAGGAAGTTGGAGAAAATGACTAAACTCAATGATTTATTAAAGTTATTAAACAGTCTAATGTCGTCTACTGTTCATAACAGTGTCCAAATCAACAAGGACACACTTTTTGACATTAAAACTTGTTTGCAAAATGCTCAAGAGACAGTTGAATTTCTCTAAATAGAGTCACAATTGCAAAAACATGAATTGCGTGAAGTAAAGATGAGTTGTAAATCTGGGTCTGTTTTTTTAAGAACAACACTTTGTTCGACTAAGAGATTAATCAACAGCCAAAGATTGATCACAATTAAAAATGATAATAGATCAGTGCAGTGCACCAATAAGGAAAGGGTATGTAAATGTCATTTGCATATAGATGTGAAACCTACATATCCCAAGACATTCATTAGACCTTGGTAAGAAATCATGCATAAAAAAAACAGAACTAGTGTTGGATATGATAAGGATGTTTCTTTTCATGGGTATGTAAATGTCATTTGCATATAGATGTGAAACCTACATATCCCAAGACATTCATTAGACCTTGGTAAGAAATCATGCATAAAAAAACAGAACTAGTGTTGGATATGATAAAGATGTTTCTTTTCATGTTCCTGATTTTCAAAGCCTGTACAATTTCGTAGTGTTGGATTTCTAGATGATGTTGTCCCACAAAAAAATATTAGATGTTAATATTATGACAGAGTTGGACATGAGAAAGATCATTGTTATGATCTTCATCCTTGTGAACATTGTGGAAAGAAGAATCATCATTCAGATATATGTTTCAAGCATAAGACTACTACAAGAGAGAAAATTAATTTTGGATGGATTGCTTCTTGGGATTGGTCTAAAATTGCCAATAAAATTTACAGGTAATACCAAAGCTTATGTTCAAGAGTATTGATTAGTCTTGTAGTGAAGAGTACTTCATCTTCTCACCCTGTGTCTAACAAGGGGGGAATTGATGGAATTGGTTGTCTATTACAGGTTCGAAGATTTGTCAAAAAAGCCTTAGTAAGAGCTAATCAAAATTGTACTGTTGCAACCTAGAGTCCGAGTTTGGAAATCAGATTGAGAGTTGTAAACACTATTGTTTTGATTTATGTGTACTTCCATAGCCTAAAGTTTGAGTTCATAAACCAGATTCAGAGTTGTAGACAAAGTTGTTTTGATTTATGCTCCATGAGTATTATATTCTATGAGCATGATTGCATGTTTTTGGTAAGCTGGGATTTGTGAAGGAGCACTTCCACTAGTAGAACATGCCATAATAGGAATTGTTCCAGGAACTGATTTGATAGTTCCAAAGTTGGTTTGTTTGAGGAACTGCTATGATAGTTCCATATTTGATGGTCATCCTTAAACCATCATTGGTTGAGACCTTGAGTTCTCTCATATTTTGTATCGTTTGTGGTTTTCTCTTAAAAACCACCAGAGAGCTTATTCAACCATTCGTTGTGATGCATTTTTGCATTTTTAGCTCTCATTCTTGGACTTTGATACATCCCTTCAGGTTAAGGGGGGCATGTTAAAAACCCAATCTTCGATATTATAGTTTGGGTTAGTGTGTATTATGATGATTAGTTATTAGAGTCCAAGGAAACTTGTAAACTAAATCAACGGTTTTATTATGTATTTATATGTACACTATGTACATTATTCTTTGACACAATTCTTAATAGTACAGCTGAATTAGTTTCCAATATTGTGTGTTCTACACTATGTAAGTCTTCAACAATAAAGCAAGCATAACCTACCATGTCTATTCCTCCTCCCCATTTTTTCCTCATTCAATCTTTTAACTAATTTATGAATATGCTAAATAATATTGGAGAGAAGCCACATTCTTGTTTCACCATGATATTGCTATCATTTTTTACTTTACTTCTTCAAATTTTATCATTGATTAGTACCCCAGTTCAACAATAACCTTTACATATTATTAGAAAGTAGATTCTATTCAATTGAATGGAATTCCTACTTTCTCCATATTTTGCTAAATTTTTATTCAAGGTATTATATCCAAAAATTTATAAAAGTTGACAAAAAAAAGATAAGCACTATTACCGTTCCCACATTTCCCTTTGATTTTTGGACAACAATTCTAAGACTTACTAAGAGGTTAATCGTTGAATCCTTACATCTAAAACCAATGTGAGAGGAAACCTTGACATTGTTTTCTTCTTATCATTTACTTGACTTTCTATTTGGGATTGTGCCATATAGCTTACAAAATATGAAACCAACCAATGATTGTTCTTTGATTTCACATATTGATAATTATATGACCTCTTTGCTAATTTTCTAGTTTAAAGGTTACATATGCCATATAGCTTGATGGAATTTATCCTTGAGAAGTGCATGCAAATGTGGACCTCCCCATTTGACGATTTCAATTTTTAAACAATAAGAATAAAATGCCCTTCATTTGTAAGATGCTTAATTCTAGTCTTTATATATTCTTTTGAAGAAACCTCCTTTTCGTCTTTAATGAAATCCATATTGGAGTCTTCTTCCTTGTGTCTTTCTTATAAAATTCACATACATATGCAATCATTTCTTCCTCATTTATCTCACTTGGATGAGAGTTTTGTGAATGTAGTTGTTTCTATGATGGCATACGAAGGTGTCAATTAACTCTTCTGATCTCTTAAAGAAAAAAACATCTTCTTTCCTAAGAAATTCCCCTTATAGACTATGTACAAGTATTCAAATTTGGATAGAGTTGTTAATAATAGAAAGTTTGCATTGAGATACTTGTTCATACCTATTTTAGACACAATCATAGTTTATAACCAAGGTCGAGCCCATGGAATTTATAAATAAGGGATACATGAGCTTCTTATAGCTATTAAACATAATAATTAAAAATATTGTAATGAAATAACAAGAGAGGTACCTAATTTATGCACGTTCCAAGAATAATTATCTTCAATTATGATTGGATAGAGGGGATCAACTTGTGGTCTATATTTCTCCTATGCCTTTGTGGTCTGAGACACATAATACTTGTCTGAGTGTTGCATTGCATGAAGGAAGCGAGTAGTTGTTGGCATTCATCTTCTTGATTTCATCTTGAATTATTGAAGAGTCTTGATGGGGTGTTCCTTTAGTTCAAAATTTTGCTAGGCTATGACTTCCTTATTTTTCTAGTGGATGTTGAAGGTGGTAGAGAATCGAGTAATGTGACATCTAGTGTACCTCATTGTTAGGATATTTAGACACTTAGGATTTAGTTAAGTTGAACTTGGTCTAACATGTCTATTAGGTAAAATCATATTTCTTTGTGTGTTTTTTAGTATACATTAATTACATTGTAATCCAAGAGTCACGATATGTTTTAAACATAGAGTGATCCAACGAATCATATTCTCCTCAATACTAATGACTATTGATCCATGGCTTAACAGGAAATTGGTCCATGATCTCTACTTAAATGACATTGGAGTCATGGTTGATGATTAATTATGAACTCTCTTATGCAATATTTTCTTTTGCATTTATAAAATTGCCTCAAGTGGCTTTATTGGTTGGGGCTATGGATTGTTTTCATCTTAGAGGGTTTTAACCATGTAAATATACTGGTGTTGTGATATTTGATATGATTGTGTGAGTGGTTATTGAAGGTGTTCGTCCTATATGGAATACCCTATTTACCCAAACTCTCATATGCCTATGTTAAATTTCATTGTTCATCTATCCACATATAACTAATTTGCTTCATTTTCTAGTACACTTGCTCCTCAAGCTTTCAAATTTGAGGATTGGTGGATGGTTTATGCCTCCCCTGAAAGCTTATGACTAGCCACTAAGAATTTTCTTACTTCTTTTGACACTGGGAATGGAAGGTTGGTTGTTGCACTATGGGGCTAGTAGTAGGTTGTGATGCTAGTATAGCCCCTTCCGCCATTGACTCTTACTCTTCCCCTATCTCCTTTGGACTTGGTGGTGTTAGATATGTCAACACTAGGACTATGCAATCCATTATGTTGTTGCAATGTGCTTGTCTAGCTTAGAATGGTGGTGCCTAATATTGATTTGAGATGTGATTGAGGCTCCCATTTTAACAAGTAGATTGCTCATCACGAGGATGATTGGAAGGCATGGCTACCTCTTTGTTCTCCATAAAACGTTGTGATGTCGAATGAATTGACATATCATGTTTGTACCCTATGATCTCTATCTCCATGCGATACCATGGTATATCATAGGGCTGTGATGAACCTTTAATGTGAGACTTGTCTTGTGCTAGCAGTCATTATGCTTTACCATTACTTGATGATGTTGATTTGGGATCTACCATGGGACTCCATTATTGGTGGTAGTTATGATTTATCATTACTTGATGACACTGATTTGTGATAAACCTCTAGCATGGGAGTGTTGTTGGTGATCATTATGATTTACCATTACTTTCTAATCCTAATTCACGATGGCCTTCCTTATATATGATTATGCCCTTGTATTAGTTTTTATTGGGATGGATAGTCAACAAGTGGTGGTACAAAGGCCGATCACATCCCTAACATGTGATCGGACTAAGACTTAGGTGACCATCACATATGAGACCTTTTAGGTCCTTTCTCATTTATTTTTTTATTGGATTAAAATGGTAATTTTTACCAGATAAAATTTGAAGTATAAAATAAGATAATACTTAAAATAATAATTTAAGAGATATGAATTTGAATTTCACTGGCCATAAAATGGTACGTGTTGTGTTGACTTGGTAACGCTATAGAAGCACCTTTACATATATAATCGTATTTGTTGCATTTTATTAGCTCTAAATTTTGAGTGCATATTTGAAGGGTGGACATATACTAGTTAAAAATTATCGAATTGTCGATTGCTTCAGGCCGAGCCCTTATATCCAATCTACTATAAAGTATTCCTCACCTGAGAGGTTAGAGAATGGATCCATCAGAAAAGGCAATCATTCATCCTCCAAGATGGATATTATAATGGATATGATTATAACATCCGAGGATACTGGAGTGTGTGGTGCCACTGATTTGGTTGGAAGACAGTATGACCTATAACATAACAATATAGAGGAGAAGTGAGCTTTGTATTTAAACTTTTTAGAACTGTTTCCTTTTTTTTTTTTTTAATTTAAGTTATAGTTCTTAAATTTTAAGATATTGGTTATTTAACTGTTTTTAATAATGGTCAATGCATTTCCACCCATTAAAAAACAAGATCACTGCAAGATTTGTTTTTAATTAGATTCTACCCATTTTTGACCAGCCACACTAACGAGGCCCCGTGCAAGTTCGTACTTGATATGGGAGCCCTAGTTGTCGATGCTATAATAGCATTGGTTAATCTCAGCGAAAGCAAGTTCGTACTTGATATGGGAGCCCCAGCTATCGATGCTACGAGCCCCAGTTGTCGATGCTATGATAGCGTTAGCATTGGTTAATCTCAGCGGAAGCAAGTTTGTATTTGTTATGGGAGCCCCAGCTATCGATGCTACTATAGCATTGGTTAATCTCAATGGTTCGGTCTCTGGAAACATGGGTGTTGTGAACAACGCATGTGCAAATTGAAATATTAGAAAATCCAATCTCATCATTTTAAATCTTTATTTCCAATAGGGTCATTCTGCGCAAAATGACCGTAATCTTGTTCCCACTTTCCGATGTACTGAAAATCAAACTCCATCACATCTCCTTTATTTTCATGTTTTTAATGTAACTTGAATCTATAAGCCTGACGTTTGTGTCAAGCTCGTCGTAAGCAACCTTATCAATAATAACCACTGGTTGGAAAATCCATTTTCGTTTGTCACGTAAATACACCAATACTGTTGGAGGTACTACACACTTAGGACCTTCATTACTGGCACATGCGGACACTTAGAGCATGGGATTACATGCAAGATCTTTTTTGCATGATTTACTCCCTGATTTTCTACTCCTTTCGCTCTGGAACTGGCAAGTTCTTCTACATGATTTACTCCCTGATTTGCTCCTCCTTTCACTCCGCAACTTGCTAGTTCATCTGCATGATTTACTCCCTGATTTTCTCCTCCTTTTACTCCGCAACTGGCTAGTTCTCTTTGGAACTTGCTATAGGTGTTGAATCCTCTCATTGATCACCACTATGGTGCATTACCTTGGGATCTTCACCCAGTAATGCTATATCACGAGAATTGTAACCTATTTTCTGAATCAATCATTCTTTTTTTTGTTCTTTCGATTCTTTTAGTGTTTTTGCTCTGCAAAGCTGTGTGTTCAACCTTTACTAGTTAGATTCATCTGTGTAGGTTTTCTAACACATTTACATGGTATTAGAGCCCACAGGTTGCTAGATAAAAGGCGCACCAATACTTTATTTTGCAGGTATTACAGCTTGGAGATTGAAGATCGACAGAAAAATGGAGTTTCCCGAAGTATCGATCCTAACACCGTACAACTATCACAAATGGAAGGACCAAATGGCTCGATACCTTCGTCAGAAAGGGTTGTATAGGATTACCATGGCTGCAGAAGAGGAACCCACTTCAGACATAGAGAAATCCAAGTACCTCAACCGCATGGATGAGGCCCACGGATCCATATGCATGTTCATCTCCCCAGAGTTGCAGTTTCATCTATCTGCCTGCAATACTCCCAATGAGATTTGAAAAAGGTTGAAGAACTCTATGGGAAACATGATGAGATGAAAGGACATCTGCTCGAAGTGGAGCTGCTCTCATTGGATCCATGGAACTATGACAGAATTCAAGACTTCTTAACCAAATATAATGATCTATTGCTGCAACTCAAGGGTTGTAGAATTGACAAATCCAAGGAGGAGAGTCACCAAGTTCTCTCTATTATGTCAAAGCTCGGACCAGAATACTCCATCTTTGTGTCTACATTTCATTTAGTAAGGCTTGCAACAGGTAAATCCTATACTATGCCTTCTCTCAAAGAGTTCATGGAGTCCCTCACTTTGAGCAAGATAAACTCATTGGCATGGGGAAAATCAAACCCCCAAAAGCGCATGCACTTGTTATGCATGATGGCAACCACAACAAAAATCACAGATCTGATTCAAATCAGAAAAATCAACAGCAAAAAGACAAGGGAAAAGTACATTCCCATCCAAAGAAGGAAGGGTATACCAAGCCCTTCAATGACTCCTCCAGCTCCAGAAATGAGAAAGGGAAGAAAGGAGACATATGCACCTGTCATCGAGGATTCCATCTGGAATCCTCTTGCATGAAGAAACAAATTGACCAAATGGCAGAAATCCTTTAGAAGCACAACCTTGGGGACCACATCCCTCAGGGCGCCAAGAAGAAAACTGAGGATCCGCCACACGGGAAAGGTAACAATTTTCATGCTTTAGTTGCAATTAACTCTTCCCTTGATGCATGGATTATAGATTCTGGTGCATCACATCATATGGCTGCTGCAAAGGAAGTCTATTCCTCTTTGGATGCATGCAAAGGACCTCCCATCCTCATGGGAGATGACTCACCCACTGAGGTCACCGGAAAAGGTAGAGTGGAACTTTTACGCGGAAGCTTTGAAGATGTGCTTCATGTTCCAAAACTTTCGGTAAACCTGCTTTCAGTTTATCAGATCACTCATTCCGGCACCAGAAAGAGAGTGGAATTCACTCCAGATGCAGTGAACATATATGACCTACATAGCAGCTCCAAAATTGCAACCGGTGAGGTAAACAATGGAGCTAGACTGTATACATTTTCTGAATTTATTGAATCTGAATCCTCCTTATTGCTTACACATGCTGATGATAGTAGTAGGCTTTAGCACGAGAGGTTTAGTCACTTAAATTACAGGTATATGCAGCAGCTAAGCAAGCATGAGATGGTGGAAGGCTTGCCAAATATCAGTTTCTCCAAAGGATTTTGTGAAGGGTGTGTCCTTGGCAAACATCCTAGAGAAAAGTTTGACATCGGCAAGACTCACAGAGCATCCCCTCCTCTAGATCTGATCCATAGTGATCTCATGGGGCCTTTTCCTCATCCTTCCATCAACAATGCAAGGTATGTGCTTACATTTATTGATGATTTCTCACGGTATACTTGGGTGTATCTTCTCACAGCCAAATCTGAAGATTTTGCGCACTTTGAAGATTTCAAAGCACTAGTTGAGACACAGTTAGAGAGAGAGATCAAAGCCCTCCGTACAAACAATGGGGGGGAATATATTAACACAACACTTTAGAACCTTTGCCTTAAGTTCGACATACAGTTGCAACACACAGTTCCATACACTCCGCAACAGAACGGAGTTGCTGAGAGAAAGAACTAATCTCTCAAAGAGATGGCTTCCTACATGTTGCATGCTAAGTCACTACCTCATAAACTATGGGTTGAAACACTTAATTGTGCTAACTACATCCAAAACAGATCTCCTCATAGCTCTGTCAAGGATCAGACCCCCTTTGAGGCTTGGAACAACACTAAACTGGAGGTCACCCACTTCCGTGTTTTCGGCTCCCAAGCATGGGCTAGGATCCCCTCTGAAAAGAGGAAAGCTCTTGATCCATAGAGCATTGAGTGCATCTTTGTTGGATACCCTGATCGTGTGAAAGGTTATCGACTCTTGATTTCCTCTACGGACAAGCTCATCATTGAGTGAAGTGTCAAATTTGAGGAAAATCTCTTTAATGGACCTCAATTGCCGCATGCAGACACCTTTTATCTACCTCATGTTCGAGATGATGACTCAGTACACTCAGATGCAGATACAGAGCATGCAGATGCCGAGGTAGAGCATGCAGATGTAGAGACAGAGTCTTCAAATACAAATCCAGTGCATTCATATGATGATCCACATCCAAGCCCAGATCGGGCTTCTAGCAGTGAATCAACTTCCCCTGTCATAAGTCAGAGAACAAGGAGCTTAAGTGAGATATGTGCACAAGACCACCCAGCTGCTAGAAATGGTCTTGTGGGGGATAATTCTGATTCGCGGAGGACTAGCTCAGAGTTTATTGAGCCTCCTCTTTCCCTCACTGCCACTGAACCAACGCCATCTCGACATTGTCATTTGGTTCAGTCTTCTGATCCGCAATCTTATGCTAAGGCTGCTGGGCATCCCTCTTGGGAGTCTGCCATGGAGGAGGAGTAGAACTCCCTCCTCGAGAACCGGACCTGGGATTTGGTCCCCCTTACTTCAGGAAGGAAACTTGTCCGATGCAAATGGGTCTACAGGATCAAGAGTGCTGCAGATGGGAAAATCACCAGACAAAAAGCCAGGCTAGTAGCCAAAGGTTTTCAGCAAGTGCATGGAATTGATTATGATGAGACCTTTGCTCCAGTAGCAAAGATGGATTCCATACGCCTTGCACTTGCCATTGCGGCTGCCCAGGGGTGGGAAGTACATCAGATGGATGTGAAGAATGCCTTTCTTCACGGAGACCTATTTGAGGAGATCTACATGGAGCAGGCACATGGTTTCATTCAGGGTTCATCTTTGGTCTGCAGACTGAAGAAGTCTCTCTATGGCCTTAAGCAGGCCTCGAGCGCTTGTTATTTGAAGATGGATTCTTTTCTCTTATCACAAAACTTCAAAAGATGTAAGTTTGATCCGAATGTTTACATGCTCAGGACACATGATTCTCTTCTTATCTTAGTTTTGTATAGGATGATCTCTTGATCACCGACAACTCGACTTCAGCCATTGCTGCAGTCAAGAGGGACTTGCATGATAGGTTCTTGATGATGGACATGGGTCCATTACACTTCTTTTTTGGTCTTGAGATCAGCCAGGATGCCACAGGAATCAAACTCTCTCAGGCTAAGTATGCACAGGATCTCTAGAGAGATTTCACATGACTGACTGCAAGCCAGCATTGAGTCCTTTTCTGTCTGGGGTCCGCCTTGAGGATGGAGGTGACACTTCATTAGTTGACAATACTCTCTACCGACAACTAGTGGGGA
This sequence comes from Pinus tabuliformis, assembly GCA_031772625.1. Classification (NCBI taxonomy): domain Eukaryota; kingdom Viridiplantae; phylum Streptophyta; class Pinopsida; order Pinales; family Pinaceae; genus Pinus; species Pinus tabuliformis. The sequence goes on from CM062811.1 coordinate 307,628,454, forward strand.
GCTTATTGTACCTCATCCACTCCAGTCCAGATCTCTCATATGTATTAGGGGCAGTTTCCAGATACATGCAGGATTTGCATGAGCTACACTGTAATGCTGCCAAGTGCATCCTCCGATATATGCAGGGCACCATCACCTTTAGGATTCACTATGCAGTAGGCACTGCATTGAATCTCCTTGGCTTCACAGATTTTGATTGGGTGGGCGACAACATTGATCGCAAGTCCACCTTCGGATATTCACTCAGTCTAGGGTCTGGCCCTATCTGTTGGTCGAGCAAGAAGCAAGCTGCTATTGTTCTCTCTTCAGCTGAGGTCGAGTACAGAGGAGTAGTCAACATCACCATTCAGGCTCTGTGGCTACAACACTTCCTCACTCAGTTGGGCGTCCAGTTCCACCAGCCCACTGTCATCTGGTGTGACAACTAGAGCACTCTCAAATTTTGCAGGGATCCAGTACAACGACAGCGAACGAAGCACACAGAGATCCATATGCACTACATTAGAGACTTAGTACATGATCGGGTCATTGATTTGCAGTTCTGTCCTTCAGCAGAACAGACTGTAGACATCCTCATCAAGACATTCACTGATCTGAAGTTTCACTATCTGCGCGATCGTCTTGGAGTGAAGGACATAGTTGCTTGGCACCTATCTTTTCTTCCTCTTTTCTTTTGATTACATTGTATTTTGAGGGGTGGTTTTTCCCATGCGGTTTTACCTCTTTCCTCAATTTTAGTACAAGTTGCACTGTATTTTGGGTGACCTTTGGCCTTAGTTGCGAGGCCCATTTTCTATTTTTCCCCATACTGTTGTTCATGGGGGGTGTTGGAGGTACTACACACCTAGGACCTTCATTACTGGCACATGCGGACACTTAGTTAGAGCATGGGACTACATGCAAGATCCTTTCTACATGATTTACTCCTTGATTTGCTCCTCCTTTCACTTCGCAACTGGCTAGTTCTTCTGCATGATTTACTCCCTGATTTGCTCCTCCTTTCACTCCGCAACTGGCTAGTTCTCTCCGGAACTTGCTGTAGGTGTTGAGTCCTCTCATTGATCACCACTATGGCGCATTGCCTTGGGATCTTCACCCAATAATGCTATATCATGAGCATTGTAACCTATTTTTTGAATCAATCATTCATTTTTTGTTCTTTCGATTCTTTTAGTGTTTTTGCTCTGTAAAGTTGTGTGTTCAACCTTTACTAGCTAGATTCATTTGTGCAAGTTTTCTAACACATTTACAAATACACCTCTATATACACATATATGTATTGGACGTTGGTAACTACAACTATATATACGTAGTCAAGAAATGTAGCAACAACAACGACATCAGGAGCATCTCTCAACGGAGATGGCACACTCAACCTGTCCCTTCCCCTTAAAAGAGAAAGGTCGGACTAGAGAGATCCATACATAATGGGAAAGCAACACAAGTCATGAATTTAACTAGTGGACTCAGGGATCGTCAGACATAACTTTTTATACTCCACTTTTAACATCCATAGCTGATTTATTCAAAATTGGGTTGTCGCCTAATGTAATATCTAAACATCTGATGTTCACTTTAGTTTTTACTATTAATTTGATATTTGATTTCCATTTTAAATAATCAATTTCAAAAGATTTTTAATTTATATTTATTTAATCTTATTTTTTCACTAAAATATGCATTGCATTCCACAGAAGAATGATGTCTTATGCCTGATTCAATTTGATTTTTAAATAGTCATTTTCAAAAAACATTTCAATTTTATATTTATTTAATCTTATTTTTACACTAAAATATGCATTCCACGTGGATGATGTCTGATTCAATTTGAGGAGAGAATTATGTCTCATAACTTTGCCAAAATTCATCATTGGTTTATATTTTAAAAATTTAACTATAGTAAAAAATAAAACATTTTACTCAATTTTTATTAATTAAATTTCAAAATATTTCCAAAATCAGCCATCAATAAAGACATACAGGGTATATATAATAAGATTTCAAAATCAATTTGGATTAATTTCAAACCATTTATAATTTGTCATAATGCACTCATCATGATTATTCCGGGTGTTTAACAGACAACAAATTACACTAAAAACCATTTAAAGGATACGAGCACCAGATTCGAGACTATGTTTCGGCACCCACGAAATATATTTTCCACTTGCTGTGACTTATTACTCACACTGTGCGGCTGTGCGGTTCTGCAAGTTGCAGATTCTTTATCTCTTTAGACTATTTAGTTTTAATATCAATGAGATTAACATAATAATTAACACATAAATTTGATTGATTACAATAAATTTAGTGAAAGATATTTATACTTTTTTTGATTAGTTATTCACTCAAAATAACTCAAAGATGTACCTATTCTAAATTTGATATTTTCTCAAATATAATTTAGCTCAAACTCCCTCAACTTAATTAGATTAACGTACTTTCCTAAATTTAGCCAACTCTAACGTACCAAAGTAATTACAATTTCTAACACGAACGACTACCCATCTGATCGTCAATGGCGAGTTTCAACGCAGAAAACAAGTCTCGAGCGATTTACGCTAAAAGAACCGAGTTAACAGTGATCCATCTGATCCTCGAAGGTGAATTTTGGCGTATAAATCGAGTCTTAGGCGATTTAATCTAATAGAAGACATAAAGCGAGTCTCGAGTGATATAATGCAACAAAACACATAAAACGAATCTGGACCAATTAAGTCTGGGAGAACATAATAGTACACAATTTTGGAAAAAGGATTTTGAGTCTCGTATTATTTAACATTATGTACAGCAGCAACTCTTAGATTCGATTTTATGACGAGCTTTAAATTGTCGATCATAACTAATTCATGAAGGGTACTCCAAAAGTTAAATTGGAACGCTTCTTGTGAAATTTCTTGTCATTATTTTTATCGTTGAGGATGACAAAATTGTATATATATATATATATAGTAGACACTTGTATGGAGTGAGGAGCATGGAGCAGTGCCGTTTAGGGGCGGAGCAGTGAGGAGTGGCCACAGATCGGTTGGTTTAGGGACGGAGCAGTGAGGAGGAGGAGCATGAAGCAGTGAGGAGGCGGCCACAGATCTTTTGGTAAAAGATGAAAAATAGAATTTGAAGTGCCACCCACTTTTCACAACTATCTACAGATTCCAGTCTTCCTGCAGATTCTAGTGTTTTTTTTGGTAAGCCCTGAGATTTGGCCATTCTGGTTCGGCCTGAGATTTGGCATCCAATATCCCTTAGAACCTAGATGTTATGGAATTCTGAATCTTTCCCTATCAGGCTCTGTGGCACTGTATTTTCCAAATTTGGTTTTCCGCTGGCTGTGGACTCTGGTGGGTTGTATTTCTGGCATATGGGAGCGCTCACCTTAGGTGAGGAAGATACATACTTTGACTTTTAACAAATCATTGTTTTAATCTTTTTGGTTGTCATGCTCACCATCAGGCTACTGTTTACCGCTCTTGTCTGATCTCTCCTGGTTCTCGAACATGTGTTTCTGCTATTGGGATCAAACCTCTTACCTCTCACACGACATGCTCACACATCCTCCTGTTCCTCAAGTCATTAACAATCCTACTCCTATTAATCACCAGCTTTCAAGGTGTCCTTTTTTGGCTGGGTGTTCGAGGTGTTGTGATTTCTCGTGGTCTCAATTTTTTCAAAATACCGGGTGTTGCGGTGCTGGCAACATTGGGTGGCCTTATGGTTGTTGCTGGTGGAACTGCAAGTCTATGTTGGTTTCGTATTTGTAGTCTGTGTGCACATTGTTTCTGGGTTTTTTGGTAGTCATATGAATATTGTTATTGTGGAAGCCTCATATCAATCTGGTGGACTTATATACAATATGTTGGGGCACATGGACTTGTATTCAGATGTTTGGTATTGTTATTGAGAGGAAGCGCTACAGGCTGGTCGTGATGATTGACATTCTGGTTCAGCCTCAGGAGTTCAGTGGTTTCGAATGTGGTTGCTACCTGTATTCGTTTGGGGTCTCAAATTTGGACGGAAGGTGACAATAAGGGGGTGGCTTTTTATTTTTTCATTTTTCCGGTCACCGATAATTTCTCTGGTGGACACTTTCTTTGTTGTTAGTGGCTGTTAGTTAGGGACAATCTAGCCTCTATTTGGACATTAACACATTGAGATTATTAACTATTTTGTCTCCTCTTCTGGAGTGTCACGGATGGTATATCGGGGTGTTTGACATCTTTCCTATTTATTGTCGGATATTGGGTCTGGATATCCTGGGGTAAGATGGGATGTTTGGATTGGTAATTGATCCTCCCGATGTTTTCCCGAGGTAATGGTACGTCGTCATTCCGTTTAGGGACTGCCTTCTCATTTAGTTTTCTCTCAGGGGTGGTGGTAGTTGAAGTTGGCAGGACGTGACAGGGGGCTTTTATTCGAGATTAACATCTTTCCCCAGAAATTCTTCCTTGCAGTAAAAGGATTTTTACGGATTTCCCTACCGCTGTGTTGCATGACTTTCATTTATCTGCCAGGTTGTGGGGTCAGTTGTTTTGGCGGGACTCTGATTATCGCTACTTTTTCCCACATTCTGATATTATCCCAAATGGAGCGTTGCTTGACTTTTCTTCATTCCAACATTTTCCCACATGAAGCCTTTATTGAGGTCACAGTGGAGGTAGAACAAGCATGGTCTAAATCCCTTCCCCGTGCTGAACCAGCATCTGTTGTTCGATTGCAACAACATCTAGCGGGGATATCATCGATCCTGGTGACACATAGCTCAGAGACATATTCAGGTCCTGAAATCGCTCACAATTAGTGTCGTTGGGTTCGTAGGAAGTACCGTAAAGCCATACATCCGAGCACTGAGACCAAGTTACTTAGCTTCAGATATGTCATCCTCTGGGACAGGGTCACCATGTTGCAAAAACAGGCTCTCGTCAGCAAATGGATCTTCTCAGAGACGTCCAAGTTTAACATGCAAAATTGGGTGAAGGTTAGTACACTCACGAATGCTGGGATATTTGCCGAAGGTTAGTACACTCACGAATGCCTAGTTCAGTGTCCATTTTATGCATATGGATGATGTAGAGAAAATACTGAAGATTCCCTGGGTTCATGAGAGGAGTTTTCTGCAACTACATAAGTGGTACATTGGATTTAATCCCTTGCTCGATACTCCGCATAATGACACTGTGTGGGTGAAACTTCGCTCCCGCTGGAATATTGGACTCAACGGACCTTGACTGCAATAGGGAATGCTATCGAACGATTCATATATCTTGATCTAAAGGTGATTGGCACACCTGACAAACGGGTGGCTTGGATTCTTGTGAAAATATGTTTTTCCGAGGGGCTTCTTGAGAACATTGACTTGGCATGGGGTCCGTTGAAGATCAGACAATGCTTGGACCACTGGGGCATTCCCTTTCAAGGGCTATATTGTCATAAAACAAAACATTTGATGAACTGTTGCCCGGACAGGTAAAGGCTTCAGCACATTTCGTCCAAGGGACACATCCAATGACCAGAGAAGCCTCGAACTTGTGTTTCTCTCAGCTCTGACACTTTACATAAAGGTACTTTCTCTGCTGAGCTTGATTCTTCTCGCATATTTGTTTCATCCTCTTCTCCGCCCTACACATCCTCTTCTCCTCCCCCTACATATGTTAATGTGGAGTTGTCCGATGATGCGCATGTAAATGTGTTAGAAACCCTGCACAGATGAATTTACTAGCTTTGCAAAGCAAAAACACTAAAAGAATCGAAAGAACAAAAAAAAATGATTGATTCAGAAAATAGGTTACAATGCTCATGATATAGCATTACTGGGTGAAGATCCCAAGGTAATGCGCCATAGTGGTGATCAATGAGAGGACTCAACACCTACAACAAGTTCCGGAGAGAACTAGCCAATTGCAGAGTGAAAGGAGGAGCAAATCAGGGAGTAAATCATGCAGAAGAACTAGCCAATTGCGGAGTGAAAGGAGGAGCAAATCAGGGAGTAAATCATGCAGAAGAACTAGCCAGTTGCGGAGTGAAAGGAGGAGCAAATCAGGGAGTAAATCATGCAGAAGAACTAGCCAGTTGCAGAGTGAAAGGAGGAGCAAATTAGGGAGTAAATCATGCAGAAAGGATCTTGCATGTAGTCCCATGCTCTAACTAAGTGTCTGCATGTGCCAGTAATGAAGGTCCTAGGTGTGTAGTACCTCCAACACCCCCCCTGAACACCACTATGGGGAAAAATAGAAAATGGGCCCTGGCAACTAAGGCCAAAGGTCACCCAAAATACAATGCAACTTGTACTAAAATTGAGGAAAGAGGGAAACCTCGTGGGAAAACCCCTCCCTCAAAATACAATGTAATCAAAAGAAAAGAGGAAGAAAAGATAGTTGTTAAGCAACTGTGTCCTTCACTCCAAGACGATCGCGCAGAGAGTGAAACTTCTGCTTAGTGAATGTCTTGGTGAAGATGTCTACAGTCTGTTCTGCTGAAGGACAGAACTACAAATCAATGACCCAATCATGTACTAAGTCTCTGATGTAGTGCATATGGATCTCGATGTGCTTCGTCCGTTGTCGCTGTACTGGATCCCTACAAAATTTGAGAGTGCTCTGGTTGTCACACTAGATGACAATGGGCTGGTGGAACTAGACGCACAACTCAGTGAGGAAGTGCTGTAGCCACAGAGCTTGAATGGTGATGTTGACTACTAATCTATACTCGGCCTCAGTTGAAGAGAGAGCAATAATAGTCTGCTTCTTTCTCGACCAACAGATAAGGCCAGACCCTAGACTGAGTGAATATCCGGAGGTGGACTTGCGATCAATGCTGTCGCCCGCCCAATTAGAATCTGCAAAGCCAAGGAGATTCAATGCAATGCCTGCTGCATAGTGAATCGTGAAGGTGATGGTGCCCTGCACATATCGGAGGATGCGCTTGGCAGCATTCCAGAGTAGTTCATGCGGCTCCTGCATGTATCTGGAAACTGCCCCTACTGCATATGAAAGATCTTGTCTGGAGTGGTGAGGTATAGTAAGCTTCCCACTAGCTGCCGGTAGAGAGTACTGTCAACTAATGGAGTGTCACCTCCATTCTCAAGGCGGAACCTAGACAGAAAAGGAGTCGGTGCTGGCTTGCAGTCAGTCATGTGAAATATCTCGAGAAGATCCCGTGCATACTTAGCCTGAGAGAGTTTGATGCCTATGGCATCCTGGCTGATCTCAAGACCAAGAAAGAAGTGTAATGGACCCATGTCCGTCATCAAGAACCTATCATGCAAGGCCCTCTTGATTGCAACAATGGCTGAAGCCGAGCTACCGGTGATCAGGGGATCATTCACATACAAAACGAAGATAAGAAGAGAATCATGTGCCCTGAGCATGTAAACATTCAGATCAGACTTACATCTTTTGAAGTTTTGTGATAAGAGAAAAGAATCCATCTTCACATACCAAGCTCTCGGGGCCTGCTTAAGGTCGTAGAGAAACTTCTTCAGTCTGCAGACCAAAGATGAATCTTGAATGAAACCATGTGGCTGCTCCATGTAGATCTCCTCAGATAGGTCTCCGTGAAGAAAGGCATTCTTCACATCCATCTGATGTACTTCCCACCCCTGGGCAGCTGCAATGGAAAGTGCAAGGCGTATGGAATCCATCTTTGCTATTGTAGCAAAGGTCTCCTCATAATCAATGCCATGAACTTGCTGGAAGCCTTTGGCTACTAGCTTGGCTTTCTGTCTGGTGATTTGCCCATCTGCAGCACTTTTGGTCCTGTAGACCCATTTGCATCGGACAAGTTTCCTTCTTGAAGGAAGGGGGAGCAAATCTGATGTCTGGTTCTCGAGGAGGGAGTTATACTCCTCCTCCATGGCGGACTCCCAAGAGGGATGCCTAGCAGCCTCAACATAAGACTGTGGATCAGAAGACTGAACCAAATGACAATGTCGGGATGGCGTTGGTTCAGTGGCAGTGAGGGCAAGAGGAGGCTCAATAAACTCTGAGCTAGTCCTCTGCGGATCAGAATTATCCCCCACAAGACCATTTCTAGCTGTTGCGTGGTCTTGTGCATATATCTCACTTAAGCTCATTGTTCTCTGATTTATGACAGGGGAAGTTGATTCACTGTTGGAAGTTCGATCTGGGCTTGGATGTGGATCATCATATGCATGCACTGGATTTGTATCTAAAGACTCTGTCTCTGCATTTGCATGCTCTACCTCGGCATCTACATGCTCTGTATCTGCATATGAGAGTACTGAGTCATCATCTTAGACATGAGGTAGATAAAAGGTGTCTGCATGCGGCAATTGAGGTGCATGCGAGAGACTTTCTTCAAATTTGATACTTCGCTCAATGATGAGCTTGTTTGTAGAGGAAATCAAGAGTCGGTATTGCTTCACACCATCAGGGTATCCAACAAAGATCCACTCAATGCTCTGTGGATCAAGAGCTTTCCTCTTTTCAGAGGGGATCCTAGCCCATGGTCGGGAGCCGAAAACACTGAAGTGGGTGACCTCCGGTTTAGTGCTGCTCCAAGCCTCAAAGTGGGTCTGATCCTTGAAAGAGCTATGAGGAGATTTGTTCTGGATGTAGTTAGCACAATTAAGTGCTTCAACCCATAACTTATGAGGTAGTGACTTAGCATGTAGCATGCACGAAGCCATCTCTTTGAGAGATCGGTTCTTTCTCTCAGCAACTCCGTTCTGCTACGGAGTGTATGGAACTGTGCTGCAACTGTATGCCGGACTCAAGGCAAAGGTTTTGAAGTGCTGTGTTAACATATTCCCCCCATTGTCTATACGAAGGGCTTTGATCTTTCTCTCTAACTGTGTCTCAACTAGTGCTTTGAAATTTTCAAAGCGCGCAAAAACTTCAGATTTGGCCCTGAGAAGATACACCCAAGTATACCGTGAGAAATCATCAATAAATGTAAGCACATACCTTGCTTTGTTGATGGAAGGATGAGGAAAAGGCCCCATGAGATCACTATGGATTAGATCTAGAGGAGAGGATGCTCTGTGAGTCTTGCCGGTGTCAAACTTTTCTCTAGGATGTTTGCCAAGGACACACCCTTCACAAACTCCTTTGGAGAAACTGATATTTGGCAAGCCTTCCACCATCTCATGCTTGCTTAGCTGCTACATATACCTGTAATTTAAGTGACCAAACCTCTCGTGCCAAAGCCTTCTACTATCATCAGCATGTGTAAGCAATAAGGAGGATTCGAATTCAATAAATTCAGAAAATGTATACAGTCTAGCTCCATTGTTTACCTCACGGGTTGCAATTTTGGAGCTGCTATGTAGGTCATATATGTTCACTGCATCTAGAGTGAATTCCACTCTCTTTTCGGTGTCAGAATGTGTGATCTAATAAACTGAAAGTAGGTTTACCGAAAGTTTTGGAACATGAACCACATCTTGAAAGCTTCCGTGTAAAAGTTCCACTCTACCTTTTCCGGTGACCTCAATAGGTTAGTTATCTCCCATGAGGATGGGAGGTCCTTTGCATGCATCCAAAGAGGAATAGACTTCCTTTGCAACAACCATATGATGTGATGCACCAAAATCTATAATCCATGCATCAGGGGAAGAGCTAATTGCAACTAAAGCATGAAATTTGTTCCCTTTAATGTGTGGCGGATCCTCAGTTTTCTTCTTGGCGCCCTGAGGGATGTGGTCCCCAAGGTTGTGCTTCTGAAGGATTTCTGCCATTTGGTCAGTTTATTTCTTCATGCAGGAGGATCCTAGATGGAATCCTCGGTGATAGTAGGTGCATTTGTCTCCTTTCTTCCCTTTCTCATTTCTGGCGCCGGAGGAGTCATTGAAGGGCTTGGTGTACCCTTCCTTCTTTGGATGGGAATGCGCTTTTCTCTTGTCTTTTTGCTGCTGATTTTTCTGATTTGAATCAGATCTTTGATTTTTATTATGGCTGCCATCATACACAACAATTGCATGCACTTTTGGAGGTTTGATTTTCCCCATGCCAATGAGTTTATCTTGCTCAAAAGTGAGGGACTCCATGTACTCTTTGAGAGAAGGCATAGTGTAGGATTTACCTGTTGCGAGCCTTACTAAATGAAATGTAGACACAAAGACGGAGTATTCTAGTCTAAGCTTTGACATAAAAGAGAGAACTTGGTGACCCTCCTCCTTGGATTTGTCAATTCCCCAACCCTTGAGTTGCAGCAATAGATCATTATATTTGGTGAAGAAGTCTTGAATTCTATCATAGTTCCGTGGATCCAATGAGAGCAGCTCCACTTCGAGCAGATGTCCTTTCATCTCATCCTGTTTCCCATAGAGTTCTTCAACATTTTTCCAAATCTCATTGGGAGTACTGCATGCAGATATATGAAACTGCAACTCTGGGGAGATGCACATGCATATGGATCCGTGGGCCTCATCCATGTGGTTGAGGTACTTGGATTTCTCTATGGTTGAAGTGGGTTCCACTTTTGCAACCATGGTAATCTTGTACAACCTTTTCTGACGAAGGTATCGAGCCATTTGGTCTTTCCATTCGTGATAATTGTACGGTGTTAGGATCGATGCTTTGGGAAACTCCATTTTTTTGTCGATATTCGATCTCCGAGCTATAATACCTGCAAAATAAAGTATTGGTGCGCCTTTTATCTAGCAACCTGTGGGCTCTGATACCATGTAAATGTGTTAGAAAACCTGCACAAATGAATCTAGCTAGTAAAGGTTGAACACACAACTTTGCAGAGCAAAAACACTAAAAGAATCGAAAGAACAAAAAAGAATGATTGATTCAGAAAATAGGTTACAATGCTCATGATATAGCATTATTGGGTGAAGATCCCAAGGTAATGCGCCATAGTGGTGATCAATGAGAGGACTCAACACCTACAGCAAGTTCCAGAGAGAACTAGCCAGTTGCGGAGTGAAAGGAGGAGCAAATCAGGGAGTAAATCATGCAGAAAAGATCTTGCATGTAGTCCCATGCTCTAACTAAGTGTCTGCATGTGCCAGTAATGAAGGTCCTAGGTGTGTAGTACCTCCAACAACGCATCCCCATCATACTTCTTTGGTAGAATCATTTACTGGCCTTGTGGTTTTGTGTCAGGATGCCCATACTGGTGATGCTCTTCCTCCCTCGATGGTTTATCATTCCCCTATTCCCCTTCTTCTGTGTGGGCCCCTTTTCCAACCCCTTTTCCAGACCCATCTCTTCCTCTGGTTCCTGTCATTTCTCCTTCTATGCCTCCTTTGGAACCTACCCCTTCTCTGCCCTTGTTGTGCGCTGGTTGACTGGATCTGCCCTCCTCTCCTCATAATTATGTGGGAAGCGATATAGAATTTTTCCTTCATAACTCAGCTATGGATCTGAAGGCATTAACTATTTACAAGGCTGGTGCCCAAGCTGCTTCTCCCCAGATTAGTGCAAGATCTGCTTTAAACATTACGGTTCGTAAGACCGGGAAAAAGGGTAGCCGACATTTCTATGGACACCTTGCCTCAAATCCTACCCTTTTTGATGAATCTGCTAGTTTAGTTGATGTACCTATCATCTCCTCTCCTGAATTTCGGGCACTTAGAGCAATGATGTTCGCTAAGGGGGCTCCATGTTGAGAATTTTATCTATGAACATTCGAGGTTGGAGAATCACTCCAAACTTTTGAGTCTCCGACATTTGATCAGAGACTTTAGATCGTTCATTGTATTCATCCAAGAAACCCTCGCTGGGTCCTCTCGGGAAATTCCTTATTTCCGAGAGATTTGTCCCTCTTGGCACATTGTTGGGGTCAGCTTTTTAGGAACTTCGGGTGGTCCCATTACAATGTGGGATCTGAGAAGTGTTGTTTTTCATGCTTTCAGCTTTTTTGCAGACGTCCTTCTTTCTGGCCATATCAGGGGTATTCCATGTCGTATACATCTTTTAGATATATATGCTCCTTGTCGGGATTGTTCCAACTTCTGGGACCAGATACAACAATACAATATGTTGTGGGTCAGTGGGATTATTATGGTTGGTGATTTGAATGCAACCCTCTTGGAACAATATTCTTGGGGTAGACACTATAGGTCAGATCCCCTTGTTGATCGTCTTTATAATCTATTCACAGACCATCACTTGGTGGACATCAGCCCCACATCTCTCTCTTCTACTTGGAGTAATCAATGGGTGGAAGAAGATTATGTTTGGAAGCGACTGGATCGCTTCCTGGTTCAGGAATCTCTGGTTGAGTACCTTGGTAATTTAAAACCTGGCATATAAATGTCTTATATTTCTGATCACATGCCCATGTGGCTACAATGGATGATAGAAAATATATGTAAGGGTCTCCCTTTCAATTTTAATAGAGTTTGGCTGCAAGATGAGGAATATAATGAACTCATTAATTCCACCTAGAAGGAGATGATCGACTTGAGAGAGGATTCTACGATGCGGTCTCTTATGAAAAAGCTTAATGCCGTAAAAAGCCAAACAAGGAAATGGGAGAGGAATAAAAAGCAGAGATTAATCTCAGAATTAAAGAAGATCACACGGGAAATGTCCAGCTTCTTTTGTGTACTGGAACACAGAGAACCTACTCGAGAGGACATGTTACATATAAAATTCTGGAAGATAGGAAGAACGAGATACTAAAAATACAGAAAATAACTTGGAGGCTCAAGAGCAGAGCAATTTGGCTTAGAGAGGGATATCAAAATACAAAGTTTTTCCATAGATATGCAAATCATAGGAAACATACCAATGCTATTTGGCAGATGAATCTTCTAAAGGGGAAACTAAATATACTACCTCTGAGATACAGGAAGAAGCGATCAATTTTTTTGAACAGTTTTATAAAGCTAGACAAAATATCAACAACTGGGATTAGAGATGGGCACTGGGTCTGTATCCTAATATGTTTGATTAGGATTCAAATGATGAACTATATAGCCCAGTGAATCTGGAAAAAATATCTTTGGTTCTTAAGTCTTTTGCAAAAGACAAAAGCTCAGGACTAGATGGTTGGACGGTGGAATTATATATACATTTCTTTGAGCTATTGGAACAGAGTCTACTGGAGATTGTCGAAGAGGCCAAAACAAGAGGTAAGATCACTGGTGCTATAAATTATATCTTCTTGTCTCTCATCCCAAAGTCCTCCCCTAAATATTTCCGTGATTTTAGGCCTATTACTCTTTGCAACATCATATATAAGTTCATATCTAAAGTGATTGCAAGTCGATTGAATCGAGTCCTTTCTTCACACATCTCCCATGAACAATTTGGTTTTCTAACTAATCGCCAGATTCATGATGCAATCACATCTACACAAGAATGTATTCATTCCATGTAGCCTTATAAGAAGGAGGCAGTGGTGTTGAAAATTGACTTACACAAGGCATATGACAGTGTGGACTTGGCATATGTCAGGTTCATCCTTTACAAAATTGGTCTCCGATCCCACAATATGGAGTGGATTATGGATTGCATTACCTTGGTCTGCTATGCTATGTTGATCAATGGGATACCTTATAATTTCTTCTCTATGGGAAGAGTTCTCAGACAGGGGTGCTCTTTCCCCACTTTAATCTTCATATTAGTAATGGATGGACTTATTTTACATATCAAAGATGTGCAAGCACAATGAATTTTCAGGGTGCACATCTCTAGATAGGTTCATATTACCTGTTTGTTTTTTGTGGACGATATTCTAACCTTTGGCATTATATCCAAAGCACAATGGTCAACACTGCAATATACATTTCTCAGATATGGAGCGGCTTCTGGACTACATTCAAATGGTAATAAATCTATTCTCTACTTCTCTTCTAGTGACAGATCAGATACTGATTTTATTTATGGAATATTCAGAGTACAGTTGGCCACAATGGAGGATGGCATAACATACTTGGGTTATTGTCTAAAGCGATGTAAGTATAGAAACAAAGATTGGTTATGGATGGTAGATAAATATAAAAAGAAATTGAATTCATGGACATATAGATACCTTACACTTGGTGGGAGATATATCATTGTTTAGGTAGTATTGCAGCAGATATCAACATTATGGGCACACCTATTCTTGATTCCCCATGCCATTGCTTCTAAGTTAAAATCTATCACTTATTGTTTCCTATGGAGTGGGACGAGAACTACACCAAAATATCATCTTTGTAAATGGGTTGATCTAACAATACCAAAATAATTTGGGGGATGGGGGCTCCTCGATTTTAGTATTTTTGGAGACTCACTATTAATTAAATCCTTTTGGCGAGCCATGCAGGGACAAGGAATTTCGCAGGACATCATCCGGGCTAAATACATGAGACACTCAGATATCGAAAAGCTGTAAAGAGAGATGATTCCCACCAGAACACGGGGATCACTGATTTGGAGAAGTTTCACAAAAATTCTCCATTGGTGGCGCATGAGGGTGGCCTGGGAGTTCGGTAAAGGCACGAAGATATTGATAGGGACATATAACATTATTGGAATGTGAGGTGATAGGAATCTATAGAGACATACTTTGGACATTCTGCATAGAAATGGATGCATGCTTCTATCTCAGGCAATTAAAGGTTGGCATGAGGGATGCCCCAAATGGAAAGAGGTTGTAGAATTAGGACTGGTGGGACAAAGTGCCATTGAATGGCAAGAATATACAAATTGCCTTAGCCAAGCGGGCCTCATATTTAGTGATCGAGGAGATCGTATCACTTGGGCTAGGAAACTACATAAACAAGCTCCCATTGTTGCGGAAACATACCTTTTTTACATGAAGCGGAGACTGGCGCTGCAACAAACATCATGGTTCTATAAGATCTGGAAGTGGAATATACCCATAAAAATCATCTTATTTACTTGGCTGGTTTGGAGGAACAAAATCCTCACCTGGGATAAGCTCTTGAAGAGAGGATTTGTGGGTCCTGGCATGTGTATTTTCCACAGGGCATCATCAGAAACATGGGAACATATCTTCTTCACATGCCCAACTACTCGTCAGGTTTGGAGTAATATTTCACATATCTTACATATTCACATTAACTGGGCACTTAACTTTGAACAATGTATAAATATGTGGTCTACAAGTTCTGGAAAACACAAGGAAGTGCCCCTTTATACTGTATGGGAAATTTGGAACGCTAGGAACAAGTATATTTTCGATGGACAACAATTTGATATTTCTCAGATATGTCACAGAACACTATCTTGGTCATTGAAAATCGATCTTGTGCATGCTCCACAAAAAATATCATTAAATCATATGATTACATTGACTACCCTTTTTCTGTTGGATTCTTTGATGGTGCGGCACAACTGGGCAAATGCCGGTACAGGGCTATTATTAATCTCAATGAACGCTCACAATATAACATATCTTGGAATGGTGGACCTGGTACCAATACTAGAGTAGAAGCTATGACATTATGGGGACTACTTTGGTTTGCGAAAGAGAAACATATGCACAACCTTCACATATATGGTGACTCTAAATCTCTGATAGATGGCATACAGGGGTTTACAGATTTCGGTCCTCCTACCTTGGCTGGATGGATCAAAAGGATAAAACACATCCTCAGTTCTCTTATGAACTACACTATCAACCACATATATAGAGAAGCAAATATGGAAGCAGATAGACTATCAAAAGCTGGACTCAATGGAATATATGGAATCTTGAGTTTCTCCTTTATTGAGGATACACACATAAGGGAGGAGGGACAAATTAAATTTCCATAACTGTATTCAACAATTTTGCTCTCTTCTTTATTTTGTTATATGCTCTTTCACATATGAACTAGAAGAAGTACGGGGACACTTCTTGATATGCTATATTCTCTTTTTTTTGCTAATGCAAGAGTTGTGCCTTCTATTCAAAATGTTCAAAGGGTAAAATTACATGTAATACAAACGACCACAGGCTAAACCTTTTAGCCCTGGGTAAAAGCCTCACCAAAATAAAAAACCACCAACTAGGTCTTAAAGACCCAAACAACAGACCCGAAGTAATTCAGATCCAAAATAAACAATGCGTAAAAAGCCAAAAGACTCGGACCCACTAACATGCTCGATAAAAGACCTGGACCCACCAACATGCACATTGTTCCCTGACCGTTGATTCTCCTTGCCTGATCCAATGGCAGAGGATCATATCGCAAGAACCAAAAACATAGAGAATTATTGCGCGATCACCTTGTGACCCACCACACATAAAAGACCCGGACCCACCAACATGCACGCTGTTCCTTGACCGTTGATTCTCCTCACCTGATCCAATGACGAAGGATCATATCGCATGAACCAAAAGCACAGAGAATTACCGCGCGTTGAGGGCGGTATTCTCTCCCCAACCTTGGCCACGTGTTGCATGGTGAGTGGAATCGCTCCCAACTCTGAAAAACCGCTCCCAGCTTTAAGGGCATGCGATAAACCAGAAACCACCCCGAGGGCAGTATTGACACCACTGGAAGTAATGCGTGGGGTTTTGAGTCTGCTACGAAAGCCAGTCCTCACACCATCCCAACTCCTCAGGCGCTTGAACCAAAGGAAGATGAAAATCTTCTTACCATTCTTGATGTTCTCCATCCGGTCATCCGAGAACCACTGTCTGCCGAGCAACTTCCACCTGAGACTTCTGGGTTTGCGCTTACCTGGGCTGAGGAGGTAGACAAAGACCTGCATCCCAATTGTAACATCACTTCTGAAATAACACTTCATATAGAATCCGAATCAACTAGACCCCGTCTTTGCGACTCTATTTTGAAATAACGTTTTGTCCTCATCCACCTGATTGAGACAATGCTCCCTCAATCTATTCTGAGGCATCTCTTGCCAACTCAACTTGACCCTGCTTTTGGTGTAGAGCACCCCTTGATTGGCTAGAACACCAATTTATTTGTCGTCCTTCGCACATGAGTAAAACTCACGGTTTGCAAGCACAAAAGGTGAAACTGAATCCTTTGAAATACCTGAAGCAACCTCCAGTGTTTTGAGACTTTTTCCAGCTCCGTGCCACAACTGATTTTCTTGACCGAGTTAATGATTAACTCATAATCAACTTCAATTATTATATTCTGGAGATTGTCCTGCTTTAGGATTTCTAAACATTGTTCACGTGCCATTAATTCCACCATATTGTTTTTAGCTCTTCCCAAATGGCAATGAAAAATAAAAAGGATGCATTCGTTTTCATCCCTTAACACCCCTCCAAAACCAACAATACCCGGGTTGCCTTTTGAGGCCCCATCAATGTTGCATTTCAAAAAACCCTGAGGGGGAGGATGCCAGCAGTCTGGCTTATTGACCAGTTTCTTCACCTTCCTGTCCAGGCCCTGTGGTATAAGCCCTTGCATACCCAACTGAAGAAGTATCTGCATTTCAACTTCTGAAGGTGGATTCTTTGGGGATGTTCTCACTAAAGTTCCCACCGTCTCCTTAAGCTGTCTTAAGATCTGCGCAATAATGCGCTGGGAGGAACTTTTTTCATTTTTGAAGATTCTGTAGTTCCTTTCTTTCTAGACATTCCATATTATGAAGCTTGGAGTTAAAGCCCAAGTTGAGCGAAGAATTTCATAATCAGAGAAGTTTCTTCTCCAGTTATTAAGGGTATTGATAATGCTTCCTTTGTCCCTGTCTGTCTGTTTGAAAATTGTGGCAAAAGTATCCCACAACCTGGAGGTGAAAATACAATTATTGAGAAGGTGCTCCATCGTTTCCTCTTGGGATTCACAAAGTTGGCATCTAGAAGGTCCCAAAACACCCTTCTTCCGAATGTTTTCCCAGGTCAGAATTTTCTTATGATGTACCAGCCACATGAAGAGTTTGATTTTCATCCATCCTTGATGCCTCCATAAGTTTTGCCAAACCCTGTCTGGTTCATTGGAATCCAACTCCAGGATTATGTGCTTAGCCTCCTTAATATTGAAGGTACCTTCATTATTGTTGCCCCATCTAAGTTGGTCATGCCCCTCTGAAACCAAAATTTTCCTTTGGTCCAAAATTGTCAGGAGTGCATCCGCTTTTGCTTTCAAGGGGCTATCATCCATGTATTCCATACTCTTCCAGGTTCTCCATTTCCTTCACTATTGGTTTGATCCCAAAAATCTTTTACTTTAATTAACCCTTTGGTATCAGTTTCTTGCTTGAGGTCCACAAAGTCCTCTCTTAGCAGTGTAGGTTCTTGTTGCCATTTATCCTCCCAAAACAAAGCAAGATCTCCCACTTTGATTTCCCAGAAGCTATATTTTTGCACTAAGCCTCTATTCTCCAAGCTTTATTCCAGATGTATGAGCCTTTTATGATGACAGTCATCCTTATGTGATCATTATCTTGCCAATTGCTGGCATATTTTTCTTTCCAAATACGAGCCCACTGAGCCTTTGGATCTTTTACCCAACGCCACCATAATTTTGCCCCTAAAACTTTGCTTAGCACACTCGGATCATCCAGTCCTAGACCTCCGTGGTTTTTAGGTTTACAAATCTTATCCCAGGTTACCAAGACCCATTTCTTTCTCTCCTCCCCCTTACCCCAAAGAAAGTCTCTTTGAATGGTTCTAAATTGTTGCAAAACTCCTTTTGGAGCTGGAAGGGCTGAAAGCATGAAGACAGGGATTGATTGAAGTACAACTTTTTTAAGCACCAACTGGCCTGCCAAGTTTAAAGATCTAATAGTCCATTTCCAGATTTTGTCCTGCATATTATTAATCACTGGCTCCCAAATGCTCTTGTGCGAAGGTTTATCAGTTAGAGGAACTCCCAAGTATTTGGAAGGCAGAACATCCCTTTGAAAGCCCAGAATTATGAAGATATTCCTCTCGATAACAATATTAGTGTTAAAGAAGAAAATCTTAGATTTAGAGAGATTTACCTCCATACCTGTAGCCATGGCGAAGTCACTCAGGATTTGCTTATAAGCTAGTGCTTCTTTGACTGTGGGGATGACATGCAGCATGGTGTCGTCAACAAATTGTTGATGGGTCAAACCCTGTCCAGTCTCGGAGAGTTGGAGACCCTTGATGTTACCCACTTCTTTAGTATGCTTGATAGATCGACCAAGTCCTTCCATCATGAGGATAAAGAGAAAGGGGGAGAGCGGATCTCCCTGCCTGAGGCCTCTTGAAGGAGTAAAAGTGTTAGGTCCCTATAATACTAGTGATTACCCCATTACTATTGTAGTTGCATCCCTTATTAATATTGTTGTGCCCCTATTATCCTCATATTGTTATTACTGTGCCCCATAGAATCCCTCTATTGTTATTTTTGTGGCTTTATATTATTATTATTAGGTTGGCTGGGTTATATTGTGACTCCTTAGACTCCTATATATAGAAAGGAGGTTTTTTCATTTGAATCATCCAAGAATTGTTCATTTATGTAATGTAAGGGAGGTTGCCCCCTCGAAGAGGCTGAATTCTAAGGCGTTGATCTATCTTTTCTATCTTTTCTTGAGCTGGTTTCATAACATTTGGTATCAGAGCCTTGGATTCTAGGGTTTCGCTGCTCCAAATAGGTCAGCGTGGAATTTTCGCTATAACCTTTTTTTTTTTTTTTGCAACGTTTCAGAAGCTAAAAAAAACCCATTTGAGAAGACATCGTGCTGAACCTTGGGTCCGAATTTCAGAGCTTTTCACGCTATATTTGCGGAGATATGATTTGAGGAAGTTGGTCTTTTTGCAGATTCCTGAATTACATTCCAAATAGGTGACCTGGGGAAAATCATCATAACTTTCTCTCTGAGCATCGGATTGAAATTTCGTAAGAAGTTACAGAAAGAGGACGGACTGTAGTTTCTGGTAGACATTTTTCAGAGCCAAAGGTCGAAACAGTGACTCGTGGCACGTCGTACAAGTTCGCTCTACTGAACTAGTCTATAATCAAGTCACTGTGGGAGATTTCGCATAACTCTTCCTTGGAGAATCCAATTTGGGTCAGACTGGTGGAATTGGAAAGAGGACACAAAGGGCTACTACAGGTTGCAATTTGAAAACTGGATGATCAGAAAGTACAGAGATACATCAGAGGCAATATCGAGCTCCTACAAAGTGAAAAAATGTGTGTAGATCTTTTAATTTTTTGCTTAAGCTTGGTTTGAAAATTTATTTTGAAGGAATTCAAAGGGCATAGTAGAGCATTATTATCGGTAATTGATGCCCCTTGGAAAGAAAATGCAAACACCTAGTAAGGAACCTGAAAGCTCTAGCATGACTCATGAAGAAGAGGAAGAAATGCTACATGATATATCAAAATTACAAGAACAAGTGCAACAAATGTCACTCTCACAAAAGCTAACAGAAGCTAAGATAAATGGCGTGAAAGCTAAGATGAATGACATGGAAGCTAAGATGGACAACTTGAAGATAGATTTGAACACAAATTTGAAGACAGACATGGCAGATTTGAATACAGATTTGACAAATTTTCTACAAGAAATACTTACTAATGGTGAAAAGGTAGTAAAGGAAACTCATGATGTGAATAAAAGAAATGTTAATCATGATTTCTTAGACCCTAATGTGGGATCAAAGACCCACCATATTCCAAAAATCGATATGAGGAAGTTTGATGGCAAGGATCCCGCAACATGGATATTACAAATGGAACAATTTTTCGATCTCAATAATGTGCAAAACACACAGAAGGTACGTATTGCAACTTTATATTTGGAACCAAATCAATTTGTATGGTATCAATTGCTTTGTTCTTGTAAACAAATTATCACCTGGGCAATTTTTACGGAAGAATTGATAGCACATTATGAGGATACAAAGAGCAACACTTTTTTTAGCCAATTGATAAGTCTCAAACAAAAGGGTTCAATAATGGAGCACATTGAGGAGTTCCAAAAATTGAACATAAAGGTAAAAGATATTCTAGAGGAGCATAGGATTGATGTGTTCATAGGGACTTTAAAGGATAATATCCAACATGATGTTCGCATTTGGGAACTTGATTCATTAGAGAAGGCATTCATGTTAGCAAGAAAAATGGAAAGCAAAATTGTGGCAACCAAGAAGCATACCACTCACAACTATAAAGATGGAAGTGTTGTTGCCCCTAGTCTTCCACAACCTATAAGGTTGACACCACAACAATTGGAAGAAAAAAGAGACAAAGGGCTTTGTTACAGTTGTGATAGAAAATACACTAAAGGTCATAAGTGTGCTGAGAAGAAATTATTCTACATAGATTGCGAAGAGGAAGAAGAAAAGGAGCAAGAAAGGTCAAAAGAAGAGAATATACTCCAGGAACAAAGCCTAGATAAAAAAGAAATGAATCCAACCATATCTTGTAATGCATTGGTGGGAATTACCACTCCTCAAACCATCAAGATAGAAGGACAAATCAAGAAGAAAAAGGTAATAGTGTTGATTGATTCAGGAAGTATCCACAATTTTATTCATTGTAAGGTAGCAAAAAAATTGAATTGCTTCTTATATCCAGCACCAGAGTGTCAAGTGATGGTTGCAAATGGAGGAACAATAAATTGCTCTGGAAAGTGCCATAATATCAAGCTATTGATGGGAGAATGTTTATTGACTAGCCCAAAGCTTTCCATTCCAATGGGAGGTGCTGATGTTGTACTAGGAGTCCAATGGCTCCAATCCTTGGGTACAATAGCTTTTAATTTTCAAGAACTTTTCATGAAATTTTCTGTGGAAGGAAAGGAAGTTGAATTAAGGGGTATTACAGGGAAACAAGGAAAGATAATTAGCTCTAATGGTATGACAAAGCTTCTAAAAAAGGAACAAAGGGGTGTAATTGCACAATTATGTTCGCTAGATGTTTCCACATTGCAATCATCTATTTCTCCAGATCTCCAAAAAGTCTTGGACAATCATTCCAAGGTATTTGAGACTCCCAAAGGTCTCCCACCTATTCATGATCATGATCATGCTATTCATTTGATTCCAGGAAGTGTTCCTCCAAACATCAGGCCGTACAGATATCCCTATGCCCAAAAGAGTTGAAATTGAACGTATGGTTGCAGAAATGCTAGAGGCTGGTATAATTCAACAAAGTCAAAGTTCTTTCTCTGCTCCAATAGTATTAGTGCACAAGAAGGATGGATCATGGCGCATGTGTCCGGATTATAGGGAGCTCAACAAGCTCACTATTAAAGATAAGTTTCCCATTCCTGTCATTGATGAATTATTGGATGAATTGCATGGATCAATTTACTTCACCAAGTTGGATCTTCATTAAGGAATCATCAAATCATAATGAAGACTGAAGACATTCCGAAAACAACATTTAGAACTCATGAGGGTCATTATGAATTTTTGGTCATGCCTTTTGGCCTTGCCAATGCACCTTCAACATTTCAAGGTTTGATGAATTCCATTTTCAAACCATTCCTTAGAAAATTTGTGTTAGTATTTTTTGATGATATACTAATCTACAACAAGTCTTGGAAGGATCATGTTGAACATGTTGACAGGGTGCTACAACTATTGGAGGAGAAACAATTATATGCAAAAAGATCCAAATGTTTCTTTGGAGTACAAGAGGTGGAATATCTGGGTCATATTGTATCTCATGAAGGAGTTAAGGTAGACCCTAGCAAAATTAAAGCCATTAAGGAATGAAAAATCCCCACATCCATAAAGCATCTGCGAGGATTTCTCGGGTTGACAGGGTATTATCGCAAGTTTGTTAAGAATTATGGGAGAATAACAGTACCATTAACCAGAATTGAAAAGCTAGAAGAAGTTACCACGACCATAACCCATCTTACCCAGTTATGGTCAAATCCAAAGGCTAGAAGGACCTTCCTGATATAGGTCCATTCAACTTATCATAAGATTTGGCTAGGTCCAATTGCATAATCATTCCCGCCTTCCTATTGCTTAACAATGAATGAACCACCTCGTGTGCTTGAATGATGTTATTGAGAATTTGTCTACCCTCCACATATCCTGATTGCTCCCCAGAAACTAGAGTAGGAAGAAGGGGTTTGAGTCTATTGGCAATAACTTTGGATATTATCTTGTACACCACATTGCACAAAGCTATGGGTCTAAATCTGTCTGGAGTCTAAGCAATGTCTTGTTTGGGGATCAAAGAGATGAAGGATGTATTGAGCACCTTCAAAATGGTTCTATTCATCCTGGAGTCCTCCACGACATTCAGAATATCTTGCTTGACAATGTTCCAGCAAGCTTTAAAGAAATCCACATTGAAACCATCAGGGCCTGGCGCTTTACCATTCTGCATTTCTTTGATGACCTCACTAACCTCCTCTTCAGTCACTAGCCTATTGAGATTGAAATTATCCTCTCTTGTTACTAGCTTAGGTATGTGCCTTGTTAAGTCCCTAATAAAATGAGCTCTGTCTAAAATAGTCTCCTCTACGATACTTCGAAAGTGCTGAACCAACACAACTTCTATATCTTCATGGGTATTGAGTAGTTGACCTTCGACATCCTTGATCGATGAGATCCTGTTATGAGATCTGTTTGCCGTGGTGGATCTGTGGAAAAACTTAGTGTTTCGCTCCCCTTCTTTTAGCCATTGAACTTTTGATTTTTGTCTCCAAAATATCTCCTCTTGTTTACATAAGTTCTCCCAGTCTTGATGATGCTTGGTGACTTGATCATTTCTGACTCTATCAAAACCATCTGTGATAAGGGCTTGATTGAGTTCCTGCATTTTACCTTCAACAGCTTTTTTCACTTCAAAAATATTACCAAATTCATTCTTGTTCTAATCTTTGAGTCTGAGCTTGATGTGTTTTAGTCTTTTGTGTGGCAGAAACATTCTTGTACCTTGAATATGTAGATCTTCTGTCCACCATTTGCAATGTCGCTGATAAAATCTGGGTGGGTGAGGCAGATATTCTCAAATCTAAAAGGTCTGTTCTTGGGGGTGCCAATGCCCTGAACCTCAAGTTGTACAGGCCAAGGTCCGAGCCTCCAAAGGGGAGAATTGTCACTGTCATTTCCTTATCTGTGCGCATAAGGTCCTCTGAGATTATGAATCTGTCTAACTTTGAGGCTACTTGAGACTCTCCACCTCTCTTATTGTTCCATGTAAAGAGGCCATTACTCATATCAGTGTCAACTAGCTTCATATTGTCTATAAAAGTTTGAAATTCTATAGAGTCTTTGCTTAAAGTTCTGGTTCCACACTTTTTCTCCGGTAGTGATTTGATCATGTTGAAGTACCCACCCATGATCCATGGTACTCCTGCATGTCTATATCTTAATTCCATAAGAGAATCAAGAAACCTGAGTTTATCATCCGGTCTTTTGGGGCCATAAACATTTGTAATCAAATAAGTCTTCCTATCTCCCACAGGCTGAATAACCACTGATAAATAATTCCTATATGCCTTGGCATCTATTATGCTAATCTTTTGGGGGTTCTAAAGAGTAAGTATACCTCCTGATGTTTTATCTGCTTTGACTTCTAGAAACTTATATTTATTGAGCCATTTATTGTGTATTTATTTTATTTTTTGAATGGAACATTTAGTTTCCTGGATATAGATCATATCTGAAGCTTCTTGTTTCATTCTATTGCTAAGTATTCTTTGTTTTCTTTTACTTCCTAGACCTCTGATATTCCATGATGTGAACTTCATTATGAAAGATTTGTAAAGGAGTAGCTGGTTAGATCTTTCATCTTACCTAAATCTATCATTAGCTTTCCACATTCCATCAATAACTCATTCTGCTTTTTTCTGCCTCTTTTCCTTCCTGGATTTCTAGGAGCTAATCCTGGTGTGGTTTTCATGGTTTTCACACCTTCGTTGCCCTGCCTTTCATTGTTTCTTTGCCTTTCCAACCCTTTAGCTTGAGTTTTCCATAGGAATAGCTGCTGTGCTCTGTTGAACTCTTTGTTGGGTTGTGTTATATTCTTTCCACGACTAATCCACGTAGTGAACCGGGGGTTAGAGGGGGGCGGGTAGCCCCCCTTTTTGGGGTTCGGGGCAGCGCCTCGGGAATTTTTTTTTTGGACCCTATATTAGGTTGGGCGAACCTACCTATGGTTTTTTGGTCCTTGGTTTTGGACGCGATGGTTTTCGGTCCATGGTATTGGATGCTTCGGCATGTATAAACATGTATTGTAACATTGAAAGGAATATAATGAAAAATCAAGCTGGTAGTCCCGGTTTTGGGATCCAGGGGAAAATCTCTATGTGTATGTGTTTTATGTGTTATGCTCTCGCATTGTTTATTTTTCTGTGATTTAGAATTCGTATGCAGGTAATTTCTGTACGGGGTTAAAACCTACATTTGGTATCAGAGCTGTTTTGGCTTCAAGGGGACGCCTTTCTTGCTGAGGGGTTTCGCTCGGGCCTGTGGTAGACCCTGTTCAGTGGGAGATCTACGAGATCGATTCTGGTGGTGAAAGAAGATGGCGAGCAGCGGAAAGATAGAGATCGAGAAGTTCAATGGCTACAGAGGCGAAAACCACCTCAGATGAAGGTGGGGATGTGTACTTGGCTTCTTCAAGTACACATGTAGATCATGAGGCATGGTTGATTGACTTAGGTGCATCCTTTCACTTCACTCCCCATAGAGAGTGGTTCTACGAGTATGAGAAATACGATGGTGGTGATGTCTTCTTAGGAGATGATAGGAAGGCTAGAATCATTGGTCGCGGAAAAGTAAAGTTGAAGTTGCAAGGTGGAAGGGTTAGAACACTTCCGGGTGTTCTGCATATTCCTGCATTGGCCAGAAATCTGATTTCTGTAAGCAAGTTAGATGATGCAGGTGTAAAAACAGTGTTCGAGAAGGATACCTGCAAGATGGTTCGGGGAGCACTGGTATTGATGCAGGGAGTTCGGACTGGAACTCTGTACAAGCTGCAAGGTAGCACTGTTGTTGATGGATGCAACAGTTCTGTGGTTCCTGAAAGTGGAGCTGAAAATCTAGTGGTCTTTGGAGAGAAGACCATGCTGTGGCATCAAAGGCTTGGACATATTGGAGAGAAGGGCCTTCGAATACTTCATGGTAAAGGTATGTTAGAAGGTATGAGTAATAGCTCTCTGGATTTTGATTTCTGTGAAAATTGTGTATATGGGAAGCAGAATCGGGTGAGTTTCCCCTCTGGTGGTAAAAGGGCGAAACAGATATTAGAGCTTGTGCATAGTGATGTGTTTGGACCTGTGAATGTTCCATCACTGGGTAAGTCTGTGTACTGTGTATCATTTATAGATGACTTCTCAAGGAATACATGGATATATTTCCTTAAGAAGAAATCTGAAGTCTTTGACAGGTTTAAAGAATTTAAGGCTCTGGTGGAAAATCAAACAGAGAAGAAGATAAAGGTGTTGAGGACAGATAATGGTGGAGAGTTTTGCAGCAAGGAATTTAAAGAATTCTGTAAGAAGTGTGGTATAGCACGACAAAAGACTACTCCATATACACCTCAGCAAAATGGAGTCGCAGAAAGGATGAACAAGACGTTGATGGAAAGGGCAAGAAGCATGCTCAGTGGTGCTAGGTTAGGACATGAATTCTGGGTAGAGGCGGTGGATACTGCATGTTACTTGGTCAACAGGTCACCTTCATCAACGTTGGAGGATAAGACTCCACAAGAAGTATGGACTGGTAAGAAACCCTCTCTTTCACATCTGAGGGTATTTGGATGTGATGCATATGTACATGTTCCAAAGGAGAAACGAACCAAGTTGGATAGTAAATCTGAAAAGTGCATCTTTATTGGGTATAAGGATGGTTTAAAGGGTTATAAGCTTTGGAACCCAGTCACACGGAAGGTTGTGTACAACCGAGATGTGGTGTTCAGAGAAGTAAAAGATGTTATTAAACATGAAGTCCAACCAAAGGAACCTGAGAAGATAGAGTTTGAGCTAAAGGAGGAAGAATCAGACTCTGCAGCAGAGGAGGAATCAGAAGATGAAGAGCCACAAACTCCGGCTGTGAG
Source organism: Pinus tabuliformis (assembly GCA_031772625.1). NCBI lineage: Eukaryota > Viridiplantae > Streptophyta > Pinopsida > Pinales > Pinaceae > Pinus > Pinus tabuliformis. Next base: position 307,655,287 of record CM062811.1, read on the forward strand.
AAGATCAGTTCGAGAAAGAAGGCAGCCAGAAAGGTATAGTCCTTCTTCTTTCTATTCAAATTTTGCTTTGTCTGTTACTGATGATGATCCCAGAACTGTGAAGGAAGCAGTAGATTCAGAGGATGGAAAACTCTGGAAAGAGGCCATGATTGATGAAATGGCATCTTTGCGCAAAAATGAGGCTTGGGATCTGGTGGATTTGCCGGTTGGAAGGAAACCCATTGGCAACAAATGGGTGTTTAGAAAGAAGACAAATGCAGAAGGGAAGGTGGAGAAATACAAAGCTCGGTTGATAGCAAAAGGTTATTCCCAGGTGCCGGGAATTGATTTTGGTGATATTTTTTCTACTGTTGCCAAGGTAACTTCTATTAGGTTACTTTTATCTGTTGTTGCTGCTTTTGATTTTGAGGTAGAACAGATGGATGTGAAGACAACATTTCTTCACGGGGATTTGGAAGAGGAAATCTACATGAAGCAACCTAAAGGCTTTGCGGTGAAGGGTAAGAAAGAACTGGTATGCAAGTTAAAGAAGTCTCTGTATGGGTTAAAACAGTCACCAAGGATGTGGTATCAGAAATTTGATACATTTATACGGGGACTTGGCTTCACCAAAAGCAAAGCAGATCACTGTGTGTATTTTAAATTAATTGGTGACCGTGTTATTTATCTGGTCTTGTATGTCGATGATATGTTGCTGGTTGGAAATGACAAAGAAATTATCCAGGACTTGAAGACCCAATTGTCCTCCAAATTCGACATGAAAGATCTTGGTGCTGCAAACTATATTTTGGGCATGGAAATTAAAAGAGATCGGGCAAAGAGGAAGCTCTGGTTAAACCAGAGGAAGTATGTCGAGACAATACTGCAGAGGTTTAATATGCATGATAGTAAATCGGTGAAGGTTCCTATTCCTCTAGGTGTGAGGTTATCTGCTGAACAGTGTCCCAAGACACAAGAAGAGGAAGATGACATGTCCCGTGTTCCATATGCGAGTGCAGTCGGTAGCCTGATGTATGCAATGGTCTATACTAGACCAGACATTGCACATGCAGTGGGAGTATTGAGCAGGGTTATGTCAAAACCAGGGAAGGAGCACTGGATAGCAGTGAAGAAGGTTTTCAGGTATTTGCGTGGCACTAGTGATTATGGTTTGTGCTACCAAGGATGACCAGGATTGGACAGAGTGTTGGATATTCGTGGCTTTGTTGATGCAGACTGGGCTGGAGATCTGGATCAGAGAAGATCTACAAGTGGGCATGTGTTTAACCTATTTGGAGGTGCAGTCAGTTGGATGAGTAAGAAACAATCTGTAGTGGCACTATCAACTACAGAGGCAGAATACATGGTAGCCACTCATGCAAGCAAGGAAGAAGTTTGGTTGCAGAGATTGTGTTCAAGTATGGGGTTAGTACAGGGAGCTATAAGAATAGACTGTGACAGCCAAAGTGCAATTTTCTTGGCAAAGAACCCTGCTTATCATTCAAAGACAAAGCACATTGATGTTCAGTATCACTTTGTGAGGGATATGATAGAAGACAAAAAGGTGTTGTTGGTAAAGATGGACACTTTGAAGAATACTGCAGATGCATTGACAAAATCTGTGAGCTCTGAGAAGTTCTCTTGGTGTAGAGAAACAATGGGCATTTCAGGGCTAGAAAAATGACTAAGCTCTCCTGTGGCCCCCTGTGGAAAGAAAAAAACAAGTGGGAGATTGTTGGGTTGTGTTATATTCTTTCCATGACTAACCCACGTAGTGAATCGGGGGGTTAGAGGGGGGGCGGAGCCCCCCTTTCATTGCGCAGTGGGGGGGTAGCCCCCCTCTACGGGGTTCGGGGCAGCGCCCCGGGAATTTTTTTTTTTGGACCCTATATTAGGTTGGGCGAACCTACCTATGGTTTTTTGGTCCTTGGTTTTGGACGCGATGGTTTTCGGTCCATGGTATTGGATGCTTCGGCATGTATAAATATGTATTGTAACATTGAAAGGAATATAATGAAAAATCAAGCTGGTAGTCCCGATTTTGGGATTCAGGGGAAAATCTCTGTGTATATGTGTTTTATGTGTTATGCTCTCGCATTGTTTATTTTTCTATGATTTAGAATTCGTATGCAGGTAATTTCTGTACGGGGTTAAAACCTACACTCTTCTTGAGGTAGTGAATCTACCCCTCCCATGGTCCCCTGTTTCAAGAACCCTTCCAGATCTAGGTGTTCTCTATCAAGAATATCCTGCAGTTCATGATCCTCCATTTCCATCTCACTCTGGGTCATTTCTTGGTCCACTTACAGTTCTCCATCGCTCAGCGTAGTCTCTTGCTGTTTATTAATATCCTGTGTTTGCTCACTATTTTCTTCTTTCTCCTTCTCCCCTGGGCTGCCTTCCATTACCTGATCTACCTTTGTTGTCTCTTTCTCTTCTTCTAGTACTTGGAACCTGTTCAGACTGGCTTGTTGCCCTTCTTTTTGATGTTTCTTTGGCCCCCTTTTGCCTCCTTTTCCTCTATATCCCACTTTGTGAAAGTTTTCAGTGTCTTTCACTGTCGTAGCTTTACTTTTTTTCTTTATTTTACTGAGAGGGCAGTCTCTAAATAGGTGCTCATGCTCATGGCATCTGCGACATCTGAAAGGAATATGTTTATAATCTATTGTTTGCACCCATTCATCATCAAAAACTTCCAAGATGACCTCATTCGGTAGAGCTCCAGAGAGATCCATCTCCACACACATTCGTGCGAAGGAAGTATATTTTCCCTTTCTGGTGGCCTCAGATGCTTTGACAAAATGCCCCAATTTATTTCCTATGGCAGATAAAGATTCAGTTTGCCAGTAATCTAGAGGTAGGGAATAGAGTCTTACCCAGACCGGGACCGAAGTGAAAGTCTCTCGCTCCGGGACAAAATTCATCATCCAAGGCCGCATGTAGAGGTTTGCAGCTGCATAGAAGTAGGGCCCTCCTTCAAACACCCTGTCTTTGTCCTCAATATTTGTAAAGGCCACAATGAAGAAACCCTTTGACCCAAGATGTAGTTCTATGCCTCCTTTCGGTTTCCAGTGGTATTTAATCCACGCTTGTAGCGCCTTTTCTGTGGGCCATAATCCCATGAATTTACAAATGATAGCATAGGTCCGCATGTGGTCCCTGTGCGCCTACAGAGCAGGATCATTTAAAACTACTCTGGGTGTGACCTCAGCCTTAGGTTTACATGGCCCCTTTTGTGTTTTGTTTTCTGCTCCTGTTTCTTGTCTTCTTCCTCATTTTCTTTTGTTCTATTGTCCTCCCTTGTATTGGTCCAATCTAGTTCCTCTTCAATGTTCCTTTTCCCTTCTCCTGAAGGACCTCTGGCAGGTTCTATCGGTTCCTTACCTCGGCTGGCTATGGCCTGATGGTAGGAGGGAGTGGAGCTCCCCCCTTTGCGCCCCCCCAAGTGTTCAAACCCTAGCTCTTCGTAACCTGCAGTCTCCTTCTCTCTCAGCTCCTCCCTCTTCGTGTCAACCAAGAATCAACACCTTGATATGCTATATTCTCATTTAGTATCATCTTAGTATTTTTTCTGGAATATTTGAGTAGGACATGTAGTAAATAATGAAAACATTTTCTCAGAGACAAATGTACTGGTCTTTACTATTTAATATAAAGCCAACATTTTTTTCTTCTTAAAAGAAAAGTAGACACTTGTATAAAACATGTAGGTTTTACTAATGTAAAATATGGATTCTATATAGAAAATAATTTCAGTGATTCTTTCTTGAATAATGATCCCATCAAAAACTTGCATATCGCACATTCTTTGAGTTGGCGTGAAATGATGGATAATATATTTTTTTAATGTAAAAACTAGTTTTGACTACTTAGTGATGGAGTTATTTTAATTTTTTATAAATGGCTGGAATTTAATAAAATAAAGTAAGTTTTTTACATATATATTTATTATTAGAATTGGATTGGTCATCAAGAATCTAGAGCGGGGAGACACATAGGGGGACTTGTGGGAGTACCTTCAAATTTTAGGAAAAGTTGGGGTGCGGGTGACATGGTATATATATATATATATATATATATATATATATAAAATTCAAGTTCATATTCAATAATGAAAGCATAAATAGACTAATAGTAATACATTGATCTACACATAAAATTTAAATTAATAATTGAATTAAATAATGGCATATATTGATCCATTCTCATTATTCATTTTGATACACACATCATTCATAAGACATACTCATCATTCATCCATACAGTGAGTTTCAATAATAAAATTCAATATGTAGAAATTTTGAATAATATGACACTTATTCACAGAGATTATCCTGATTATACACTATTGTGGAATGCATGCATAATACATAACCTCATCTATGTTGATCATCAATTTTGCGAATTAAAAACAATGAAACATCAAACGCATGTGCACATTAACACAGTATGTAACCGGGGAAAGCATACAGCTGAAAACCCCCAACTATCTGTATATTATAATGATAGAGAACATGTAACAATACATAGTACAATACTCCTCTCAAGTACTCAGCACTATCTCCACCCGTTACACACAAACTAGCTCAGATCTGAATCAAGTCACAGGTTGAAATCTCCTCCGCTGTCTGCCTGCCTCTACTGCGCAATCCAATGTGAGAATAGGAATGATCTAAGCTCGTTTTCCTTGGCTTATACTGCGCAATCCTCATTGGCAATCTCCATCAATGCATGTGCAAATCTCATGCACAGCGATAGTCACAACTGATAGCAGTCTCACTCTTTCACCCACCTCTAACACTTGTCTCCACTGAACTGTCCATGCATTGAGCTAACTGATGTATTCTTTAGTTTCTTTATGAGTTAATAATTAGTGAATTAATTAATAATTAATTCACATCACGCATCACTAGTGTATTCTGTAGTTATACTAAATGCAACTAGTTCAAATTGAACACAACTCCATCAACTCCTCAATCAATTCCACCAAACTCAATCACTTGAGTTCTAACTGAAGTCCATCATGCAATAGCTCAACTGACCCATAAGAAAAGCATATTTCCTTCTGGTAGTTGCATGTGCCACATCTGTAGCTCGAACTGAAGTGCTCCAAGAGGATAAGATAATGTTTATAGTCCAAATATTATTAAGAGCTAATAATATTCAACTGTTCTATTTTTAACCTGACAGTCTAAAAATAGACTCCGCCCATATGTCTGAAAATAGAAGTCCATCTATTTTTACCAACATGACCAATCATTCACAAATAGCATCCTGCAATTCATAGACCATGATATACATGTCTAAAAATAGGCATAGTCTAAAAATAGACTTTGCGCCAAAAATAGCCTGCGGGCCCACTTAGTGAAGGCGACTCCTTTCCACTAAGCTCCATCATCTTGTTGCATTTTCAACACTCCCTCTCAACAAGATATGGATTATCTGCAACCCTTATCCTGCCTCGATGGTATTCGAATTTGCTCCTGGTGAGCGCCTTCGTCAAGATATCAGCACCCTGATCCTCCGTTGGAATGTATGAAAGTAACATGATTCTCTGCTGCACACAATCTCTGATATGATGGTACCTGATGTCGATGTGTTTGGATCTATCATGAAATACTGGATTAGCCGAGAGTTTAATGCAACTCTGGTTATCACAATAAATCACTGTAGGCTCCAAGTGTGACCCGAACAACCCGACCAGGATCTTCCTCATCCATATAGCCTCGCATGCAGAAAAACTCGCTGCCATATACTCGGCCTCTGCTGAACTGAGTGCCACAGATCTCTGCTTCCTGCTGTACCAAGAAACTGCTGTCGACCCGATACTGAAAATCCCTCCAGATGTGCCATTTCTGTCTGTTGGGCTCCCTGCCCAATCTACATCCGTGAATCCACATAGCTTCACCTCATCCTCCTGTCTGTACCACAATCCATATCCCGATGTGCTTATGAGATAACGCAATACGTGCTTGCCTGCCTTCCAGAAGAGCTTGGTTGGCTTAACCATAACTTGTGAAAGCTGGTTAATAGCATATCATATATCGGGTCGTGTATTGACCAGATACATAAGCGACCCCACCAACTGTCGATAAACAGTGCCATCCACTACCTCCACTGAAGTAGCATCCTCCTTCCTCCAACCTCCAGGAAGAGGAGTATCAATAGGCTTCCAGCCATGCATGTTGAACTTCTCCAGTATCTCCCGAGCATACTTACCCTGAGAAACAAATCGTCCATCACTACGCTGCCAAATTTCCAATCCCAGGAAATAATGAAGGAGGCCCAAGTCCTTCATCTCAAACTCCCTAGCAAGATCATCCTTGCATGAAAGTATCAACAGCTCATCACCTGTCAGAATCAAATCATGTACATAAAGTACAATGATAAGCAACTTACCCTCCACCACAATCTGCTATAGGTTAGGATCCGCCTCACTCTTGGAGAATCTAAGTCCGGTGAAATAACTGTCTATCCGTGTGTACCAAGCACGTGGTGCTTGTTTCAACCCATACAACACTCTCTTGAGCTTGCACACATGCGACTCGCTGCTGAAGATCTCGAAACCTTCGGATTGCTCTATGTACACCTCCTCCTCATTGACTCCGTTGAGGAATGCAGTCTTCACATCCATCTGATGAATGTGCCACCCCATTTGCGCTGAGAGAGCAAGAATCATCCGTATGGAAGAATACCTTGCGACAGGTGCAAAGGTCTCCTCATAATCGATCCCCTCTATCTGTGAAAAGCCTCGGGCAACAAATCTTGCCTTATACTTCTCCACACTCCCGTCAGCTACCTGCTTCACTTTGTAGATCCATCTCGAACCCACCACTGATTTCCCCTCCGGTCTTGGGATAATCTCCCATGCACTGTTTCTGACAATCGAATCATACTCTTCCACCATGGCATCTACCCATGCGGGATCCTCCACAGCTTCCTCGAAAGAGGATGGCTCAGTCGCAACACATTTGCTCACAAGAGCCATGTATCCAGTGTACCAATCAGGTGACTGTCTCTGTCTGCGTTGTCCTGTAGGTGGCCCTACAACCTTCTCTGCATCTTGAGCCAGTCGCTCAGCTTCTGTAGTGCGCTTTCGCCCTCTAATGGTTGGCGCTGCATGAGTGGTATCTTCCACTCCATGAACTTCATCTTGTGGCTGGTCCACGTCCTGAAGCTCATCCTTAGGAACTAATATCTCCTCATCTGCATGCAAGTGTGGCTCCCTCTCAAGTGAACACTTCATGGCTTTCTCCTCCTGAAATTTGATAGCCCGTCGCACAACAGTCTTGCGACTGTCTGGCAAATACACATGATAGTTGTGGGGCGTATCAGTGTACCCCAAAAATATCCCAACCTCTGCGGTCGGCTCCAACTTCTTCCTGGCATCCTTCGTCACATGCATGTAAACTTTAGAATCAAAAATTCTCAAATGGGAAATATCAGGCCTCTTACCAGAATAAGCCTCCTCGGGTGTACTCATGCCAAGCATCCTGTGAGGACAACGGTTCTGCACATATACTGCAGTATTGCATGCCTCCGCCCACAAGTGAAGGGGTAGGCCCTGATCATGCAACATCGTCCGTGCAGCACCCACGATCGTTCTGTTCTTCCGCTCAGCAACCCCGTTCCGCTGTGGGTTATGGGGAGCTATGAGCTCTCTTCGAATCCCTTCTGCGTTGCAGAAGTCCTTGAACTCGCCAGAGATGAATTCACCACCATTGTCGCTCCTAAGAGCCTTCACCTTCTTCCCCGATTGTTATAGATCTAATCCAGAATATTATATATCTGATAAGAAAATATAAGATAATGCAAATAACCCAGAAATAAGATGAAATGATTCTTTATTGATCAAACCCTTAAGGTAGGGCAACACCATACATTCACTCCTGAAGGAATGAGAACACTCCACAAGCCATATGCCTGTTCATACAATAATACTTCTCTTCATATCTCTCCATGTGGAGTCTCTAGCCTCTATATAGGCCTCATACATACAATACCATGGGTCATTACCATGGTTCCCTCATACCATCAACTAATACCATGGGCCCATTACATTATTATTAACTACTTGTGGTCCCTTACATCACATGGGTTAACCACCTTATTTATTACTATGGCCCATCCCATTATTACATTATTACCTTGGGCACCTCCCTTGGTACCCCATATTACCCCCCCTAGGTACATAACATTCCACCCCCCTAAGCATGTTTCATCCCCGAAACATGGGAAGAACACAAATAATAATATCTACTCAAAAGAGTAGTCCACTGATACCATGCACATGCATCTAGCCATCCAAGAGAAAGGTGGACCCTCGATCTCGCTGGTGCCTCGCTCGCTTGAGATGGAAGTTGACCGTGGCAGCTCTTCTGTGTTGATGTGTAGTAGGTGGATCGTCTCTCCTTTCTATCCGTCATGTGACTACTTGGTTTCCATCTTGATGGTTGTCTTGCGGGGTGATGTGGGTGATGATATGTTGAAGTTTTAACCCACGATGGCTTTTGCTTGACTTCACCCTGCTGTGGTGACTGTTGTGGCGTCTTCTTTTTCAATATGACTTCAACCACTGAGCCCTCCTCTGATGTATCATCACCTGTAACCTTTTCTTCTGCAGCCTCTGTTTGTGTTTGATTGTCGATCATCAAAGGCTCATCATCTGATATGTCAGTCCCTTGAACATCTTCTGCTTCAGCCTCCATGTGCTCTACCTGTTTATGGATGGAAATATCCTGTAATGTAATTTTCTTCTTTTTATACCATAGCTTCAGGAATTTCTTCTGCACATTAATATTGATAGTACCCACGGATTCCATCCAAGGATATCCCAAAACAACATCCATATTATCCATCTCTGAAGCATAAAAATCACCATGCAACACATATTTATCCATAGAAATCTTCAAATCCTTGTACACTTGAACATCCTCATTATCAACCTGTGTATATTCAATTTGTTTTGCTGGGACTTGCAATTTTTTTGCCAAGTTAACACTAATAAAATTATGTTTACAACTAGGATTGATAGAAACAATGATCTTCTCCTTTTGAATGAATCCATGAACCTGCAATAAGGAGACACCCGTAGCAATTAACTCCTTATGTGTCTCATTCTCCTTTTTTCTAGCCCTAGACCATTTGTCCAAAAAGACTTTTTCAAATTTTGCATCTGAAAGTTTGGTCAACTGCTTTTGGTCAAGTGATGACCACCAATTTACAGCCTCATCTCTCAGATTAAGCGTCATTGAAACCTTCCAATATGGCCCATTTATGGACTTGTGTCCCTGTATGAATTCTTCAATAGTAGGACGATCATCTTTCCCTGTAAAATATAGCATCTCCATGAAGAGGGTTTGAGAAAAATTCCTCACTTGGCGAAAATTTAAAGTGGCCACAGTTTCATCAATATTACTCAGAATCTCTATTATAACCTGTTTTTAGAAATGGAACAATCATTCTGCATCTGCCCATGTGGTAGAAATCTTGATCCAAGCACTTGGAATTTCAGATCTGTGCTGCAACTCTCCCGCCGTCACCAAAATTTCTGCAAAAAAGAGCTGATTTTAAATCAGCTATATCTCCCTCATCCGGACTCCGATTCGACTGATTTTTTTTTTTGAAATTGGGTGATTTTTCTCAAACAATTCAGATCTACAATTAGATTTTGTAGATCTTGCACCAGGAAGTCTAGATCTGCGCCGCAAACTCGCTGCCCTGAAAATTGTCTGCAACCCCACTGATTTTTAAATCAGTGATATCTCCTTCATCCGGACTCCGATTCAACTGATTTTTTTTTTTTGAATTTGAGTATTTTTTCACAAGGAATACAGATCTGCAATTAGATTCTGCAGATCTGGCACCAAAACGTACAGATCTAATCTGCAAATTCGCCGCCGAAAAAATCCCTGCAAAAAATAAAAAAAAATTTCTCCACGGTTTGCCCAAGAAAGTGCTCTGATACCACTTGTTGTAGATCTAACCCAGAATATTATATATCTGATAAGAAACTATAAGATAATGCAAATAACCCAGAAATAAGATGAAATGATTCTTTATTAATTAAACCCTTAAGGTAGGGCAACACCATACATTCACTCCTTAAGGAAGGAGAACACTCCACAAGCCATATGCCTGTTCATACAATAATACTTCTCTTCATATCTCTCCATGTGGAGTCTCTAGCCTCTATATAGGCCTCATACATACAATACCATGGGTCATTACCATGGTTCCCTCATACCATCAACTAATACCATGGGCCCATTACATTATTATTAACTACTTGTGGTCCCTTACATGACATGGGTTAACCACCTTATTTATTACTATGGCCCATCCCATTATTACATTATTACCTTGGGCACCTCCCTTGGTACCCCATATTACCTCCCCTAGGTACATAACACCGATTCCTTCTCGACCAGTGCTTTGAACTCACAGAACTTTGAGTATGTCTCGCTCTTCTTTTGCATGAAGAAGATCTAGCACTTTCGAGAGAAATCATCAACAAAGATCACATAGTACCTGTGCTTTGCTGTCGAAGCTACTGAGAAAGGTCCACACACGTCTGTGTGAATTCTCTCAAGGATTGTAGTGGCACGACTATCCTTCTCGTGAAAGGTGGCTTTCACAAATTTTCCCAAAGTACACCCCTTGCACTGATTTGACTGCGCAAGAGTGCCTTTAGGAAGCCCAGTAGTAATCTGCTGCAGTATCTTCAAGGCTCCATGGTGAAGGTGGCCCAATCTCCTGTGCCATAGCTCGCCATCATCCCGGCTCACTAATCCTTCTGCCTTGCATGTTATTGTTGCACAACCATCTACATGCAACGGATAAAGGTTCCTGACTCGAACCCCTATCTTCCGGGTTTCTCCAGTTGTCTTATTGCGTAGGAAAGCCTTTCCCTCGTTGAAAACAACATCATATCCCTTGTCTTCTAACATCGTCACAGAGATAAGATTCTTTTTCAATCCTGGAACATGCATCACTTCCTTCAATACGAAGGGTTTACCAGACTCCCTCTCAAAGGAAATGGTACCGATACCGGTCGCACTGTATCTACCATCATCGCCCATCTCGATGTGCACTCCAAGATCTTTCTCCTCCAGATCAGAAAACAAATCTCGATCTCCTGTCATGTGAAAAGACACACCACTGTCCAAGAACCATACCGATCCCATCACACTTGATACCAAGCATGCGATCAACGAAAAATCTAGCTCAAACTGCGAGGCTAAGGCCTCTCCCGCTGCAGATCCAGCAGCTTGCTTATTTTTCTTCTTCTGCGGACAATTTGTGGCATAATGTCCGTGCTGGTGACAGTGAAAGCACTTCACCTTGGACATGTCTTGCTTCTTGCCTTTCACACCGGAATGAGAAGCTTTCTTGTTCTTCCCCTTCTTTGCTTTGGCAGCCAAAGCACAATTTTCTTCATCAGGTGCCTTTGATGAAGATCCGTCCTTGGTATTCCGCCTGATCTCCTCTTGCACAAGATCTGACCAAAGTCTCTCCCATCCTGGCAATTTCTCCCGACCATTGATAGAGTCCTGATAGGAATGCCAACTCTTCGGAAAACCAAGAAGAGCCAAGCTCACCAAGTCCTCATCATCGACAGTCACCCCCACACTTCCCAGCTCATCCCTGCATTGGGTGAACTTCGTGAGATACTTGGGCATAATGTCTCCTTTCTCACACTTAATGTTTCTGAGTTTATCCTTGAGCGCCAACTTTATCTGGTCGCTCTTGCTTTGGAATAAATCTGTCAACGCTTTCCACATCAAGTATGGAGAAGCCTTTCCATGCAGGCTGGACACAATGTGATCCTTCACGCCCTCCAACAGAATCCTTCGACACTTTGCTGTCTTCTTTTGCCAAACCTCAACGTGAGCAGCATCAGTAGGCTTTGGGACCTCAGCCTCTATGAACTCCTTCAGCCCATTGTCATCTAACACTGCCTCCATCCTGTCTTTCCATGCAATATAATTCGAGTTGCCCTCAAGAGCATACTCCAATCGCAATCCGTTGAAAGACATTTCAACTTTGACACCAAGAAAACACTACTGCAAATTCAAATTCCACCAGCTCAAAACTCAACCGCTTCTGATCTAAAATTCGTGAGAACAAAGTATTTCTCGTACAGAGATTGACTGTATGGGCTTTTACCGGATATCTCACCTTCCAAAGGAAGGATGAATCCAGAGGCTACCTGGCCCGATTACAGACTCTGCCTGAAGAAATAAAATGTAACCACTTTCTGAATAATAGATCTGATGATCAACTCTGCTCTGATACCATGTAGAAATTTTGAATAATATGACACTTATTCACAGAGATTATCCTGATTATACACTATTGCGGAATGCATGCATAATACATAACCTCCTCTATGTTGATCATCAATTTTGCAGAATTAAAAACAATGAAACATCAATCGCATGCGCACATTAACACAGTATGTAACCGGGGAAAGCATACAGCTGAAAACCCCCAACTATCTGTATATTATAATGATAGAGAACATGTAACAATACATAGTACAATACTCCTCACAAGTACTCAGTACTATCTCCACCTGTTACACACAAACTAGCTCAGATCTGAATCAAGTCACATGTTCAAATCTCCTCCGCTGTCTGCCTGCCTCTACTGCGCAATCCAATGTGAGAATAGGAATGATCCAAGCTCGTTTTCCTTGGCTTGTACTGCGCAATCCTCATTGGCAATCTCCATCAATGCATGTGCAAATCTCATGCACAGCTATAGTCACAACTGATAGCAGTCTCACTCTTTCACCCACCTCTAACACTTGTCTCCACTGAACTGTCCATGCACTGAGTTAACTGATGTATTCTTTAGTTTCTTTATGAGTTAATAATTAGTGAATTAATTAATAATTAATTCACATCACTCATCACTAGTGTATTCTGCAGTTAGACTAAATACAACTAGTTCAAACTGAACACAACTCCATCAACTCCTCAATCAACTCCACCAAACTCAATCACTTGAGTTCTAACTGAAGTCCATCATGCAATAGCTCAACTGACCCATAAGAAAAGCGTATTTCCTTTTGGCAGTTGCATGTGCCACATCTGTAGCTCGAACTGAAGTGCTCCAAGAGGATAAGATAATGTTTATAGTCCAAGTATTATTAAGAGCTAATAATATTCGACTGTTTTATTTTTAACCTGGCAGTCTAAAAATAGACTCCGCCCATATGTCTAAAAATAGACTCCGCCCATATGTCTAAAAATAGAAGTCCATCTATTTTTACCAACATGACCAATCATCCACAAATAGCATCCTGCAACTCATAGACCATGATCTACATGTCTAAAAATAGACATAGTCTCAAAATAGACTTTGCGCCAAAAATAGCCTGTGGGCCCACTTAGTGAAGGCAACTCCTTTCCACTAAGCTCCATCATCTTGTTGCATTTTCAACACAATAATGAAATATTCAAATACATTGACCCATATCATTCATCATTTTATAATCTACAATGATGTAAAAATTAAATTCATCATTCATCATCCTAGAAGAGCTCAACAACGGGCAAGATAACAGAGCTCAACAGAGGAGAGCATAACTTGACGATGGGCAAGAGAGCACAGCTCGACAACAACAAGAGAGCACTCAACAAAGCTTGACGATGGACAAGAGAATTGTGGAAATGAATAGGTCAGTTAACCTAGGTAAGATTTAACTTTTTAATTTTTAGTTTAGTTTTAATTTTAATTTTTAAGTTTTGTTTTATTTATTTATTTATTTTAAAGTTTTTTATTACATGAATGTTCAATTTTTTTTATTATATAATATTAAGTGTTATTAGGCAAATTTAACAGGGTGATGCACCATGGGGATGCCTAGAAGTGCCCCTTTTGTGGAGTCGCACCCCCCACACTAGGGAAACACACCCTCGTGCATCTTCCCACAACTCCCCAAAAGGGGTGCATGGGGAAACACCCCCAAATGTTCCTCCATTCCAGGTGCATGGGTTGCATCCACCTAAACCTCGGGACGTGTCCCCATGGAACACTGGTTACACCCTTATCTAAAAAAATTGGACCCAAAAACATGTTAACAAAAAATACATAAATATTCAAATTTTAATGAAAAACATATATATCCATTGGTATTTATATGAATGCAAACCTTTTATACATAAATAAGTGAAAATTCTCATTTATATAACATATACGGGTACACATAACCAAAATAACATGAGTGCAATCCATCTGTGAACCACAAATACATCAAATGCCTACATATCATCAAAATCTTTGCCTATATTGGGATCATCGTCATCAATATCAGCCTCGAAGCATTAAAATAAGATAGAAAATGATTAGTATGTCAATTCAATATTTTGGTTTGAGTGACGACTATATCTTTAGTAGGGATCATGCCAAACTTGAAATCTTAAAAACTGTTAAGTCACTTGGATTTTGAGTGGGATCTAAAATTCCACTTTTTCCATATGAAATCTAATGAGTTGAGAATTACTCTCAAGCATCTTGAGTCAATTTAGGGTAATGTTAAAAATTTAAGTAAAATGATGAAAATGAAAGATAAATGTCATTTTAGCACTATCATGAATTTGTTAGCAATAATAGGGCCATAGGATTGAATAGTAGGCATTAGTAAGACAACATGGTAGACTTCCCCAATTATAAATCATTACTTCAAAAAATATTAAATTCAAGGGATCCTTGATATCATTGCACAAAACCGGTAGGTTCCATCAGAACTAGTTAGTTAAATGAAAAAATGTTGATCAGTACTGAACTAGCCAAAAATGGTCTGGTCCATCTGCCTGAACTGATTTCCCCCCAACTGGTCAGACCGAGCTAGGTATAATAAAACTAATATATATATATATATATATATATATATATATATATATATATATATATAGATATATATATATAAATAATAAAACTATATATATATATATATATATATATATATATATATATATAATAAATTAATTAATTAATTTCAGGTGGCTAGGACGAATAGATAGAATTCTCATAGCTATTTTCAATTCCCATCATGACATGTTGAAGTTTGGTGATGAAATATGTATATTCCTTAATAATTAATTTCAAGTGGCTAGGACGAATAGATAGAATTCTCACACCTATGTTCAATTCCCATCATGACATGTTGAAGTTTGGTGATGAAATATGTATATTCCTTATATATATATTTGATTTATAATAAAATTTTATTTAAATTTATATTTTGGAAAAATAAAAAAATATAAATTATAATAAGATTGATTTTTGGATTTTTATTTTTATTTAAAAAAAATACTTTTATAAAGTGGGTCGATAGTAAGACTCAAATCATTATATTGATATATTCATTATGACCTCAACAAATTGGGTTGAAATGGTTACATCAACATACTCATTTAGATTTCAACACATTATTTATGGGCATGAAAAATATGTGGAAAGGATAACAACATTCTACTCTTCCTCCCAACTACCTATACTACCTTTGACAAATCATGATAAAACTCTATTCATACCTAAAATTTATAATAAAAAACTTTAGTAAATTATGATAATACTTTAATCATGTCTAAAATATATAATAAAACCTTATTAAATTTATAATAGAGGAAAAGCCATTTACTATATTTATTATTTAAAATTAACTTATTTTCTCATCAATTATTTAATTTAATATTAAAATTTATGAATATTTTAATGATATATTTTATCAACCATACAATTTAATGCTAAAATTCTTAAATATTTTAATAATATCTTTTATATAATTACACACATATATATTGTTGGAAACTTGACTATACTAAGGGGGTGAATCAATATAGTGCATTCATGGACATCAAATTACAATTTTAACTTTCTTTTTTAATGATTGTCTGATCTATTAAATGAGCAACATTGAAACATATGAAAATTAGATTTTAACATGTAAACAACTTTCAACTACAACATAAGAATCATCACACAAAAGCAACACATATGGTCACCAGATATAAGCAAAAATTAAAGGAAAAACCAAGAATTTGTTGTTGTTGTGATGTAAAGGCAAGCTCTTACTTCCTTTATTACATCAGATTGTGGAAGCTCCAACGTCTCTTCTATTTTTCAAGTTACAACTTGCTGGAAGCTCCCACTCCCACTTACATCAATTTTTTGCATGCTTCTACCTACAGGAGGCTCTTGCCTCTTTTTTCTTCTGCAAGCTACAAATTGTTGGGAAGCTTCTACTTCCTCTTCTACAGGTTCCAACCTACTCCTTTTAAGGCTAATACTTGAAAGGAGACAACAACCCCCTCATAAATAAAATATTTAATGTGTTGGTTTTCCTGGTTTTTAATTTTGCATTAGGGAAATTTTGAGGTGTAAAATGGGCCTCCTAAGGAAATTATAAAATTATAGTGGAAATACTAAAATAAGGTTAGATTACATCATCAAATTTTAGAGGGAAAAAAGAAAAAACTATTTTTCAACTTATATCCCTATGGATTTACTCAAATTTAGAGCAGAAACACTTGTTGGATGCGGAATTTGATTCCACATCCAAGGAGTACCCATGTTGCATATTTTTGATGGACCCTGTTACACGAAAAATGAGAAGTACATGAAAAACGTGATTGCAATCACAATTTTTCATGTATTTCTCATTTTTCATGTAGTAGGGTCTATTGAAAATATGAAATATGGGTACTCCTTGGATGATGAATTAAATTTTTCATCCAACGAATACTCCCACTCAAAATTTGAGTAAAACCTTAGGGAGGTAAGTTGAAAATACGAGTTGAAAAAATAGTTTTATTATTTTATTATTTTTTAATCTTTTTATTTTTTTACTTCAAAAATGGTGAATCATCCCCCATGGTTGACATCATCATCTTGAATCATATTGGTTCTTATAAAGTTTATTTTGGTTGTACGTTTTTCTTAGGAGGCCCATTTTAGACCTCGAAATTCCCCTAATGGCATACCTCGATATCTCTGTCTCTTGCTTCTCTTCCTCAAATCTACTTCACATTTTCTCTTCTTCTTTCTCTCTTTACCAGGCGATGCATGAATAAGTTCTCACAACAACTCTTTCAACTCATAAGCTAACCAACTACTCTTTTATCCAAAAGGCCACCTTTTTGTAAACAAAACTTGTTGATTGTTTGTATTCCATGCGGGAATCTAAAGTGAAAATATTGCCTCTTTGTATTCTATCTATTCGTTTCACATTTTTCAAAATTTGAATATCAAAACAAATCAAATGAATTTTGAAGTATTCAAAAAACATAGATTATCATAATCCAACTTTAATGATTTCAAAAGCCAAAGGCCGAAGTTTTCTTTATCCATTCTATAAGACATGGATGTTGGTTACCCATTGTCAATAATGTACATTAAGAAATGCACCATAGCATACTTTATCCATCTCTTATATTAGCAATACATAAACAACCTTAACATCAAAACGTATACAAGCAATACATCACAACATCTGCCAACAATGGTGACCGTACCTTTGACAAGCAACACATACACAACTACTTCAACACCCTTTGCCATCAATGAAAACTTTGTCAACAATCTCCCCCTTTGGCATTGATGGAAACACGTTGGTCATCCCTTTTTTTTTTTTTTTTTTTTTTCTGAAAACATTTCTCCTTATTACTCCTAACCTCTGCTTACCTCCCCATTTGACATCAATGACAAGGGAGTCCAAAACATGGCAGCACAGACATATACTTGACAACAAAGTTTAGGGTACTTACATTCTCTATTTCTTCACAACTTGTTGCATTCCTTACCTATATGAACATGCATACTATGAACCTTGTAAAAAATGTGCTCTTAGTTCCCACCTTGAACCAAATAGGTATATACAAATTCTTTGCTTGAAGAGATTACCTACTTCTAGTAAGGAGCTGCAAATTGTTTTGTTATTAACAATAAGAAGGTCCTTACGATGTTCTGAAAACATACACTGTTACCCCAACTCTTGCTACTGCAAAATCAATACGAAAATTAGAGCATAAAATAGAGGATTTTTCATTATTATCGAGTTAGTTGTCTTTCATATACTTAACCTTCGTAACCTGACCAATCATCATGATATTGATTGTCAAAATACATCCCCTCTGTTCCAATACTAACTAGTCATTAGAGTTTATTTACAACCAATCATCCCTTTTATCCTCCACTCTTCAAGAAATAAATAAATATGAAGAACCTCCAAAGTAAATGCAAGCTCCAAAGATCTCCTTATTTCCCTTTATGCAAATATTTGCTTTCTTTCTAGTGCAACACCATATACTAGCTCGATCAACCTAATGGACTTCATAAAAACAATGCCCATTCGGAATGAGAACATTAAATATCTAGGGTATACATTTTCTTTCCTTTCCTTTCGCATTGTAAATAGGCTTGTATTTGAGAAATCTCCTATGGTATTAATATTTGTAGTTTACCACTATCACCCTTTTGTGGTGTGCCTCTTGATTGGTCATACAAAATAAATTCAATTGCAGATATTTTTATGTTAAGAATCTCAATCGTTAAGAATGATATTTCCCCATACTTTGTAAAAGGAGTACACAAATCTTCTCTTTTTTTATAATATTGTGTTCCATTGGGCACATGCGATGGAAGAATCCATTTCTTCTTGACATAATTAGCAACAATCCAATGAATAATTAAGGACACATTTCTATTTGTAACCTATAAATGAATCGTTGTTGGATGTCCACCTATAGACTTAACACAATTCACCTGCACTTGAGACTTCCCATTAAGGTCGAGTTTCTCAACGAGCTCAAAAGTGACTGAATGTATTGCTAGAATTGCACGAGACCCAGACCTTCCCATGGTGGGGGTCACCTTGATATATATATTTTTTTGTAAAAAGGAGGACATTGTCCAAAAATTTACTAGTAAGAATAGATTTTGTGAACCGATGGAATGATGGATTTGAAACACTAGGAGATGTATTGTGGGGGATAAGTCCAACAGTAAGGCCAAGATATTCCCTACCATGATGCTTTTCCATCAAGGAATATGGTAGCCTAATTATTTCCAACTTAAGCAAACAATGTCCATGCACTTTGATTTGGTAGTTAATTAGACATCAAAATAATCAAATGATCATTATCCAATCTAAGTCTGATAGAGGTAACCACAAACCTACTTTGGAGATTAGGATCTAGCCTTCCTAATGCTCAAAGAGGGCTCCCTCTTTATGTTTTAACTTTGTTTAGTTAATTGATTTTATGCTAGTTATGATTGTACTTGGGTTTTGATTTGGATTTGGTGGTGGGATCACTTACTTAGATAGATAGAGGGATATATTTTATCATTGGGCTATGGGGTCAAATGTTAAGCAAACATGACTGGATCAAGTTCTAAAAATAGTTTCCACAGGGCAAGATCGCTGAGTTACTTCAGATCTCAAGGCTGGATGGTGCAGTGGTTTTCAATCGGATCCAAGGAGCAATTAAGGGTTCCTTAGACCAGATTTTGAATGAAGTGAAAGAGGTCAGCTGGGATGGGAGAGAAATTAAGGATTCTCAGATCCAGATATCAGAAGAAAACATAAAAATGATTAACTGTTCAAGACAGAGTGTACTTAAACAAATTCTGAAATAAATTTCCAATTAATTCATTCAACTTTAGATAACATGTAAGTTTGTGAGATACATAAGAAAATAACAAATTTGACAAAAAAAATACTTCACTGTAATAGCTCAACACATGAATCCTATAATGCAATCTCTTTATTACTCAGTCCAGTCTGCTGACTTGAAAAAGTTGGTACAATAACCCTTAGGTTTATGATCAATACAACTCTACAAATGTTTAGCAATCCACACTCAATACTTCAAATTTATGAAGTATTATACAAAAATAGTTTACAAAATATCCCAAACTATCTTTGGAATTAATCTAAGAGAAAGAAATATCTTCATGCAAGAAGATAGAGACAGATGTTCAACTACTGTATGCTATCCCTGTTTATTAGGTTGTGCTGTCTTTATGCTCTGATATTTTGTTGTTTATTCTCTGCCTTGTTGTTTGTCTTCACGCTGAATGTTCTTTTCACTCTGACCTTTCAACTGATACTATTTTACCTGGCTGATCTATCATTATCCTTTTATTGTGCTGTTTTCACCCTTATTGTACATTTTTACATTTTGATTGTGTATCTTTACAGTAAGTCATTCAATTTCTCCCATGTGTCTGCATCTGGTAATTGGATATTTACCATCCTCTTGTAGATTTCATCTGCCTCAGTGTATTTGGCAAAAGTTGGTTTATTTACAAAAAGTTGTTTTACCTCATGTTAGAGGTAAAACAAGTTCTCAAAGGTCTAATATAGGACCTTTCCAGTAGGCATATCCTTCATAGAGGAAGTATTTACCTGATCCCTGGCCACCTCTCTTATCCTTCTGTTGTAGTCCTACTGTGGCATTAATTTATAATTTATTACCAAGGGATTTGGCAGACCCTTTTGCCTCAAAACATCAAACTTCACCATCAACCTCTCTATCGCCGGTTGCATGGTTTGGCATTTGTCCTCAAGGTTTAGCATTAAATTTCTCTTGGTGAGCACCTTCTTAACCTCCAATATTGTACCTGTCCTGTCAGGTATCTCCAGCTCCTGTAATTCATATTTGTTTTTGGAGTTAAGGAAGTGAATGATCCTAGTGGCTTCCTCTGGCATGTCTCCCAGTTCTATTTTAACTCTTTGTATGGCTTCTGTAGCCTCTTTTACTAGGTCACTTTGTTCAAAAATCACCTGAATGGATGGCCAAATATCATTGACAGAGTCAATGATATTGGCCCATAACTGTTCCTTGGCTTGGCCAAGTGGCTCCTTTAAAGTCAACTCTTTCTCTAAGCTCTTTATCCTTTCATTCATTCTGGTTGCCTTCTGTACTTCTTCTTTGTGCATAATTTGGGAAAGCTTATTGTCATTTTCCAGACTGGTTATCTTCTCCTTAAGCTTGTTTATTTGTGTGGTCTGAATGGACATGTCTTCCATTGCCTTGACCAACTTACTTGCCTCATCACCTGGCTGAGCTGTTGCTGTTGTCGACCCTATTGCTGATGTAGACGCTGTAGAAGCTGGGAGGGTTGTAGCTAGTGGAGTTGTAGGAGCCAATGAAGATGCCAAGGTGGAGGGAACTGTTGTGGTGACTGTTGGAATGACAGTAGCAGGGGCAGTCTCAAGGCTGGCCTGTTTCAGCTGTATCAAGCTGTCCAACTCCTTCTCCATCTCTTTTAATTGATCATTAAGTTGGAGAACAAGGTCCATCATCTCCTCCTGATTAGTTTGGCTCTCAAGGACCTCTTTTTTCTGTGGATGCTCTGAATGAGGTAATTTGAGTTGTTTTTTGAGAGCAAAAATGTCCTCATTCTCTTTCTTTATAAACTTCTCAGAAACCTTGATATCATTGGGATAATGTCCCAACGCAATTACCAAGTCCTCCAGTGACTTGATCCTGTTGTCCTTGGCCTGTGAGGAGGCCTTTTCAAATTTGTACTATGTTGTAATATTATCTAATGAACTTTGCAGCTTATGTGCAGCCATAACTTTCCCTGTCAAGGTGGAATAGATCATCTCACCTACCTGCTTGTGGAACTCAATTTGGTCAATGGGATGAACATCCCTGGCCAAAACCTCAAAATCTGCTTTTCTGTAGTCAGATGATGTTTTTGGTTGTTGGATTGTTGGTTGCATGAATGACATCTGCATTTTTCCTGTTTTGATGTCAAAGGCTGACATCAACCTGCTTTGATTTGCTGGAGTCTGCTTGAAGTATTGGGCATAAGTTTCAACCTTCAACTTCTCATTCCTCAACTTGATTTCCTTGTATTTGTCTTTGATATCCTTTTCTTTATCCACAGGCCTGGTGAATGAAGAAACCTCAACGTTGAGATGTCTCTCAATAAGTTGAGTGTTTGATGTTGAGGTCTGGTGTGTTTCTCCTAAAATTTATGGGCCTTTACTCCTTTCCACCATTGTGTTAGTGTCAGTAATTTTGATCGAGTCAATGGTGTCTTCCTATTCAGTTACAGGATTAAGCTTGGGCCTCTTCCTGTAACTAATCTCGAACTGTTCATTTGTGGTTTCCATAGCTGAACTGGAACCTTCTTCCCTGTTTCTCTTTGGATTTCTGTCTTCATTTACTGGAGTCTGTAAAATAGGAGGAATATTCACTGGTTCTCCTAGTTCTGGAACCTGCAGGAAGGAACTTGTATCAATATGTTTTTCTACATTAATCAATGTATTCTCTACATCAACTACAATACTATCCATGTCTATTAGAGTGTTTTCTAGCCATTTTGATTGGTTGGCAAACCTCTCAATGTCTGGTCTGGGATGATGGATGAAAGGTCCCAATTTGACCTTGAGCCTTAGCTTATTTATGACTCCATGAGGGTCATACTGCCACATAAAGCTGTTTTTGAATTTCATTTGTTGCAAAATCTTATCTGCCTCTGGTCTAGCTTCTCTGGTATTACAAATGAAGGGGCCCAATTGATTTTTCATTTTGAATTGGGTCTTCTTCCTAGCTGCTAGGAAGTTGACTTCATCAGAATTTATAATCTGCCTAAAGTATTATAGTGAAAATATCCTCATGGGGAGGTATTTGGGTAGTTTGTAAGGGGGAATTTGGCATCCATATATTGTTATCTCTATGTGGTTCTGGTACATATACCAGTATCCCACCTTATTGTTCTTTGCCAATTGTAACACCCTTTCGATTTCTTGATTGATTTTGGGCTGAGGGCTACTGGTTAGCATATTCATAATTGGATGGACAAATGAATCAATGAAATCATTGAAAGTGAATACAGTGGAGTACTTTTGGATCAAGGGTGTCCAATATATGACTGACCTTGGATTTCCTTTGGTATCCAACTTCTGGATGCTGACAAGGAATTTATCTAACTGGTAATATAAAAACATGTGGAACAATACAAATGAGTACTTGAAGACTCTTTCAGTAGGTAGTCTGGTGAACTCTTCATGCATCCTGTTTGCTATGAACTAAGCATAGTTGTAAATTATAGCAGGAGGCTTGCTTGGGCTAAAGATGGAAAGGGAAGCAAGGACAACCTCATCCACATGTTCATCTGTAGTGTATCCTAGAATGCAGGAGAGCATGGTTACAATTTGTCTGCCTCTCTTAGAAAAATGGAACATATGGAGGACTTTCTGTAGGAGTTGGTGGGCTCCAGTATTGTAGCAATAATGCTACAACTCCTAGGGCTTCCTTCTCTAATTTTATCAACCCGGTAGTTCGTAACAAACTTGGAAGCGACGGTGCTGTATGCACAAGTACTAGCTCTTGTCGCAGCTATCACTTGGTCAACTGGCACAAGTCCGCTAGGGCTCAAGCCAACTTCTATGAGTTCTCAGAAGAAGCTTTTTAACCGATGAACGAAAGCTATCTCAAAGGAAATTAACCTACTGCAGAAAGGAACTGAAAGCCAACAAGAAATGAAAACCCTAACAAACCCTAATTCTACCAGCTAGTCCTACTGATGCAGAGGTGGGAGTGCAAAATACTGGAAGAGGTGCCATTACTTCTAGGAAGGTGAGGTGCATGTGTCTAGACTGCTTTGATCTAAAGAAAACAAGTTTTTGTATTTTTGTCCAAGTTGTTGGAATTATTATGTGTGTGCTTCTATCTGGGTCTTTGACTGTGCAGGGATAGATCAAGGAGGGAAATGCTTTGGAAGAGGTCAGGAAGGCTCAGAGAGGGTCTAAGGGATCCCTAACATCCTTTCAGAGAAGTTCATAAAGTTCAGATGCTTGGCAACCGTGTTTACAAGCTTCTACAGGAAGTCTGCAGGGGTTCTACAGGATGTTCAGGATTTCTACAGGAAGTCTGCTAATTTTTACAGGATGTTCTGCAATAGGATTTTTGGGTGATGGATGAGTGGAAGAGGCTATGTGGATGGACAGGGAGGTAGGAGGGGAGCTTGTGATGGCTTATGGACAGAGAGATGAGATGGAGAGGGGGTGTGCAAAGCTAGTTGGTCTAGAGGAGGTTAGAGGAGATGGAAGGCCGAAAAGGTAGAATCACGTGGGTGATAGAAGAGTTTTGGAGGTAAGTGGTCTAACTGAGGGAAGAGTGGATGGCCTAGGCACGGCTTAGGAGGGTAAGGGTGTGAGAGAGTGATACTGCACAATGTAAATGAAACAAATCATCCGTGTCTTGCACAAAACCGAGATTTCATCAACCTATTCTAACTGTTTTTATAAAACCATAGAACAACAACGTGAGTTTGTAAGGAAACTCTTGCATGGTACAGAAACAAAGATTCATTTCACAAGATCTGAACGCATGGATGCTGCCACAACCGAGAACATTGCATCAAAGCTTGTAAGAACATGTAAAACTGTGTTTTTGGTGGGTGGCACGGGCTGCAATCCAAATCTCTAAACAGAGGTGGAAGTGAGTGTGCAATCAACCCTTTTTTGGAGCTCTGATCAACTCTAATCTCCTTACTCTAATCTAAACTACTGAAAGCAACTTTGTTCCTAAAACTAACCTACTTAATCACACCAAGAAGTTCAACTCAGCAAACTGTGTTTCCAAGTGCATGTAAAGGAAAAGAAATATAATGCTGAAAGAAAAGTAACAATACAAAGAAAGGAGGCCTATTGCTCTCAGGTTGGGCCCAACCCTGAGAGCTATAGCTCCTCTAAGAACTCAGAACTAAACTCAAATCTGCCTGCCTTTTATTAAAAGATAATAGTCATAAGTCTCATAACATGCCAAAAATGGCTTACAAAGAGAAAAACAGAGCTATCAGCTCGTAATCCAGAATAAACAACAAAGTTTCAAAAGCCCCATCGAAGGCTACAGCCTCATCATTTATACATTACAAGGGCCAAGCTGGCCTCCTAAATTAGTGGGGTTTGGCTGCCCAAACTAAGAGTAATCTGTTGTTTCCTTTCAATTCGTTTGGCTGCCTTCTAGCTCGGTGGTGGTTGGAGCTCGGAGTTGGGGTGGAGATCACGAGGAAGGCCATTCAATGCTGTGGACAACCTTCCTACAAAACCGCAATCCCATCTTGGGTGTCTCCTAGCCTTCATCTGCGTGGTTTTGCTCCATTAAATGTCAAAAAAACCTGAAATAAACATGTGTTAGCCACCTAGGAATAGTGACTGCCCTCCTTCGTACAAATAACATGAATATACTAAAAAATGATGCATAAGTGATGAAAAATGAAGGGTTGAGCAAGGGTAAGTAGGCCAAATGAGCCCAAAATGTTACCAAATTTGGGGCTCATCATCACCCCCCAGCTAAAGTGATTGCTCATCCTTGAGCAACTAATCTAGCTCCTCATCCTTCATTGCCTTTACTGCCACCCTCACATCCCAAGCTTCTGCAGTAGTGTCCTCCTTGCTGACATGGAACCCAGCCTTTCTCTCCACCTCTTCCCACTGTTCCTGCTCATCTGTCTCTGTGCTGCCTTCCATCAATCCTAACAGCAGAGGTGGGCTTAGCTTGAGGCCAATCCAGCTGGCCTGGAGGTAGTGCATAGATTTCTTATAGAGGGGCACCCGTACTAGAGCTTCCCTCGTTCGAGTTGGAGTATGATATTCTCTGATTTTTAGACTGTGGGCCAATGTATTCCATCGGCGGGTGAAAGCTTGAATACAATTATCTCCTAACAGTCTCTCCATATCCTCGAAATGCGCTATGGCTTGGGCCTGCTGATCCATAAATTTCAATGAAGCTTGAGGATCGGTGGATAAGTGTTGGTGTGCTGATATTAGTGCAGTTGGATCCCCTGGTTCTGGTCTAATTAGTAATGGCTCATTCAGCTCTCGGTTCATGACCGCTTTGGCTTCTGTTGCTCTTTTTTCTTCATGGTTCAACCATGAGGCAAGTGCCATTAACTGCATATCCCCTAAGACCGTGTTGGGATCCCATGAAATTACATTAGGAAGGGCCAAATTATGGAGGTAGAACTCCGATAGTTTGGCCTTATCCTTAGATGAACTGGTATTGCATAATTCAGTGAACTGCTGTGGGTCTTGGAGCTGAGAGATACCCCTTTGCGCCAAGGTGTTGATTTGAGATTGTAGCCATTGGTCTCTCAGGTACAGGCCATAGGATTTGGCCGGTTGTCTGCATTGTATAGCATCCATGGCCCAACTGGCCATGCAGGCCAATTGTGCCTCTTTCTGTTGCAGCTGTTGTTTGAGAGCTTGCACCTCAATTTGTGCTTGCAGCTCTGTTTCCTGTAGATGCGTGGTTGGCTCCCCAAGACCGATGTGCAGTTCCTTTTTGCCTTGCTGTTCTGCTGTGGTGTCCCCGGAGGATGTGCCTGTTCCTCTCCTCAGCTCCTGTAGCTGCAATCTAAGCTTTTCGTTTTCTTCCTGTAGGAACACCCGTTGGCAATTTTCCACGTGTTTAGCCATGGCTAATTCACTTCTGGCCTCCTTGAGTTGCTCCTCCAAGGGACCTATGTCCGCCACACCTTTTGATTTGGCTATTTTCATCCACGTGTGTGTACGTACTCTCTCTTCCTCCAATGCAAAGAACAGTGGCACAGTGAATTTTTGTGGTATAATTTTGCCAGCTTCCAAGAAGTTATAGTATGAGCTCAGACTTGGCTGAGGGCTAGGCTCCGGAATGTGCTCTTTTTCTTCTTCTCTTGGTGGCTCTACTTCGCCCTCCCTCGGTGGTGATGAGGGTGCTTCTCCTTCCATTCTCTCTGTTTCCTTAAGCCGGGCTAAGGTTTCCTGTAGAGCAGCTTCAGCATCCTGTAGCCGGGCTTTTGAAGCCAATTGGTCTAACCTTTCTTTCCAAGTGGTTGTTTTTGGGCTCCCCCTCTCATAGGTGACTGATATCTTTGAGGGGGACCTCTCCTTGGGCGAAGTAGGGGCATCCTCGATAATGATTGGGCTGCTGGACGGAGGCTGTGGCTTGCCCGTGTTTATTCTCACACTTATCCTAGCTTTAAAATATAGAGGGGACTCCCTCTTTCTCTTTTCCTTGGGCTTAGGAGGTGTACTGAGGGCGGCCAGCACAGCTGCTGCCTCCCTTGCAAGAAAATCGGCTTTCTTTTCCCTTGGTTTTCTTTTCTCAGGGCTTCCTGTAGAAGCCGGTTTCGGTTTTCCTATAGGAACAGGTGGCACCACTTTAGTTTGCTTTGCTGAGGGTGTTTTACTTTTTGACTTGGTCGAGGCTGCTGTCGAGGTGCCTTTGCTGATGTGGACCTGCTCAGTCTTGTCCACCCTGCTTTGTAATCTCTTCTCTCGGGGTGTTAATATGGGTGCTTCCTCTTTCTCCTTGGCACCCTTTTTCTCTTGTTTCTCCTTTTGCTCTGTCTTTGGTGTTTTGGCCGTGGGTCTCTGGCCTTTTTCTTTCTTCCCTGCGGGTACTGACTCCTTCTCCTCGCTGCTGGAGGAACCAAGCTCTTCAGTCAACATTTTTATATTGCCATCCTTGGTCAGATTTCGGAAGGCTTCCCATGAGAGAGGGACTTTGTATGTGTGGAGTGCATCCTCCACGAGGAGCTTAATGAGCCCGTGATGAGCTACCTGGTCTGGTGTGCCTTCCCTCAACTTGGTGGCACATTCAGTCATAGACTGCAGTAGAAAGTAGGGAATGCTTAATTTGTTTTCTACAGGTAGGTCCATCTGATGCCTTAATTCTGTGAGTAGCCGAAAATGGTACCCATACACAATGCTAAACCGACCTTCGCAGGTGATGTATTTCATAATTTGGAGGCTGACTTCGCTCCAAAGTGGCAGTAAGCTAGTCCTGCAAACCCCGTTCT
Organism: Pinus tabuliformis; assembly: GCA_031772625.1. NCBI lineage: Eukaryota > Viridiplantae > Streptophyta > Pinopsida > Pinales > Pinaceae > Pinus > Pinus tabuliformis. The sequence goes on from CM062811.1 coordinate 307,683,079, forward strand.
TATCTTCTGAGAACTGCTCCTCTGGTGGAAAGAATTCTTTCTTAGCCCGTTGGCCTAATTTCCTCTCTTCTTTGTCCCATGGTACTCCCATTGGGAGCTCGGTAACTCGGCTGATGAACTGTGGGGTGAGTCTGAGACTCAAACCCCTGAAATTGACGGTGACTAATGTCTTTGATTTCGGCTTCAGAGCCCGCAAGAACTCCTCTGCCACCTCATCATCATACCCCTGCAATTTGTCGCAGAACGACATCCATTGAGCGCGGGTGAACAACTCCACCACCTCAGGGTTCTCTCTTAGTTTCTTGGAGTCGGTTGGTTCCTTTCTGATGAACCCACCCGGCATGGTGAAAAACTGCTACGTTGGCTGGAGGTGGCGGAAGCAACAAACTAGCCTTTTGGGACAGAGCCACGCATACAATTCACGAAACTATCTCTAGATGAGTGTTAACAGAGCTTTAATTACAAATTATATCCTGTAGGAGACTTTACATACAACCCGACGACAATTCATGCAAACGGAAAACAATACTTGCATTCCTTTATGAGCAGACTGTAGAACGTCGACTCCGCCACCCTCGAAACCAATTGCATGGGAGGCAAGGTTCAGGCTTACCTTTTTAATTCGCCACCTTTGACGTGAAGAGCCCAATTTTCCCGTGACAGCGAGCTTCCTGTAGAAGCAACTTTCTTGTAGAAACAGCGCACAGGTTCTGGAGAACACTGCAGTGGTTCTGCGCTCTCTGTGCTGCTTAATAGACGTTCGAACGGCCGAAGACTTGGAGTGTCGAGCTTCAGAGGAATCCGGATGCTCACTCGACTTTCAAACGGCTGATGATAAATGCGTGGGGTGGCAATCTAGCCGATAGATTTGAATCCAGCGGAATCCGTGGCGCGGGGGTGAGCTGTCCCTGCTGGACCGTTGGGCGACGTCACTTAATCATTCTACTGCAAGTTCCCTGACTGCCGCATCATTCCCCGCAGATCCGCCGCCACCATTTCTGTTAAAACGCGCTTCTCCCCGACTGGATGGCTCTCACGTGTGCACTACCCGTTCCTTTTGCCACGACCACCGTTTACACATCCGACTAGACCATCTGACTGGTCGACGTGGCCAGTCGAATGGCCATACGACCGCTCAACCCATTCACTTCACACTTGCAAACATTTCAAAGTAAAATTCATGTAATTCGACGGAAGAAAGGGCGAGGCACTTACCTGTGCGGCCGCGACATGATTCTTCAGGCTTTTGGACGACGATGACTAGATTTGTTTGCTGCTGCTTGATTGCACAGGCCCGGAGGTTCCTCTTCACAGGCTGCTGACGATGAAGCTTATGATTCGGCTGCATGTGCCTGTGTTATCCTTGCATGTTGCAGGCGACGGAATGGTGTACACTCTAGTTGGCTTAACTGCTACGTGACTCCTGCAGGATGTCCTGTAGCAGTTTTTCCTCCTCGGGTGCATGCTGAACGATGAAGACAGTGGTATCACGATCACACTCACAGGGCCCCTGGATAGCTGTGATGGGTATTGCATGGCATCTCAACATCTTTTTTCATTTAAAAATCGTTTCCTCTTGATAACTCAACGATTTGTTTTGATTGTGCAGGTACTTTTATTGCATGTCAACTGGGGTGGTAGCAGAAGGTGACAGCAGTGTGTGATGGAGGAAATAGTAGCTTGCATGCCTCCGTGTCGAACCTTGGTCGTTAAATCTCTCCACATAATGAATTCTGGGCCGTCCCGAACTTCTACAGGAAGTTTCCTATAGAAATACAGAACTTCCTGTAGAAAGTCTGCACCTTCCTGTAGAAGACTAAGCTGTGATGAAATCGTGCCCATACCTTGGAGAAGATGAGTTGATGCAGGAGCATCAAGACCTTTTTCTCCATTTGTAAATATGGGGTGTGATAATATTAATTTGTAAATATGGGGTGTGATGATTTTTAATATTTTATTAATTAATTTGAATTAAATAGGAGAAGGTGAGGATTTATGTAAATATCCTTTTATTAATAAAAGGATATGAGGAAATTTAATGAATTGAAAGATTTTAGGGATAAAAACCTATCCTTTAGGGATGTTGAGAAACTTAGGGGTTTGTTGAGGATTTTAAGAGATTGAGCATTTAATTAAATGATTTTTAAAAGTGTGTAAATAGGAATGGGTTTTAGAGAGAAAAATAGAGAAAAGAGAGATAGAGTGTGAGAGGTTTCTGGTGGGAAGCCTTCAGCAACTGTAAAGGCCACGGAATTGAATTATCTGGCCAGAAAAAGTTGTAAGTCATTGTTTTGTTTTAGTTTATATAAATTGATGGATTGTAGAATCGCTAGTTCTAGAATAAAAACAACAGCGCCTTGAATCATTATTATGTGTTCTATGTATGGCGGAAATGGTGTAATTGATATGCAATAAAAACTGTGGTTATTCTTGGTTCGAACTATGAACTGGCAGCATCGGGGTTTCTTTTCTTATTGTATGAACAGCGGGATTATATCAGCGGTTTTGAATTGAATTACTGTAGATTCATTAACCGTGTCTTAATAAATCAGTGTATAAGTGTTGCATGCGCTATCCATGAATTGAACACACTCTGGTTCGTTGATAATAAGTGCGCATATTCAATTTGCTGCGACCATGAATTAATATAATTTGCAATGAGGACAACGTCGACCAATTGCAAATATCTATCACCATGTGTATTGAATATATATGGAAAGAGTTCTGTTAAGTATATAATTGTGCGCAGACAGAAGATGTCCGCTGGCAAGGCGGTTCTGAGCTACTCAAGCCGATAGTTACATGTCTATGCGCGATTGGAGGGAGCTGGACAGAACGAGGAGGTATGCGGATGGGTAATAACCATTTGAATTTCATTGTATATAGTCACAGATGCGAATGAGACCGATATATATATATATATATATATATATATATATATATATATATATATATATATATATATATATATATATATATATATATATCAGCGCCTGCCGGCATTGGGTTTGCCTTGCCGGTGTTGGATGGTGGATTGAGGTTGGAGTTATACAGGACTCCTCATCGAAGTTCCAGCTTGTGGAGAGGATCGATTAAAGTTTAAAGACCGCCGCTACACCTTTACGCTGGTCATGCTGTTCAAGAAAAGAGTAGAAGTCTGGTTCTTTTGTGTTGGCATCGTATAACAAGGACCGAGACAATTGCATATACAACGCAGCGGAAGCGTGGTTGCTAACCGAACTGTGTAGGAGGCGCAAGTGAATTATATATATGCCATACGAATTATGGATCTGCGTATGGAGGGTTATAAGTTTGTGTTCTTTATATAATCAGCGCGAGGTAAGAAGATGCTGTGGTCCATTTGAAGGTAAGGCGCACTGTTTAAATTGTGCTGAGTCAATATATGTTGAGGTTGACTACGGGAATATATAATGCCGCGGATATATATCTGGTAACACATATACTGTCCGTTGTGATGCATACATATGAGATTGTTAGTATTCTAAACAGCCATCACAGGCCCGCCTTTATAATGATAGTTGCTGGTGGAAATATATCCAGAACGCAGGTATTTTGATGCTCCATATTTGGTTTATATTTGTTTAAATTTAAAGGCGATACATCTATGCCCTCGAGCTTTTGAAAGCCAACGATAACCAGCGTGATAAAGAAAGGGAAGACCGCTGCACATATGTATACGTAAAAGCACAGTTACAATTGTGAGCCGAATTGAGACGTTGACAGAGATGGTGTGCGGGAGTAACAGTATAGAGGTATGTATACGCCTGCATAAAGATTCGTTATTGTATATTTAATCGCCGAGGAGGCTGTTTGTGCATGCATATACATTGGTTGAATGAATATAGCCATCGACTGAATTATAGAGCTTTGGCGTGATAAAACCTCAAGTTTATATATAGTTTTGGCAAGAACAGTGTGATATGGCAAGCGGGCGATTTGATACATATGCCTACGGTCATTTCCATTTATAATAAGGTGTTATTTGAACTCTGAGGCCTGAACCAAGCGGTTATTTGTTCGGCTGGAAAAAGATCCTGGTAGAGCAGCCTGGAGTGGCGGGCTGCATCATGAGTATTCTTGGAGGAGGTGCTGGTGAGGTCTCCTGGCAGCATGATAAGGATCCTTGACTTTGAGTTGAGAGACCTCCTCTCCTTCATAGGATACCTGCAACCTGCATGCATTGCCACATTATAAACTTGTTGTCCCTGTCTTTTTTGCTTATTGTTTTTTTTTTTTTTTTGAAAGATAGCAAGGGCGCCTCAATGAGGTTTTCACCCTTGCCATCTGCCTTAAGCGCCTCAGAGAGGTTTTCACTCAAGGATCTTTTTCAAATTTTTCCTTTTTTTTTTTCTTTTTTGAAAGACAGCAGGGGCGCCTCAATGAGGTTTTCACCCCTACCATCTGCCTTGGGAGCCTCAGAAAGGTTTTCACCCAAGGATCTTTATTTTTTCTTCCTTTTTTTTTTTTTTTGAACTTTCAGGGTATGCCCAAAACAGAGGCAGAACCCTTCTCTATGACCAACACTGATTTCTCCACAGTTTTGATGAAATCTTGTCTTGAGAGAGGTTTCCTGTAGATCTTCAGTCGATGCCCATTGACAAGCATGGGGATGGCCTCCTCATCAATGGTCCGAATAAGAACAGATCCATTGTCATGACATTTTTCCACTGCATATGGTCCCAGCCATCTGGTTCTCAGCTTTCCCTTGAAATCTTTATGCCTGGAATCATACAACAGCGCCCAATCTCCTGGCTGGAACTGCTTGTCATTGAGGTGTTGGTCATGCCACACCTTTCTCTGAAGTTGAACCACTTCTGAGTGAAGGAGGGCCTGCATTCGGTGCTCGTCCAGTCCATTCAGCTGCAATAACCTTTCTTGTTGGGCATGGCTGAGATCTAGGTCCAGCTGAGCTGCCAACTTCAAAGTGTTGTATTCAAATTCAATTGACAGCAAGGCTCTCTTCCCATAGACCAGCTCATAAGGTGTGAAGCCGGTTGTGGTCTTCCAAGTGGTGTTGTAAGCCCATGTGGCCTCAACCAGGCGATCTGCCCAATCTTTCCTACTGCTGCTCACCACCTTAGTCAAGATCCCTTCCAATGCTCTGTTGGTGACTTCCACTTGCCCATTTGCCTGAGGATGATAGGGGGTGGAAGTCCTATGCTTGATTTTGTGATGAGTTAGTAGGTCTTCAATTAAGTTGGATGTGAACTGGCTTCCTTGATCGGTGACTAGCTCTCTTGGGTAGCCAAATTTGTAGAAGATGTTTTCTCTTAAGAACTCAACCACCTTTTCTTCTGTTGCTGCTTTGATTGCCTTAGTTTCTGCCCACTTTGTCAGGTAGTCAGTGCACACAATGATGTAAGACCTTTGCCTCGAAGGAGGGTTAATTGGACCCACAAAGTCCATACCCCACTTCTCAAATGGCTCAAGAGTCACTTGAGGTTGGAGAGGCATCTCATCCCTTTGAGTCGGTTTCCCCATTCTTTGGCATCAGTCACATTGTCTGATATACCTTCTGACATCTTGATGAAGTGTGGGCCAATAGTAGCCTGCCTGCAGGATTTTGAAGGCAATCCTCTTTGCTGCAAAATGTCCTCCACAAGGCCCATCATGACAGGTGAGGAGGATATCAAAGACTTCCTCCTCCCTTACACAACGCCTTAAGATCTGATCAGGGCCAAGCTTGAACAGGTTGCCCCGATCCAGGTAAATGAGGCACTTTTTCTGATGATTCTGCTCTTCTCTCTTGAGGATAGGTGCGGAGGGAACTGTGTTGAAACAAGGTAGTTTGCTATATCAGCAAACCATGGAGAGAGTACTGAAATAGCAAACAAATGTTCATCGGGCATCTGGTCATCCACTGTTCCATCGTCATCTGCAGATAAATCCAATCTAGATAAAAAGTCAGCAACAACATTTTCTTTACCTGGTTTGTCAACGATAGTCAAATCAAATTGCTGCAACAAAAGTAACCATCTAATAATACAAGCATTCACATCTGGTTTATTCATTAAATATCTAATTGCAGCATGATCAGTATGTACAAATGTTTGATAGCCAGTGATATAATGTCGGAACTTGTTCAGTGCATGGACCACAACCAAGAATTCTTTCTCGGTTACAGTGTAATTCAGTTATGCTTTGGATAAGTTTTTGCTAACAAAGTAAATGACATACATAAGTTTTTGTTCAACTTGTCCTAAGGCTGCCACTATGGCTTTGTTCGAGGCATCAGTGTGGATTTGGAAAGGTAGGGCCCAGTTTGGACCTCTCAAGATTGGGGCAGACACCAACTTGTCCTTTAATTCATTCAAAGCCCTCTGACAATCGTCAGTCCAATTAAACTCCACATCTTTTGCCAACAGGCCAAACAATGGTGAGGCTAGCTTGCTGAAGTCTTTAATGAATCTCCTGTAATACCCTACTAATCCTAAGAAACTCTGAACATCCCTTACCTTTTGAGGAGGTGGAACCCTCTTGATGAGAGCAATTTTGTTAGGATCCACCTGTAACCCTTGGCAGGAAATGGTATGGCCTAGCACGGTCCCTTCAGTCATCAAGAATTCACATTTTTCAGGACTAAGGGACAGGTTCATCTCAATGCATTTGGTTAGGACTTTTCCCAGATTGGACAATGCTTCCTGGAAGTTGGACCCATAAGGAGTGAAGTCATCCATATAGATTTCCACCGCATCATGGACCAGCTCAGAAAAGATGCTCAAGACGGCTCTCTGGAAGGTAGCAGGAGCATTGCATAGCCCAAAGGGAAGAACTCGGTAGGCAAAGGTACCCCAAGGACAAGTGAAGGTGGTCTTATCTTGGTCTTCCGGGCTGATTTGGATTTGGTTGTACCCGCTAAACCCATCTAGGAAAGAGAAAAACTTCTTTCCTGCCAATCCATCCAACACTTGATCTATGAAAGGTAGAGGGAAATGGTCTTTCTTGGTAGCTTTGTTCAGTTCTCGGTAGTCCACACAGATTCTCCACTTCTCGTTTTTCTTGGGAACCAACACCAGAGGGGACACCCATTCGCTATCTGAGATGGGGTAAATGAATCCGGCATCCAACAGTTTTTGCAATTCTTCCTTGACAATGTCCGTAAGGGCTGGATTCATCCTCCTCTGGGGTTGCCTAACCGGTTTAGAACCCTCTTTGATGTAGATGTGATGGGTACAGACCGAAGGATGGAATCCTTTCATCTCCTTATAGCTCCAAGCAAAAGCATCTAGATGATTGGCCAACAGACTACACAACTCCTTTTCCTGAGAAGGAGATAGGGAGGAGCTGATCTTTAACGTTCTCTCAGGGCCGAATTCCACATTCTTGACTCTGGGAGTGACAGGGTTGGTCGCACAGAGGTCCACTAAGGTGCTGGCTTGGGCATCCTCCACCAATTCTTCTAAGGTCAGTGCACTGGGAGGTGGATTCTGGATCAAGGTCTCAATCAAATCATCCTCGGTTGGGGGGTCTCCCCTAGTGGTGTCTAGGGTGCACAAAGGTGCTGAGTACACCTCATCCTCTTCTCCTTCCTCCAACCAAAGTGGTAAGTCATGCTCTAATGAGGGTTGGGCAGGAGGGTATAGGACTAGCTGCTTGGACATAGGACCATTTTTGATGGTCATGTTTCCTGCACGGCAACTTATGTAAGCATCTGCAGTGGCTAACCAAGGCCTTCCCAAAATAAGAGGATATCCAGTGAGCTTTGCCTTTGGTTGCAGCACCAAGAAATCTGCAGGGTATTCCCAAGAGTCAACAGAGACCAAGACATCCTCCACAATCCCTTCAGGAGTCACGGTGGAGCGATCTGCTAGTTGTAGGACTGTCGAGGTCTTCCTCAAGGAACCCTGAAGGTTGAGTTTGAGCATGGTATCCCTGGTCATCACATTAATGGCAGCCCCCAGATCAATCAAGGTGTGAGGTATGATGGTGCCATTGATGTGGACATCTACTACAGGACTCCCAGGATCTAGATACTTTGGGCAGATGACTTGTCCCAACATGAGGTCAGACAGTTGTCCTATGACATTGATGGTTGAAGCATCCCTCTTTCGCCTGCCTGGGTGTCTGAAACACTTTTCCTTAACCAGTTTGTTGTATATTGGCACATCCTTGATGGCTTGGAGAAGTGGTATTTTCACACACAACTGCTTGAGCTCACCCAGAAGCTCATCCTCCTCCGGGTTGGGTTGTGTGGTGGCTGTTAGTCTCTCAGGAAAGGGTGGAATAGCCTTTGGTTCACTTTCCTGTTTGTCTTCCTCGTCCCTTGGGGGAAGAGGTTGGCGATCCGGAAGAGTCTTTCCAGATCGCAGATTGATCTCCTGGATCTCCACAGCATAGGTAGGGCATGATGTTTCCCCAATGTATACCTGCTGGGCCTGTCTGTTGTTGGGGTTCGGGTTCGGTTGAGCAGGCATTTGAGGTTGCCTTGGAGGAGTAGGAGGTAATGGTTGAGGTTGAACTGGTGGTGGAGGCAAAATGGCGGGAGGAGTGTTGTACTGGGGCCTCCACCTCGATGGAGGTGCATTCCACTGAGGCTGTGGCTGGGCATGTGAGTGATACGAATGAGTAGTGGGTTGAGTATGATACTGAGGTGGATAAGACCATGGAGGAGGCACAGACCAGGAAGGATGAGCAGGGGGACCCCAGGAAGGCATAGGAGTAGATTGGTTGGGGCTGTAATAAGCTTAGGGTGCCCCTTGCATCCCCTGCTGGTAAGGTCTAGGTCCTTGTGGCCTCCTTTGGTTGAGGAAATAGAGAGGTTCAGTGGGGGCTTCTGTCCCTTGATACATGGCTTTAAGCCCAGGTAAGGTTGGACATTGATTTGTGGGATGGTCCTCCTCACAAACGAAACATACCTCAACCGAATGTAATGGGCATTCGTTCTTAGGGTGTCTCCTTGTACATCTAGGACAGAAGATAGCCAAGGCCCTCTCAGCTTCTTCCTTCTTCTGCTGGATCCTGAATGTATCAAGTTGCATGGCAATGGTCTGTCTCACCTCACTTTTGAGATCCTCTAATTGATTTGCAAACTCATGTTTGGAGAAAGGAATACCGGCTGAGAGGAGGTTTCCTCTACCTCGCTTCCGGGCTGCCCTAGAGTGGTTTCTAAACACAGTCTTTATGTCCTCATAAGGTAGTTGGTAAATATCTCCTCCAGCTAACATGTGAAGGGTATCTAAGAGGTCTTCAGGGACTCCTCAGAGCAGGACCAACTTGAGGGATTCAGGGTCAAGTGTGCACCTGGCCCGTTTATAGCTAAGTTGGAACCTTTCCTCATAATCCTCTAAGGACTCATCGTTTCCCATGGTCATCCGAAAGATTTCTCCCTTGGTTTCCTTGGACCTACAGTAGTCCCGGTACTTGGTATTGAAAGCTTGCTGCATCTGAGCCCAAGTGGTGATACTGTTCCCAGGTAAGCCCATGAACCAGCGTAATGCTGCATCCTTAAGAGTTGAGGGGAAGAGTTTAAGCTTCTGCTCATCTTCAGTATAGTCATAGGTTCGACAAAGGACAACAAACTCAAACAGGAAGGTATCAGGATATTCAGTAGTCAGTCCATGGAAGTGAGGTAAAGCAGAGGGGCTAATGTTCTTCATTTTCATGTCTCCATTGGTCTCTCAGATGGGGAAGGCACCTTCTATTCTCTCATCTTCTCCTCTATTGTCAGCCATAGCTTCAGATGGAATGGTCTCTAATTCTTCTTCTGCTATAGGATCTTCGTATATCTCAGGAGGTTCACCTATAGGTTCTTCTGGATCACTGTCACCGAAGAAGAGAGAAGGGTGACTCAGTGATGTGGTGGGGGTGTTGGGTAAGAATTTGCTTGTTTTATCTTGATTCCTACGAGGCATGAAATGAAAAGACTTTTGATTGCTTTTGTTTTTTTTTCTCTGGTACCTGCAAAAACTGAAACAGATTGATCTACAACTAACTATCTTGCTGAAATGAAAACGCAGAATTGAAATGAGAGCAGGAAAGAACTAATCTACTTTGCTCAAATGAAATTGCAGGAATGGAAATGCTAGTCTACGCTTGCAAAATTGAAATGCTAATCTATGCTTGCAAAAATGAAATTGCGGAATTGAAATGTTAATCTATGAAAGTAGGAAATGTCTATGCTACTTTTGCAGAATGGAAATGAAATAAACTACTTGGCAGAAGGCGAGAGTAGGAAAATAGAAGAAAAACAACAATTACTAATACTCTGACGCTTCCCCGGCAACGACGCCAAAAAGATGGTGGGCTCCATTATTGTAGCAATAATGCTACAACTCCTGGGGCTTCCTTCTCTAATTTTATCAACCCGGTAGTTCGTAACAAACTTGGAAGCGACGGTGCTGTATGCACAAGTACTAGCTCTTTTCACAGCTGTCACTTGGTCAGCTGGCACAAGTCCGCTAGGGCTCAAGACAACTTCTATGAGTTCTCAGAAGAAGCTTTTTAACCGATGAACGAAAGCTATCTCAAAGGAAATTAACCTACTGCAGAAAGGAACTGAAAGCCAACAAGAAATGAAAACCCTAACAAACCCTAATTCTACCAGCTAGTCCTATTGATGCAGAGGTGGGAGTGCAAAATACTGGAAGAGGTGCCATTACTTCTAGGAAGGTGAGGTGCATGTGTCTAGACTGCTTTGATCTAAAGAAAACATGTTTTTGTATTTTTGTCCAAGTTGTTGGAATTATTATGTGTGTGCTTCTATCTGGGTCTTTGACTGTGCAGGGATAGATCAAGGAGGGAAATGCTTGGAAGAGGTCAGGAAGGCTCAGAGAGGGTCTAAGGGATCCCTAGCATCCTTTCAGAGAAGTTCATAAAGTTCAGATGCTTGGCAACCGTGTTTACAAGCTTCTACAGGAAGTCTGCAGGGGTTCTACAGGATGTTCAGGATTTCTACAGGAAGTCTGCTAATTTCTACAGGATGTTCTGCAATAGGATTTTTGGGTGATGGATGAGTGGAAGAGGCTATGTGGATGGACAGGGAGGTAGGAGGGGAGCTTGTGATGGCTTATGGACAGAGAGATGAGATGGAGAGGGGGTGTGCAAAGCTGGTTGGTCTAGAGGAGGTTAGAGGAGATGGAAGGCCGAAAAGGTAGAATCACGTGGGTGATAGAAGAGTTTTGGAGGTAAGTGGTCTAACTGAGGGAAGAGTGGATGGCCTAGGCACGGCTTAGGAGGGTAAGGGCGTGAGAGAGTGATATTGCACAGTGTAAATGAAACAAATCATCCGTGTCTTGCACAAAACCAAGATTTCATCAACCTATTCTAACTGTTTTTATAAAACCATAGAACAACAACGTGAGTTTGTAAGGAAACTCTTGCATGGTACAGAAACAAAGATTCATTTCACAAGATCTGAACGCATGGATGCTGCCACAATCGAGAACATTGCATCAAAGCTTGTAAGAACATGTAAAACTGTGTTTTTGGTGGGTGGCACGGGCTGCAATCCGAATCTCTAAACAGAGGTGGAAGTGAGTGTGCAATCAACCCTTTTTGGAGCTCTGATAAACTCTAATCTCCTTACTCTAATCTAAACTACTGAAAGCAACTTTGTTCCTAAAACTAACCTACTTAATCACACCAAGAAGTTCAACTCAGCAAACTGTGTTTCCAAGTGCATGTAAAGGAAAAGAAATATAATGCTGAAAGAAAAGTAACAATACAAAGAAAGGAGGCCTATTGCTCTCAGGTTGGGCCCAACCCTGAGAGCTATAGCTCCTCTAAGAACTCAGAACTGAACTCAAATCTGCCTGCCTTTTATTAAAAGATAATAGTCATAAGTCTCATAACATGCCAAAAATGGCTTACAAAGAGCAAAACAAAGCTATCAGCTCGTAATCCAGAATAAACAACAAAGTTTCAAAAGTCCCCATCGAAGGCTACAGCCTCATCATTTATACATTACAAGGGCCAAGCTGGCCTCCTAAATTAGTGGGTTTGGCTGCCCAAACTAAGAGTAATCTGCTGTTTCATTTCAATTCGTTTGGCTGCCTTCTAGCTCGGTGGTGGTTGGAGCTCGGAGTTGGGGTGGAGATCACGAGGAAGGCCATTCAATGCTGTGGACAACCATCCTACAAAACCACAATCCCATCTTGGGTGTCTCCTAGCCTTCATCTGCGTGGTTTTGCTCCATTAAATGTCAAAAAAACCTGAAATAAACATGTGTTAGCCACCTAGGAATAGTGACTGCCCTCCTTCGTACAAATAACATGAATATACTAAAAAATGATGCATAAGTGATGAAAAATGAAGGGTTGAGCAAGGGTAAGTAGGCCAAATGAGCCCAAAATGTTACCAAATTGGGGCTCATCAGGAGTATGCCAGTCCTCTATGATAAAAGTTTGGAAAATTTGGGCTATTCTGGGAAGGTCTAACTTGGTATAGCGGTCCAACAAGTCTCCATTAGAAAGTGGGGTCTCATTTGGGTTTGGCTAGAATTGCAACATTTGGTTAATGGATTCTGCAGTGATGGTAAATAACACTTGTTGGTTAGGGGTGACAATGGCTCTTGGGCTGGGAAGTAGCAAGCATGATAGAAGTGGATGATTTCTGGGAATGGGTGTATTTCTGGAAACAAATACTTGGGCAAATTAAACTCCCAAAGGTGAATGCCATTGTTCTGGTTCAAGAATTTGTCCTTACTCCAGCAATGGAGCTTTAGAAGGTAGGTAGGGGAAGCAGTATCCTTTATTTGGAAGTCTCTGTCTGCTAATGCAAGGTGGTCGATGTCCAGGTGAGGGGTTTGCAGAGGTCTCACGTCCAGAGAGGTTTGGGAAGCCATAATTGGGTTTACAGATTTGAATTAGGCTTGTAGTGGTTTTAGGAGTGAGGTTTAGAAGCTCTGGTAGAGTGGGAGGGTAATTACAGTCTGTACAAGGGTTTGGGGTATACAAATAAGTTTTCTCTTCAATTTAGGCAAGTTTCTTAATTAATTTCAATTAATTAATTGTTCAATTAAACTATGCGTTTTCAAATTGAAGGGTCGTTCTGGTTTTCCCAAGAATACCTAGAAATCGATGGTTTGATGTGCAGACTGGGTTCAGTGGTGAATGCAGAAGGTACTGTGGCTTCAACTGTCAACTGGTTGCTTCAATTAGGTATCTGGAGCTTCTTCAGGCGACAAAGGATGGTCAAATTGGTCGCAGAGGTTTTAGGGTGTCACAAATGGTTGAGCAACAGTTTACAGTGAAAATGCAAGAAAAGAGCGAATTGGGGCTTTTTCGGCCTTTTAACGGGTAATGGTAACATTTTGGCGCGAAAATAATCAATGAACAGTGGGCAGTTTTTGGTTTAGGCGGAGATGTGGTTTTCTGGGCCATCACACCGCTTTTGGAGGGCGAGTGGTATTTTTTGCGAGAACGCGATCTAGCCTTGTGCTGCCACGTAGCAGAACAATGCCCCAGGAAAAACCACGAATCTTGCGTGCTCTCGGGCTGTTATCGATCAGCTGATGAACCCACACGATACGGATGTACATCGTAGTATCTGGGGTAGGAGACCGGATGGCTATCGCGCAGTAGAGTTGCACGGAGGGAATCGAGAAATGGATTTGCGGGTTTGGAGATTTAATTACAGTTAGTTGTAATTATTTAACCAATAATGTTGGGATTTTTAATATAAACATATGGTTAATTAAGGTGGGACTATGGTTTATGTGGCAGGTTTTTTTAACTACACCAAGGGTTGGTGGGTTAAAAAAGGGTATCGGGGAAATATGAAGCGAGGAAGTTAATTAGATAAAGTGGGGGCATAAAACTTAGGATAAGGGGGTTTTTGTGGGTTTTCAAGGGGAAAAGGGAAATTAATAACCGGGGGAAAGTAATATTTGTAATGAGGAATGGGTTTCACACTAAGGAAAAGGGTTTTAGGAAGGGGGGACGATTTTTGAAGGGAAATTTCTAGGGAAATGTGTGAAACCAAGGGGTAAAGGTCAAAATTAGGGGAAAAGGGGATTTACAAGTAATGAAGGGATAATGGGGAAATTAGCAAATAAGCATGTGGGGGTGTAGTGAAATGAGGGGAAATTAGTAAACAAGCTTGTGAATATCTTTTCTTTCTCACATTTCCTCCTGCACATGAAACATAGGATTAAGCATGATAAATGTGCTTTTGACTCAACAACCTTGTGCATTTGCAACCTTTCTTCTACCTACCCTTTATTTATCCTAACATTTTCTCTTCATTTGTTGGGTGCATTTGAGCTTGCTGACCCTTTATTTCCTTTTATTTTGACAAGCAAACTATCTAATTCTAACCTTATAACTTCCAATGGCTCAGATTAAACTGATGAGCTCATTTTTATTCTCTACCTAACTACTGATCTGCCAAGGTTAAACAGTTTGGCTAGATCTTTATTCTCTATCTATCAACATGAAATTTAAAGCATGAATGATTCAGAATTAAGCTATTTGACCATCATGGATTGTGGCATTTCTGACAAGCTACACACAATCTTATTTTACAAAGTAAAGCAATGGTAGTGCGCTTTTGAATTTTCACACTTTCATGATCTGTTTTATTTCTTTTTGAGGTTCATATTTTTCAGTTTTTTGATATTTTTCTCTTTCTTTTTGTCCTTTGATTATTCTTTTAGGACATACCCTCTTTACATTTTTAAATTTTTAATATGGAAAACATTTTGCAGGAAGCAAAAGTATGTACAATATTACAAGACTAACCATAACCAATTCAAAATTATGAATCCTATTATTATAGGAACCTAACACTCTACTTAGTCAATGTTATTGATTCTGTGGCATTTCTGACACATCTCTGGCATCACAACATTCTCTACTCTAACATACATCTTAGGTCCATGTAACACATATCTCCTCTCTGTTATCTATTGTCTTCTTCATGATTGCAAGAATTGCCATGTAACATTGTATATCTCTTCACTCCTTACATTAACACATACCTATTTTGGATGGAAGAAGCTGACATATAATGCATATTATAGACACTGATTGCTCTGAATTCACGGATTTGGCAAGTTATTTATTGCAAGTGTGATACCAAAGGTTCATAAGTAAGGATGTCACTATGAAACACAACCTGTGTAACTTCGAGATCTGTCAAAATTCTCAATTCTATCCGACCACAGGTGTAATGTAGGTTCACCCTTCACACTCAACCTATATGACATTCCTGACTTGTATTATTTCAAACCATGATTGCTTTGGCCTTCACATAATTATGTAACACATAACTGACATATATACGTCTCTGGTTTGCACTTGTAACTCCCCCTGAATTCCTGGGTCTCATTTCAATATGTATTTGTATTCCTTGTCATTGAGGTTCCTTTAGTTGTATTGTTGTCAAAGCTCTCTATTATTTGTAATTATTTGCCTGAGAATCTCCCCTGTGTATCATGTTATCACTTAGAGAAAACCTTGGCTGCGGGAAAACTATAAGGTAACCTCAAACTGATTTGAGGTTGGAAGCTGGCCCTTCAACCTGGAGAGGGATCCCTCTCTAAAACTCAACTACCCATGGTCATAGTGGAAGAAGGTTTGCAATAAGCCATATGGCCAAATTTATTTAAGAAAAATTGAGGTTGGTTGGACTGTAGGAAAATTTCACCATTGGGCATGGAATCTGACCCAGTTAGCTTTATATAATCACAAGTTTAGTGAGAAAAAATCACAAAAGCGAGATAGTGACAATTCCTTTGACAATGTTTAGGAAAGTTGGAGGATAGTGAAGAAAATAAATGTGATATATATGTGAAAAAACAAGTATTTAAATATTTAAAGAATAAATAAAATGGAGCACAATGATATGAATTCCAATTTCAAATCACTTACCATTTAGACATTAAAGAAAATATTAAAACCAAGAAAGAAACAAGGAATTGTAACACATGAATTTCTGTAAACTACTCACATAGACTGCTTTATTATAATCTGATCACACAATACATAAAGGGCTATCTTTCAAAAGTTCCAACTCTTTTTCCTTCTTCAAAAATTGTTTATATAGAACACACCATAACTTACAACATTTTTCTAGCAAAACTTAATTACAAAATCTAAAAATAATAATGTACTTTATCAAATACATGCATATAGAAAACTTCCTAATCCTATCTGCATCTAAATATCGTGTTGTTTCTGGAGTCATGGCTGGAGATAAGGATCACCAAGTCAAATTTGATGAGGTGACATCCAAGTCAACAATTGTCCATGAGCTTTTCCCTCATGAATTCCTGGAAAATAGGGTCCAATTATCCCTTCGAAACTCCAAAACCGTGATATATGTTAAAAAATCGAGGTTGTTTTAAATGGGTCCATTACAGGTAAAAGCCTTTTTTGGTTTTGAAAAATTCGTTCTAATTTGTTTGGAAACTGTGCCATAAATTACTATGTTGTACAAGAAAAACAGTTTAAAAAATAGAGTTTTTGTCAAGTAAAAACGAATATGCTTCGGCACCTTTTCCCTTTGACTGTTGAGCTTGTGTCATAACTTCCATCGTCCATAAACACTGGCAACAAAGATGGGAGTGGGATTTGGTTACAAGAATGTGGGATAACAATTTTTTTAGTTTGTCGATTCAAACAATACACATGATTACATTTGCACAAATTTTAACTCATGGTAATATAACTACTTCCACCATCCATAAATACTTGAGATTAAACATGCTATTCCATCGACGCATTTCTTTGGTCATGAAAAATTTTGAATTTTGCATTTGACGCTGATTTTCCAGTTGTTGGAGTTTAATTGACTGTCTTTAGAAATTCACGCTGCTACTATGGTTGTTAGCATTTTAACCCTGTTTATTACTAATTCGTGCTGACACTCTCGTTGTCAGCGCTTTTAAAATTTTTCAGGCTAAACAATGTGATAACATATCCAATGACCATGTCCCCAGCTTTAGACACTCTTTTGTGTAGACAAATATTGATTTCATATTCTCTGAAGAAAACCAAGTATAGAAATCACATTTGCATATTAACACCATGATTGTGGGTGAGTGCATTGTAACTCAACCTTAGGTGATGCAAGATAGTGTCAATGTCTTTGTTGTTGGAGTTTGGTAGCCTATTCACTATCAATTCTCACTCATCTGCATACGTAATGCCTTCCGTTGCTCTCCACACTGCTTTGATCACAAGTTGAATCTCTGCACACATTGCACACACAAGCTTGTTCATTACTTCATCGATGTTTATTGGTAATTTTCCATTATTATATGGAAAAGCATGAGAAAACAACCGTCATCTATCATCTTCATCTATATCTTCCATAATTATTATATACTTCTTTGGATCTCCCTTCTTTAACAATCCAGTTCATCTCCTTGAAATGACAATGGCTTTAGAGTTGGAGGGGTCTGTTAACTGGAGTAGGCCCAATTCCTCCATGAATTTTGCATCCTTTTCCGAAACATCATCTAAGATCAAGATAAACCTTTTTCCATTCATCCTTTCATTCAACTATTGTACAACTTATTAGCTCATTTTTCTATTATCAAGATTAACCCTTGAGTAAGTGGCCATTTGTGTTGAGAGTTCATTTAGAAGGCTTGTAAAAGATGGAGGCTAATAGACAATGAGCCAAAGAAATAACACATCACTCATTTGTGTAGAATTCTCGACATAGCATTTGAGGTTTTCATGATTAATTTTCTTCAATTTTTGATTGAGTTTCTTATCCTTTATTTAGATGGTCCTCTATCTTAGCACTACCAGTCCACAATCAAGGTCATTTTATTTGTCGTTTCAAATTTATAGGTCCACAACTCGTAATTTCTATGATTTGGTTGTTCTTTCGTGATAGAAATGTGTCCTTTATTCGTAGTTTTGATGCTTGACCTTACTATGACTAGATCCTCTTCCTCCTGAATGATCCCATCAGATATCTTTAGGAAGCATCTCATTCAAATCAAGCCATTCATATATCTTCTCACTAACATGGTATACGAAGTGCTTCCTATCCATATAATAATCAATGACAACAACCTCTTTGAATTTACCATCGCTAGCCCATTTTATACTTGCATACTTACCTACAATATTTCCATTATAGGCTCTAGGGTCTTCACCTTCATCTTCATTTGTTTTCTTCCTTTTCGGAGTTGTATTTTCAGAGGCAGGAACACCTCCCTTACCTTCTACAACCTTCCTATTACCCTCTGTTATCCATGATAACATCTAGAAATCATTTTTAGTTTCATTAATGATTTGCATATGTTTGCTGCGTTTTCGAAAGAGGTTGTTGTAATTTGAAAATTGGAGATTAAAGAAGGAAAGAACAAGTCCTGTTTGAATTATTTTGGAGAAATTCCCATATTCTCTAAAAGCCCATGTTCTTTCACAACCCCATTTCGCCCCTTTGTTTTATGAAAACTCTAGCCGCAGTGACCCATTTTTTAACTCTAGCCGAAATCCCTTTGTATTTCTAACTCTAGCCTTTTTTTCCCATCCCCCTTTGAAATTTCTTTAATTTTTTTATAAAACATGCCGTAAGTTATTTTAACTAGTTTTTTGAGTGTGTATATGGATTCGACACCCTGAAAAACCCTAGGGCACTTCTATTGTGCAGGGGTTACCAATCAAACTTGTGATTTCAATGAATTCCTGCTGGATTTTATAGATGTTAGACCAAAAAAATCCACTGGAAAAGCTTCCAAAAAGTCACACTAAAGACAACTCGAAAAAGAAATGACATTGATCAGGTGGAAAATACTGTAGTGAATTCTCTGACAACATATAACTTCAGGTGAATCTGACAACTAAAAGATCAATTAAAAAAATGAAAAGAAATGGCATTGATCAAGTGGAAAACACTGCAGTGAATTCTTTGACAACATATAACTTCAGGTGAATCTGACATCAACAGGGTAAATTTTTTTGCACATTGCTACAGGAAATTAAGCAACAATGTAGTGTAGGTAGGAACAACGCCCTGGAATTTGGTAGTAGCACGAACTGCACAGAAAATAAATAATTGTGTTGCCTATGGAAAGAGTCACTGCAACACAAAGAGTAGTTGCCAAGAAGAAAGATAAGCCAACTTAAGCCATCATAATTGCATGATTAAGGGCATTGTTAGCTCAAGTTTAAGGGAACCACCATCGTGACAGAGGACTCTGTATATATAAGGATCCACTTGCTTTTCTCTTTTGATCAACCTGGGTAAGGTGGTGACAATTGCTTTTCTCTTTTGATCAACTTGGGTAAGGGGGTGACAATTAATTTTCTCTTTTGATCAACTTGGGTAAGGTGGTGACAAGGGTATTGCCAGATATAAATTCAGTCAATTTATGAAGAGTAGATTAATTGATTTGTGTGAGGTTTATTTTTTATTAGGTCATTAGTTTAAATTTTATGTAAAGATGGAAGCCATCTTTTCCAAACATAATTACCAAATTCTATTTTGATAAGATATAATAATCTAGTTATCTATAATTTTTTTTTTTCACGTACCAACAATGCCTTCTATTTATTTTTCTCAGCTTTCTAAATCTTGTTGAGCAATACCGAAATTGAAAAATAGAAAATTTATCTCGTTCACAATTATTTACCATTCACTACACACTATTTGATCCAGATTTAAATAGGAACACAACAAATTACAGATATAACCCTAAATACAAAGATGCACTAGAAATAACACTTCATTTCGTTAATATCAAATACTGAAATATGCTTACAAACATAATGGAAATAAGACTAGCTCGGGCGATGGTAGCTTATCTCTGAGAAGAGATGTGGCGGCTACTTGCCTCAGAACTGTGTTACAATGAAGGAAACCGAAAAAATGAAAGAGACAATGTTGTGTGTCAAAGTGGAATAGGCAGGTGGCCACCAATATCCACCTGGATTATTCCTCCCCCCTTAGGAAGCAATGGTCCCCATTGCGTTGAGTTCCTCCATGAGATGAGGAAACTTCTGTTGAACTTGGTCCCTGGTGAGCCACTTGCCCTGGTGAAGGAGTTGGCCTGCTTTGACAACTTGATATAGTTGGATCCTTTGCTGTCGGGTGTTCTTGATTTGCGTGTCCATGATCCGATCAGTTGTGGCTTGTTCCATGCAATCTGGATTTAACTCTGTAGGTGTGAGTTGTTCTGCAATGTCTGATGTGTCTAGCAATGGTGGGAAGTATGGTCGAAGGCGGTCCACATTAAACACTAGGTGTAGGCCAAGGAATGGGGGAATGTTGAGCTCAAATGCATTGTCTCCCACCGCCTTGGTAATGGTGTAAGGACCATATCAGAGTGGTCTGAGTTTCCAATAGGCTCCGGTAAGGCGTTTCCTTTGCAAATGCAACCAGACTTTGTCCCACCTAAAATTTGTGTAGCACCTGATGTTGATCATGTCACTGATGTACTTGGCATTTGATTTCTCCATAATGTCATGGACCTGCTCACTGATATGTTGGATGTGCTCAATGAAGCTGTTTTCGTTATCGGTTTCGGACTCGACATGAGCCGAATCTACATGAGTAGCTGCAAATGGCATGGCCACATCAATGGGACATAGTGGCTGGAATCCCAAGCCCACCTGAAAAGGGTTGTGGCCAGTTGAGCTGTGGAGAGCCCAATTATAGTTGTGCTGGACATAGGGGAGGCTCTCATCCCATGTGCATGAATGCTTTGAGTTGTACATGCGCAGAATGTGTATGATCATCCTGTTGATGACCTCTATCTGGCCATCCGTTTGGGTATGGAAAGTGTTGAGCCCCGAAACCACACTTTTCCTACACATTTTCCTAAACTTTCTCCATCCACCTGGACCTAATAAGCTATCAACATCATTGCATATTGAGTTTAAAGGAGCACATAAAGTGGTTTTCTAACTATGTTCTGTGTTTGCTGTTTGAACTAGATTTTTGCTCATAAGATGCGGAATCTTGTCACTTTCTGCACCCTTTTTGTTAAAGTCTATATTGCAGGTGTCTTCAGGCAAATCGAGCCACATGGGCAAGTTGAAAATGACGTGGACATGGACTGAGTCCTATTGGCTCAGTCGAATTCATCAAAGAAGGCCATGGTCAAAGGTGGTCAAGCGGTGGTCAAATATAGGAGTCCTACAGCAACAAGACTCCGTTTCCAAACACGTGAAGACTTGCGTGGCCGTTCCTAGATCTCTGGGGACATATCAACACCTGTGGACTGCTCCATAAGGTGAATCCAACAGCCACCCTCAATAGATTTAATCATCATGGCAGCCATGATGCTAGATCCATGGACATTGTCGTTCACGTGTCCTCTGTCAGCACAATTTTTAGGAAATCAGTTATGTAGCCTTCTGTTATAAATAATGCGTTTCCATACGCATAATAGTTAGTATTTGGAATGTTTTGTTGACTGTTAACGAGCCCACTGTGCCGTGACATTGTTTCGTTGTTATGACTACGTTCTAAATATATGAGAAGACTCTGTTTCTGAGCATAATTCGTGGTTGATAGCTGTTGCCCGAGGTTGTGCAGAGGGCCCCTGCACACGCCAAGGTTTTGTTTCATATTGTTGTACAATTTCATGCTGTGTTTCTTTACGTTCATTATGCCATAGTTATTCAATTGTATATATTGCATCTCTTATGTTATTAACGTTTTATTTTTGTCCATAATTTTACATGCTTTACATTGCTGTTAATACTGATTAGTGTATTTGTTCCAGATTACAGTAGGAAACCCAGGCATTTGCATATAGTTTTCACAATGACTAATGACATGGAATCAGTCTTGTCCTTCTGATGACTTACTTTTCTTAGCTTTTAATTTCAGTTCTATTTTGTTTATTTCAAGATTGTTCATTGGCTTTATTAGTTAAATTAGATATTAAATTGCTCATGTCATTATCAGTTGCCTCCGAAAGCCATAGCGAGACTAATGGTGAGGGATTGAAGTATGAGTGTGTAATTTGATATTAGTTTATTTCTCTGCAAATTAGATATTAAATTTCTCATGTCATTATCAGTTACCTCCGAAAGCCATAGCGAGACTAATGGTGAGGGATTGAAGTATGAGTGTGTAATTTGATATTAGTTTATTTCTCTACAAATTAGATATTAAATTGCTCATGTCATTATCAGTTACCTCCGAAAGCCATAGTGAGACTAATGGTGAGGGATTGAAGTATGAGTGTGTAATTTGATATTAGTTTATTTTTCTGTAAATTAGATATCAGATTGCTCAGGTTGTTGATGATTACCTCCGAAAGCCATAGCGAGACTAACTGACGAGGGGTCAGAATATGAACTGATATAATTTGATTTTAGCTTTACTTTACTTGCAATTTTTGGATTTCTTTGAGTACAGTAGCTTAATTCATTTCTTTGGTATTTAGACAGCAGCAAGGATAATGGTTTCATGATCAATAGTTCACTGTTTGTTTAATTAGAATAGTGGCACATTTTCATTTTCTTTTAGGAATTAATTTCATCATTGCATGTTTTAAGATCTTCTGAAGTTTGAAGTTTTGGAAATCATTTCAAAGGACATAATTGCCTTGAATATTTATATCCATTTAGAATTTCCATTTCACAATAGGAGATAAACTAAGATAAAAACCCCCAAAAACAAAATAAAAATAAAAAAACGACAAAAAGTAAGAAATAGGTTATCTTGCACATATAGTGCGCCACACTTCAACAGTTTACGACTCCCGGATTGACAATTAATATACCAATTTAGGACACTCTAAATTGACTAAACAGAAAGCTGTGGACTTAGTGAGTTTGGTGTCCAGCATCGACCAGAGACTGGAGCAAAATGCACTGAGGAACCTGCTGTCTCGATCTCAGATGATAGATTGTGGGATTACAAAGTGTACCCACACACTCGTTCAAAGAAGAGTTTAGCAGTGGCTTCCGCTATGATATTCTTCTTGCAGGTCACCATAATGGCCATCTTCGAGAATCTGTCGATGACTACAAAAACACGGTCGTTGCCATGCCTAGTTCAAGGAAGGCCCGACATGTAATCCATGGAGATGGATTCCCAAGGTCGACTAGGGGTAGGCAACAGAGTATATAGGCCTTGCTTCTTGATGGTTGGTTTGGCAATGGCACATGTAGTGCATGATCTGATGTACTTCCCGACATCCTGCCGAAGATTCGACCCCGAAATACCCAGCGAACCGACTGTAGGGTGCTTCCCAAATCATCTTGGCACGCTCTCTTGAAGGAACACAAAGGTGTCCCAGGTGGCATAATAGGGCATCCTGGAGGTAAAAATCTGGAACTTGCTGACCCTCCAAGAGCGTCTAGTATGTGTGGCCGAATTCTGGGCCGCTTTTGTAGAGAAGTGGCCAATCAGAAGTCTCGTGCCCACAAGAGTTGAGCACGGTGGTTAATGCCATGATCGGTGGTCGACTGAGGCAATCTGCAACATTATTGATGCTGTTCTTCTTATACTTGATATTCAAATGGAACTGTTGCAGGTATGTGGACCACTTCTGATGGCGATCATTCTGCAACTTCCCTTGCGTCTGTATGAACTGTAGGGGCCGGTAGTTTGTGTGGATGACTGTTTCCTTCCCCAAAATGTGATGCTTCCATTGTCGGCAAGCCTCCACAATGGAATACATCTCTTTGTCATAAGTGGGATACTTCCGGACTATGTTTGAAAATGTCTCACAATGATATGCCACTGGATGCCCCTGTTGAGTAAGGACTGCCCCAATAGCATAGTCAAAGGCATCTGTCTCGATCTCAAATGGCTATTGCAAGTTTGGTAATGTGAGCACTAGTGCAGAGAAGAGGTGATGTTTCAACTTTGTGAATGCCTTCTATTGAGATTCAGACCAAAATAATTTTTCTTTCGCTCCTCCCTTGGTGACTTGACTAAAGGGCCAAGTGATATGAGAGAATCCCAACACGAACCTGCGGTAGAAATTGGCAAGACCCAGAAAGCTGCGGAGCTTTGTCAAAGTGGTTGGAGCTGGCTAATCTTGGATGACTTGGATCTTGGTTGGATCCACATGCACCCCCCGTTCATCAATAATGTATCCAAGATATTGAAACTGGGTCATGCCAAAAGTGCATTTATCTAATTTGGCACATAGCTTGTGTTGTCGCAGTGTTTGGAGAACCTGTCGGATGTGGTGGAGGTGCTCTTCCCAACTCTGGCTGAAGATCAGGACGTCATCTAAGCATACCACTACAAATGAGTTGGCGAATGGCCGCAAGATGTCATCCATTAGCCTCA
Organism: Pinus tabuliformis; assembly: GCA_031772625.1. Lineage (NCBI taxonomy): Eukaryota > Viridiplantae > Streptophyta > Pinopsida > Pinales > Pinaceae > Pinus > Pinus tabuliformis. The sequence goes on from CM062811.1 coordinate 307,707,262, forward strand.
TGAAGGTTGCAGGAGCATTCGTCAACCTGAAAGGCATAACAAACCATTCGAAAAGGCCCTCCTTGGCTTTGAAGGCAATCTTCCACACATTGGAGGGTTCGATTGGTACCAAGTGATATCCTGACTTCAAGTCGATCTTGCTAAAATATTTTCCCCCCTTCAGTTGGTCCAGAAGGTCATCAATCTATGGGATCAGGTACCTATTCCCGACAGTGATGTTGTTCAACGCCCGATAGTTAATACAGAGTCTCCAAGTCCCATCCTTCTTCTGTACCAACACGATCGATCTCCCACAAGGCGATGAACTCTACCGAATGTGACTTTTCTGCAGCATCTCTTGAATTCGCCTCTTGATTTCATCGTTCTCCAGAATGGAACGACAATAGATTGGTTCATTGGGGAGCGAAGCACCTAGGGTCAGATTGATGGAGTGCTTGACCTGATAATGCAGAGGCACCCCTACGGGGGAGGTGAAGATGTCCTCGTACTCCTCCACGACCTTATCCATCTGTTGTTGTCATGCAAGGGGCCCCGTTTAAAGGTCGTGGCCACCGCCTTCTTCTTTCCTTGAGGGCGTATCATCATGACATTTTTTTTCCTGGTTTTGGAAATGAGCTCACTGCATTGTTTTATAGTAACCAAAGAGATGGCGGTAGGCGGTGCTACCTTTGGTATCCTGTACAATTTATTTCCCAAAGTAACAATAACAACACGAGGCCTTGACTCATACACAACATGTCACTTCCATAAGTATGGTTGGCCTAATAATACATCACAAACATCAAGGGGAGCAACGTCACATAATACCTCATCCGTGAAGGGCTTGATGTCGTATGGGAGGTGGCACTGCTGGCTCATGCGAATACCCTGTCCTTGGTGAGGCCACCTAATGGTGTACGGTTGTGGATGTGCTGTGGTCGGTAAGCCCAACTGCTTCACGACCTTTGCCGAAATGAGGTTCTTGTGGCTCCCGCTATCGACAATGAACTGTAGCGGGGAACCCTTTACCCACATCTGGGAGTGGAAGAGGCGCTCCTCTTCCTTTGGATCTTCGGGTTCCTCCTTCTGGATCTTCATGGTGGCAACGGTGGCTTTGGGCTCTGCATCGATAATCTGCTTCCCTTTGTCATTCCCCTTGTCGGGTTTTGACTCAAAGTCGGAACATGCATTTGGTTCCAGAGCCTTTAGCTCTGCCACCAGTGACTGCTTGGCCCGACACTCACTTGTGTTGTGAGTGGAGCTCTTATGGAACTCGCACCACTTTCCTGTGTCCTTCTTCAGTTTTGTGGTGTTGTTCTTTGCTTGCAGCTTTGGCGGGTTGTCTTGGGCCGCCCCGCTTTAGCTTTGTCCTTTGTTCTGCGGTTTGGGGGTACCTTTCCCTTGTTTTGGATTTGCAGATCCAAAGTCTCACTTCTTCTGTTTAAAATTTTTCTCAATCTTGACGACATATCGGTATGTCGTGCAGAGTGAGGAGATGTTCAGGAACTCCATCTCGTCCTGGATGTACCTATGTAGGCAACCACGGTACTTGAGAACCAAATGGTTCTCAAGATCCTTGATACCCAACTTCATGCGAAGGGTATGAAAAACATTGGTAAACTCTGGTACATCTTGGTGCCTTCCCTATCACAACGTTTTCCACTTTATGTATTTATCCTCATAGCTCCCGACAGGGTAGTACTGCTCCTTGATGGCATCTCGGAATGAGTTCCAAGTGGGTGCGGCTGAAAACAGTGAGTTCGTACTTTCATCCATCTGCTCACAGTAGGTTTCTCACTAGTCCTTGACGTGGGGGGCTGCTTTGAGAAGTGCAAAAGTGATCTTTTCCCGATTGGAAAAATCATGAACGGAAAAATATCCTTCTAGCAGATTTAACCATTTATTTACAATGTCTGCATTTATCTGACCCTCAAATATGAGAATGTCAAAGTTAACTTGTACCTTAAAGGGTGTGGCACTTCTAGAGTAGCTGCCGAAAGTAGATGCGTCACCCTTGAGTAGCCGCTGAAGGATCTGGACAAAGTTGTCCATCATGGCGTTCCTTTGTCGCTCGAGGGCTTCTTCGAGCAACATTTTGATAGGATCTCCTGCCCCTTCGTCTATCTTTTCATCCGCCATGGGAGGCCATCGAGATTTTTGAGGCCGACCTTGCAAAGGTTCGACCAGTTCAAGCCCTAACTCCTTATATCACGACCATGGATAATTTTAGGGGCGAATGTTCGCCCTTTGGCGAAATTAAGGGGTTTTAAATTTTTAGTAGGCGAATATTTTGTATCATAGTACATTTTTACAAATCACCTCAAATAGCCCACCTTATTTTAAGGGAGAGGGTAAAAAAGGTAAATTTAGCCCTTGAAATTAGGACTTACAACCTTCCATTCGCCCATTTTCAAGAATAGGTTTTATTTAAGTGAATCCATTCGCCCATTTTCAAGAATAGGTTTTATTTAAGTGAATCCTATGGGCCAAATACCATATTTATAAAAGAGGTATGGTAAATTAATAAAAATATAAATAAATGAGAGGTATGGTAAATAAATAAAAATATAAATAAATGAGAGGTATGGTAAATAAATAAAACATTTTTTATATTTACTCCATAAGTCACCTTATATACATGTAAGGGTGTAAACAAATAAAAATATAAGTAAAGTGGACGTATGGTAAATAAATAAAACGTCTTTTTATACTTACTCAAAAGGTATGGTAAATAAATAAAAATATAAATAAACTAGACATATCGTAAATAAATAAAACCTCTTTTTATATTTAGTCCATAACCCTCGTTCTATTTATGAAGGCTCAAGAAAGAGGTTTTATTTAATTGAATCCTATGGGCCAAATACCATATTTGTAAAAGAGTATGATAAATTAATAAAAATATAAATAAAGGAGAGGTATGATAAACAAATAAAACATTTTTTTATATTTACTCCATAAGTCACCTTATATTTACGAACACTCAAAAAATGGGTTATATTTAGGAGAAACCTATGGCCAAAATACTATGGGACAAATACCATGGACTAGATTGTTATTAATACCATTCAAAAAACCATTATTAACGCTAATATTAGAATTAATAAAAATAAAAATGGCACATGGTATTGACCCATGGTATTCACCAAAAGGGCACATGGTATTGACCCATGGTATTCACCTAGAATGTAGCCTATTTAAATGGGGGAATTAAACCAACATGTAGCCTATGCTAAGATTCAATAGGACTTTACAAAGTTTTATTATTTAGTGAAAGACTCGCCAAGATCTTACAAGATTTTATAATTGAGTAAAATATTCGCCATGCCTGGTGAGAGATTCGCCAAACAATTATATATACATATTATATTATTGATAAAATCGCCTTCCATTTTTCCTATATACCATGGAGATTCGCCCATTTATTATATTTATAAATTTAGGGGGGGTTCCTAAAATTTTCCGTGATCACGACCTCGTTGGGGACATGCAAAGAAAAATAGAGAAAGAGTAGACTGCTCTAATACCACTGATCCATATTTAAACATGAACACAAAAAATTACAAATATAACCCTAAATACAAAGATGCAGGAGAAATAACACTTCATTTCATTAATATCAAATACTAAAATATGCTTACAAACATAATGGAAATAAGACTAGCTTAGGCGATGGTAGCTTATCTCTGAGAAGAGATGTGGCGGCTACCTGCCTTAGAACTATGTTACAATGAAGGAAATCAAAAAACTGAAAGAGACAGTGTTGGGGGTCCAAGTGGAATAGGAAGGTGGCCACCAATATCCACCTGGATCACTATTCTGCCACCATCGATTTGGTACTTAAGGGACTCTGTGTTTAGCAAACATACTTGTCAATAAACTATGAACTGGTTTTTCTATCATCCATGAAAAATTAAACCATGAACTGAATTTGGTCTACTCATATTTGAATCAAATGTCTGTACTGAACTTCTAGGTAGCATATCAATCGCCGAACCAAATCGAACACCAGAATTTTCAATTTAATTTTGTTTGTTTGTTTGTTTTTTTTTTCTTCGTAAATTAGACCTAATTTGGTAACTATGATCTCAAGGAGCATCTGATCGAGCTTTGGATAATTTTGGTGATAGAAATTTATTGGTGGGAAGATTGTTCTTCCATCGACAATAAGGGTTAGCCTAGGCTGAGGAAAAAAATATAATAAAATAAAAAATTAATTATTTGAGTTATCTTGCTTCCATATAATAGATTTCAAATAAAAATAGTATTTGTGTATTCCAACGATATTTTGTTAGTTTTTTTTCAAGCAAATCAAATAGAAGGAATCTTATTTCTTGTTTTAGAGGAGGAAGACAATTAGGTTCTAAAGTCGTTCATTTCTTTTCGAAGTTTATATTTCCTCCAGAGTTTTTTTTTTTCCAAATGTTAGTTATGCAAATTTGATTAGAACAATATTTTGGTTCCAATTTCCACACTTAAAAAGTAAAAATTCAAATGTAGTTAATGCACAAATACCTTGTGGGAAATAATAAATCCAAATAAATTACTAGAATGGTAATGCAGAAATGATATATCCAAAGCTATGATTGACCTTGCTATCTTAGATTTAGTGTTGCATCACATAGATCTAGAGAAATCATTCAAGGAAATTCATAATGCATTATTTGGATGATAAGTGGTGAATGAAAAATATTCTCTAAAGCTACAATTATTGGGTTTGAAGATGTTAGTTGAAGCCACTATGTCTAGCTAAATAAAAAATATGAGATGTATTATCAAACAATTAGTAAAATTCAAGGCTATACAAGATGAAGAAGATGTCAAAGCCATCTTGTTAAACAATCTACCATTTAAATACAACAATATTATTTTTACTTAAAACAATTGCCTTCTCAAATTCTAAAATATATAATTGCTACTCTCTTAACTGGGAAAAAAGAAAGAAAGAAAAAAAAATACAAGATATACCGAAATTGATAGTCAACTCGGGATGACATACTATTTATGAAACAATCCTAATATATCAACTAAAAAGTAGAGAGAGAATATTAGTACTACCAAAAAAAGAAAAAAAGAGTCAGGTAATAATTAACTATAAAAATCTATACTAGTGTTGTTCTTAAAGAAAAACTTGAAGAATTAGCAAATACAACTCTTATGGAATATTCACATGGCATAGATAATGAAGAAGATATTGTTAAAGAATTCATATTTTAAGAGGGGCACAATTTAAAGAATGAGATATATATCATTTTGTATGCTTGTAGATAAGAGAAACTATGCTTTCTCATGACTATGAGAAATGTTATCTATTTGTGTGATTTAAAAGTTGCTATTATATCTCTATGAGGGTTATAGGCATTTCAAGTGTTAATGATGTTGAGAAACTTGGATCACAGTTAAGAGATTATACCTTTGAGTAGAATAAGGATTAAGTTGCAAGAGTCTTATTGATACAAACATTGTTTTTTTTTTTTTTACTAAAAAAATGTTTGCTTGCTTTCAGTAACTTTCATTTTTGAAGTGGTGTTAACTTTAAGTAACCTAATAGATTATAAAACTTATTATGTGATAGTCTTAAATTGTTTGAAGTTAATAGATTATAAAACTTATTTATGTGATAGTCTTACATGGTTAAACATGAAGTTATTGTTCAATGATAATTGAGATAATGACTCAAATCCTTCATCTCTAATAAAAAATAAGTTAGATTTTATATTTTTTTATATTAAACAAAATAAAACTAATATTAGATATCCTCTTAGAATTACTATCATTCATTTATTCTTCATTGCATTATCGTTGTGGCTTCTATGGAATTAAATCTTATTTTTATAATTTTAAAAATCCAAAGTTATACCATCAAAATCTAACTAATAACTATTTTAAAAATCTAATTAATAATATATATATATATATATATATATATATATATATATATATATATATATATATTTTTTTTTTTTTTTTTTTTTTAATTTTTTTTTTTTAAATTTTGTTTGTTTAATACATAATAAAAATGCTTCTATCACTATTGAGATTTTCATTATCTTCAAAACAATAAAAACATAAATACTAAAATGACATAAATGAAAATGATACAATGTATTTTTTAAATGTAAAAAGTTATTATAATTTTTTTAATCTAAAAATAGAAAAATATTTATATTTTAGGAAATTTAAAGTTAAAATCAAAATAAATATATATCTAAAATAATTATAAAATTTATAATTATTAAAAATATAAAATATCTAGTCCACCTATGGTAACTCAAGTAGTGCTAGTCGTGGAATGAAGTCTCATCCAACCAAAGATATGGGTTCGAATCTTGTGTTACCCTCAAAAAATATAAAATATTTAAAATTATTTTTGGATTTCGAATTTCTGTGGTTAGTTTCTCAACTTTCAGAATATCCACAGACGTTTCCAATCCCAAAGAAGATCTATCATCAAAACTTCATAAGAGAATGATAGAAAAGCTATAATTGAAGGGGAATAAATAGTTTAAAAAAAGAAATGTTTAACTATTTATTCCCTTTCCGCTATAGCTATTCTATCATATCTAGTTGAGAAAAATTTAAAAAATAATGTTAAAAAAAGTAATGATGTATTAGTGTTTATATTTTATAATGAATATATAATTACATGTTTGTTATATATATGTTTATTATTATTATTTCAATTTTTTAAAAATAATAATTTTATAATTTTAAATTTATAAGTCATAAATGTAAAATTATAAAATTATTATTTTTATAAAAATTAAAATAAAATATTATATATATAATTTAATTTTTTATAATAATAATAATAATAATAATATAATTTTTAGGTTTTAATCAAGATATATATTAAATTGGTATCTACAATTTTCTTGTTTGTGGAACAAGGGATTTTTGGTGATTTGATTGTTAAAATTATTAGAGGTATAGATACTTTACTCTCCTTTAAATTTGGACTTGTAATTTCTTTATATTTTTCCTTGGAAAAATTAAATATCCTTAATTCTATTTATGAGAATAAAAAAAATTACATAGTGACATGCATTAAGCATTTAGATATATTATATCAAGTCTCTCTTATTATCACATCAAATAAGTATATTATAGCAAGTCTCTCTTATTGTCACATCAAATAAGAAAAACAGAGTGTCCTTCACTTTCGATAAACTAGTTTCTTATTTATATAATCAATGGCTCGCTATGAGGCATTTAGATAGATTATAGGAGGTCTATCTTATTATCATATCAAATAAGAAAAATAGAGTGTCCTCCACTTTTGATAAACTAGTTTCCTATTTATATAATCAATGCCTTCGTATGGGGTCTTCTGAAAAATAAGAACTTCTCAAAAAAAATTCATAAAACAATTTTCCCAAAAACCACTATTTTGGAAACTAGGATGATTTTAAATAAATAGATAAATAAAAACACTAGTGCAAGCCAGATATTTCAATTATTACCAAGGGTCAAGAAAATATTCTTACAGTTGCCTGCCTCATTTTTTTTGAGACCTTCGAAGTGCTTTAGTCCATATCCACTCCAATCTTTGAAAAAGAGTTAGCACCCATGTTCGTGTGCTTGTAGAACCCTAGTACAAACCAAATATTTTGTTAAGAAAATATTCTTGCAGTTGTCACGCCTCTTTTTTTCAAACCTTGCTTGTGCTTTAGTCCATATCCACTCCAATATTTGAGAGGGAGTTAGCATCCATGTTCCCGTGCTTATAAAACACTAGTATAAGCTAGATATTTCGTCAATAAAATATTCTTGCAACTGTCCCACCTCTTTCTTTTCATTCCTTGTTTGTTCTTTAGTCCATATCCACTCCAATCTTTGAAAGGGTGTTAGATTTCATGTTCTTGTGCTTGTAAACATGGTTAAAGGATATCTCAAAGCAAGTTATCTTAATTGCATAGAAATAGGAGAAGGAGAGAGTAATTGGGTAATTGTGTTGATCCCATCATCCATTTTATTATTCTCAGAGAGTCCCTATATATATGCAATTTTTGAAACCCTAGATCTTTTTCCAGTTGTAAGATTAATTTTAAACCAAATAATTCTTCAAAATTATTTGTGGTCAGTGCAATGTTTATTGATATGTTGAAGGATGTGTTGTGATTTATATTTAATATTTCACCAACTCCTCCCATAGAGGGAGAACCCTCAGCTGCATTATAAAAAAAAGTTGAGGGATATTTTGTTTGGATGAATGCTTCTTGAATGTGAGAGTGAACCTTTTCACTTGTAGATTGTTTGATACCTCTTTCTATGGATAGGTTGTTGATAGTTTCTCTGATGGGGTTGGGTTTAGAACTATCTTCAAAAATTGCGTGATTTCTTTCAAGACAAATACTCCAAGCAATCATGATAGGGAGACACTTTTGTTTTGGATTTTAAAGATTTGGAACCATTTTTTAAAGTTTTCTTCCATGGTATTGGCATCTCAGGGAAAGTATTGTTTCTTCATTTGGTTGATTTCCTTCCAAAATTCTTTTGAGAATGAGAAATGGATGAACATATGTGAGACTGCTTCTGGCTCAACATTACACAAGGAACAAAAATCGAGGCCTTTGAAGGCTCATTTTTATAAAATTTCCCAAGTAGATGCTATATATTTTAGTAAAATCCATATAAAAAAATAGATTTGGGAGGATAGTTTAGTTTCAAGAGTTGTTTCCTCCACTAGGGGAGTTCAATGGGAGTATCTATACCAGCAATGGTCAAGTACTACCCAGATTTTGGAGCATAGAACTCACTGGGGTTTGGGATCCATATAAGATTGTCTTCAATATCTATAATAATAACAATTGAGAATTTTAATCCTTGAATGTATGCTATCCAAGTTTCAACATCCTCCGTTGATGCTCATTCTTGATTTCCAAAGAGAGTTGAGCCTATCGCTATTTGATTTAATGTGTGCTATCCCTCTTCATTAAGAGAGTTAACGATAGGATCCGACAATTAAGCTAGTGTTGACTACTAATCCATGGATCCCTACCAATTTTGACATTAGTTCCATTTCCAACTTTCCAAAAAAGGTAATCACCAATTACAAGAAGGGAATTTATAATTGTCTTCCACATCATAGATCCATTTTTGATAGATTTGTTGACAAATTTGATCCAATCCAGTGTAGATAATGGTTTAGTGTATATTTTGTCAGGCCAGGGTTATAACTCTGAATGAAATTGTGTTTTGCATTAAGAGAGAATATGAATATATACAAGGAGAGGGAAACTATTGGGTTTCATCTCCCAATGTCTCTTTGTCTTCTAACTTGATTTTTCTATTTACAAATATATATATATATATATATATATATATATATATATATATATATATTTTCCTAACCCAAAAGATTAGGTGTCAACATCCCCCTCCTTAATTTGAAGGGAAATTGGTGAGTCCAAACATCATTCTGAATCTTTCAAACGTTTCCCTTCCAAGCACTTTGGTGAAGATGTCTGCAATTTGCTCATTTGTGGAACAATGTCGTATGTGGATTGTATTGGCCTCAACATGATGTTGAATTAGATGGTATTTGGTATTGATTTGCTTCTTTCGAGCATGGAATTTTGGGTTCTTGGCAAACTTTATTGCAGAAGTGTTGTCAATCAAGAGATGAGTTGACTACACTTATTTCTCTTGGAAATCTTCTAGAATTTTCCCAAGCCACATAATTTCCTTTTTTGCTTTAGCTATTGCCACATATTATGCCCCAGTTGTGGAATTTATTGGAACTGATTGTTTGCGTGACTTCCAGGAGATAACTCCCGATCCAAGGCTCATAAAATAACCTAAAGTACATACTACGTTCACTACAACAAAACATGAAATTTGTGCCATATTTAGCACTAGATTTTAGTATTTTTTTCTCAATTAGGATGAGCATTATGGTGCTAAATCTGGCTCTATTGTACAATTTTAAAGCGTCCTTTTTTGCCTCAAATTTTGCATCTTTTTTTACACCAAATTTTGCATCCTTTTTTGCATCATATTTTGCACCAAGATTTGCATTTGGTTTTACAACATGTTTTGCTTTTAGTTTTGTGCCATTTTTTGCATCATTTTTTGTTTCCTATTTTGTGCCATTCTTTGCTTCTAGTTTTGTGTCGTAATTTGCATCAAGTTTTACACCATCTTTTGCATCTGATTTAGTGATTTTTTTGCATCCAGTTCGTGCTAGTTTTTACATCTAGTCTTATGCCATTTTTTGCTTCTAATTTTGTACCTATTTTTACATCTATTTTTGTGCCAGTTTTTGTGTCTTTTTTTGCACTATACGTTGAATTTGATTTAGCACCAAATTTTGCATTCATTTTTGCAACATTTATTGCATTCACTTTTGCGTTTGATTTGTCTCCATTTTTTGCATCCTATTTTGCACCATATTTTGCATCATTTGTTGCATCCAATTTAGCATCATTTTTAACACAATTTTTTGCATCCTTTTGAGAGTGCAAATTTGCATCCTAAGTTGAAACATGTGTTGTGTCCACCTTTGTATCCCATTTTGTGTCTAATGTCACATTCACTTTTGAAACATTTTTTTTTGTCTACTTTTGCATTTGTTTTTGCACCAACTTTTGCATCCTTTTTGGTGTCTAATTTCGCATCCTTTTTTCTGCCACATTTTGTGTCCACATTTACATCTCATCCTGCACCTAGATTTGAGTTTCTATTTGAATTTAGTTATGCATCATTTTTGGCATCCTTGGTTTCACCCCTTTTTAGTCTCAATTTGCATCTTGTTTTGTGTCTTTTCTTACATCTTTTTTTGCGTCCAATTTTGCATCCTAATTTTATACCATCCTTTGCATCCTCATTTTGGTGTCCATTTTTGCGTCCTTGTTTGTACCCAATTTTGTATCTTTTTTTATGCCCTATTTTGTTCCCTTTTTTGTGTCTAGTAGTGCACACTTTTTTAATTATACGTTAAAACCCTTTTTCTGTCATTGTTTGCATCTTGTTTTGATGGCTAGTTTAACATCCAATTCTACTCCCAATTTTGCACCCATGGTTACATCCAATTTTGGATTCTTGTTTAGAGTTGTAGTTTTCTTTCCATTTGTGACCCCCTTTATGGGTTCATTTTACTAATTTCAATTACAAAGTGAAATATATTACAATTTTTAAATATCATTTATGAAGATATCACAATTCAAATTGATAACTTAAATTTTTGTAAACAAATTTAAGGGTAATTGACAACATTCATAAAAAAATATCAATGTCATCATATATAACAATTCTCCATAAAAAAATCATTGAAAATTTTCCATGTACAGATATGACTACTAACTCAACACCTATCACATATATCATTATTCCAAGGTAAATTCACAACTTTACATCCAAAAATAGTAATATCAACATACATAATGATTCTCCATAAAAAAAACATTGACAATTTTCAACACATCTATAAAGTAACAAGATAATACTAATAATATCCTCATCATCTTTAATCAAATCAACTAAGATTCAAATGTGTGATTATCAGATCAAAGTCCTTTGTGAATATCATTATTCTAAGGTAAATTCATGACATTCATCCAAAGATAGTAATATCATCATACATAATAATTCTCCATCAAAAAAATGTTGATAATTTTCAATATACACATAAAATAACAATATAATAATGATAATATCATCATCATATTTAATCAAATCAACTAAAAGTCAATGTATGATTACCAAATCAAAATGTTTCATAGATATCATTATTCTATGATAATTTCACATCCATAAAAAAATAAGAATCTCATCATACACAATAATTCTTCATAAAAAAATGTAAGCAATTTTCAACATATTCATCAGGTAACAAGATAGTACCGATAGTATCATCATCGTTATTCGAATCAACTAAAATTCAATTTTATGATTGCCATATTAAGACATCCCAACTAAATATAAAAAATAACACATGGCTAGCTAACACCACAAAAATCATAGTCAAGATCATCCTCATGATCATTTCCATGATCACCATCCTGACCATTCTGATAATCTCATCCATATCATCATCACCAACGACATTTCCATCCTCATCATCATCGTCTCTGATATCCGATTTAAGCTCAACATAGTCTATATCATCATTTTCACGGTCATTACCTGTAGCATTCTGGAAAAAAAATCAATATTACATGTTAGTACTAATTCCATAGCACATTGCATATTTTTGTTACAATGCTAACCATCAAATGAGGTAGGACATAATAACATTTAATAGTACTAAAAATTAAAATCAAAATATGGTTTAAGATATATTGGAGATCCAACTAAGATTACACTTGTAATTCACATTAAGTAGTAGAAGAATTTTTTAAGGCATATGAACTAGGTACCCATTTGTTCTTCATATTCTATTGTGAATGTTTCTTCTGATGTCCATGGACGATTGGTAAATTAAGAGTTACTGGAAGCTTTAGTTCAAATAACAATTGTGATTCACATATAATATGAATGTCACATGAAATATTGAATAGTTTTTAATGCATGTACTTTTTTATATGATATAATGGATCCTAATGTTCGTTCAAGAACAAATGCTCACAAATAATTACTTCATTTTATCCATTATCACACTAAATCCATTATACCTAGTGACGACAATGATTTAATTCAAATTGTTTTGAACTCCCTAAATTATAATGTCAAAGTGAAATAAAATCTTGATTTCAATTTAGCTCTAAAGCCAATTGATTTTGAACTTCCTAAACCATAATTTTTTTTAAAATACTTTGATATTATTATGAATTTAGCACGAAATACAATGTATGTAGTGATGTAAGCAAGGGGCTTTCAACCAGACTAGGTTTAGGTGGAGTGAAAGGTAAGGTAAGGTGGGCAAAAATATCCCTTGTCTGCTAGTGGTGGTTAGGATTTAAAAACATGGAAACAAACTTTGAAAGGTGCCAACAAGAATTAAAAATTGTCAAGCTCATTACCTCTAGAGAGTGGGTTCATATTATATCTTAGATTATTGTGGTCTAGCTGAAAATTAGGTAAGATGGAATTCTTAGAATTGTAATATGAACAAGAATGTTACAAAAAATGATTTCTAGAGCTATTGGGTTTGTTAGCTTTTCTATTGGTCCGTCCTTATTTATATTATTATTTTTGCTTTTTAGAATGAAGGGAAGTGTTCAAAAAAATTATTTTTAATTCAAAAATAATTATTTGCATATGTTTTAGTTTTTTTTAATATATATTTAGTTTTAGTATTTTTTATTTTTATTTTTTAAAACAATATATTTATTTATATTTTTTTTAAACAAAAGATATATTTTGTTTTTATAAAAATGGATTTTAAACATTCCATTCATGCTAGTTTGTGATTTTATGATAAAAGTTTGAATTATATATAAACAAGTGTAATATGCAACATTGCTGCTTAGTACCTATCTCTTATGGAAAAAGTAATTAATAATTTTAAATATAAATGTTGACTATATCAAAATTAACACACACACACACACACACACACACACACACACACACACACACACACACACATAATGAGCTACATTATAAATATGTGCAAAACATACTTTTACAAATTTAATTGTTTCAACCATGCAAACATAAATAACATAAAGTATCGAGTTTTGTAAAATATTAATTTTAAAGTTTTAACTACCCATCTTTTTGCATTGTAGCGTGGGAGAAAACATAAAAGTTGCAACCATTTTATAAAATGTATAAGAAACTAATCTTTATATCACAAATATAACAAGTAAATTTTTGTTGAATTGAGGCTTCTATGATCCATAATATTTATAAGTAGGACTTCGGCGTAAATCACATAAAGAGAGACATTTGTCGAAGCGTTTCGAACCAACCAGTGTGGCTCATCGTCAGGACAAGTTGAAGAAACAGATCCAACCTTTGCATGCTAAAGGCTGGATTTGTTTCTTCAACTTGTCCTGACGATGAGCCACACTGGTTGGTTCGAAACGTGTCGACAAATGTCTCTCTTTATGTGATTTACGCCGAAGTCCTACTTATAAAAAAAGTCAATTTTTATTTTTTATTTTTAGAGTACACAAACGACAGGTTTTCCTCCATCTTGAATTGCATTTAGTGTGGTTTAATTGAATTGAATTTAGAGTACACATTTTTGAACATCATGGTTGAAGCTTTAGTGTGGTTTAACTTTTTTGAACTGTCATTGGATGTGAAAAAACCTATAGGTTACTCTGAGTGCATGGAGACTTCATGTATGATACTTACATTCAGTCGAGCATTATTCAAGTAATATTGACATTAGACATGTGTATCGTTCTTTGTTTCTTTCTTGGTCTTCCCATAAATTAGCCTTATTGGCTCTATCCCAAGATAAATTAATTGCAACCAACATTTTTCAAATAGTTGAATCGATGGCCTGTCCTTATGCTACTCATCATGTTAGCCATCTAATCAATATAATGAATCCAAGTCAAAATATGGTACACAAAGACATGATTTATTTTTTCTATAAAATGCGTTACAAAAACTCATAACCATAGCTAAAATCTACCATGGAGTCACTAACGAAGAGTATTATGCAGTTTCTTTTAATGGCTAAATTGGATTTCAATCAGGCGTAGTCGTGGTAAATTGTAGATTGGACGCCAACAATTTCACCAAATGCTTAAAAGGAATGTCATCTCATGGAGTGTAATGATTGTTGGATACAAAATGCATGGCAACATGCCAATGAAACTAGCAATAATGGAATCCAATAATTCCATTAATGCGTCAGGAATGGGTCAACCATAATGAAAAGCGGCAATAGTCACTCAAAATTTCAATAAATTGCCTTAGGAAAAAACCAAAAGCCTACCTTTAGAATTGGGAAATGGAAATTCATGCAAGTAGGAAAGTTGAAGGCTGCTATGCTAACGTTGCAAATAAGAACAAGGAAATTATTGTTATTGCCCATTGGCAAGTACATCAGGGCTTCTAATTAACAATGTGACAACTACATTATCAGTCTATGTGACGTAAAGGAGGCGAAGCTGCAAATGAATCATGTGAAATCTAAACCAGGTGAAGCTGCATCCAAACTAGAAAGAGAGAATGAAAAGTTTGCATAGATTTGAAGTTCTAAGAAATTGTATAATTTGGAAACATAGGAGCTCATGGGTAGCAAAGGAAACGTTGCTAATTTTTATGTTTTTGCAAAAGGCCCAAAGATAATGGAAACTTGTGTTAGGTGTCGTTATAAAATCTAGATTTTATAATAATTATATTTATAGATAATTATTTATTAAAAATATACACAATTATATTTACACATAAAATTATTGAATGCTTAAACAAATTTATAAATATAATAATAATAAAACGAAATCCATTCAATAATAAAAATCACTAAGGGAAAAATCAGTAATATGGAGCGTTGTTGCTTTTGTTTTTTAAATGGGCTAGTTTCCATGGTTAGTAAAAGCCCAAAAAGTAATGTCAACTGTTTTTATTTTTTAAGAAAAGAAAATATTTATTATGGAAAAATCCATAAATAAGGAAAAGAAAAAATCGATAACTAATTTATGTTGGTGATTAGAGGTTTTTATTTTTATTTATTTTATTAATTCTGAAAATTTGATTTTAAACCACAATAAAATTAATCATCCACTCATTAAAAATCAGAAATTCAAATTTTAAAAATTCAAAAAATTTCAATTTAAAAAAAATGAGTTTAATATTTAAGTTTCCCAAAACTTTAATAAGCTTTAGAATAGTTTCTAAAAATTTACAAATTCATTAAAAGTGAAAGCATTTTGACTCAAACTATAAAAATAACTTAATGCCATGTGTTGTGTGGTTGAGATGGGTATTATACATCTCTTCCTTGCTAAGTTATAGAATGTGCTTGGGTTTTCTTAATGCAATAAAATTCATTCCTCTCTTCATTATATCTTGAGATGTTCAACTTGCACCTAATAAAACAATAAAGTTAAAATAGGTTTGCCTTTATCCTTTGTAGATCTTTGTCCCCATTAATCTTGGTCTTAATAGATTAATTTTCTTATGGTGGCCTTGAGTGGTCACTCCCATCAGTTGCATGCTTTTAAGTTTCCTTTTAATGACATTTCTTATGCTTGATAACATGTTATATAATTTATGAAAAATTGTTGTTGTCCATATTATTGTTAAATATTAATATTAAATATGTTGGTTTTGAGCATGGTTTAGCAAAAAGTTCCAATTTTTTTTATAGATTGTCTTTTATAATGTAATGATTCATTGATTGATAAAATTGTTATGGATATTGCTTTTTAATGATTCATTTCTTGATGAAATTGTTATGGATATTGTTTTTAGTATATTAACTTGTACGCGATAAAGTAAAAAGTCACCTCTCATTGAGATTTTCATTGGTCAATTTCCCTTAAGGCCATCAACTTCACCATTTGGTCTTGGGTTGAGGAAATATAGGAGTCACGAAGTGGCATTGTCCAAGCACTTAAATCTTGAAACATGTTTTTTTTATTCACATTATACTTCCTTTGTGTGTAAATTCTCCATGAAAATAGTCTCATGGAACATGAGGGGCCTCAACAGTAAAGGAAAACAAAGACTCCTAAAAGAAAAATGGTATAAAAAGTACCCATCAATAATGTTGATACAAGAAACAAAAATTTAAGTGAGGTTCTATCTCATATAATTAGCAAATGGGGGAGGAATTGCCAAATAGTAGTGATTGATGCTTAGAGATACTTGGGTGGAATGGCTATTATTTGGAATGATCAGGACATCAAGGTTACCAATATGTTTACTTCTTTTCACATTATGACAATACAATTTTAGTTAATTGACATTAAGGACTACTACCATGTATCCAATGTATATGAGTCCAATATTGCAAATGGCAAACCTCTATTTCTCAATTCTATTGCCAGCACAAGTAATTTATACTCCCCATCTCCATGGATTATTGGGAGTGACTTCAATACTATCAAGTCTCTCGAGGAAAAGAAAGAACAAATCACAAATTTTACCAAGAGATTTTGTAAGCTATACCATCAAATCCCTAAATTAGTCTCCATTTATGTGCTCAAGTAATGTGTGTCCAACCCACACACGTGGATCCATGAGATGTAATACATGTGTGTGCGGTGACTAAATTAATACAATGTTCTAATAACTCCTCAAACTTAAGTATTTCACTCCATCAAATAAATTCCACAGTGTGAGATAAGTAAACCAAGAGTAGACATGAAGCCCTTAGGCAACAAGCATTCCCTAGATCCTCAATTAGGTGCTTAAATGGTGAAGTCAAAATGCAAGGGGAAAAGAGGAATTCATGATTTAGCCATCACAAACATGTGATCAAGTGTGACTAGGAGTGTATATATTGATATGTTTTCCAAAGAGGGAGTGAATACATGAGTTACCATCCATTGGGACTTATTTTTCTTTCTTTTTTGCTTTTTCTTGTATATAGGACTTAGCGAATGAGGTTTTCATAAGTTTTGCACAACTCATAGTTATAACATTTACATTAATTTTCACTTCAACCTTAGAGTTTAGACTTAGATACATCATTCTAGTGCATATTTAATGATTTTGGCTTTCACTTTTTGATTTTCTTTCATCAGAAATGAAAAAGGGGAAATATTTTTCCACAAATCTATGAATGTTTAATCATAAAGGTGTCATGTGATGAAAATGAATTAATGATGTTATTCTCTATGAAAATGATGGGTATTCTTGAGAAAAGCTTATGCTTGTGGATGTCTCCTCCTTGGTTGAGAGGGAGTGAGGGTGGACATCTTATTCTCCATTTGTCATGTACTATGGCCAGGACTAAGAGTTGTAAGCCTAGTAAAGACACCAGTAGGGAGAATGGTTGATTGGATAAACATCTGGGACCGATATTCATTGAGAATTTGTACTTTGACTAGGACTCACCGCCATAAGTACATTAATCCAAGATAAGAATTGTCATGAGGATAGAAATTTCCTGGTGTCAAGTATTATGACAGTGGATTAGGAAATGATTATGTGAGGACATACCTAGTGAACATCTTGGTGGGGTAAGTGCTTGGAGAGGTAGTAGTGTCCAAATTTATGCCTCCCAACCTTGTGCTCTGATCTGATGGAGAGATAGAACTTGTTAGTCAAGGCCTTGCTATTTTGACAATGTTGGCTATGATGATGCAGATCATCATTGATGCTTATCAATCCAGGTCCTTTCTTATATTAATATTTCACATTGAGAGTACTTTGTTGTGTCATTATGAATACCTCCCTAGTTTAGAGGGAGTGTTGAAAAATGTAACTAGTGTCGGTCTTCATAATGCAATAAAATGTAATTTTTATCATTGATATTTATTATTATATTCATTATTATTATTTCATTTTGGTCAAAGCATGTTCTTCATGCTTATAGAGTCAAAAAGAAATTATTTTGAGTTAAGAGAAATGTATTTGAGTCAAGTCCCATTTGGACTTTTGAAAGAAAAAGAAAAGGAATTTTTATTTTGAGTCAAAGAATCAACACAAGACCAAGTCATCTTGAGAGGAAACTATTCGACCCTCTTGGATAGTTATATATATCAGTGAACTCGATCGCTTGGAAGAACAATCACTTATCGTCACAAAACATTGTTTCTTGTGCCAAACACGAATAAAAGACAACTAAAATTAAAGGAGAGATCAACTTTTTAAACCTGTTTCTATGCACACGAGTGAAGGTTCTATGGCTTCTCTATGAAAATTACAGGTTTGAACTTCATCCTTCACTGCAGGTCCAAAAATTATGAGATTTGACCATATTTTAGAGTGTTTGATCAACACTGAATTTCGTTGACTTTGACTTGCTTGCAGAAGACTTGGAGGAGGGTTCACTTGGATATTTGTGGCAATCTTGGTCTTGGCCTTGGGTCTTGTATATCTCATTTTGATATAATTTTATAAGAGAAGGATTTTTGGGTTTTCCCCCTTATGGGGTTTTTCCCTGGCTTGGAGCCTAATTCTTAGTGTTCTTTGTTTCCTTGTGATCTTTATGTTTTGCATTTTTGTGTAATTACTTGATGAAGAAGACAATCTAAGTAATAAGAAGCCAAAAAACATTCACAAGTAATTATCAAGTTAAGATAAATCAATCATTTTCTTCTAACACTTGGTTTCTCAACATGAAGTAGGGTAATAGGTCCTATGACATCCAACCTGCGATCTATGATGGGAAATCCTCAATAGTCTCTCTGAAGAAAGATGTCCCATTGAGGGGGTCAAGAAGAGGTATGAGGCATCACCAATTTTATAGTTGAAGAAGTTTGAATCTTGGTTTGTCAATTTTGGCCCTATGTAGGAAAGAAAACATGGAAGGAGGTGATCCCCTTGGAAGAGTTCAAAATGGGAAGGCCACATAAGGCCTTATATAAAGATCTAAATCCAAGGACCTCCCTCATAAATAGAGTTAGACATGTATTGAAAGAGAGTAAAAAATGATCCATCCAAATCTTGATAAAGACAATAAAACATCCCTTGAATCTCATAATAAATGGGGCGTCTACAGATGGAGTGACCCTCTAACTCTATCTCATGTACATGGAAAAGCTAATCGATATTATTGACAAGAGGAAAATATCCCAAGAGAGATAGAAAATGTAAAAAGTCTGAAAGTAATGCGTATGCAAAAGATGATCTTGAAACTGGTAAGTTCATGGATCCATGTCTGTAAGGTCATTTGCGTTATCATAATCATTGTCATCATCTTCATTATCATCAACATTACCACCACCACCATTATCGTCATCATTATTTCCATCATTGCATTATCATCATAATCACCATTTATTTCATCATCATCATCATCAACATGATTATGGACATTGTTGTCAATTTTTCATAATTATAGGTGTCGTGAGAAATATCATTAACCCAAAAAATGTTATGAGTGCTAGAAAGGGTTATTAGGACACGTGGTATATGCAAGAGAAATAACAACTCTATTTTTGAGAGGTGATCGATGATCATCAATATCACTACCATTATCATCATCATTAATGTAATTTCTATCATCATTGTTGTCATCATCGTCATGGACATAATCATCATTGGTATCATCATCATCATTCATGTCATTATTATTGTTGATGATGAGCTAGATGAAAATAATGATAATGATGATCATATGATGATGACTTAGAAGATGACACCAAAGATAATGATTATGATTATGACCATGAGAACATTTAAAAATTATGAAGATTGGCCAAGGTCATTAGCATTGTCATCATCATCATCATTGTAATTGTAACCACCATTGTCCTTATTATCATAATCAAAATTCATGTCATTGTCATCATCATCATAATTATTGACATTGTCATCAGTTGTTCATAATTGTTAATTTCATAAGAAATATCATCAATGCAGAAAATATGATAAGCGTTGGAAAGGGGATGCAAAAGTGAAAAAAAAAATGGGGGCAACAATAGACGTAAAATTGAATAAAAAGTGGACACAACATAATTAGATGCAAAACAAGATAGAAAAATTAACACAAAAGTGGAAGCAAAATTAGATGCAATATTTGATGCAAACTTGGACACAAAATAGGATGCAAACGTGGATGTAAAAGTGGAAGCAAACATGGGTGCAATAGTAGGCATAAAACTTAGCATGAATTGTGGTGAAACAAATGTGAATGCAACAATGGACGAAAAAAAGGACACAAACTTGGATGCACAAAGGAGGCAAACTTGGATGCAAAAAGGGATGTAAACATGGACCAAACATGGGTGCAATAGTGGACACAAAATTAGATGCAAAAATGGACACATCAGAAGTGGATGTAAAATTAGATGCAAACGAGATGCAAAAAACATAAACAATATTTGATGCAAACTTGGACATAAAAGGGGGTGCAAAAGTGGAAGCAAATGTGGGTTGCAACGGTAGGCACACGATATGACACAAATTGTGGTGCAACAAAAGTGGATGCAAAAGTGGATGTAACAATAGACACAAAAAAAGATGAAAACTTAGATGCAAGAAAATATGCAATAAGGGATGTAAAAGTGGATGCAAACATGGGTGCAACAGAAGAAACAAAATTGGATGCAAAATACGGATGCAATGGAAGTAGATGCAAAATAAGATACAAAATGAGACGGAAAACCCACTGCATAAACCCAACACAAAAGTGGATCCAAAAAGAGATGCAATATTGGATACAAAATAGGATGCGAACATGGATGCAAAATTGGAAGCAAACATGGGTACCACAGTAAGTTCAAAACATGACACAAATTGTGGCACAAGAAAGAAGCAAATGAACATGCAAAAAGGGATGCAAAAGTGGACGTAAACATGGGTGCAACAATAGATGCAAAAGTTGATGTAACAAAATTTGATGCAAAATGAGACACAAAACCCGATGCAAATCCTGATTCAAAAGTTTTTTACAAAAAGGGATGCACAAATAGATGTAAACGTTGACGAAAACCTAGATGTATATGAGGATGCAATCGTGGATGCAAAATTAGAAGCAAAAATGGGAGAAAAGGGACGTGTCAAACTAGGTACAAATTATGGCACAAGAAAATTGTATGCAATAACGAACACAATAATAGATGCAAAAGAGGATGAAGATATGGATGAAAAACAAGATGCAAAAGTAGATGCAAAACTAGACACAAACCTTGATGCAACACTTGGCACAAAGGGAATGCAAAAATGGATGAAAAAATTATTTAAAAAAGGATGCAAAAGAGGATGCAAGAGATGATGCAAAAATTGATGCAAGTGTAGGCGCAAAACGTGGATGCAACAGAGGATGAAAAAGTAGGTGAAACAAAATTAGGTGCCAAACTTTATGCAAAACATGGTGCAAAGGATGACAAGAAACTTGGCATAAAACCTTGTGTAAAACCTGGTGTAAAACTTGGTACAAAACCTATTACAATACCTAGTTCTAAACTTGGTGTAAGACTTGGTGCAAAACTCGGTGCAAATTTTGCACCATATTTGATAAATGGACACAAATAGCACCAAAAATGGGCTCTAAACACAAAAAAGGAAGCAAAAAGGGATGCTAATCATAGGGTTTTGTTGTAGTGGGTATCTCCATCAAAATTTGAGTCACAGTATCCAATGAAGTTGAAGTCATCCACTTGTGTTTATAGTCCAAAGTCTTGAGTTCCCTTCAAGTACTTCATAACTCTTTTTGTAGTAAACCAATGACCCTCACAAGGCTTTTACATAAACCTCGAGAGGATTCCAACAACAAATGAAATGTCTGATCTAGTAGTAGTTAGGTAGTTGAGACTTCCTATGAGCTATTTGTACTTCATTACATCCTCAAATTATTTTCCTTCATTGGATGTGAGCTTTAAGTTTTATTCCATTGGAGTAGTTAAAGGATTTCACTCAGCCATGTGAAATATGTTCAACAGATCTCCAATGTACTTCTTCTGAGAGAGGAATATAAACTTCAGATGTTGGATTATTTCAATACCAAGATAATAGTGAACATAGCCCAAATCTGTCATTTAAAAACCTTTCCTTAGTTCTTTCTTTATGGATGCAATGTAGTTCTCATTGTTCCCTATCATAAAAATATCATCGACATGCACCACAAGATATACAGATGTTTTTCCAACTTTCTTGACAAACAAAGTTGCATCATCAAGATCATAATTTTTGAAATTGAGTTTCAAATGATGCTCAATCAATTTCTTGTACCAAGCTTGTGTTGCTTATTTGAGGCCATACAAGGATTTTCCAAGCTTGTATAATTTGTGTTCATGTCCCTTCACAACAAATCCTTCTGGTTGGGACATAAAAACATTCTCTTTCAGATCATCCGAAAGTAGTATCTCCCTTACTTTTCTGTTTCGAGCATACATATAGGTAGAATATCAATCACTTCAAGAAAATAATTTTTGCATTCATTTGATGGAATTTCCAACCATTCTGAGCTTCCAAGGCAAAGAGTGTCTGGATGGTAGCCCATTTTGTTGTGGGGGGGAATTCTCTTCATAATCGACTCCTTCCTTCTATGCAATTTTTTTTTCCACAAGCTTAGCTTTGTGCTTGTCAAGTGAGCCATCTTCTTTATACTTGTTCCTGAAGACCCATTTTAAGCCAATTAGTTTGGTTCCTAATGGAGTGTCAACCAGCTTCCAGGTGACATTCTTTATCAAAGCATCATATTCTTTCTGCATTTCTTCTTTCCATTCATCATGAGAAGCAACTTATTTGAAGGAATTTGGTTCAAAATCTATAGACAAATTTAGTTCACAATCTGATAAGAAACATCCATATCAACATGAGAATTATGATCATCTACATCACCTACATTTTGTCTAACAAAGCTTCTTGTTACTATCTTTCCAACGTCATCAGGATGGAAACTTTTAACTGTCTTTGTCAACCATTTTGGAGGACCTTTCTAAGATGGCCCAGATTACTTAGTTGACTGAGATGGGGCTGAAGCAAGATTTAGCCTCCAAAATTTTTCAATCACATCACTCAAAGTGTTATCTTGATCTATGGTTGGAGTTTCATGCAGGGTAGATAGTGCTTCAAAAAGAGATTCATAGATTGATCCAGTATAGGGACCCCCCCCACCCCCCCCACCCCTTCAAGATGTGGAATCTCATTATCAAACTCTTGAAAAGACTTTGCATGTCCGAATCTATCCAAATGATCAATTTTCTGCTCAACAACATTGTCAGTGTTGGGAGATTCAAGAAATATCACATCTCTAGATATTATAAACTTCTTATTCACTTCATCATAGAGACAATATGCTTTGGAGGTATTTGAGTACCCCAAGAAGATACATTTTCGACTCCTTTCACCTAGTTTGTTTCTCTGTTCCTTAGGTATCAAGGCATAATCGGTGGAACCACAAAACTCGAGATGCCTCACCTAAGGAATGTGGCCATACCACATTTAATAGGGAGTCTTGTTTCTAATAGCATGAGATGGACACCTATTCTTTACATACACAACACATAGAATTGCATCAACCCAAAACATCAACTTAACATTCTTGAAAAACATCATTGAACGTAACATATTTAAGATTGTCTTGTTCATTCTTTCAGCTACTTCGTTATGTTAGGGATTATAAGGAACAATTATTTGATGTTTGATCCCATGCTAGCGAAGATAGTTTTCAAATTCATTTGAAGTATATTCTTTTCCATTATTAGTACGAATAGAGCCAATATGATATTGTGCATCATTTTCAATCCATGCATGAAAGTTCTTGAATGTTTCAAAATATTCAGATTTGTTCTTCAATAAATAAACCCAACACATTTTGGTGTAGTCATCAATAAATGTCATCATATATTTAGTAACATTTGCAGAAAGAACATGCATTGGGCCACCTAAATTAGAATGAATGATTTCAAAAATTTTATGTGTTCTGGAATGAGAATCATGAAAAGTTTGTTTTTTGTGCTTTCCTAAGATACAAGCATCACATTGCTTAAGTTTCATATGAATTGTAGGCAAACCAATAACACCATTTTCCTTCAACAAATGAAGGTTGTCATAGTTTAAGTGCCCAAATCTAACATGCCATAAAAGACTTGATGGAAGTGTACCTTCATCATAGTGAGAACTGTATGAAAATTTTTATGCACGAGCAAAGGTTCCTTGCAACTTCAAATGTCTTTCTTCTTCTATCCCAATCATGACAAGTGAGTGATTTTATGATTTTCTGACCTCAACCTTGCAATCAAATATGTGAATGGAGTGTCCATGCTGGTGGATGTGGACCAAATACAACACGTTTCTCCTTAGCTCCGGGAGGTATAGAACATCATGTAGAAGAAAGTCTGAAAGACCCGGTAGTTTGAGCCTGATGGTGCCAAGCCCTGATGTCTTAATTTTTTATTTTTATGCAAAGTAGACTGCTCTATTAACATTGTCAGTGAATTATTAAAAGAAATCTCTTTTGAAAATTATGTCTCAAGTTTCTCCTGAATTAAATAAGTCTTCAGTTACTCCAATGTTGCATTGTGCCACACCATAATTAGCGGACTCGGGTGCTTTTGCTTTCCCTTTACCAAGTGTTTTACCTTTTTATTCATTTCTTTCCTGCTTAATTCTGTCCCATGCAGCTTACATG
This sequence comes from Pinus tabuliformis, assembly GCA_031772625.1. NCBI lineage: Eukaryota > Viridiplantae > Streptophyta > Pinopsida > Pinales > Pinaceae > Pinus > Pinus tabuliformis. The sequence continues at coordinate 307,732,337 of CM062811.1, forward strand.
TAGAAGCATCATATCCATTTCTGTTACACCGTATGCAATGAAGATCAGACCTTTCTCCTTGGAAATGTCTGACCCCTTGCCTCTAAAATTCTTCCTTCCTCTTCCTCTTCAACCACCTCTTCCTTGAGAAGAAGCATGTGTATGATTCTTCTCTTTTTGTGCAAGGCATACAACTTCTTCAGGAGATTGAGGAGTTGTCTTCTTCCCAAAATCCTTCTCTCTTTCAGCAAACTTCTTCTGAAGGGAGTCAAAGGAAATATCCTTATGTTTTCTGCTTGCTTGCAATGACTCAAGGTAATGTGAATAATAGGAATATAGTGCCTTAACATAGGCTGTGAGAGGAACGTCTATTTCAACACCATTGGATTTTATGTCATGCATAATGGATCTTATTTTTGATGCTAAGGCAAGAGGGTCATCATTTTTCAACTCAAGATTGAACAACTTGATCATCAATTGAACAACTTCAAGTTCAGAGTGTGAGTCAAATAATTCCTTCAACTTATTTAAGGTTTCAAATTCATTTGAAAATGGGAAAATATGATGACTCACCTCTTCATTTACTGACGCTGCAATCAAGGCATAGGCCTTGCTATTTTTATTTTCCCAAATGGCAAGCTCCTTGTCAGAAGTGGGATTCTTATGTGCGTTGTCTCCTTTTCCTTCACAAAATTATTTCAACAACTCGTTGAAAATCAAGGTGTGTTTTATTTTCCTGGACCACTCATGATAGTTCTCTTTGCTGGAGAGAACCACTCCAACTATAGAGATAAGGAAATGGATCATAAAAACCGATTCGTGCCCAAAATAATTACAATAATTGCAAGTCTTTGTAGTAAAAATAATTGGATGTCTTCAAAAAAATCTTCAACTAAGAGTGTAGGCTCTCAATATTCCTCCATACACCATATGATTTCATTACAATATAATATATGGCTATAAAAAAAAGGAATACCACATACCACACTCCTTAGGTCTTCATAAAACTTTAACTCACAAAGGGAAACTTTAACGCATATGGTTATGGGTCCACCAATATTCATCCACAACTATCACCAATATTCATCCAATGCACTAAATATAATATATATATGCCCAACGACCTTTTTAATGCAACGTTCAATGCATTTTTTGTTTTCTTTTAACACTTCAACACCAGCATACAATACGTACCACTAAAACAAAATGGCCAAAACGACCAACACACCTGGAGAGATATCAATGCAATATTTCTCTTACTGCTAAAGAGAGTGTGGACCCTGTAGGATATTTGTGGCCTTGGTGCTCTATTGGAACCTAGAATGTTAGGAAGATAAGATACAATTTCGACCCTCAAACAATTAATCTTGTTCGACGACAGGCTCGACGTTCTATAGGTATAGCCTCACCAAAAAATCACAGACCAAGGGATAATCTTCATTTGAAGATGAGGGATTCGGTCTTATGAGAATTGATCTCCAATGGTGAATGATTCAACCCCCAAATAAGGATGAAACTTGGCCACTAGAATAGACTACTCGGGCTTGCTATTCAAAATGACATTGTACCCAATGATGAACTTGGCCTGTAGGTGGAAATTAAATTTTCAGAAGATGTATGAGGAATCCAAATAGGAGTACTTCTAGAATATGAATAGAAGCATGAGCAGGCCAGTGTTTCTGGAATTAATGTAGAGGAATGATCACCGTTCAAGAATTAATGCATAGGAGAAAAAAAGGTTTGTAATTAATGAATTGAGTAGAAGGACAAAGGATAATGGCACAAAATAAGAGCTATAAGGGTATAAAAACTAAGTTTGGCAGCCGGATCTCATACCATGTCAGGCTAGGTTTGTAACTTCAAATGAAATTGTGTTTTGCATTAAGAGAGAATATGAATATATACAAGGAGAGGGAGACTATTGGGTTTCATCTCCCAATGTCTCTTAATCTTCCAACTTCCTTTATTTTTCTATTTACATTATTTACATAGATTTTCCTAATCCCAAAGATTAGGTGTCAACATTTTTTCTGAGTGTTTTGTTTCCCACAGACCCTCTCCCTAAATGTGTTTGCAAACCCTTTTGGAAACAAGGGCTTTATATAGCTAAAAATTAATTTTTAAACCCCACCCACTATGATCCTTATGGATGCCTATGGTCTTCCAATCAGTGGAGGAAAAGGTATTTTTGTCTTCCTTGCATGCCTAGAGAAAATTTCTAATAAGTTTTTGCAATTTTGTAAAATTCCCACGGGAATCTAGGATAGAGATGCCCAAAAAACTAGTATGGCCTCCGAAACTACTTTGCATCAAATCAAATTCCCTACTCTTAAGAGCCATTTATTACACCAAATTTGGATTCTCTTTTTTTTGTCTTTTCTAGCAGCCATTGCTAGTATGATTTGAGATATTTAACCAATTTTAAGATAAAGCCCAAATATTTTAATATGGAATCCAACTGATTGATTATAATGGAGAAAAGATCCTTCATCGAGACTTTGACCTCATCTAGGGTCCTCCATATGTAGATGGAGGATTTTTCATTGTTTAATTTCATTCATTTCATTCATGAAAATCAATGAAAATGGAAAAAAATATCTCTTAATGTGTGAAGATGAGATAAATTCCCTTTAAAAAATCTCAAAACATCATATACAAAGAGTAGATGTGATATGTTTACCGTTGCAAGATATTAATCCCATTGAAACCCGCTCTTGATTTTGTGTCCATAATCTATCTTCTTAAGTATTCCACTACTAAAATAAAGAGGGGTGGAGATAAAGGATAACCCTCCCATATACCTCTTTCTATATGAAAAAAAGGAAAGATTTCTCCTTTGATTAGCAAGGAAAACGAAGTTGTGCTAATGAAATTCATTACCCAGGTTACAAAGGAGTGGCATAAACTAAGATGTACTATGAGGAGTCTGAGGTAGAGCCAATTTAGCTAGTTAAAATATTTCAAGAGATCTACCTTGTAAAGGATTTGTCCTTGCTTTTTTGTGTGGATCAAATGAAGGGATTGTTGGGAAAGACGAATTGCTTCATGTATCTAGCAATTTTGTAAAAATGAATTTTTTTTATGTGATATGTTATCGAATAGGATATCCTTGAGATGGAGGACAATGAGCTTAGTGATGATCTTGTAGATAGAGTTTCATAGGCATATTAGACAAAATAGGTCAAAGGAAGTGGGATAGTTTGATTTGGGGATGGGGATAATGAAATTGGAGTTGAAAGGGGTAAGGGTTGGACATTATGTTCAAGAATATTCAATAATAGAGAGAGGATCATCAACGATAAAAACAAAGCATTCAAAATAGAATTATATAGGAAGGCCATTTGGACCAGGGATTTTCCCTCTCTGAAAGTTGTGAAGGACTTTGGATAGTTCTTTTGAAAGCTCTTCCATCAAAGAAGAGTTCCCTTCTTGATTAATGAATATAAGGAAAAGGTTGGTTACCTTCAGAACTTTCCAGATGGAGGCTCTTTGGGGAGAGGAAATTAAAATGTCTCTGAAGTATTTACATCCCTCCTCTGAGATATCTTTGAAGGAGGTTGCATAGGAGCTATCTAATTTCTTTATCTTCCAAATCATGTTCAAAGATTTCCATTGGTTCACAATTCTATGAAAATATTTTTTGTTTTCATCTCCCTCATTAAACCGAATGGATCTACTCTTCATCCTCCATTCCTTCTCCTTGTAAGGAAGTAATTTCATTTGATTTACCTTCAGTTCCTTTATCTCAAACTTTTGACCCATAGAGGTTGTCTCTAAGGAGTTTTTCTCATAAAATTTTTTTAGGAAAGCCTTAATGTCATTCAAGGATTTATTTTCCACTTATTTTTTGCCTCTTAGGCCAATTAATGATCAATTCTTTTTCCTTTTTGAGATTTCAACGAAATTGAATGAGGGGGACTCAAGGAAGGAGAAGGAAAAGGTGGTCCAACTAGATTTTCGTGCATTGGTCATAGAAGGATGTTCCATCCAATAAGGGTTAACTTTAAAGGGTGGAGGGGGTTTGTATGGAAAAGGACCAAGGCTTATAAGGGTTGGGAAATGATTAGAGCGCCCCCCCCCGCCCCCCAACCCCCACCCACGCCACCCCCCAACCACACCCCCCCCCCCCCCCCCCCCCCCCCCAACCAACTAGGGAGATTTATCCAAAATGAATGTTAGATTCCAGCAGAGTCTATGAGATAATGAAAAAATCTAGCCATTTTTCATTTTTCTCTAAACCCATTCATCGTTCGACTAGGTACAAAGAATATTCATAGGTAGGATATTGCAAAACCCTAGGTCCTTAATTAGATCAAAGAATAATTTTTTAAGAGGTTCAATTCTAGCAGAGTGTCCCCAAATTTCAGCTACTTCCCAAGAAAAATCTAGATCCATACCCGATACAACACTTCTAGAATCCATTCAGGGGAGGCTTACAAAGTTTGATCAATAATCTTGCTAGTCAACAAAGGAACCATATATATTGATGTATAGGAAGGCTTTGTTTAGTTCTGTCAAAAAAATGTTGATGTCCAACCCATATTTGATGGACTAAGATGAGGATAGATGAATCCATTTAGTGTCCCAACTAAAACTAATATCCCCTGACCTCCTGGTGATGCAGCGAAACTGCAACTTTACTTAAATACGGAAATTAAATTAATTAAACCCCTGTTTAATTAAACTATCAGACCCTGACCTCTTTAGCAGAACTCAAACCAAATTAAAATTCCGTTCAAACCTTATCGCGTCTGAAAACTATGCTAACCAGCACACATCTTCCAGAGCGATATCCGTCGGATCTCGTCCATACATAATGAATGGTTGTGATCGATCTAGAATTCAACTGGATTAAATCACAGTCCATATGATATCGCTTCCGAAATTTAAATTAAATCTCATGCATCTTCCGACGTTATTACCATCAGATCTGACCTCTTCAAGTGGACGATCATGATTAACTGAGCTATTATCTCAGCTCTATAAATTATCGCATTTGTTTTTGGAATTAATGACTGTGCTTGTTGGCACGCGATGACCGTCAGATCACTTCAACGGTCATGATCGATTCATCAATTAACTCAACTTTATAATGTTCTTGGGTTCGTTTCCTGTGTTAAGGTGCGTGCACATTCACCAACGAACACCGTCGATCTTCTCTCAAATAGATCATCATTGATCCATCCTGTGATCAATGATGATTTGTTAGTGCATTCAATCTTTGTCCGCTTTCAACCGGCAACCAACAAGTTAAAGCCTTTGTCCAGGTGATCATCAAACAACAAACTCCACTAAAGGTTTTAATTTCACACACACAATTTCTTGTATTTAACAGAGGATTCAGCCTACGATTTAAAGAATCAATGAAATCAAATCACATAATAAAAGATCACACAGAAACAAGTTTTGAACACAAACTCCTTTCATTCATAACAGTATTTACATATACATTCAAAACATCTCGTGCTCTGATCTATTCTCACCACTACTTAGCTCTCTCTAATACTTGTTTTCACTCTCCTTGCAAGCTTACATTTATAGATTAAATACATAATTATGGATTATACTAAATCCATGATTTTTCCCATAATTTACTCAAATAATTCTTATTCGAGGATCTCGTAATCCCTAAGATCTCTACGAGATCTACACATATCAAGTATCCTTGATATTCTCTCATAGTTGAGAATATTTCACAACTGAAAACCTCACACATAGATTTCTCAGTCAATCTATACAAGATTCCTAAAAATAATTAAAAAAATCACCCCCTAAATCAACCAAATGAACAATAATATTATGAGCGGGATGCTCCTGCATCACCTGGACACATATAGATTCAGAAAATCCTAGTATGGGAGAATAAATTTGAGGGTTGTAATGTATTTTTGTCCATGCACCATAATATCTTGCAAGCAAAGTATTTTATGGGAATTAAGGTTCACTAGGCATTAGATAGCAAGTTTTTCGGAGCGGTTGGCTAGACCCCTGTAATTCATTTTGGAACTTGTGTATGGCCTAATTCCCATAGATCTCGCGTGATAGATTTTTTTTTCCTTGAATTAGTTTTTGTGTGTGCTAGGTTATGGGAAAATGAGAGCACGAATTTTCAGCTTCTATCATAGGATTTCTAAGAGACCCTTAGCTAGGAACGCAAGCCTCCGCATGGTTTCAAAACAAAAATTTATGAGAAATATGAGGACAAGGATGAAGGGGGAAGAATAGTGGAAGAGCCAAAGATCTCAAATTATATCTAGGGGAGTGAGTGGAAGGAATGTGGGGGGGGGGGGGAATAAGGTAAAGGAGAGTGACATAGGGTATATGATTTGATGAGGGGAGAGAGGGAAGTGAGAAAGAAGAGGGGAGGGAATGGGGAGCACTAAGTTTTGGATATTCATTAGAGAAATTGTTTTGGAGGGAGAGGAAGAGGGAAACATATAACATGAAGTCTTTGAAGAAATATCAATATCAAAAGAAAGAGGAACCATCGAGACATAAATTGTACCTTTGGAGGGTTGGGCCTCCATAGGAGAAGATCCTTGTATTCCATCATCCACGCAAACAAATGGAGGGGGGATAACTAGTTTAGGGGAGTACTCTAGCTGGGAAAATTCTTTCCAACCCTAGTTGTAGGAGACAACCTTTTAGGAGAATGGGCTGAAATTCCTTATTCATTAAACGATGAATGAGGGGAGACTGCGTACATGCATCCTTCCTTGTCCATCTCCTTGATGACTTTCCAATAGTTCAATCTTTGTTGAGATGTCCATTGACGTGACAACGAGCACATTTGGAGCCCCTTCATAATCCAAGCTTTGTTGATGCATTAGGGTTCCTAAACTAATGAAAATAGAAGAAGGGATCCCATTTGAGAGATTCAAACACACCAATATCCTTGCCATGCCTATATACCTACTATTCTAAAATGAATAATTAGCTTCATAAAAAAACCAAGAGTATTATCAATTTATTTGAAGACAACTACCAACTAGAATATAAGAGGGAGGCCAAGGAGCCAAACCCAGATGGGAATTAAAGTTTGCTTCTTTGATTTTCCATCAAAATCTACTATCCAAGTTTTCAAATAAAGTGTCCAAGGACACCAAAATCAACTTCCATCCATAGCTTTTGAGCATCCTCTACTTCCTTCATCAGCCACCCCATCTAGATGTTAGCTAAAATTAAGCATTTTGGAATATATCCAAGCAGTGACTGAGAATTTTGTTTTGTCCATTTCCATAGAACACCCATAGACATTATTCTGCTAGCAAAATGACCAATAGTTTCTTCTTTCTCCATGCCAAGGATCTCATTTAAATGAATTCTTGCCTAATAGTAATGAAGGTTCCTCAACCATTTGGCTTGTGCATTTTCTCTTCAGCCTTGATTTGTCATTGACTGGTGGAGGGAGGAAAAACATGGGCCTAGGGTTTTTATTTACTCCACTTGGCATATGCAAAGTGAGAAAGCTACAAAGGAAACTGAGAGATGGGATGGAGGTATGTTAGTAGAAAAGTATGTCAGACAAGGGAGAGTTGCAAAGAGGGTTCCTGGGAGAATGGACGAAGGCATCTACCAACAAGGGAGGAGAGAGGGGCTTTGAATGTTGGCAGTCACGACTAGGAAGTAGGAGTGAGTTGTTATTTTTGCAAGCTAGAGGAGAGGGGGAGCTTTTTGGAGGGCATGATATGATTTCAGAGGATGATGTGGCAGACAAGGACAACACCTACCTCACCCCCAAATCATTCCATGCAAATTTTGATTGTTGAAGTTGATCTCTCAACCTATGGTATAAATGCAAGGAAGGAACCATACTTGACATTGATGACAGTGGTAGGGATCTCCAAATAGTAAGATCCTCAAGGGGATCGTCTATATAACCAACCTTGTTGTTGTTTTTTCTTTTACATTGTGTAGATCAACGAGGGAAACAATGCTAGGGAATTCTCCTGCACGAGTGATAAAGGAGGAGGAGGGTTGGGGCCCTTTGGCCGCGTGTTCCAAGTTAATCCATACTCACAACATTAGAAATAAAAAAGAACTCTGAAACTCCATTCCCTCTGAATTTGAACCTAAACATATGTTCTTAACCATTAGACCCACTTAAACAATATATTCATGTTACATTAGCCACTTTATATATGCAATAAGAAAATACAAAGTAATATTTATATATAAAAATATAAAAATGTTATATCCATATAAATAAGTACTATATTACAATAAACATAATTTTTAAAACCTTACCACATGTATCTCAAAGTTGCAATTTCTACCCATAGTTGTGCTTTCTAGCCTTAATGTTAAGTATGACCGTGAACATAGTTTTTAACCATATGCCAATTTTTTTGTCTTATGTGTGTACGTTGATGTTTAACGTATTAATTATTATTATTTTTTTTTTTTTAGTAGTTAGAAGAATTAGATCAGTTTCACACTTATCCAACCGTTATAGTTTTTACGTATCTATATATACCTCTTTTATAAAACACAAATTAATAATAGAAATTTAAATTTGGTATACATAACATATACCTCGTTGATAACACAAAAATTAATAATGGAAATTTAAATGTGGTATAAATAACGCTTCATAAAATAATCACAAGTTAAACTACTTTAAAATCGAAATATTAATTAATATAATAAAATTTGCAATTATATATGGAGTTGTCTATGGAAAATCGAAATATTAATTAATATAATAAAATTTGCAATTATATATGGAGTCGTTTATGGAAGTGTAGACAACCAAAAGTGGTTGGTGCAAAAAAAATTCAAAAAATCTTGTAGATGCAGTGATTGAATCATGTTTTTGATGGTGGAAATAGATTGAGCACCATCAAAAATGTCTAGAGCACCTAAAATTATGAATTGAAAAAAAAATTCAAAAAATCTTCTAGACACAGTGATTGAATGATGTTTTTGACGGTGGAAATAGATTCATCACCATCAACAAGTCTAGAGCACCTAAAATTATGAATTATGACAGCTTTTACTTGGATTTACGAAAATCCCTGTTGAATGAATTTCTATAACTTTCAGGGAAAAAAAGCATAATTTTTAGACTACGACATTATATATATTTTGAGTTTAATTTCGGAGTATCCACAGTAATAACCATATTTTTTCAACGTTTCAAATCCCAACTGGGATCCATCATCACGACAATTTTTGAATGATGATCGTAGAAAAACTTAAATGAGAGGATAAATAGTTACAAGATAATTTGTTTTAAGGATGAGATAAAGATCGACAACTAATAAATTAAAAACTTAAAATTTTTATTTATAATAATAATTATTATTATCAACAATTTTTAAAGTTTTTATTATAATTTTCTAATAATTTTAAAATGCTCTAATGTTATTATAAACAATTAAATTTATTTATTTATTAATGATAAAAAGTTGTTTTTATTTTTATTAATAGATTTTTTAATACTCTTATGAATAATGAGAGTATTAATATTATTATAACTAATTAGTTTTTAGTTTATTAATACATTAATATTAGATTAATATTGTTTAATATTATTAGAATAATTAATGTTCTTATTAAACACAAATGATTAATTAATTAATTAAAAAGATAATATAATAATTAAAAGCTAATTATCATTATATCTTATTTCTAAAAAGAAAATAATTAGTTAATTAAATAATTGATTAATAGATATTACAATAATTAAATACTAATTATTATTATAAATAATTAATAATAATATTAAAAATAATTAATAATAATAATAAAATTAATTATGATTAGTATAAATAATTATTATAATTAAATACTTTTTTTGTAAGCTTGGTAGGACTCTCCGATTTTCATGTCCATTACATACCCCACTACGGGGGAAGGGTAGCCCAAGATTTGAACCCAAGACTTCTGGTTTGATGAGACTTCATTTCCACGGCCACTGCCACTTGAGCTACCCCATGCGGACATTATAATTAAATACTTAATTATTATTATAAATACATAATAATAATAATGATAATTAATATTAAGAATAATAAATTATTATTATTAATATAAGATTAGATGGTTATTTTTCAAGGACAGGAGAGGAAACAAATACATGAGATGCTATACCTAAGATGAGGGAGGCTCTTGAGATTATAAAACATCGACAAAATCTCAACAGGGACAATGACAATATTAGAGGCGGAAGATTAGGGAGGCTCTTGAGATTATAAAACATCCATAGAATCTCAATAGGGACAATGACAATATTAGAGGCAAAAGATTATGGAGGCTCTTGAGATTATAAAACATCCACAAAATCTCAATAGGGACAATGACAATATTAGAGGCGGAAGATTAAGGTCAACAGGGACAACGATAATATCAGAGGGGGAAGATTAGGGAGGCTCTTGAGATTATAAAACATCCACAGAATCTCAACAGGGACAATGACAATATCAGAGGCGGAAGATAAGGGAGGCTCTTGAGATTATAAAACATCCACATAATCTCAACAAGGACAATGACAATATCAGAGGCGGAAGATTAGGGAGGCTCTTGAGATTATAAAACATCCATAGAATCTCAACTGGGACGATGACAATATCAGAGGGGGAAGATTAGGGAGGCTCTTGAGATTATAAAACATCCAGAGAATCTCAACAGGGACAATGACAATATCAGAGGCGGAAGATTAGGGAGGCTCTTGAGATTATAAAACATCCACATAATCTCAACAGGGATAATGACAACATCAGACACAGAAGATTAGGGAGGCTCTTGAGATTATAAAACCTCCACAAAATCTCAGCAGGGACAATGACAATATCAAAGACGGAAGATTAGGGATGCGCTTGAGATTATAAAACATCCACATAATCTCAACAGGGACAATGACAATATCAGAGGCAGAAGATTAGGGAGGATCTTGAGATTATAAAACATGCACAAAATCTCAACAGGGAAAATGACAAATCAGAGGCAGAATATTAGGGAGGCTCTTGAGATTATAAAACATCCACAAAATCTCAATAGGGACAATGACAATATAAGAGGCAGAAGATTAGGGAGGCTCTTAAGATTATAGAACATCCACAGAATCTCAACAGGGACAATGAAAATATAAGAGGCGGAAGATTAGGGATGCTCTTGAGATTATAAAACATCCACAAAATCTCAACAGGGACAATGACAATATTAGAGGCGGAAGATTAGGGAGGCTCTTGAGATTATAAAACATCCACAGAATCTCAACAAGGACAATGAAAATAACAGAGGCGGAAGATTAGGGAGGCTCTTGAGATTATAAAACATCCATAGAATCTCAACTGGGACAATGACAATATCAGAGGGGGAAGATTAGGGAGGCTCTTGAGATTATAAAACATCCACAGAATCTCAACAGGGACAATGACAATATCAGAGGCGGAAGATTAGGGAGGCTGTTGAGATTATAAAACATCCACAGAATCTCAATAGGGACAATGGTAATATCAGAGGCGGAAGATTAGGGAGGCTCTTGAGATGATAAAACATACACATAATATCAATATGGACAATGACAATATCAGAGGCGGAAGATTAGGGACACTCTTGAGATTATAAAACATCCACAAAATCTCAACATGGACAATGACAATATCAGAGGCAGAAGAATAGGGAGGCTCTTGAGATTATAAAACATCCACAGAATCTCAACAGGGACAATAGAAATATCAGAGGCGGAATATTAGGGAGGCTCTTGAGATTATATAACATCCACATAATCTCAACAGGGACAATGACAATATTAGAGGCAGAAGATTAGGGAGGCTCTTGAGATTATAAAACATCCACATAATCTCAACAAGGACAATGACAATATCGGAGGTGGACAATTAGGGAGGCTCTTGAGATTATAAAGCATCCATAAAATCTCAATAGGGACAATGACAATATCAGAGGCAGAAGATTAGGGAGGCTCTTGAGATTTTAAAACATCCACAAAATCTCAACATGGACAATGACAATATCAGAGGCAGAAGATTATCGAGGCTTTTGAGATTATAAAACATCCATAGAATCTCAACAAGGACAATGACAATATCATAGGCGAAAGATTAGGGAGGCTCTTGAGATTATAAAACATCCACAAAATCTCAACAGTGACAATGACAATATCAGAGGCGGAAGATTAGGGAGGCTCTTGAGATTATAAAACATCGACAGAATCTCAAGAGTGACAATGACAATATTAGAAGCAGAAGATTAGGGAGGCTCTTGAGATTATAAAACATCCACAGAATCTCAACAGGGACAATGACAATATCAGAGGCGGAAGATTAGGGAGGCTCTTGAAATTATAAAACATCCACCGAATCTCAACATGGACAATGAGAATATTAGAGGCGGAAGATTATGGGGGCTCTTCAAATTATAAAACATCCACCGAATCTCAACAGGGACAATGAGAATATTAGAGGCGGAAGATTAGGGAGCTCTTGATATTATAAAACATCCACAGAATCTCAACAGGGACAATGACAATATCAGAGGTGGAAGATTAGGGAGGATCTTGAGACTATAAAACATCCACAGAATCTCAACAAGGACAGTGACAATATCAGAGGCAGAATATTAGGGAGGCTCTTGAGATTATAAAACATCCATAGAATCTCAACAGGGACAATGACAATATCAGAGGCAGAAGATTAGGGAGGCTCTTGAGATTAAAACATCCACATAATCTCAATAGGGACAATGAAAATATTAGAGGCGGAGGATTAGAGAGGCTCTTGAGATTATAAAACATCCACATAACCTCAACAGGGACAATGAAAATATCAGAGGTGGAAGATTAGGGAGGTTGTTGAGATTATAAAACATCCACAGAATATCAACAGGGACAATGATAGTATCAAAGGTGGAAGATTAGGGAGGCTCTTGAGATTATAAAACATCCATAGAATCTCAACAGGGACAATGAAAATATCAGACACAGAAGATTAGGGAGGCTCTTGAGATTATAAAACCTCCACAAAATCTCAACAGGGACAATGACAATATCAAAGACGAAAGATTAGGGATGCGCATGAGATTATAAAACATCAACAGAATCTCAACAGGGACAATGATAATATCAAAGGCAGATGACTAGGGATGTTCTTGAGATTATAAAACATCCACAAAATCTCAGCAGGGACAATGACAATATCAGAGGCGGAATTTTAGGGAGGCTTTTGAGATTATAAAACATCCACAAAATCTCAATAGGGACAGTGGCAATATCAGAGGCGGAAGATTAGGGAGGCTCTTGAGATTATAAAACATCGACTGAATCTCAACAAGGACAATGAAAATATCAAAGGCGGAAGATTAGGGAGGCTCTTGAGATTATAAAACATCCACAAAATCTCAACAGGGACAATGACAATATTAGAGGCGGAATATTAGGGAGGCTCTTGAGGTTATAAAACATCCAAAAAGTCTCAACAGGGATAATGACAATATTAGATGCAAAAGATTAAGGAGCCTCTTGAGATTATAAAACATCCGCAGAATCTCAACAGGGACAATGACAATATCAGAGGTGAAAGATTAGGGAGGCTATTAAGATTATAAAACATCCACAGAATCTCAACGGGGACAATGAAAATATCAAAAGTGGAAGATTAGGGAGGCTCTTGAGATTATAAAACATCCACAGAATCTCAACAGGGACAATGACAATATCAGAGGCGGAAGATTAGGGAGGCTGTTGAGATTATAAAACATCCACATAATCTCAACAGGGACAATGACAATATCAGAGGCGGAAGATTAGGAAGGCCCTTGAGATTATAACACTTCCACATAATCTCGACTAGGACAATGACAATATCAGAGGCGGAAGATTAGGGAGGCTCTTGAGATTATAAAACATCCACAGAATCTCAACAGGGAAAATGACAATATCAGAGGCGGAAGATTAGGGAGGCTCTTGAGATTATAAAACATCCACAGAATCTCAACTTGGACAATGAAAATATCAGGGGCGGAAGATTAGGGAGGCTCTTGAGATTATAAAACATCCACAAAATCTCAACAGGGACAATGACAATATCACAGGCGGACGATTAGGGAAGCTCTTGAGATTATAAAACATCCACAAAATCTCAACATGGAAAATAACAATATCAGAGGCAGAAGATTAGGGAGGCTCTTGAGATTATAAAACATCCATAGAATCTCAACAGGGACAATGCCAATATCATAGGCGGAAGATTAGGGAGGCTCTTGAGAGTATAAAACATCCATAGAATCTCAACATGGAGAATGACAATATCAGAGGTGGAATATCAGGGAGGCTCTTGAGATTATAAAACATACACATAATCTCAACAGGGAAAATGAGAATATTAGAGGCGAAAGATTAGGGAGGCTCTTGAGATTATGAAACATCCACAGAATCTCAACACGGACAATGAAAATATCAAAGGCAGAAGATTAGGGAGGCTCTTGAGATTATAAAACATCCACAGAATCTCAATAGGGACAATGACAATATCAGAGGAGGAAGATTAGGGAGGCTGTTGAGATTATAAAACAACCACAGAATCTCAATAGGGACAATGACAATATCAGAGGCGGAAGATTAGGGAGGCTCTTGAGATTATAAAACATCCACAGAATCTCAACTGGGAGAATGACAATACCAGAGATGGAAGATTAGGGAGGCTCTTGAGATTATAAAACATCCACAAAATCTCAACAGTCGCAATGAAAATATTTGAGGCAGAAGATTAGGGAAGCTCTTGAGATTATAAAACATCCACAAAATCTCAACTGGGACAATGACAAAATCAGGGGCGGAAGATTAGGGAGGCTCTTAAGATTATAAAACATCCACAGAATCTCAACAGGGACAATGACAATTTCAGTGGCAAACGATTAGGGAGGCTCTTGAGATTATAAAACATCCACATAATCTCAACAGGGACAATGACAATATCAGAGGCAAAAGATTAGGGAGGCCCTTGAGATTATAAAACATCCACAAAATCTCAACAGGGACAATGACAATATCAGAGGCAGAAGATTAGGGAGGCTCTTGAGATTATAAAACATCCACAGAATCTCAACACTAACAATGCCAATATCAAAGGCGGAAGATTAGGGAGGCTCTTGAGAGTATAAAACATCCACAGAGTCTCAACAGTGAGAATGACAATATCAGAGGTGGAAGATTAGGGAGGCTCTTCAGATTATAAAACATCCACAGAATCTCAACAGGGATAATGAGAATATCAGAGGCAGAAGATTAGGGAGGCTCTTGAAATTATAAAACATCCACAGAGTCTCAGCAGGGACAATGATCAGAGACGGAAGATTAGGGGGGCTCTTGAGATTATAAAACATCCACAGAATCTCAACAGGGACAATGAGAATATCAGAGGCGGAAGATTAGGGAGGCTCTTGAGATTATAAAACATCGAATCTCAACAAGGACAATGACAATATCAGAGGCGAAAGATTAGGGAGGCTCTTGAGATTATAAAACATCCACAAAATCTCAATAGGGACAATGGCAATATCAGAGGCGAAAGATTATGGAGGCTCTTAATATTATAAAACATCCACAGAATCTCAATAGGGACAATGACAATATCAGAGGTGGAAGATTAGGGAGTCTATTGAGATTATAAAACATCTACAGAATCTCAACAGGGACAATGACAATATCAGAGGCGGAAGATTAGGGAGGCTCTTGAGATTATAAAACATCCACAGAATCTCAACAGGGACAATGAAAATATCAGAGGCAGAAGATTAGGGAGGCTCTTGAGATTATAAAACATCCACAGAATCTCAACAGGGACAATGAAAAGATCAAAGGCGGAAGATTAGGGAGGCTCTTGAGATTATAAAACATCCACAGAATCTCAACAGGGATAATGACAATATCGGAGACGAAAGATTAGGGAGTTTCTTGAGATTATGAAAAATCCACAAAATCTCAATAGGGACAATGACAATATTAGAGGCAGACGATTAGGGAGGCTCTTGAGATTATGAAACATCCACAGAATCTCAATAGGGACAATGCCAATATCAGAGGCGGAAGATTAGGGAGGCTCTTGAGATTATATAACATCCACAGACTTTCAACAAGAACAATGACAATAACAGAGGCGAAATATTAGGGAGGCTCTTGAGAGTATAAAACATCCATAGAATCTCAACAGGGACAATGACAATATCAGAGGCGAAAGATTAGGAAGGCCCTTGAGATTATAACACTTCCACATAATCTCAACTGGGACAATGACAATATTAGAGGTGGAAGATTAGGGAGGCTCTTGAGATTATAAAACATCCACAGAATCTCAATAGGGACAATGACAATATCAGAGGCGGAAGATTAGGGAGGCTCTTGAGATTATAAAACATCCACAGAATCTCAACTTGGACAATGGCAATATCAGGGGTGGAAGATTAGGGAGGCTGTTGAGATTATAAAACATCCACAAAATCTCAACAGGGACAATGAAAATATAAGAGGCGGACGACTAGGGAGGCTCTTGAGATTATAAAACATCCACAAAATCTCAACAGGGGCAATGAAAATATAATAAGAGGAAGATTAGGGAGGATTTTGATATTATAAAACATCTACAGAATCTCAACAGGGACAATGACAATATCAGAGGTGGAAGATTAGGGAGGCGGTTGAGATTATAAAACATCCACAGAATCTCAACAGGGACAATGACAATATCAAAGGTGGAAGATTAGGGAGGCCCTTGAGATTATAAAACATCCGCAGAATCTCAACAGGGACAATGATATTATCAGAGGCAGAAGATTAGGGAGGCTCTTGAGATTATAAAACATCCACAAAATCTCAACAGGGACAATGGCAATACCAGAGGCGGAATATTAGGGAGGCTCTTGAGGTTATAAAACATGCACAGAATCTCAACAGGGACAATGGTACCGAGATCAATCGAAGTTGTCTTCCCTTAATCAGAGAGGTTAGGACGACCAATTCATCTTAGGTATAACATCTCAGGTATCTGTTTCCTCTCCTATCCTTGAAAAATAACCATATAATCTTATATTAATAATAATAATTATTATTCTTAATAATAATTATCTTTATTATTGTTAAGTATATATAATAATAATTAACTATTTAATTATAATAAGTATTTATAATAATATTTAGTATTTAATTATTATAATATCTATTAATCATTCAATTAATTAACTAATTATTTTCTTGTAGAAATAAGATATCATGATGATTAGCTCTTAATTATAATATTATCTTTTTAATTAATTAATTATTTCTTTTCCATAAGAACATTAATTATTCTAATAATATCAAAAAATATTAATCTAATATTAATGTTATTAATAAACTAAAAAATAATTAGTTATAATAATATTAATACTCTCATTATTCATAATAATATTAAAAAATCCATTAATAAAAATAAAAACAATTTGTTATCAATAATAAATAATTTTTAATTGTTATCAATAATAAATAAATTTTTTTAACTGTTTATAATAACATTAGATCATTTTAAAATTATTAGATAATTATAATTAAAACTTTAAAAATTGGTTATAATAATTATTATTATTTTAAATAAAAAAATTTAAGCTTTTAATTTATTAGTAGCTGACCTTCATCTAATCCTTAAAACAAATGATCTTTTAATTATTTATCCTCTCATTTAAGCTCTTCTACTATCAACATTCAAACATTGGCCTGATGATGGATCCCTGTTGGGATTTGAAACATTGACAAAATATGGTTATTACTGTGGATACTCCGAAATTATACTTGAAAGAAATGAACCACAGATGTCTTAAATCCAGAATTATATATATTCTTAAGAAAAAAGGAAGGAAGATATAATGGTGCTACTAAATGACCATTTATCATTTTACATCTCTTCTTGGCTCGTATTTGTATTTCTTAGTATGTATACATGCTTGATTCCAGTGATTTCAATTCGTTAAAGGAAATTTGTTCCACTGGTAATATGGAGTGGCAATATTCGCCATCGATGTTTAGTTCGGTGTAGAAATTTGTTATGTAATACATTTCCTTATGTAATTATTTTAGAACATCCCTATCTCCCTTTAAAAATAAGGCAAGCGTTTATTTGGATAACACATTATTGGTAAGTTTAAGGCAATAATAATACATTATTGATATCTTCCAAGTATCTTCCAAGTTTTACCATCTAAGGCAAGGGTTTATTTGGATAACACATTATTTGTAAGTTTAAGGCAATAATAATACATTATTGATATCTTCCAAGTATCTTCCAAGTTTTATGATCTAAAACATCTCAGAAGAATAGTTACAATGAAAATTCAAAGATGACTTGTTCACCTTATCAATCATGTTTTTGCTTTCACCTTTAAAATCTAAAAATCATCCCAAAAGTATTCCTCAGCTCCTCTCATGAATCCTATATCTCTTATTTCTTTTATATGCCTCAAATAAACTCATATATCCTTTATTTAAAGTGCTTCTATGTTCACTTATGAGGCCAACTTGTAAAATTGGTTGGACCATCTTGCTTATACTTTCTAGTTCGGCTATCCTGACAATATATTTTATATCTCCTCATACCTATGGAGTTGGAGGGAGTTTCATATGTCATTTGAAAGGTCTCAAAATAAGGTTTTCAATTATATATCCTATGCTTTAGGTTTCTCTAGGTAATTGGAGTAAAAATGTGTTCGAACATAGGATATCCAAACTGGGCATCAGAAGCCAAAAAATGATATTTCCAACAATCTTCATTTTCCAATCTTTATCTTGAGCATATGTATACTCCCCTTATCATTGACATCAATGAAAACAATAATTTTAACATGTAGTGAAAGGTACATCCCCTTATTTTTAGTCACCTAGAATTATAGGTTAGGCTCATAGTATGACCACAAGTGAGTAAATATGAATTGAATGGCAAGGTGGGTAAGATACTTATAAACTTATGATGTTTTTTTAGATATCCCTTATCTTTTCTTGCCTCATGCTATCATGGTCCCGAGAGGTGCTTCTGCATTAGAGTTTCTTGGTAATTTCATTAATTAAAATATGATGGATATACATTATTTTTAATTTATCCAATTCAACTTGACATAATAATAAAATATTCATGTTGAAAGTAAACAAGACCAAAAATAATAATTACAATCTAAACATGGGGCTCAAAATGGTGCAATGGTTCCTATATGGTAGAAATGCATATTTGGAAGCCATCATTGCCTTAAGACATATATAGGATGCATACAAACATATCTAGTGAATCACTATGGATCAAATTTTGGAATCTATTTCTTCAAATTCTGACTACCACATAAGCTTACAAACAATGAACATAGTCTTGGTTTAGCTTTAGTTCAAAAAGTCACTATCCCTAAAAAGCTGGATTATCTAGTCAAAATTATGAAATTAACCATCACTACTGACCAAGTCCTTCAATATTGAAAATATTTAGAAACACAACTTTATATAGTGTTATACATTACAAGACCTATATAGAAGTTTCAAGGAAATTCCTACACCTATGCAACATGCACTCACGAGGTGTTGAGAAATGGCAACAAGAAATTCCATTTTAATTTTTCCTTGAATTAAAGTGTGAATTAAAATTGAATTCTATTCTCATAGTAACTTGTAAATAGTTAATTAAGTTTAATTAACTTAATTAACTTAGGAATTTCGAGTTGGAAGTCTTTCTGTAGTCATGTATATGTTATCCCTAAGTTTTAGGGGTCCAAGATGAGTTTATTTGAGTTGTAATTAGATTAACTCAGTTTACTGAGTTATGGTCAGTTAAATTAGTTCTAACTATTTGTGGAACTAATAGAGGACTAACAGTCAGTTGGTGCACTAGTGCATCCACAAGTGTTACTCCACTTAACTGTGCATCCACAAGTGTTACTCCACTTAACTGAAGATTTCCTCATGAGAAACTCATGCATGTCAGTTCAGAGAAAGATCCAGTTGAGACTAGAGTACAGGGACAATGTACTATCAGTTGTATGATTTACTGAGTTGTAAATATCATGCATGCAATCAGAGAAGGACCTATGTTTTGATTGCGTAGTTTTGGAAGCATGAATTCCCTTTAAATACAGGCTATTCATCCTAGGAATTACGCAAGGAAATAGGGACTTGGCAGGCAATGGAATTTGGCTAAGTGTTGGCTAAAAGGTGGCTTGTGAGTTAGAGAGTTGAGCATACTTGTGCGGAATTGTTCTAGTGATAACAAGCTTTGTATCTTCACTCATATTTATGATTTAATGCAATACAGATAAGCGAAGTTTTGAGCAGTGACTTTCCCCAGGAAAACTTATTGTGTTATGTTCTATTGATTTGTCTTCTTCTTGTTCATATTGTTTTCATCGATCTATTGGCTTCCCCTGGTTGAAGGTAGAAGTAGATTCTTGTCCCTTGTTTTAGTAGATTACATGAGCTTGTGAATATACAGGAAATTCTACATGGTATCTGAGATGAATTGAATATACTAGAGGATATTTCGAAGTTTTGAGTTTTGGGTTACAAGTGAAATTTGAATTTGGAATATATACTTCAGGATCGACAGATGGCGTTCTAGGGTTTGCGGCTCGAGTATGCCTTGGAAGGTAGCTCGAATTTTATATCCTAGAGGGACATAATGGAGGCTCTGGTGGAGGATAATGGCTTGAAGGAATTCGTTGATCAAGACATTCTGAAGCCAACATCATCAAATGCAAAGAATCTGGCCAAATGGAAGAAGTGTGTGGTGAAGGTGAGGCGGATAATCCTTGAGGGAGTTCGAGACCACATTGTCTCGAGTCTCCATGGTAAGGAAACTTCGTATGCTATGTGGAAAGAATTGACGGATTTGTATCAGAACAACAATGACCAAAGGAAATTGGCATTGAAGGACAAACTTCGAAAATCAAAATGGAGAAAGGTGAGATTATTCCGAAATACTTGACCAAGTTCACTCAATGTCGTGATGAACCTGGAAGTGTTGGAATCATGGTTTCCGAGGATGATATGGTGAGTCTTGTTCTTCTAGGACTCCCAAAGAGTTGGCATAGTTATAAAGACTATGTCAATGGTTAGGAGAAGTTGCCCGATTGGGAACAACTGTGGTCATTTTTGATGTAGGAGGAGATCAGGAGGAACACCAGGGATAGCTCTTCATCAAAGATTGATGATGAAGAGAACTGTGCCTTAGCGATTAAGGTGAAGAAGTGGAAAGGGAAATCTTCCCATTCCAAATCAGATTCTTGCCATAGAGGTAAAAGGAAAGACATGACGAAAGTGAAATGCTTTCATTGTCACGAGTTGGGCCATTTTGCTACAAAATTGTCCACTCAAGAAGTCCAAGAAGAAGTCCTTAGGAGGAGCGCGAGTGAGGCTTTGGCCTCTCAACTCGAATTTGAATTTTCCCTCATTGCATGCATGGTGTCATCAATGATGGGAAGTGTATGGTACTTAGACAGTGGAGCTTCATTCCACATGATTGGTGACAAGGAGTTATTCAGTGACCTGGAGGAGAAAGATCTCTATATGCATATCGAGATGCGTGACAAAGAGAGGTATAGTGCTACTGGATTGGGCACAATTACTTTTTAGAGGGAGCATGGGGTTCCACTCATCTTGAAGAATTTTATGTACGTGCCGAGCTGAAGAAGAACTTGGTATATGTTACCATGCTTGAGGATAGAAGCTATGAGGTGATCTTCTTGAAAGGAAAGGCGTTCCTTCGACACATAGCCATGGGTCATTTAAAGAAGATAGGGATTCATGTGAAGAATCTCTATAAGTTGGAGGTAGAGGATTGTGTTGCTTTAAGCACAAAAGCAGAGATGGTGCAGAGCTGAGACGTTGGCGAGCTATGGCATAGGAGATTGGGCCACTTGCATCATGGGGCTTTGAAGATCATGCAGTAGATCTCCACCAGTTTTCCCAAAGGTACACTAGAGAAAGTTGATACATGCAAGGGGTGTACTTTGGGTAAATACACCAAGTCTTCCTTTCACGACAGAGACAGTTGAGTAGAGGCTATTCTAGAGCAAGTCCATTCAGATGTGTGTGGACCATTCTCAACAATATCCATGACCATTCTCAAAATGTTAGATATTTTTCATGCAGAAAAAGGATCAAACTTTCACAAAGTTGTGTGAGTTTAAAGCATTGGTGGAGAAAGTGTCGAGCAAGAAGGTTAAAGCTCTACAGAGTGATAACGTTGGTGAGTATGTATCAAACAAGTTTAAGACAAGTTTAAGAACTTCTGTGCAACAGAAGGGATTAAACATGAGTTGATGACACCCCATAACCCTCAGCAGAATGGGGTGGCCAAGAAGAAGAACAAAAGCATAGTAGGGGCAGCAAGGGCGATGTTGCATGATCAGGGTCTCCCACTACACTTGTGGGCTGAGGCATGTAACATAGCACTTTATGTTCAGAACCATAGCCCGCATTAGATTCTTGGGATGAAGACACTAAAGGATGCTTATTTCGGTAAGAGGCTAGATGTTGGTCACTTCAGGACTTTTGGGTCATCGATATATTGCCATGTGACCAAAGATGCATGGAAGAAGCTTGAGTCGAGAAAAAAGATGGGGATATTTGTGGGGTACATTGATACACCTCACAACTATGGGGTCTACTTGCCGACCAGTAGGATGACAATGGTTCGCAGGGATGTCAGATTTATAAGGATAAGGCCATGCGAGTTTCCCTTGAGAGGGATCTTCAACTACATGCGGTTGAGGAGATTTTAGCTCCTAAGGTTGAGGAGCCTCAAATTGATGTGGAGAAGACAAATGTAGAGGATCCAGGAGTGGAGACATCAACTTAGGAAGAGTCTTCCAGAGATGGGAGAAAGCGCACCAGAGAGGTGGATATATTGCTATCAGATGCTAGAGAGAATGTGGGAGCACCCACATCACATCACAGATAGAGGAGGTCACCTGATAGGTACACTAGGTACATGGATCTTATGAGCAGATTTGTTATGATAGAGCCATCTTCCTTTGAGGAAGCAATGCAACAACTGATTTGGGTTGATGCCATGGTGTAGGAGTATGACTCCATAGTTCATGATAGTGTTTGGCATGTGGTTCCAAGACCAGAGGATAAGTCCATGGTGAGCTCCCGTTGGATTTACAAGATAAAGCAAGCTGCATATAGTAGTGTGCAGAAGCATAAGGCTAGATTTGTGGCCTGTGGATTTTCACGGGTAGAGCGGATTGACTATGATGAGATATTTTCTCTTGTAGCAAGGTACTCATCGATCAAATCTATATTGGCACTATCAGTGTAGATGGGGTGGAAGATACATCAGATGGATGTAAAGACAACCTTCCCTAATGGCACGATTGAGGAAAAGGTCTACATAGAGCATCCTGAAGGTTTTGAAACCTTCGACCGTGAGTCGCATGTGTGCTGGCTTAAGAGAGCATTGTATGGGCTGAAGCAAGCAACTCGTGCTTGGTATAGCAGGATAGACAACTATTTCACCGGGTTGGGCTTAACGAAGAGTGAAGCGGATGCAAAACTATCCACATAGTGGTGGAAGGTAAACCGTTGATCATTGTACTTTATGTTGATGATCTCATACCGACAAGTGATGATCAACTGGTCAAATCTTGCAAGGAGGACCTTGTAAGAGAGTTTGAGATGAAGGACTGTGGGCTCATGCATTACTTTCTAGGCATGGAAGTATGGCAGGGTGATGGAGAGTTGTTTGTGTCTCAAGGAAAGTATGCAAACAAGATACTCAGGAGGTTCCACATGGAGAGCTACAAGCCTATGGAGACTCCTCTAGCTGGTAACTAGAGGAAGGAGGATGCTACTTTAGGAGAGGTAGTGGAAGCTACTATTTACAGGCAGCTTGTGGGTTCACTCATGTACTTGGTGAACACATGACCATATTTATGCTATGCAATTAACCAACTGAGTCAAGCGATGGTTATGCCTACCAAGCTATATTGGAAGGTGACAAAGCATGTATTGAGATACCTCAGGGGCATTGCTCAATATGAATTATGGTATAGACAGATAGAGGGAGTGAAGCTTCAAGGCTTCATAGATGCAGATTGGGTAGGGATTCCATCTGACAGGAAGATCACATCAGGAGGGATCTTCAGTATTGGGTCAACGACAATTTCTTGGTACAATAGGGAACAAATATCGGTTGCAATTAGTTCGAGAGAGGCATCGTACATGGCTACAAGTCAGGCAGCATGTGAGGCCATCTGGATGAGGAAGATCTTGGTTGGTTTGTTTGGTCAGCATATGGATCTGACAGTTATTTATTGCAATAATCATAGTCGTATCAAACTCTCTGAAAATCCATTTTTTCATGATAGGTCCAAGCATATTGATATTTGATATCATCATCTCAGAGATTAAGTATTAAGGCAGATCATGTTGTTAGATTACATTCCTACGGAGGAGCAAGATGCTAACATTTTGACAAAGGCATTGTCAAGATGTAAATTTGAGTTTCACAGAGACAGGATCGGGGTAGCAAATAATCCCTTTCTTGTTGAGAAGGAGTGTTGAGAAATGGCAACAAGAAATTCCAGTTTAATTTGTCCTTGAATTAAACTATGAATTAAAATCGAATTCTATTCTCTATAAAAACGTGTAAATATTTAATTAAGTTTAATTAACTTAATTAGCTTAGGAATTTCAAGTTGGAAGTCTTTCTATAGTCATGTATATGTTCTCCCTAAGTTTTAGGGGTCCAGGATGAGTTTATTTGAGTTGTAATTAGATTAACTCAGTTTACTGAGTTAGTTAGTTAAATTAATTCTAATTGTTTATGGAAGTAATAGAGGACTAATAGTCAGTTGGTGCACTGGTGCATCCACAAGTGTTACTCCAGTTAACTGAAGATTTCCTCATGAGAAACTCATGCATGTCAGTTCAGAGAAAGACCCAGTTGAGACTAGAGTGCAGTGAAAATGTACTATTAGTTGTATGATTTATTGAGTTGTAAATATAATGCATGCAATCAGAGAAGGACCTATGTTTTGATTGCGTAGTTTTGGAAGCATGAATTCCCTTTAAATACAGCTTGTTCATCCTAGGAATTGCGCAAGGAAATAGGGGCCTTGGCAGGCAGTGGAAATTGGCTAAGTGGTTGCTAAGAGGTGGCTTGTGAGGTACAGAGTTGAGCATATATGTGCAGAATTGTTCTAGTGAGAACAAACTTTGTATCTTCACTCATATTTCTGATTTAATGAAATAGAGATAGGTGGGGTTTTGAGCAGTGACTTTGCCTAGGAAAACTTATTATGTTATGTGCCATTTATTTGTCTTCTTCTTGTTCATATTGTTTTCATTGATCTATTGTCTTCTGCTGGTTGAAGGTAAAAGTAGATTCTTGTCTCTTGTTTTAGTAGATTACATGATCTTGTGAATCTACAAGAAACTCTACATGGGGGCTTCACTCAATGAACCTCTTACATATCATGTGCATTCGTGGCATACTAAACAATACCCTTATTTGACTACATATTGAAAAATACCTCTAAAAATCACATTATTTAACCCCTTACCAATACGAACCCAATACACCTTCACAGTTTAAAAAACCCTACTTTCATTAGATATTGTAGATATCCATTTTTTCATTAACATTTTTTATATCCCTTATATTTTTCATTAACTTTGAGCTCCATTTTTTATATATGCCAATATAAAAACCCTTTAGCCCCTATTATATACTCAATATATTATGTCATTTTTTCCTCAATACATATTCCCCAATATGCATGCACATGGTATAGTATTTCTCCCCTACTGAAGCCCCCATGCATGCACTGTTTGTGTCTTCTACAAGGCAAACATATAGATTTTTCAATCTAAGTCCATCAGTCAACTAGCCCGCAGTAGTTTAAGAGTCAACATAGACTATTAGTGTCCAAATGAAGGATCCCAATAACCTGTAATATGCAAAGAATCTAGATAAACAACCAATGCTCAACTAGAGGGTACATTAGCCAACTAGCTTAAAGTGCTAATAAACCAACATGATCATCAAGACCGTGTCCAAGTGGAGAAATCTTAAATATACTTGCTGTAAAATTATAGGGATATCGTTTTTGAGATTTTGTAGGATCTCAAACATCCTATTCTTCAATATAAAGAAGGCCTAGTTAAATATGATATGTTGGAGGGCCTAGTTAACTAGGCCAACCAGGCAATGGCTTGTAATATTTCAGCTGAATATGAAGAGAAGCTAACTAGTTAGTCAAGAGAGTGAACATTGGGATAGGTCAACCAACCATGTTAGTTGTGACACTTGCAACTACCTTCAATTGATACACATGTATAAATAAAAATGAGCTATAATGTATTTAGCCGAGATTGATATGATATTATAGAAGACTACTTATTGATGGTTCCATTACCACTTTCCTACTCTTCCTCCTTGTATGTATGCATAATTGTATATTACTTATAAAATTCTCATTATATATTATAGATGTGTAACTACACTATTGTTAATCAATTTTGTGTAATTCCATGCATTATAATGGGTACTAAATTCTTCCTTCAAATATTAGATGTTAGAGGAATCACATTCATTTCCTACTACAAGTCATTCTAACTTTCAAAAAGCATACAAAAGAGTTAAATTATCCTTTTTGGAAGGAAACAAAAATGGCATCCATATATTGTAGCTAAATGTGAAGTCTATTAAAGGAACAAGGGTGAAATAATCAAGATACTTGAGGCTTGCAACTATTATCGATTATCGCCACTATTTGGACCTACCTTCTCATGGATTTTATAACTGGCCTCCCTAAACCTGACAAAATATCTATAATCCTAGTAGTAGTTGATTATTTTCAAATATGCTCACTTTTATATCATATCACACCCATCTACAACATCCATGATGATCTATGCCTTCACCAATTACATTTTTAAAATATATGGTAGGCCTAATTCCATTATGATGAATTGTGATCCCATATTTGCTAATAAATCTTGGCATGATTATTTAAATTACAAGGAAAACACTTGAAAATAAGCATAACTTATCACCCCCAAACAAATGGTTAAGTAGAGGCAGTCATCAAGTGGCTACAAACTTTTTATGATTTTTTTCATGGAACTCAAAGCATCAATGGGTTCAATGGCTACCCAATGTTGAGCAATGGTACAACATCATTTATCATGGAACTAACAAAATGTCACCATATTAAGTTGTCTATGGAAAAAAACTCCCCCTTCCATGGAAAAAATATTCCCTTAATGGCTTTGTATTTACCAAGCACATCCAAGGTCCAAGAAGTGGATTGCACATTTAACAACAAAGTTGTCATTATTAATACATTTAAGGATAACCTTGTTTTTGCTTAAAATAGTATAAATTAGTAGGTAGATCAACATTTCTTTGAGCATTGTTTTAAATAAGGAGATGATTTGGTTCATCTTCTCTAGTCACATAAGAAAATACCTCTCAAAGACACGATGATTGAAATCTAGTGTTAAACTTATATGAACATTATCAATGCACTGTACATGTTGCTTATGGATTTGGCTCTTCATTTGACCCTAATATCCACCTAACTTTTCATGTGTTCTATTTGAAGAAGGTTGTGGGATTAAATTTTCAAGTTTGAACCAACACTTCTAATCTTGTTGAAAAAGGTTACATTTGGTTACAACTAAAGGAAATATTGACCATAAGAGAGTGTCACTTACATTGTTGCATTATATGGGAATTCATGATATAGTGGAACAATATGCAACTTGAAGTCACCATTTGGGAATCAACAATGATATACAACATTTTTCACACATTCAACACTGATGACAATATTAGTTTAATGGGAGAAGGCATGCTAGTGCCTTTCCTTAACCTCCCCTAATTCAAGGTATTTAGGAATTACTTAATTAATTTATGAGTTCATGCTATTTGAATAAGGCTCATCGAGTAGTTAATGTGCAATTACATGATGTAAAAGGGTTGTATTTATTAAATAAGGTTCATTAGGTGGTTACTAATCATTAATGAGATGATCAAAAACTCTCTAGAGGGGAACTATTCATAAACGTAGAAGGATAATTATCAATACAATGATTACCCTTTATAAATTCAATATCTTTACCTCTCCTAATTTACTTTATGTTATTTATATATGTTTTCATATTGCTATTAATTTATTTTTTGTTTATCAAAATATTTTTCAAATGTGATCTTATGTTGGTATTTCATTTCAGTGAGGGAAGTAATCACTGCTTAATATAGTTGTCAAAATTTGAGAGATTGAATGGTTCTCATGAGATTAAAAAATGGAAATTCATTTTGGGGTAAAGTGAATGGGTGTTAATCAAACTCATACACTACGAAATATTCAACGATGGTCATGTGAACCAATCAAATGATGGAGATTTATTTCAAAGTGAAACAAATTATGATCTATATTAGAGCCTTTCCACTCCAATGATGGATATGTGTGACGATTAGATGATCAAAATGTATTTTAGAGTGAGTATTATTTGATGGATAATGAGAAGACTCCCATATGGAATCACCCATGGGCCAACATGTATACGAAGAAAATATTTTCGAAGAAAATATCAATGGTTTTATATATTTCCATGTGTTCTCAAACAACATGGGAATGTCAACAGTTACTATGCTAAATGGAAACACTATATGATATTTTGGTATTTATTTCTCATGATTTATTACATCATTATTATACATTTCAACCTACTTTCTAGTTAATACAACATTTACTCCATGATGTAGGTGAAGGGTGGGCTTTTTTTTTT
Source organism: Pinus tabuliformis (assembly GCA_031772625.1). Classification (NCBI taxonomy): domain Eukaryota; kingdom Viridiplantae; phylum Streptophyta; class Pinopsida; order Pinales; family Pinaceae; genus Pinus; species Pinus tabuliformis. The sequence continues at coordinate 307,761,078 of CM062811.1, forward strand.
TGAATAATAACCATTGGAAATACATTATTTTGACTTCCTTTCATCATTTTAATCTGAAATTCTTAAACCAGTGATGGTTAATCTGGAATGCTTAATAATCTTGGGTATGTTGCAAATTTTTCTAGAATGGGTGAGTTTGCCGACCACTTTCTTTTTGTATTTTTAGAACATTTGCTTGAAATTTGAAAAAACAAAAAGGATTTAGGGAAGATACCTTCAACCATCAGCTCATCTACGGTACCTAGGCTCAAAAGCTTTAATTAACCTTTATCAGGACATCTTTTACACATATTGCAATGGGATGCTTAGAGAAAGAAGGTGAATCTACCAAGTAATTTTTCCATGTTGTCTTTTGCCTTTTTTTGGCTTGGTCAAGGTTCCCTCTAGTTTCCATTTTCCTAATTTATCTTTAGATGAATATTGGTAAACAATTTTTATCATAAGTGAATGCATATCAACCATGCTTCTCTTTCCAGTGGGTGATTTTGTTGTTAAAAAGAAAGAGCTAGTTACTAAAGTGAATAGTTGGCTTGCCCATGATAAACAAGAAGTTTTTTGACAATATTTGTGTGGTGATGTCCTAATTCCTAACTTCACGAGTCCATTTGCAAGCTTTAACTTTTTCCAAGTTTCCACGCGAATTCATATCCGTGATTTCTTTAATTTATGAATATGATGATGATTTGCTAGTTAATGAAGCTATACCCATACTTCTAATTATGAACAAAATTTCTTCTTATTTTTCTTTACCCCTAGTAAAATACCAATATATGGATTTTCTAGAAAATACAATTAGTGAAAAACTATGTGGATATCCCAATGTTAAATTGTTTAAGTACTAGGGTTAGTCTATTTATTGTTGTACTTTCAATGTGATTCTTTTAAACATTGCATTTCTAGAAGCTAGAAGAGGATTTTAAACCTCTTCTAGTAGTCAAATCAACCTTCCTTGTGATACATACTATGTTGAAACTGGGATTTATTGGTTTTTTCATTAAATCTCTCTTTCATGCTCATACCATATTTTAGGGTACGCCATCCCCTGGGATTCCCTATTAACTTCATAAAATCCTTCAATTGAGTCCATATACTAGAGTTGGAGACTAATATCTCTACTACGATTACACTGTTATTAGAGTTTATGGTTGTGAACATGAGCCTCATTGTTTACCATTGTACATTTAACTAAGAGTTTTTCTCTGTAGTATCTTAAAAAAATATTATCTTCTATTTGTCTTCAATTTTTCTCAAGAAATTTAAAAGTGATCCTTTATTTTACCACCTAAAGTATTTTCATTTGTTTCTAGAAGAAAGCTTGCATTTGATATTATAAATAAAATGATCTCTTCATTTGGTTTCAAGTTAATAAATGTTGGGAAGTATGGACCCCAACACATTATATAAAAGCAATTAGTTGATTTAAATTCTTGGCATTGAAAATTTTAGTTAAACAAATCAAAGAGTAAAAGTAAATTAATTTAAAGGAGTAAGGGATCAAGCGAAGCCAAAGAAATATATGTAGGAGATAAAATCTCCAAAAGGGGAGAATATAGGATCAAGCGATGCAAATAATCAAGTTCTCCTTTGTTGATGCATGCACTGAGTCAAGCACACTCTTTCCATAAGATTTGACAAAGGAGCTTGACACTCTCTTAGGATAACTATAGCCTAAAGGAACAATTGAGCCTATGGATGTAGTCACTTCTTTCCCTGTGCCTATAATCCAAGATCCAATTACAAGTGAAAATTCCTCTATGATTTAAGTTGAATATAAGATGGAAGGCTGGTCTAAATATAGGGAATATTCCCTTGTGAAAATAAATGAGTTAATTGAAAATGAAAGGAAAATTAAGCATTTTCAAAGGATTACATATATTATTAGATGATCCTATCATACCAAGATTCTTACAATCCACAAACAACGAGAGCAATAAATTCATTTTTGTAGTTCTACAACCCAAGCTCGTGCATAGTGTAAGTTCGAATACAAATCTACAATTTTGTAGGTTGATTTGAATCAAGTCAATGTTGTAGATATCATTCAATGGAATGGGAAAATAGGCGAGATGGTGTCAAGGAAGATAATTCAATCAATAATTAAGGTTAAAAAATTGCTGATTATGGTTAGAAAATTGGATACTCAGCTCAATAATGAGAAGATAATTAATAGAGGTAGGGCGACCAAAATAAATGATTTAGAAGGAAAAATAATTTTTTTTAACTTATATATCAAGTATCACGAAATTTTTAATAGTTTGATCGACTCCAAAGATATAGAGATCAATATTTTAAAACCTAAACTATAAATACCTCAAGTTAGTCCAATTTAATCAACATAGTGAATCATTGATCATGAGGAAAAATATGTCCTGAATTTTAGCGAGTGTTAAATTGTAAGACTAAAACTCTTAATTAGAGAAAAGGTTAGAAGAGTTGATGAAATAAAAATCCACGCTAGTCAATGACCACCTATTTGAAGTGAAGAAGTTACAACAAGAGTTGACTTAAAGAGTTTCTCAAAGTAGGAAACTATTAAACATATTTCATATAATATATGATGTTGACAAGATTATGAGAATCAACTAACATAAAAATCATTGATGATATGTTGAAGAAGCTAGAATCATACATGACACAAGTCTCTAAATTTTCAAATGCAATTCAAATTTAAAGATTTCAAATAATGATAACTTGGTTCACTTGAATGATGGTCTAAAAGAAAAGGAATTTGTTATAGATAATTTGTAAGCACATGTTGACAAAAAGGAATGAAAATATTGAAGGACTCTTGAAGGCCCAATAAAATATCAAAATATTTGGCATGAAACTTTAAATGGGGCTCTAGGAAAATAACATCTAATTGATATTAAGTAGTGGGTTTGGGATAGGATCATCGAGAAGGTGAGAAAATTTTGATCGTATTTTGATCTATTTCATGACCGTGAGACCATCCTGATAGAAAACACGAGTAAACATTAAAAAGATATGGATTCTTTAATCATATATATAGAAATGGTGAATGAGAAAATAGACTTCATACTTGATAAGTAGGACAAGATTACAAAAGCAAAGTTGTCAAGGAAATTCAAACGTCAATTTTTTCCCATTTGCAAATGTTTTTACATTCTTATGAATGAAGTTAATAATGCTTCTAGGTCATGTATATAAAAATGCATTAATTGTGTGTCAGAATGATGTTGACATGTGTTAGGTCCCTATAATACTAGTGATTCCCCTATTACTATTGTCGTTGTAGCCCTTATTTTTATTATTGTGCCCCATAGAAGCTCACTATTGTTATTATTGTGCCCTTATATTATTATTGTTAGGTCGGCTTTGGTCATATTGTGACCCCTTAGACTCTTATATATAGAAAGGAGGTCTTGTCATTTGTATCATCCAAGAATTGTTCATTTGTGTAATGTAAAGGAGGTTGCCGCCTCGAAGAGGCTGATTTCTACGGTGTTGATCTTTCTTTTCTATATTTTTGTGAGCTGGTTCATAACATTTGGTATCAGAGCTTTGAATATAGGGTTTTGTTGCTCCAAACAAATCATCGTGACATTTTCGCTATAACTGTTTTTCTACGACTTTTCAGAAGCTACAAAAACAACCCTTTTGAGTCGAAATCGCTCTGAACCTCAGATCCGAATTTCAGACCTTTTTTCGCTATATTTTCGTAGATATGATCCAAGGAAGTTAGGGAGGATCCCAAATTATCTCTCAAACAGAAAGCGGACAGCCTATAGTTGTCTATGTATTGGTTTCATGTCCTAATGTTGAAACAATTATACGTGGCACTTCATACAAGTTCGCTCTACTGAACCAGTCTATAATCAATTCATCGTGGGATATTTGGCATAACTCTTCCTTGGAGAATCCAATATTGATTAGATTTGTGGGGTTAGAAAGAGGACTCAGAAGGCTACTGTAGGAAGAAATTTCAGACCTTGGAGATTCAAAATTACAGAGATACAACAGATCCAATATCGAGATCCTACAAAGTGAAAAAATGTGTTTAGTTTTTTTAAATTTTTGCATAAGTTTGGTTTGAAAAATTAGTTTGAAGGAATTCAAAGGGCATAGTGAAGCATTATTATCATTAATTGATGCTCGAAAGAAAGAAAATGGAAACACCTAGTAAGTAACCTAAAAGCTTTAGCATGACTCATGAAGAAGAGGAAGAAATGAAACATGATATATCAAAATTACGAGACCAAGTGCAACAAAATTCACTCTCACAAAAAGCAACAGAAGCTAAGATAGATGGTTTAAAAAAATGTAGAAGTTAAGATGTATGGCGTGGAAGCTAATATGGACGGTTTAAAAAAGGGCATGGAAGCTAATATGGATGGTTTAAAGAAAGTCATAGAAGCTAAGATGAATGACGTGGAAGCTAGGATGGATGGCGTGGAAGCTAATATGGATGGTTTAAAGAAAGGGTGGAAGTTAAGATGGAATATTTGAAGACAGATTTGAAGTTTCTACAATAAATGCTTACTAATGGCGAAAGGGTAGTAAAGGAAACTTATGATGAGAACAAAATAAATGTTAATCATGATTTCATAGACTTTAACGTTGGACTGAAGACCCACCATGTTCCAAAGATTGATATGAGGAAGTTTGATGGCAAGGATCCGGCAATATGGATACTACAGATGGAGCAATATTTTGATCTCCATAATCTGCAAAACACACAAAAGGTACGCATTGAAACTTTATATTTGGAACCAAATCAGTTTGTATGGTATCGATGGCTTTGCTCTCATAAACAAATTGTCACTTGGGCAATTTTTATAGATGAAATGATAACACATTATGAGTATAGAAAAAGCAACATTTTTTTTAGCCACTTGATAAATCTCAAACAAAAGGGTTCAATGATGGAACACATTGAGGACTTCCAAAAATTGAATATAAGGGTAAAAGATATTCTAGAGGAGCATAAGATTGATGTGTTCATAGGGACTTTAAAGGATAACATCCAACATGAGGTTCGTCTTTGGGAATATGATTCATTGGAGAATCCATTCAAGTTGGCAAGAAAAATGGAAAGAAAAATTATGGCAACAAGGAAGCCTACTACTCACAATTATAAAGATGGAAGTGTTGTTGCCCCTAGCCTTCCACAACCTACAAGGTTGACACCACAACAATTGGAAGAAAAAAGAGAAAAGGGCTTTGTTACAGTTTTGATAGCAAATACACTAAAGGTCATAAATTTTCTGAGAATAAATTATTTTACATAGATTGTGAAGAGGAGGAAGAAAAGGAACAAGAAACGTCAAAAGAAGAGGATATACAACAGGAAAAATCCCTAAAGAAAGAAGAAATGAATCCAACCATATCTTGTAATGCATTGGCTGGAATAACCACTCCTCAAACTATTAATATAGAAGGGCATATCAAGAAGAAAAAGGTAATAGTGTTGATTAATTCAGACAATACCCATAATTTTATTCATTGTAAGATAGGCAGGGAATTAAATTGTTTCCTATACCCAACACTAGAGTGTCAAGTGGTGGTTTCAAGTGGAGGGACCATAAATTTCTCTGGAAAGTGTGATAATATCAAGCCATTCCAATGGGTGGTGTTGATGTTGTACTAGGAGTCCAATGGCTACAATCCTTGAGTACAATAGCTTTTAATTTTCAACAACTTTTCATGAAATTTTCTTCAGAAGAAAAGGAAGTTGAATTAAGGGGCATCGTAGGGAAACCGGGAAAGATAACTAGCTCTAACGGAATGATAAAGCTTCTAAAGAAAGAACAACGAGGCATAATTGCACAATTATGTTCACTAGAGGTTCCCACATTGAAATCATCTATTTCTCCATATCTCCAAAGAGTCTTGGACAATCATTCCAAGGTATTTGAGACTCCCAAAGGCCTCCCACCTATTCATGATCATGATCATGCTATTCATTTGATTCCAGGAAGTGTTCCTCCAAACATCAGGCCTTACAAATATCCCTATGCCCAAAAGAGTGAAATTGAACGTATGGTTGCAGAAATGTTAGAGGCTGGTATAATTCAACCTAGTCAAAGTTATTTCTCTGCTCCAGTAGTATTGGCTCACAAGAAGGATGGATCATGGCGTATGTGTCTAGATTATAGGGAGCTCAATAAGCTCATTATTAAAGATAAATTTCCCATTCCTGTCATTGATGAATTATTGGATGAATTGCATGGATCAATTTATTTCACCAAGTTGGATCTTCGTTCAGGATATCATCAAATCAGAATGAAGGCTGAAGACATTCCGAAAACAACATTTAGAACTCATGAGGGTCATTATGAATTTTTGGTCATGCCTTTTGGCCTTACCATTGCACCTTCTACATTTCAAGGTTTGATGAATTCCATTTTCAAACCCTTCGTTAGAAAATTTGTGTTAGTATTTTTTGATGATATACTAATCTACAACAAGTCTTGGAAGGAGCATGTTCAACACGTTGACAGGGTGCTCAAACTATTGGAGGAGAAACAATAATATGAAAAAAGCTCCAAATGTTTCTTTGGAGTACAAGAGGCAGAATATTTGGGTCTTATTTTATCTCATGAAGGTGTTAAGGTAGACCCTAGGAAAATTAAAACCATTAAGGAATGGAAAATACCCACACCCATAAAGCATCTCCGAGGATTTTTCGGGTTGACAGGGTATTATCGCAAGTTTGTTAAGAATTATGGGAGAATAACAACACCTCTAACAACGTTATTGCAGAAAGAGGCATTTTTGTGGACTCCATAAGCAACGAAGGCCTTTGAACATCTTAAAGAGGCAATGTGCCAAGCACCGGTCTTAGCTGCACCAGACTTCACAAAAACCTTTATTGTGGAATGTGATGCCTCAAGAAATGGAATTGGTGTTGTTTTGATGCAGGAAGAAAGACCCATTGCTTTCGAAAGTCATCCAATCAAAGGAAAGTATTTACACAAAGCTATTTATGAGAAGGAAATGTTGGTAATACTACATGCACTTAAGAAATGGCAACCCTACGTAATGGGAAGACACTTGAAGGTAAAAATAGATCATGATAGTCTTAAATACTTTTTAGAACAAAGATAATCTTCAGAAGAGCAGCAAAAATGAGTCACAAAGATGCTGGGTTATGACTTTGAAATCATCTACAAAAAAGGGAAGCAAAATGTTGTGGCATATGTACTCTAAAGAAAGGATGAGGATGTGGAAGCATTTCTTTGCGCCATTTCTATTATCCAACCAGATTGGATAAACGAAGCAAGGAATGAATGGAAGAATGACGAAGAAGTGTGGGCACTCATTAAAAATTTACAACAATATCCTAGTACATCTGATACATTTAGATGGAAACATGATTTATTATAATACAAAGATCAATTATACCTATGTAAGAATTCCCAACTCAAACAAAAGATTCTTAGGGAATTACACACCTCTCCCTTAGGAGGGCACTCATGATTTCTAAAAACTTACCACAAGCTTAAGAAGGAATTTGTTTGGGATGGCCTTAAATCAGATATTAAAAAGTTTGTGGCAGAATGTTTGGTTTTCCAACAAAATAAAGTTGAAACAATTAAGACCCCAAGTCTATTACAACCTTTATCCATTCCAAGCCAACGTTGGGAGGAGGTTTTAATGGATTTTATCACAAGTTTACCCAAGTTCGAAGGAAAGAGTGTTATCATGGTTGTAGTTTATAGACTTACCAAGTATGCACACTTTTGTGCATTATCTCATCCATTTAAAGTGAGTACAATTTCTACTACATTTATGGAAACAATTCAAAAGTTACATGGAAACCCAAAGATTATTGTAAGCGACAAAGATCCCATTTTCACTGGAAATTTTTGGAAAGAATTATTTTCTTGTCATGGTACTCAGTTAGCTCATAGCTCATCTTATCATCCTCAATTTGATGGGGAAATTGAGATAGTAAACAAATGTTTGGAGGGATATCTTCGTAGCTTTGTATATGATAAACATATCTAATGGGTCAAATGGTGCGCTCTGGCTGAATGGTGGTGTAACACTTCCTTCCATACTGCAACAAAAATGACCCCATTTATGGCACTTTATGGATATCATCCACCATCCATAACATCATATTTAAGAGAAAATTCTAAGATCCAAGCAGTGGAAGATCACATCGAGCATCAAAAACAAGTTCTCCAACTCTTTAAGGATAACCTCAGTTTGGTGCAAAATAGAATGAAACAACAGGCATATCAACATCATAGTGAAAGAAGTTTTGATGTAGGTGATTGGGTATTCCTACGGTTATAACCATATAAGCAAATGTCCCTCAAGCAAGCTAAGAAGGATAATAAATTATCACCAAAGTATTATGGTATGTACAAGATGTTGCAAAAGATAGGTACTATGGCATACGAATTGGAGCTTCCTGCAACTTCTCGAGTGCACCCAGTTTTCCATGTTTCAATGTTAAAGAAAGTTATAGATAACAAGCTCCTTGTTCAAACAATATTGCCATAACTTGATGATGAAGGAAAAGTCATATTTGAACCTGAAGCAGTCATAGAAACAAGAACTCGACAACTATGAAATCGATTAATTTCAGAGTATCTCATCAAGTGGAAGAACTTACCCGCTAAAGATTCCACATGGGAGGATGATAATTTTATACAGAAGCATCCAGAACTACTCAAGCATTGAGGACAACACTTTTTTGAAGGAGAGGGGCATGTTAGGTCCCTATAATACTAGTGATTCCCCCATTACTATTGTCATTATAGCCCTTATTATTGTGCCCCATAGAAGCCCACTATTGTTATTTTTGCACCCTTATATTATTATTGTTAGGTCGTCTTTGGTCATATTGTGACCCCTTAGATTCCTATATATAGAAAGGAGGTCTTGTCATTTGTATCATCCAAGAATTGTTCATTTGTGTAATGTAAAGTAGGTTTCCCCCTCGAAGAGGCTGATTTCTAAGGCGTTGATCTTTGTTTTCTATCTTTTTGTGAACTAGTTCATAACAACATGATCGATGAAAGTGAGGTAGAAGGTAGATCACAAATACTTTGTATCATGATTTCAATATTTTAGTTTTGGTTAAGCATTTGTATAAACTAGAATTACCATTATTCTTCCATTTTCATACTGAGCTTGAGATATCATATAGGAAAATGTTGAGATTCTCATACCCTACTAGATCATAATGGAGTAAGATTTCCCATTATCAACCAAGGAATCTAATGTTAAAGTAGAAAGAAATTGTGCTTCAACAATAAAAAAGGGATCTTATTTCCATAAAAGTGGAACATAAAGGAATCCAAGAGCATATTGATTATGGTAGCTAGATCTACATCATATAATGTGAGAATCAAGTTGGATTCATTGTACTTGAGGATGTCTACATGGATGAAAGCCTATGGAAAAAAAGATGCTAGGAATCAAGAAAAGATTAAGATTGAACATGCTCTTAGTTGAATGAAGAATTCATTAGAAGGGTTCTCGTTTTCTTAGAACTAGCATACATTGATTTCTTGGAGTCTCATATTACGAGATAGATACTTTGAATTATTTGTTAAACAACACTAAACAATCATGAAATTTTGGAAGGATTCATCTATTTATTCTAAACAATCTATATTTTCATATTTAGTTTGTAATTTATTTATGTATTCTTTAGTTTTATTATGTTTTCTCTTTTATAGTTTCTAATTTTATTATATTCTCAAAGATCGTTCGCATGGAAGTAAAGACCCAATCTTTGTTTTTGATGTTTACTTATTCAATTTGTTCTCATTATGATATACAATATTATATTGAAAATTAACCAATTATTATTGGGGAATTGTACTATCCCTAACCCACTTTCGACTTTACCTGTAACATTCCTATCCCCATTGTTGTGTCATTTAAGCCATGTTGTAAGAAGTTCTTGTTATAGTCAAATTTTGAAGTTTTGATTTTAAAAATGAAAAATTATTTTTATTCATGCACTTTGCAATAAAGCGCACGAGCTCTATTCATGCACTTTTATTTATTCATTTGTATTATTTATGTAAATAAATGGTCCTACCATGTTGCAATATCATACATGCACTTTTCAACAATTGTGATCGTGTCTACCTCGATCGATGGTCAATTTGCAATTGCAAGAACCCTCCACACTCTCAACATTTGACGCGGGGGTGGGGGGGGGGGGAGGGTGGGGGGGGTCCACAATACTTGGTTTTTGAAAACTGTTGAATGTTACGTGGTGCGCGCTTATAAATTGTGCACCCCTTTGCCTGAAACCGCTTACCGCCCCACCCTACAAACCACCTTTCCGACATATATGTTGCCCCACCAAAATATCTCGTTGTTATTTCTCTACCAATTTATCCCCAACTATCATGTTCACCAATTGCTAAAAATGTAACCACCAAATCTCTGCATTTAATTGTTGCCAACATTCAAATACCCATTGATACTCGATCATTTAAACTGCCAATGGATAGTGAATTCTCTTCTAGAAACAAAATTTTCTCTCAATTGTTCAACCAAACATTCTCAGAGTTCCCGACATTGTCAAAAAATCGATCTATAGAGGAATTACAGAGTTCAAAAGAGGTGCACTCAACATCTCGAACTTTCTCTAGTATTCCAATCTCCTTCACTATTTGTTAAATTTTCAGAATAAGCAATCAAAAAAGGAAGGGAAAATTGCAGACTGAAAACCCTATGGCTCCTGCGATTCCAAATTTAGATGAATTACCATTAGTCGACTTAGATTTTAAAACTGTAGAAACTAAATGTTAGTTCGACCTCTATGAGCTACATAATTGGGCTTTCCAAAAATATGAAGACACCAATGATGAATTTAATGTTTGGAATCCATGCTTCCACAATTTAGTTTTCCCCAAACCCACCATTTTCCTGAGTTCATCACTTGGTGTGAAAGACAATACTTACTGAGCCATAGAGAAATTGTATCCTAGAATGATGAACCCCTCTTTTGCATTACCCCAAAGTCTATCCTTCAATATTTTCATATAGATATTCCTAGTTCTCTACATGTTTTCTCAACCGAGTCTTTAATGGGAATTTATCAAAAACTCACTTTCGAGCAAAGAGATTTTATTTTTGAGTCTTTCTTACCAGAAGGGTCTGAATTTCCTTGTCGAAATCCACCTTATCCCTCAGACATTTTCCTAGAAATTTCCAGATAGATTATTTCAATGCATTGCAGTCTATTAGGCTATAAAAGTGATGAATGGGTTGATGAGGTTATTTTAGGGTTATTTTTCAATTTTTTCTCCTAGAAAGAAACCCTCTACTTTATTCAACTTTAGCCAATTTATTTATGATAATATCCGTGAGAAATTTGTGAAGTTTGGTGTTAAAAAATCTTTTAAACACTAGTCTATGTTGGGCTACTTGTTGCTATATCATCAATCTAAAAGATTCAAAATCCTACTACAAAAGCAAGATTACGAAGGTAAACCAAAGTATATTGTTCATTGGACTTCATTAGTAAGGAATAAATCAGAAGTAATTTCCTTCAATTATTTTGTAGATCAATTTTTATATATATATCACTTTGTCTTCTTAGTAGTGATGCAACACTAAGGATTTCAACTGAAATAAAAAGGATTTTATAGTTAAGTGAGCAGACAAAAGGTGGTTATTGGTATTTGTATCAAACTTTTATAGAAATCTGAATTTATGGTTGTCAGTTTCCACCATAAAATCTACTGGTGTTTTTGCCTTTGCAAAGTTTTGCTCTAGAATTTATAAGGCAAAGTTTAAATGTAGATGAAGTTCATTTTGTGTCAATAAAACAAAAGGCTCAATTTAAATTGAAGGCTCAAGTTGGTTGTTTTATTGTCAACACTAGGGATGCTGATAAAGATGTACATAGTTTACTGACACAAATGATTTTTAAAGTGAGTTTCAATTGGCATTATGATCCTATTGGGAAAATCTTATCCAACGGGCTTGAACAAAAATATGCTCCTTATATTCACACTCCAAAGCTAGGAATTGAGTAGTTTGCTAATAGGGAAATTTTGGAGGAAAATACTCAACATGAAATTCCATAAGAACATGCACCAACTCAGATAGTTTAAACTCCTCACCTAAAGGAGAAATAACTCAAAAGAAAAATTGGAAGCATTTCTCCTACTACTTTAGGATCAAAGTCAACAGAATTCAGAGTGTTCAAGAGAAGGAAAACCACAGAAACAGAGGAAGAATCATCTGAGACCATAAATCCAGAAGTGTGAACAACAATAGTGTTGGTGTCAAGCGAGTCTGCATTTTCTTTGAGACAAATGGAATCAACAATATCTGATCCATCAGTTTCTCCTTCTTCTAGCAGTCAAAATATATTTACTAGATTCATGGAGATTAAGAAGAAGAATGAGTCTCTGAAGTCTGCTACTTATACACAATTTTGGAAGCAAACCTCATCTACTCAAAATAGACTATTGTCTACATTGGATCCTGAAAGCAAACAATTTCAGTTGGTTTTCTTAAAGCCAAAAGTTCAAGTTCCAAAGTCTGGTGATCATTATAAAATTTATCTTTTTACTTTTGATACAAAAGAAATTCTCCCTATAGACCAGATAGATTTACATAAACATGTTGGTGAATTAATATATTATTATTTAACAAATTCTACCATGGCTATTTAAAAATTGGAAAGTTCTTTTAGCAATATGCATATTCAGCTCAAGCTGGAAAGAATTTCTTCTCTCGCCAAAGACACAAGGGTTAAATATTTATAAGATATCATCATTAATTTAGGATTGGATCCTAATGGTGTTGATGCCAGACAAGAAATTATCAAAAGCATAAATGTTGACATTCAAGCTTTGTAGAATACTTAAGTTACCAACGACAGAGCCTCCTCAAGCTCAAGAGTTGGGAGAGATTCTGAAAGAAAAAAAAACATGTTGAGCATGATTGTTGAAAAAAATCTACATATACATAAGATGGAGACAGAAATGGAGAAATTAGTAAAAGAGAAAGATAAGATTGTTAGTATTATAACTCCTACAGGAGAGACAGAGTCTGTGGGTAATGATTCAACAGAGAAAATGGAAAAGGTAATGTCTGAGTTATCTTTGAAGAATGATGAAATAGATAAGCTCAATAAATCACTACAGAAAGCGGAGGAAAATAAGATCAAAGAAAATAATGCATACATGTTAGAACTACAAAATAATTTCAATCTTATTAAGTAGCTAGAGCGATACTCAAAAGAATATATTAATGCACAAAGTTTAGCAGAAGCAAAACAACAAATATGGATTGATATAAATTATGTAATTATTGACTTATGGCCATAAATAGAAATCATCTTTGAGCAGGAATAGTTACTAAAGAAATCTAAATCAGTTTTTGAAAACATTAAAAAAGATCTAGAAAATAAACCTAGAGAAGCTAACATAATTATCAAAGTTCTAAATTCAAAAGAAAAATAAGAACTAGAGAAAATGGGCATTGAGGACTGGACAGATGCAGTTTTTGAAGTAAGAAAGGTATTGACCAAGAAAAATATCATGTTGCGGTTAGAGACTAAATGTGAAAATATGGAGATAAAAATTAGAAAATTTCATAAGAAGTTTTCTGTTCTTGAACAAAAAGGGATGCCTTCTTTGAAAGATTCCCGTGGTGAATTAATTGAGGATGAAGATTATCAAATATTATTACATGATATAGCAATAGACAGATCCAATTTTGCTAAGATTAAAGGAACTATCAGTGGTCAAATTTTTCTTCAAGGTATAGTTGATGACTTGTTTATTTCTCATGAAGTTCACCACCTTTTCATCAGTAAACCAACATTCGAAAAATATACTGAAGTTGATGAGGCCTATAGAAGAGTAATCAAGTTTTCATGTCCATATGAAGAGAAATGGGATAATTTTGTTGAACTTATTAGTTGAGACATCCTATTCAGGCAACATTTCAGTAGAAAATAAAGATTTTAGGAGTAGAATAAGAAGGATGTTGAATATGAGCAAGAAGTTGTAAACTAAAGCCTCAAATAGTGTGCAAAGTCACTAAATCAGTTCAAGGATCTCTATTTTTGAGTCATTTGATTAATATTATCCAAAATATCATGGATAAAGAAATATTTTATTGTAAAATTTGTAATAGATTAGATATTTTGTAAGAACTCTATATATACTTGATAATTTGAAGTAAGAAGGGTTGATACTTGAAGCATATTTTTGGATGATACTATTGTAATATTTTCATCTTCAAGATAATCAAAGGATTTTGGTTTCCATTTATGCAACATTTGTGTACTTGTGAGTGTTTTCTAGTGATTTTCATAATCTATTTCTACATATTTTTGAGATAGTGTAGGACATTGGGAAGGGAAGGGTTGAATATTAGTCTCCCCGACATCCCTAGCAAGGTTATTTTCTATATTGTGTAATAATTAAACAATCTGTTTAATTGGATACTCATAAATTAATAGATTATTGCTTCTATGTTATACTTAAACATATTTTTTTCACTATAGAGATGCATCTATATGTTTCCTCTTAGCTCAGATGATTAGATGTTCAGGAAGGATATTTAGTCTTCTAAGTTCTTCTTTATTATTCCTTCAAATAAATTATAAAGATTGTATGATGTCATAATGGAACACTGGCACTTTGAATGATCTAAAGGATTAATAATTATAGGCATAGACAAGTATTTGCATCCTTGGGTCATCCATTTTAGAATACCCTAATAATTGATGCTTTGGCATAGTTCTTTGGCCGAGGACAATATACAAAGGTACAACATCAAATAGGCACCATTGCCAAGGAACAAATTTCAAAGAAAATTTTCCTTGGGATAGTGACTCAACCTTCCTCTTAATGGTGAATAAGAGGCTAGTAGGCTAAAATATTTCACTTGGCGACTTCATAGTTTTAAAATTTGGCTTCATGCAGGTATACTAGATCTCATTTTGATCATGAACTATTTACACCATTATTAGGACCAGAGGGACTTGTATGGCTTGCTTCCCTTAAACGTAGGCTTGAAGCTTCTTCTTCTTCTTCTTCTATTCTACCAGATCCAGTTTCACAACCTGAACAATAAGAATACATCCCAATACCTCCTGATCCATCTGAATACCTCCTAAAGTCTTGGAATTTCTTTCTAGTGGAATAGATCTACAAAATTCTCTATTGGTTCATCAACTCCAGTCTCTTGAAATTCTTATGCCCCTTTTAGAATCTTCTTATATAGAAGGAAAACTTGAATTACAATTGCTTGGACTTAAACTGGGAGACTTTATATCCTTTTTTGTTCATATCTATCCTTCTACTTTTGATAAACCTGAGGAGGAATTCAAAGTTTATATAGACGCCCTAACATCTAAAGATAAAGAGACAGTTGTTCCTAAAGTCAAAAAGTTAAGAATCGTTCCTCAATTTCTAAAAAAAATTATAATATCAAAATAACCATTCCCTAAGAAAAAATCATCTCCTAAATAGTCAAGTTCATAGCCAATTCTAGACAGTGTGGGACCAATTGTCGATATTCGATATGTAAGACTAATATTTCCACCAACAGGTCAACTTCATGATTTTCCTCATGGATATCTAAAGCACTTTCCTAAATACAATGGGGAAATGATATTAAATGCAAAAGATAATTTATCTACATTCTTAGAGTTTGCATATAATTTGAATGTAGAACCTGAAGATGTATATATGAGGTTGTTTGTCCAATCATTGGAAGGAAATGTTAGAGTTGTGTTCAGGCAGTTGATGTTGGCTTAGGGGGTCCTGACCCAGGTTCAGAGTTACTTGTGCCAACCAACAAAACCCTACACTATTGGCCCTTTTAGAAACATCCTGCGTAGTCCAGGCTGCAGTCTTACCCAAAGCAGTATGGGGGGATGCAAGAACCAAGTTTCTGCATCTAGATATTAGTGTGATGTTTTCCCGTGCCTTGGATTTGTCTCCGTGCAAATCGATAAACTCCTAGGGCATGTCACTGCAACTTCGTTAAAGCAGCCTTCAGACCTTCACGAAGGTCCACGATCAGTCCTTACGGACCCTTAACAGTCTATTTAACTAGTTACGCGTATCAGAAAGTAACCCAAGATTGGAGTTCACGTAGATCTACTTTATTCATCAGAAAACATAAGAGAAGTGATCTGAAACTTTGCAGAAGTGGCTAAGCATTCATTTCATACATTATTAAGATAAATTCAATCGATTCGTGTAACATTCAATCATTATTGCATAAAACATGTCATTCATCAATAACATATAACATAAACAGATACAAATGGAGATACTCAGTAATTCTCTGGAAAACTATCTTTATTAATCTTTAATTCATTGATTATAGACTCAAACTACCCTGTGCAAATAACTGCAGGGGTCCGCGCACTTAGTTGCGGACTCTACCCAGGCCTTTGTGCACTCATCTGCAGAGCCTTCCCTTCTCTACCTAAGCGCAGGAAGTAGAGCTTTCCTGCCTTAGCTCCTGCCCAAAACCCGTCAATGAACCCAATTCTCTATCTCTTCTTAGTTTGCTTTCCCTAAGACTGCTTAATAATTCATCTATTTATACTATTTATTTATACAAAACAAGGGGATAAGGCGTGCTCCGCATCTATTTATTTATTTTGACTCTGTCTAACTGCACACTCCACATCTATTTTGTGGAGACTTTACATCCTTTACAAAAATTGTTACAAAAATGACTAATTAATTCCATTTTTCCCCTACCCCATCCCAATAGTACCCCAACACAAAGATCATGACTCACCCTTGAGTCACTCAGCTGGTTGTTATACTTTTTGGTGGAGTTCGTTGAATGCCTTGGTCAATGCTTGTAGCGCCGCAGTAGTGTGTTATGTTGCTTACTGCACCTCTTGGACTAGTTTCTCTATGGTTGGCGCCTCTACTGCCAGTTATGCAGTCCTTTGTGTTTTCTGTATTGCCTTCAACTTCTCATGAATGGTCTATGAGAACTGGTTGACTTCCTCTATCCAAGGCTCAATCCGTGCGCTGAGCACAAACTTATTCTTCTGCAATTCCTGCATCTACAACAATTTTTCTTTTCATTCCTGTAAGCGTGCAAAGTGCTGGACTGGTGCCAACGTCTGTGTTGTCATACTGAGCCATCGTACTGCTATTGCGCTTCCCTGAGTTTTGTGTTCAACTGTTGCAGCATAGGATCCTCCTGCAGTGTATCCTAGAGGCCTAGTGCCTGAGTGAAGAGTTGGTCGCATCCTTGAACAACGAACTTTAGTTGAGCCATGGAGTACAACAATAGTAGATTCATTGTCTCAGGGGGAGTAGAAGACTAGTAATGAGAAACCACATAAGCATGGTCACAGGGGGAGACAATATATCAGCAGAAAGGAAACATAGTTCAGTTAGGTTCACAAGATCATCGAGGAACAAACACTCATACATGATCATTAGCATGGAAGGTTTTCTACATATATCTTAGGCCCTTTTTCCATTACTGTCACAAGGGGAGAGATTGCAGACAATGATGTAGACATTAACATTGATAGAGTAATGTACTTAAACAAGGAGAGATTGCATACACTACATTTACACTTAAGCAGAGAGAGTTTTTGGACATTACACTTGCACAAGAGGAATTCTTGATTTGTTTGACATCAAACAACCATTAATGTTTAGGGTTTTTGACATTGTTGACAAACGGGGAGATTGTTTCACATAGTGTCATAATTGATGACAATAAGATGTGATTTATATCAAAGGGGATGTATGAGACAATAGTAGCAATACCATCTTTGATGACCAAAGAAGTAGCAGAACTCTTTATGAAGTGATATGACAGTTGGATATTTCACAAGGTCCCATCACATGAAAATATTGGTTTTAAGATTTTGAAGAAGTTATGTTTCTCAAACAATCCTACAAACAACATGATTTCATAAATCTCGTTAAAACCTTTCCAACAATATATCCTTCTTAGAAAAACTCATCCAGAATGAGAAGTTATGGCCAATTGAAGTTTTATTGTTAATTGAGGGAATAAACATTAGGGACAAAACCCAAAAACGTTGACTTTTTAAAATAGTAGGCAAGTTCAAGGCATGTCCACCATTGAATAGAACAATCAATAGCCATGAGTGGATGGAATTGTGTACTAGTTAACTTTGTTAAATGGTGTGCATCTCTCAAACTAATCAATGACACTGCTAATAAGAAAATGACTAGATGATGATGAATATGTGTAGAGTTTAACTAGCCCTATTTGACCAATCATGACACATGGAAGCATCTTACTGGATGATGATGTAGACCTATTAATGAGTGGCACATGGCTTATTATCACAGTCAGCATGACACATCAGCATGCTGATTTGGCACATTTGGATTGGTAGAAAGTATGAAAATGTGTGACATGTGGCACAATATTAGGCTACCACATGGCATGATGATGTCATATTGATATCACCATGCGAATAACCAATGACTCTCAGGTAACTTGGGGTGGTCACATGATAGGTTGGGACCAAACCAAAAAATATAATGTCCAACTCAAGGGATTGGTGATATGGAAACATCATGAAGGTCACATGGTCGATTAAATTGAAGGTTTTTCCCCATTCAATTGAGCCCCAAGTTGGCTTGACCATCTCCAGGACCGCTTGCAAACTATATATATGCATCAACAAGTGTGACAATATAATTGTGAGATATAATGAAAACACACATAGAAACCATACTAGTAAATAAGAATAAGGAATTTCATGATTTGTTTGTTATGGTTATGGTGTTTATTAAGCATGGTTGATGGTTCCCTGGTTCAGTGCCCTTCTATGAAGATCAATTTGTTTTATGTTAATTAAAGTTTGGTTTGATTAGCTAGGAAAAGTTTATTTAGTTCTCATCTGTAGAGATTGGTTCACTTTGTTTTAATTGAAGTCTGATCCAAGTATCCAGGCCACATGGCCCTACCAAAATTCATATATTTGTGTTAACGTAGGTTGATCCAAGGAAATATGCCATGGGGCCCTACCATTGTTCATATATTTGTGTTAACAAAGATTTGATCCAGGCCAAAGTGGCCCTACCACCATTCATATAATTTTTGTGTCAAAAAGGTTCTATTTGTATGGACAAGCCATGGTGGATTCCATAAACCATGTTGTGATGAGCCATGAATACTACTAAGCCATGGAGGATCGACATGCGGTCAGTTGTTGCATTGTTATCACTGTAAATAAAATAGCATGGAACTTTACTGTAGGTCACACAAAAGAACGGAGTTGGTAAGGCGTGGGCATTGTGTATTGGTGGTCACAAGTTTGACCCTCGACAGTGAACATGTGGGGTTATTTTTTATCTTTTTATATATATTTCCATTATGTTGCATATTTTGCAGTATTTGGTGGTGGGCTCCAAAATCCAACAAGACTATTGAAGGGTGCCCATAATTTTTTTTTGTTTTAGAATATGTAATTGATTATATACTTGCATGTGGTTATTTTGAGTTTCTGGAATCATTATTTGTCCAAATCGAGTTTTGGAAGAAACTAGATTATTAGGGTTTGGAGATTAATGTACCCATAGGTGTTTGATGTTCTTTGGACTCTTATTTGATGGCTAGAATATGTAATACTTGTTTTGAAGGTATATAAGGATGTTGTAAGTGTTTTTGATACATGAAGTAAATAGGTTCCGAGAAGGGGTTTGAATGACCATCTTGGAAATCTAGTTGAAGCAGTGTATGGGAAGCAGTTTGATAGTTAGCATCAATGATTGATATAACTTTTGTGGCAGCATAATGGTTGCAAATCGTATTTGTAGTGGCAATGATTGTGTCAGTAACATTTTGTTTAGGTTTAGACGATGGTATAGGTTGTGATGATGACAACAAATTACATATTATGATATTCCTTATGATTTTAGTCATATATGATGTCAATGGATCCATTTCGAAAATGAGATGAATTATAGGTACAAAAGGAAGTAGGAGAAGGAGGTGGGAACCTGCACTAAGGTTGGAGCCTCAATCAAATTTAAGCCTAGAGCAAGTTGGAAGCTACTCATTCTTGAGGTTGAAGCCTCAATTAGGTTGGAGCCTAGAGCAATTTGGATCCTACTCATTCTTGTGGTTGGAGTCTCAATTAGGTTGTAGACTACATTAAGCAGTTGCTTGCATCTTTCGAGGTTGGTGCCTCAATTACATTGTATCCAACTGCAAATGGTATCTTGCATATCTTACAGGTAGTTTCATCCATTAGGTTAGAGCTGGAAAATTGATGTAAATGAATTGAAGATCAAAAGGAAGAAGATTGGTGGTTTTCTCCCATATGGGTTTCCACATAAGAACTTGTACCTCCTTTTGATGTGATAGTTTTGTTTTATATAGTTTCTTGATATGTTATTGATATGATGATGGACTATTATAGTTGATGATATTTTGCTTATGGTTCATTGCTTTATGATTGTATGATAAAGAAAAGTTGTAAAATTATAAAATTGATTTCAGACTGATTCAACCCCCCTTTCAATGTGACTTTTGGGCCAACATAGATTGATTTCTAGAAAACAAAGTGTTGTTATTTTCCACCCTTGTGGTATCATTTCCTCGAGAAGGGATGGTTAATTAGAGATATGCAAGGTGCAATTGTGCCTACAGTTGGGTGGAGAAGTACTCACGAAGCCCTCATCCTCAATTGGTTTACTGAATGAATTCTACAATCTAATATAATTATATAAAATGTGTTAGGAAATCATTTAGAATATTGTTTACATTATTCATGATATATGTATTCTCATAGTTGTAAGAGAGTAATGAATATAGTTGTTTGTCAGAAGGAAGATTCTAAAGTTGTAAATGATTTAGCATCACTTTGTACTATCAACAAACTTTTCATGAGTTTTATTGATGAAAGTTTGCATGGAAATTAAAATTCAAACATGAATGTAGTTCATTAAACATGTTTCTTCATGCAAGAATGTAATTGACAGTAGATTGGAAAAAACATTAGGGTTTCTTTATCAAGCAAGAATGTAGCTACTGATAAATATTTTTGTTTGGATAATATTTTAACGTTAGAATCCTAGTAAAGAAATAACAAAAAGTTTAATACATTTCATCCCTGATAGTTTGTTGATTATCTTAATTTTATATCTTACATTTGATGAGAGTATCAATATGGAATTTTGTTGAAAAGCTATTACATTCTACATGGGTGATTTCCTAGTAATGATATTCCTACAAAATGGTTTAATTAAATGGAAAAAATACTAAATGATTGAATGAGTTACTTCAAAATATGACTTATTTTAGTTATAGAAATGTTGTAGAATGTGATACAATTTTTTGTAGCCCTATGGAAAGAAATAACTTTCTATTGTAGGCTAAGTTGATATATTTTAAATATTGAATATTTCTTATAGGTGAATGCTTGTTAATTTTTTACTATAATTCAAAATTTATGATTTGGTTAGATGAGATTTTTGGTGGGCAAAACCCTTATATTTAGATGAACATATTCATCATACATATCATATACCTAGTTCATACTTTAAAAGATATATGATCTAGATTTTAAGAAGGAATGAAATGAAATACAACTATAAATAGAAACATAGTGAAAATAGAACTTCAAGTCATTAATAGCAAAGTACTGAAATTTTTTTACATGCATAATGGAAATAAACTAGCTCAGGAAATGGTAGCTTATCTCTGAGAAGAGATGTGGGGGCCACATTCCTTCTGAATTGTGTTACAATGAGGCTCAAAGGCCTATTTATTATTTAGAAATAATGGAAAAACCTAAACATCCAAAAATCTAACCCTAGGAGATGAAGCGCCAAAAGTATGTGGGCCTCGTTGGGGTAAATTGGTACATCAACTTCCTGTGGTCGTAACTTTGGCATACGATCTTTGTTTGACCCGTACGATACCTCACTAGAAATACCTATCCGAGGAATACGAATTTCAATTGCAAACCCATGTCGTTGGCTACTATTTTTCCTATTTTCTAAAAAATGTTGTTTAGGGCCACAAAACGGCTTCGGGAGTTCAAGACCTGAAAAATTGGCAAAAATAGTAAATTTTGCTAAAATTAAGGAATTTGAAAGAAACAATGGTGGGGGTCCAAATGGAATAGGTAGGTGGCCACAAATATCCACCTGGATTAGTCCTCCCCCCTTAGGAAGCAATGGTCCCCATTGTGTTGAGTGCCTCCATCAGATGGGGAAACTTCTGTTAAACTTGGTCCCTGGTGAGCCACTTGCCTTGGTGCAGTAATTGGCCAGCTTAAACAACCTAATATAGTTTAATATTCTACTGGAAAATGTTCTTGATCTACGTGTCCATGATCATATCAGTTGTGGCATGTTCCATGTAGTTTGGGTTTAGCTCTATTGGTGTTAGTTGTTCTGCAATGTCTGATGTGTCAAGTAATGGTGTAAAGTATGGTCGAAGGTGGTCCACATTGAACACTAGGTGCAGGCCCAAGAATAGGGGAATGATGAGCTCAAAAGAATTGTCTCCCATGGTATTGGTGATGTTGTAAGGCCCATATCAGAGTGACATGAGCTTCTAATGGGATCTGATTAGGAGTTATTTACGCAAATGTAGCCAAAGTTTATTGGCCGCTTGAAACTTGTGTGGCACTCGATGTTGATCATGTCGTTGCTTCTACTTGGCAATAGACTTATCAAATATTTCATGCACCTTCTCGCAAATGTGTTGGACGTGTTCAATAAACCATTTTGATTTATTAGCCTCAGAATATACATGTGTGGATTCTGTCTAAGTAGTCATATGAGGCATGTTAACATCAATTAGACATAATGGTTGAAAGCCCAGAATCACTTGAAAAGGATCGTGACCAGTCAAGCTATGGAGAGTTATGTTATAACTATGTTGCACATCAGGAAGGCTCTCATCCTAGGTTCATGGATGCTTGGAGTTGTACATGCGTAGTATGTGCACTATCATCCTATTGACAACCTTCATCTATCCATCAGTCTGGGGATGGAATGTAGTCGACTTGGTGAGCTTAGTGTCCAATAATGTCTAGAGGCTCGACCAGAATGTGCTTTGGAACCTTCCATCCTGATCTAATATAATGTTCTAAGGGATTCCAAAATGTACCCATACTCATTCAAAGAAGAGTTTGGTAGTGTTCTCTGCTGTGATACTCTTCTTACAAGTCGCCAATATAGCCATCTTATAAAATATGTCCACCACTATAAATAGACAGTCATTACCATTCTTGGAAGAAGGGAGGCCTAACAGATAGTCCATGGAGATGGATTCCCAAGGCTTTCTAGGAGTACGAAGAGGAGTGCATAGGCCTTTCTTCTTGATGGTTGGCTTGGCGATGACATAGGTAGTGTAGGATATGATATATTTTCCAACGTCTTATTGGAGTTTTGGCCAACAAAAATACTTCTATAGTATGACCATAGTTTTCTCCACACCAAAGTGTCATGCGACCTAACTGTATTGTGCCTCCCAAATCAACTTGGTACGCTCGCTTGAAGGAACACAAAGGTGGCCTAGGTGGCATAATAATGCATTCTAAAGGTGGAAATTTATAACTTGCTTTCCATCCACTAGAATATGGTATGTGGTGGCGAACTCTGGATCATTTTTGTACAAATGCGGCCATATGGGCGTCTCGTGGCCACAAGAGTTTAGAATGGTAGTTAGTGTTGCAAATCGGGGCTGACTAAGGAAATTTTCAACACGATTGGTGTTTACCTTCTTGTATTTAATGTTTAAGTGGAATTGTTGTGGATATGTTGACCACATCTGATGTCGATAGTTTTACAACTTCCCTTATGTTTGGATAAACTAAAGAGGTCGGTGATCTGTGTTGAAAAATGTGTAACTAAGTTTGGTCCTCATAAATATGAAATGTACTTTTGATTCTTGAAAATTGTAAAATGAAAGAAAATTATTATTATTATTTTTGGAGCATGGGTTTCATGCTCAAGATCTTTTATTTTATAGGTCAAGAACCCATTGAGTGCTTCTAGGGTTGGTTCTAGGTCAAGAAGTCAAAAGAGTCATTGTCATAGACCCCATTGGCACATTGTAATTTGTAAAGAAAAATATTTTTTTCCTTAAAGTGTCAAAATACACTCAAGAACAAGTCAATCTGGTAGCTAGCAAGTTGGCCTACTTTGAGGAGCCACATCCACCTTGAGAAGCCTATATAAAGGAGGAAACTCAACCTTCTTGAAGCACACTCATCACTCTCTCATCCAAGAGAAGGGGGAACAAGAAGAAGGAAGAGGAAAAAAGAGACGTCTTTTTGGTTATTTCTCTCTCACGAGTGCAAAGGAAGGCTAGGGTTTTTGAACTAGATCTAGGGTTTTCTTCTAAAAGTTTGATCTTGACCAAGAGAAGGAAAGAAGGTCAAGCGAAGGTCACGCAAAGGTCACAAGAATCCATCCTCAAGCTACAAAAGGAAGAGAGACGTAAGCAAGGTCTAAGGAAGCCTTGAAAGGCCAAGAAAATCTCACACATGTGGCAACAACAACTGCTGGATGGCCAAAAATTTCAGGTCTGCAGTGGAGGCCAAAATTCTGTAGCTGGGATTCGAAGATGTGCTACTAGAAGAGATTTGATTGGGTTTGAATTGTTCAAGGAAATCACATCATCCAAAGGTTGGAATTCATCTTGGAGGGTATTGTTCTTGGTCTATAGCTCTTGTAATTCATCAATTGAAAATTCTATAAGGAAGAGAACATATTTGTGGGGTTTCCTCTCAATTGGAGGGGTTTTGGCCTTGGCTTGTAGCCTATATTTTGCGTTCTTGTTATTCTTTTTTTGGCATCTGTTTGATGATATACAAACATAATAATAAGTAAAGAAGTTAATAAGTAAGGAAAATTTAAAATACATCACAAGCAATTATCAAGGAAAGAGAAATCACTCTAATGATTGCCCTATAGATTTCTCAACATGGTATTAGAGCTTAGGTTGGAAGAGGGTGTTATGAAGATATATACTACATTGAAGAAGTTCCTAAATAATTCTTCAAAGGTAGCAATTCATCTCAATAAGGTTATCAAAGGAGCATGGAATATCCTATTTACTCCAAAGAAGAAAGTAACTAAGACAAAGGATGAAGGACTCTTCTCAGCACTCACTAACACATTTCAATATGAGAACATTTGGGTAATTGATAATGGAGCATCAATCCACATGGTAGGGAATCACATGAAACTAAAAACATTTTTCAAAAGGAAAGTCTTCTTACTTTGTAGAGCTTGGATATAATAAGAGCTATCATGTGAGAGGAATTGGATCACCTCAATTGAGCTAGAGAATGGAGACAATATTGATCTCAACAACATCCTATTTGTTCTAGGTTTTCATAAGAACTTACTCTCCATTTCAATTCTAGAAGATAAAGGTGATAGAGTGGCTTTCATTGATGGAAGTTATAGTATGGAGTAAAAACTCAAGCATAGAAAAAGCTATCGTAATTGATTCCTGAAGGAAGACTCTACAAGCTCCTATCCCCTCTTGCTAAAGCTTTAGTTCACATTGAAATCAGCTCATGTGAGCTTTGGGATAGGAGATTTGGTCATCTCCATTTCAAAATTCTTCAAATTCTAAGATCTTTAGTAGATGGAATCCCCGAACTAAAAGAAAATCACGAAGGAGTATGCAAAGGATGTGCATTCGTTAAGAAAACCAAGAGACAATTTGGAAGCAGTGCTTCGTGGTCAAAAGAAACCTTAGATCTTATTCATTTCGATATCTATGGTCCTATGACTCCTAAATCACTTAGAGGTCATCTATATTATGTCACATTTATAGATGATCATTCAAGGAAGACTTGGTTTTACTTAATGAAATCCAAGGATGAAGTATTTAGAAAATTTCAAGAATTCAAAGCTCAAGTAGAAAACCTTACAAAAAGAAGAATCGAGATATTAAGATATGATAATGGAGAAGAATATACATCCAAGGAAATCATATATTTATGTAAGGAATCTAGGATTGAGAGGGAGCTAATAGTCCCATATAATCCTGAACAATATGCAGTTGTAAAACGAAAGAATCGATCCATTGAAGAAAGTGTGAAAGCAATGTTACATAATCAAGACTTACCAAAATTTGTGTGGGGTGAAGCTACAAGGATAGTAGTATACATACAAAATTGAAGTCCCCACATGTGTCTAGATAATAAGACTCTCGAAGAGGTGTTCACTGGGAAGAAACCAATCATATATCATCTTCGAATTTTTGGTTGTTTTTTCTATATGCATATACCCAAGGAAAGAAGAAAGAAGTTGGATCCATATGGCATGAAGGGAACCTTTGTGGGCTATAGTAACTCTTTTAAGGCATATAGGATATACATAAAGGAAGGACACTGAATATAATTCAATCAAGATGTAATATTTTATGAAAGTGTTGCATTAAAGAAATCAAAGGATCTCCTTATGGACTCTGATGATGAAGAACTTATGATATTCGAAGACAAAGTTACTAGGGAAGAAGAAGAACCAAACCATGAAGATGAAGGTCCTTGTGAACCAATACAACTTGTGGTAATTCTGGAAACTAGAAAAAGACCTAACTGGTTGAAGTACACACTTCTAGATGTAGAAGGTCAGGGAGTAGATCAAGGTACATTAAGGGAAAGGAAGAAGCCTAAACGGTATTTTGGGCATGAAACCTACATGAAAAAACTAAATAAATAAGATCCATCCACTTTTGAATAAGTTGTAAATCACCAAGAATGGAAGGATTCCATGAATGAAGAATATCAATTTCTAATGAACAATGGAGTCTGGGAGATCATACCTAGGCCTAAAGACAAATATTTGGTAACTTCCAAGTGGATCTACAAGATCAAACATGCAACATATGGAAGTATTGATAAATATAAGGCAATATTTGTGGCCAGGGTCTTCTCTCAACAAGAAAGCATCGATTATGAAGAGACATTTTCTCCAATAGCAAGGTATAAAACTATTCATTCATTAGCCTCTTTGGCAGCATCAATGGGATGGAACAATCACCAAATGGATGTTAAGACTGCATTCCTAAATGGCACAATTGATGAGGAAATCTATATAGAACAACCCTTGGGATTTGATGTTAAATACATAAAGGAATATGTTTGTAGGTTGAAGAAGGCACTATATGGCCTCAAGAAAGCATCAAAGGCATGGTATGCTAGGATAGATGCATACCTTCATATATTAGGCTTCTCAAAGAGTTATGTTGATCCGAACCTTTATATTAAGGTTGTGAAGGGAGAGCTAGTAATCATTCTTTTGTATGTGGATGATATTCTCTTGATAGGTGTGGAAGGTCAAATTGAAGAATGTAAGAAGCATCTAGCAGTAAAATTTGACATGAAGGATCTAGGGTTGATGCACTACTATTTGGGATTGGAATTCTGGCAAGGACATGATGAAATATATCTAGGTCAAGGAAAGTATGTGAAAAAGATGTTGAAGAAGTTTGACATGATGGATTGCAAACCAATGACAACCCCAATGATCACAAACTTGAAAAGACTAAGGAGTTCTGAATCAAGCCTTGTGGATCCTTCTAGGTATAGGAAATTGATTGTCTCAGTGATGTACTTAGTGAATACTCAACGAGAGATATGTTTTGAAATAAATAATCTTAGTCAATTCTAAGTGGAGCCAAAGCATGATCATTGGATAAAAACAAAAAACATACTGAGATATCAGCAAGGAACAATCCACTACTACCTAAAATATGATAGGAAGAATGGTGTACACTTGATTGGATATATAGATTCTGATTGGAGAAGCAGTGAGCAGGATAGAAGAAGCACTTTAGGAGGATATTTTAGTTTTGGATCCTCCGTGATCTCATGGATGAGTAGAAAGAAAGGTATGATTGCTTTGAGTAGTGTTGAGGTTGAGTACATTATAGCCTGTGAAGTAAGAAAAGAAGTTGTTTGGTTAAGAAAGTTGTTATTGGACCTATTTGAAGGACCAATGGACCCTACATTGATACATTGTGATAACACCAGTTGTATACGATTGTCTCAAGACCCAGTATTTCATGGAAAGACAAAGAATATCAACAACAGGTATCACTGCATTCGGAAGCTAGTACAAGATGGTGTGTTGCAGCTACAATATATCTCCATCGATGAGCAGGTAGCTGACATATTGACGAAATATCTATCTAATAAGAAGCTTTTATATTCTAGAGAAATATTCGTTTGGTTTATGTATCCTCTCTAATTGAGAGGGAGAGATAAGCACATCAATTTTGTCTTCACTAGGGAAGACAAAATGGAGGATTGGATAAGAATCTAGCATCTGATTCTCTTTGAAGATGTGGTAGGGCATCCAAGGTAAGAGTAGTCATCGACTGATATTCTTTGAGGACTAGCTATCTAAGATAAGAATAGTCCAAAGAAGGTCATACTCTGTGAACACCCGAGTGGGGTATGTACCTTGAGAAAAAATGATGATGGTGTCTATGAATCACCAGCATTGTGTTATGATCTTGTGGAGAGATAGAACTATTAGTCAAGGCCTTGAAATATGACAATTCTAGTTGTTATGATGCTAAACAAATGGGTTACCAATCTGACCCTTCTTATGAGATCTCTTCAAATTGAGAATGTTCGTGCACCATTTATTAATACCTCCCTAGTTAAGAGGGAATGTTGAAAAATGTGTCACTAGGCTCGACCTTCATAAATATGAAATGCACTTTTAATTCTTGTAATGGCAGAAGTGTCCTCAGACACGTAATTTTATTAATAAGAAAACAATGGGAATTTGGCAAGAGTTTACACCTGAACAACAAAACACTCTTGCAAAGAGCTATTTATAAGCTCAATGTCCTAACTACCTCTAATTATGGATCACTTATGAAATAACAAGTGTCCACTTACAATAAAAGCTATTCAAACAACTTACTAACAATTGTCCTAAATTAGAGCCTAAGATATGACACTTTTGTAGAGTCATATCTTTTACAACAATATACCAATTCTAAATGTCTCCATTAAATAATTAAATATTCTAGATTAATAATTATTAATTTAATATCTTAAATTAATAATTATTTTATTCTAACTTAATAACCTATGATAATATTTATTTTTGGATCATCTAACATTCCCCCCTATGATCCAAAGATACATTACAATAGATACCAAGTTCATCCCTGAACTTAGTAAATTTTATTCTGCTAAGACGTTTCGTGAAAATGTTGGAGATTTGATCTTCTGAATGACAATAAATTGGCTTGAGGACATCTTTGGCAATGAGAGATCTGATATGATGATACTTGTTGTCCGCATGCTTTGTCTTTGAATGAAAAACTGGGTTCTTGGAAAGCTTGATGGCTGACTGGCTGTCAAGAAGAATGACGTAGCTTCTGCCTGAGAAATGCCCAAGTCCTGCAAAATTCTGTGCAACCAAACAATTTCACATGTTGCTTCCCATGCTGAAATGTACTCTGCTTCTGCTGAAGAAGTGGCCACTGTAGCTTGTTTCTTACAACTTCAAGACGCTGCTGCTGACCCCGTGTTCTTTAAATAACCTGATGTTGATGCTTGATCATCAATACTTCTAGCAAAGTCGACATCTGAAAATCCACCAAGTACAAAGTTTTTAGTCTTTGTGTAAAGAAGACCAAAATCTTTTGTTCCTTAGATATATCGAAGAAATATTTTGGCTGCATTCTAGTGGCTATCTCATGGTTCCTACATAAAACGTGAAAGAATACTGACTGCATAAGACAGATCAGGGCAAGTGTTTGTCAAATAAATCAAGCTGCCAATCAACTGTTTGTAAGTAGTACTGTCCACCTTTCCCCCCTTCAAATTTTGAAAGTTTCAAGTTTTGCTCCATGGCGGTAAGAACGGGCTTGCAATCCTGCATGCCAAATCACTGAAGAACCTCTGTTGCATACTTACTCTGAGAAATGAAAATATGATGTGGATGCTGGAAGACTTCAACTCCAAGATAGTAGTGAAGTAATCCCAAATCTGTCATCTTAAAACCTGCATGTAACTCTGTTTTCACCTATGCAATATGATCATCATTATTTCTAGTAATGATTAAATCATCTACATACATAACAAGAATCACTAGATATTTACCCTGTTGTCGCACATACAAAGTATCATCAAATTCACTTCGTTGAAAACCAACTTTTCTAAGGTATTCATCCATTTTTGCATACCAAGCTCGGGGAGCTTGTTTTAACCCATATAAAGCCTTAATCAATTTGCAGACTTTATGTTCCTGCCCTTCAATTTCAAAACCTGGTGGTTGTGTCATATACACTTCTTCCTGTAAATACCCGTTGAGAAAAGCACTTTTCACATCCATTTGATGAACTTTCCATCCTTTCTGAGTGGCAAATGCAAGTGTTAATCGGATGGTGTTCCATTTAGCTGTAGGAGCAAAGATTTCCTCATAACCAATGCCTTCCTGCTATGCAAAACCTTTAGCGACAAGTCTTGCTTTATACTTTTCAAGTTCTCCCTTTTGGTTGTACTTAATTATGTAAACCCATTTGCATCCTATGGGTTTAACATTTTGAGGACGATCAACAAGTTTCCGAGCGTTGTTATCAATTACTGCTTGATATTCTTCAACCATAACCTGTTGCCATTCTTTATGTTTTACTGCTTCGTTGTATGTGGAAGGTTCAGTAAAATCATTTTATATCAATGCAAAATTTCCTTCACTTCTGTCTGAATTCCTTGTTCCTGTTTTATTCTGCTCATCAGGCCTTACATCTTTCAAAAGTTGAACTGCCTATTTTCGTAGTTGCTGCTCACTTGTTTGAGATTCTGAAAAGTCACCATCATTGTAAAGAGGATTAATGTAAACTGGTGTTCGTTGATCAGATGAAGATTTTAGAGAATCATTGTCAGAAGAACTGTTTCTGCTTGGGGATGTGGATGAACTGCTAGAAGATCCAGATGGTTTTGTTGAAGTAGATGGACTAGATGAATCATCTTCAGATGAAGGAAAATCAAGTTCATGCCAATTTGGTGAATTTGGTTGACTTTGTGTATATCCTTTTCTTTTACTACCTTTAGTTTCTAACTTTTGAAGAAGACTTTCAATTTCTTCAGCACTCTCACTCTTTGTTTCATCAAAAATTACATCCCTGCTCACAATAAATTTTCCATTGGTCAAAAGCCGGTATGCTTTTTTCTCATCAGAATATCCAATCATTATGCATTTAAAACTTCTTGAGTCAAGCTTAGTTCTTTTTTCTTTCGGAACTAAGGCATAACATATTGATCCAAAAACTCTAAGATGTTTAACTCAAGGTTTGAAACCAAACCAAGCTTCATAAGGTGTGATTTCGTCTAAGGAAGCAGTTGGAGATCTGTTTCTTAAGTAGACAGTTGTATGAATTGCTTCTGCCAATATGTTGGACTTAACCTTTTGAAAGTTAACATAGATCTCGCCATTCCTAACAAGGTGCAATTCATTCTTTCTACTACTCCATTTTGTTGTGGAGTCTAAACATTTGTAAGATGTCTTCTTATGCCATGATTGCTGCAATAAGTTTTGAATTCATTTGAAGTGAATTCTCCCCCATTATCTATCATGAGAGTACCTATCTTTTCTTTGACTTCGTTTTCAACAAGTTGGTGAAAAATTTTAAACTTTTCAAATGCTTTTGACTTTTTCTTTAAGAAATAAACCCAAGTCATTCTATTGAAATCATCAATGAATAGTAAGAAATATTTGCAACCACCAAATGAAGTTGGTAGTGGTCCAAAAACATCACTGTGAACTAGTTGCAGCAACCTGTTTGTGTGCCATGAACTTGTTGGAAAATTTCTCAACTTTGTTTTCCATAAATGCAAGTTTCACATTTTTCATTTTCCTTTTTGAAGGTTGGAAATCCCTTAAGCATCCCTTGTTTTTGCAATTGAGAAAGACTGTCAAAATTTAAATGTCCATATCTTACATGCCACAATCTTATAGGTGAAATTCTTGTAGTCATTGCCCCTGCAAAGTCAAAATGCCTTAACTTTCCCTTTCATCCTTAACAGTTTTCCATCTTCATAACCTGTCATCACTGTTTGCAAGCTCTGTTTGATTGAATTAATCTTAATTAAACCATCTTCCATAATTATCTGATGTCCTGCTTGTCGAATCGTGACTAAAGATAACAAATTTTTCTTAAAGGTTGGTACATACCATACATTTGAAATCATTTTTTCTCCAATGCCAAGGAGAAAAACTTTAACTGCACCTTTTCCATAAGGAGTATGTTTTGTATCATCTGCAAGAAAGATGGAATTAAGATGACAATCTTGAAAATTCCAAAAGAAGTCTCGTCGACAAGTCATGTGTTGAGTTACTCTTGAATCCAAGATCCAAGCATCTTCATAATCACTTATAAGATTGGAGGAAAGTTGTAATGCCGGCGAAGAAGTAAAGACATATTCTGAGTGATCATCATCTTGATCATTTTCAAATTGTGCTGAGTGTTGATTAAACTTGGGAATTTTATTAAGAGATGTTCGACAATCTTCAGCATAATGTCCAACTTTGTTACATCTTCGACACACAATTTGACTTAAGTCTCTTCCTCTTCCTAGAGACTATCCTTTGCCTCTGCTTTGACTTATGTTTTGAGGTTGTCCTCTACCTTTATTGTTATTTCCTCTTCCTTGAAGATATCCTCTTCCTTGATTATTTCCTCTGCCTTGAAAATTACTCCTGCCTGAACTGTTGCCACTGTTAAAGTTGTTTCCTCTGCTTTGACTTCAACCTCGACTTTGTACGTTATGTGCTGCCTGATTCTGACTGATATTCCCTCTGCCTCTGCTTCTAGAACTGTCAGTTGATGATTTACTAGTGTTGGCCTCTGCGAAAAAAACATCTTCACCAACTTTCTTTTTCTTCCCAAAGGTTTTATCATGTTGGGTCAACATTTCGCAGAGCTCATAAAACTTTAGCTTCTCTAACTTTCCAATTAATTGTAGAGTTTCCAAAAAATGTGTGTAGGAAGAAGGAAGTCTAGCAATTAAAATTGTGACCATAAAACTATAATCTACTGCTTGAAAGCTAGCATTAATGATTTCTTGCTTAATATTCTTAAGTCTGGAGATGTATTCAAGAACATCACCTCCTTCAGTCAATTTTTGTTGCAACAATTTTAATTGTAGATAAACTCTCTTTGATTCAGGCTGAGTATCAAAGAAGTATTTAAAAATTCGCAAAGCAGACCATGCATCTGTAGCATTTGCTATATGGACATACATTTCATCATTAATAGAAGATTTAATGAGAGCTAATGCTTTGACATTCTTAACTTCCCATTTTGCTAGTGCAACTGCATCTGTGGGTTTATATGGCTTAATATCCCCATCACATATATCATGCCACAGTTCATTATAAATGAGAGTGCTTTCGTTGAGGCGCTGCCATGTTTTGTAAGATTTTGTGCCTTCAAGTTTGTCGGAATCAAAAAACAAATTAATCAATTTTGACATTGTAGTGTTGAAGCTTCAAACCAAGAATCAAGCTCAAAAAAATATGAAGATGGGCAACACAACATGCAACACACTACGCAAAAAAAAAAAAAAAAAAACAATCTATCAGGGCTTGGCCTTAACCCTCGTATAGTCGTTGAAACAAGAGAAAAATGACTGAGCTTTTCACTTGGCTCTAGTCAATTTCTCAAAAATTTACAAGGTAACTTTCGAAA
Organism: Pinus tabuliformis; assembly: GCA_031772625.1. Lineage (NCBI taxonomy): Eukaryota > Viridiplantae > Streptophyta > Pinopsida > Pinales > Pinaceae > Pinus > Pinus tabuliformis. The sequence goes on from CM062811.1 coordinate 307,794,711, forward strand.
TTTGACTTTTACAATGCTCTTGCAAATCCTGGTAAAAAAAAAATTACCCCCCCCCAAAGTAAAATTACTTTGAGTTACAATGCCAGTCTTATCTCTCTAAAAACAAATTAAAAATAAAATCTCCTTATTACTCCATAAATTTACAAAATTTACTATCCCTAATATTTACAAATAAGCCTTACACCTTTCACACCTTTTTTCTCCCAGTTACAAACAAAAAAATTCCTATTGCCAAGATACAAATTTTAATGAATATTAAAACCTCCTTTGTTGTTTTCACTCATGACTTCAAAATCAAAAGTAAAATATGCTGCAGACAGGTTTTCATCCTATAAAGGCATTTAAATCAATTATGAGAGAAATAGATTTTAATAGGAATACTTGGCAAATTGACTCTCGAGACTTCCATGAATGATCAAGATAGCTAGAATAAAAATGTGATAATTAAAGCCGCTTTTCAAATGAAACATAATTTTTTTCTTAGACAATCACTCAAGTGAAACAATTAAAGCCTCTATGACGGACCAACTCCCCACAATCAACAATTCCGCAGGGCCTTTTTTGGACTCGACTTCAGGTGAAGGAGAAGGAGCACCCATCGGCTAAATAAATGGCAATGACAAATGTTCAGATTTGTAGGCATCAAACCAAAAAGAAAACATTAAATTGAATTCGGCTGCTGAAGCCCGAAGTTTCATTTTACTCTGTATATGCTCTTTTCAGTAGATGAAGAAACACTTGTGAAACCAGATGCATAGACCGTGGTATCCGCAGCAGTGCATATGGCGCATTTCCAGTCCCATTATTAAACGTTGAATTATACCTGACAGTCACATTGAAGTTCTTTGTGTTTGAGTTCATGAAATCATAAGCAGCAAAAAATTCATTTATTTTCCTAGCGGCATTTCCTTTATAATAACCTTGAAAATACACCCGGATATGACTATCGGCAGACGCAAAAATATTTATCCCGTAGACACAACAATGCCCTTCTGTTTAAAAAAATGGAACCGTGTTTTGGTTAAATACTGTGATGGGTCGTCATTCACCGGAGATGTGGAATCGAAGAGAAGCAGGCCATTTTAATAGTTGGTTATGACAGCGATGGGGTCCTTACTGGAAAGAATTCGTAGGGTAGTAGCTGGGAGAAGATGGATATGTCAAGCTTGATGACAGTGCTAGTGGGGCAGGACTATGTGGGATCTTCACTGATATGATTTATCCTACCAAAAACGGGAATTAATATGTCCGGGGTTGAGATGTTGGATTGATTTAGCGCTCAGAGGCATTGGGGCAAGGCAAGGCCATGCAGTGAATAAATAGAACAATGATTAAGACACAGAGAAATTGTTGAAGTGGAGCAAATAAGACACAACAATTTTTATAATAATACAAAAATTGATTTTCAGATTAAAAATCTAAAATCAATAAAATAATAAAATTTCTTTTCTGTTGAACACAAAACTGGACAATTTTCATACCAATCATTTGCTGATCAATTCAATGGAGTTTTTCAAAAACTTGTAGAGCTGGAATCTCCTCCTCACATCAACTGCAGCATTACTGAAGCTCTAATACCACAATAATGGCAAAAGTGTCCTTAGACACGTAATTTTATTAATAAGAAAAACAATTACATCAAGAATTTTGCAAGAGTTTACACTCGAACAACAAAACACTCTTGCAATGAGCTATTTATAAGCTCAATGTCCTAACTACCTCTAATTATGGATCACTTATGAAATAACAAGTGTCCACTTACAACAAAAGCTATTCAAACAACTTACTAACAATTCTCCTAAATTAGAGCCTAAGATACGACACATTTGTAAAGTCATATCTTTTACAACAATATACTAATTCTAAATGTCTCCATTAAATAATTAAATATTCTATATTAACAATTATTAATTTAATATCTTAAATTAATAATTATTTTATTCTAACTTAATAACCTATGATAATATTTATTTTTGGATCATCTAACATCTTGTAAATTGTAAAATGAAAGAAAATTATCATTATTATTTTTGGAGCATGGGTTTCATGCTCAAGGTCTTTTATTTTATAGGTTAAGCACCAATTGAGTGTTTCTAGGGTTGGTCCTAGGTCAAGAAGTCAAAAGATTCATTGTCATAAACCCCATCAGGCACATTGTAACTTGTAAAGAAAATTATTTTTGTCCTTAAAAGTGTCAAAATACCCTTCAAGAACAAGTCGGCCTAATTTGAGGAGATGCGTCCACCTTAAGAAGCCTATATAAAGGAGGAAACATGACCTCCGTGAAGAAAATTCATCTCTCTCTCATTCAAGCGAAGGAGGAAAAAGAAGAAGGCAAGCAAAGAAGGAAGAGGACAAAAGAGACTTGTTTTGGGATATTTCTCTCTCACACATGCAAAGTAAGGCTAGGGTTTCTACAACAAATCTAGGGTTTTCTTCTACAAGTTTGATATTGAAGAAGGGAAAGAAAGAAGGTCAAGCGAAGGTCACAAGAAGCCATCCTCAATCTACAGAAGGAAGAGAAAGCCAAAAAATGATTGAGGAAGCCTTGAAAGGCTAAACAAAGCTCACATGTGTGGTAGTAGCAACTACTGGAGGGCCAAAAATTCTAGGTCTGTAGTGGAGGCCGAAATTCTACAGTTGGGGGTCGAAGTTGTGCCACTGGAAGAGATTTGACTGGGTTTGAATTTTTCAAGGAAAGCACATCATCCAAAGGTTGGACTTGGCCTTGGAGGGTATTGGTCTTGGTCTAGAGGTCTTAGAATTCATCAATTAAAGAATCTATAAGGAAGAGAAGATATTTGTGGGTTTTCCTCTCAATTGAAGAGGTTTTGGCCCTGGATTGTAGCCTATATTTTGTGTTCTTGTTCTTCTTATTTTGGTAGTTGTTTGATGATATACAAATATAATAATAAGTAAATAAGTTAATAAGTAAGGAAAAATTAAAATACATCACAAGCATCTATGAAGGAAAGATAAAACACTCTAATAATTTCCCTATAGATTTCTCAACAATCTATGTGGATGACCATCTCCTTCCCCAGAATGTAACGTTTCCATTATTAGCAAGCTTGCAGGATGGAATACATCTCGTTATCATAGGTGGAGTATTTCTGAATTGTATCTGAAAGTGTCTCACTGTGATAGGCCACTGGATAGATCTGTTGAGTGAGAAATGCACCAATAACATAAGTGGAGGCATTTGTCTCAATTTCAAATGGTTGTTGTAGGTATGTTAATGTGAGTACAGGTACAGAGCAGAGGTAGTGCTTCAACTCAACAAATGCCTTCTATTGGGACCCGAACCAGAAAAACTTTTCTTTCGCTTTTCTCTTGGTAAGTTGACTCAGAGGTCAAGTGATATGAGAGAATCCCAACACGAACCTTCGGTAAATATTAACAAGGCCCAAAAATATGTGAAGCTCTGTTAGAGTGGTCAGGGTTGGCCAATCCAAAATGACTTGGATCTTAGCCAGATCCACATGCACAGCTTGCTCATCAATGATGTAGCCTACATATTGGACCTGGCCCATGCCAAATGTGCATGTCTTCAAGTTGGCACATAGTTTGTGTTATCATAGGGTTTGAAGGGCCTGCAAAATGTGTTTTAGGTTCTCTTCCCAACTCTTGTTGAAAATGAGGATGATGTCTAGATATACAACCACGAGAAAGTTGGTGAAGGGTCACGAGACATCGTCCATTAGCCTCATAAAATCTACAGGGGCTTTTATCAACCCGAAAGGCATGACCAACCACTCAAAAAGGCCCTCCTTGGATTTGAAGGCAGTCTTCCATACATTTGTGGGTTCTATTGGCACCTAGTGATAGCCACACTTCAAGTCAATCTTGCTTAAATACTTGGCCCCCTTGAGCTAGTCAAGAAGGTCATCAATCTGTGGGATTAAATACATGTTCCTCACAGTGATTTTTTTTAGTGCCCGATAATTAATGCAGGGTCTCCAAGTTCCATCTTTCTTCTGTACAAGTATAATTGGGCTCCCACAGGGTGAGGAACTTGGTCGAATGTTCGCTTTTTGTAGCAATTCCGGGATCAGATGCTTGATTTCTTTAGTTTCAATAATGGAGTGGTGGTATATCAACGCACTGGGTAGAGGTGCTACGGGAGTCATATTGATCAAATGCTTGATCTGACAATGAGAAGGTACTCCTATGGGTGAGGAGAATATGTCCCTGTATTCTTCCCCGACCTTATCCATCGGCTCCTGTTGTGTGGGGGAATCCTTCCTAGGGGCCATGGATGTGGCCATTATCTTCCCCTTGCTTTCAGAGTGAATCAGAAAGAAAACAAATTTCTTAGTATGGGATATGATCTTACCTCCTTACTTAGCAAAGATAAAAAGAATGGTGGTAGGCAAGGCTACCTCTAGTATCTAGTATAACTTATTTCCCAAAGTAATAATAATAGTGCGAGACCTAGACTCATACACAACATGATGCTTCCATAAATATGGTTGGCCTAATAACACATCACAAACTCCAAGAGGGGAAACATCGCACAGAACCTCATTCGTCAAGGGCTTGATGTTGTAGGGAAGGTGACACTGCTAGCTAACATGGAGATCTTGTCCTTGGTGAAGCCACTCAGTGGTGTACGACTTCAGGTGTGGTGTGGTCGGTAGGCCCAACCGCTTCATGACCTCTATTGAAATGAGGTTCTTTTGGCTCTTGTTGTTGACAATGAATTGTGATGGAGAACCCTTCCCCCACATTTGTGAGTGGAAGAGACACTCCCCCTCCTCTTGATATTCAGGCTCAATCTTTTGGACCTTGGTGGTGACAATGGCAACACTGGGTTCTACATCAATAATCTTCTTCTCCTTGTCATTTCCCTTGTTCAGTGTTGGCTCATAATAAGAACATGCATCAGACTCTAAAGCGTTCAGCTCGGCCACCAATGGCTACTTGGTGCGACACTCATCTTTGTTGTGAGTGGAGCTCTTCTGGAACTTACACCACTTTCCCATGTCCTTATTCATTTTTGTAGTTCCATTCTTTACTTGCAACTTCGATGGGTTACCTTGGGTCGCTCCACCTTGTCTCTATCCTTTATTCTATGCTTTGGGGACACTCGTTCCCTACTTCTAATTCACAATCAAAAGTTGCGCTTCTTAAGTTTATTTTTTTGTTCAATCTTGTTAGTATATCGGTATGTTGCACCAAGCAAGGAGATGTCTAGGAACTCCATTTCTTCCTGAATTTATTTGTGCAAAAAACCACAATACTTGAGAAACAAATGTTTGATACCCAACTTTTTGCGTAGAGTATGAAACATATTTTTGAACTCATGCACATCTTGGTCCCCTTGTTGTCGTAGTGTGGTCCACTGTATGTACTTGTCCTCCTAGCTCCCCATAGAGTAATATTGTTCCTTGACAATGTCTCAAAAAGAGTTCCAAGAGGGGGAAGTTGTAAACAGAGAGGGTTCCTTGGCCCTTTTCTCACATTAATTTTCCCACCAGTCCTTGAGATGGGGGGCAACCTTAAGTAGTGCAAAAGTAATCTTCTCCCTATCGAAGAAACTATAGACCGGAAAATAACCTTCCAACATATTCAACGATTTATCTATAACATCTACATCTATATGACCTTCGAATATAGGGATGTTGAAGTTCACTTGTACCTTGAAGGGGGCGATGCCTCCAAACTGATTTCTGGATGAAGATGCGTCGCTAGTGGGAATCCACCGAAGGATCTAGGCAAATTTGTCCATCATATCGTTCCTTTACTACTCGAGGGATTATTTGAGAAATAATTTGATAGGATCTCCTACTCCCTCATCTTTCTTTTCTTCCGCCATGGGAGGCCATTGGTGTCAGTGGGGACAATCTTGCAAAGGCTCAACCACTTCAAGTACCAATTCCTTATACCCCGACCTTATTGGGGACATGCACAGAAAAAGAAGAAGAGCATACCACTCTGATAGCACTGATCTGGATTTTATGAAGGAACAAAATGAAATAAAGGTATAAACAAAAACACAATGAAAATTAAACTTCACTTCATTGATAAAAAAGTACTGAAAATTGTTTACATGCAAAATGGAAATAAACTAGCTCAGACGATGGTAGCTTATCTCTTAGAAGAGATGTGGTGGCTACATGCCTTCTGAATTACATTACAATGAGGCCCTAAGGCTTATTTATTATTGAGAAACAAAGGAAAACCATAAACATCTAAAAACCTAAGCCTAGGAGATGAAGTGCCAAAAGTTTGTGGGCCCCGTTGGGGCAAATTGGTACATCAACTTCTCGAGGAGGAGAATTTTCCATACGATCTCTGTTTGATGCATACGATACCTCGTTAGAAATATTTATCTAGGGAATCCAAGTTTTGACTACAAACTCATGATTTGGACAATGATTTTTCTCGTTTTCCAAAAAATTGTCATTTTGGGCCTCAAAATGGCTCTGAAATTTCAGGACCTAAAAAACTACCAAAAATAGTAACTTGTGCTAAAATTAAGGAAACTAAAAGAAATTATGGTGGTGATCCAAGTGGAATAGCTAGGTGGCCACCAATATCCACATGGATCAATATATGTGGTTTATCAAACCTATGAAATGTGATTGTAGGTGACCTATAAGATTGTTGATGTGATTAGTTGACAACATAACAAGTAGTACTTCCAATATTTTGGGTAATGTCATTATTACCTAGTTGACCTCATCTTAAAGGTTATGATTTTTTATATTTTTAATCCAAGTTTTGGGTGGGTCATGTGCTACTTTTCAAAATGAGGTAGCATGAAATTCCCATATATCAAGTGTGCAAGAGTGTTATTTATGACATGATATATATGATATATTTTTCTCTTGTTGTTGGTTCTAACATATCAAAGAGAGAACCATAATTGTAATTATGCATTTGAGGCTTATCTTTTGAGTGATGGTAAACTTTTTTAAAATATATTGATTTCAATTTTGAGTAAAAATGCATATATGAGAAGGAAATTGTGTAGCTGATGCACCTATACATGTACACATATATATGAATATACATGTAAGAGTTCAAAGATATGGCTTATATGCATCACAAATAGTATGGATGAATGGATTTTATTGTAAGGACCTATATTAATTTGGACATGGAATCATGGTGAAGCTATTATAAGGTGAAGTGATTGTAAGCCTAGGTTGAAGGTGTAAGATTTGTTGATGTTTTAGAATCAGATATGAGGTTCTGCATACGTTTAGTTGAACATGTTGAAGTTGTATAAAAATGTCATTTCTATTTTGTAATTCACTATAATTAAAGCTAATGATTAAAGTGAGGATTCTTTTATCAGTGAGTTGATTAATGTCTAATAAAATGTAAAGTATTTACGTAAATGACTTATATGTAATCTCCATCGTTGACTCGGATTTAATCTTAATCATCAATCTCATTAAGGGATTAGGGTTATGGAGAGTTGGTCATCAATTCAATGTTATAAAATAAAAGGAAAATACGTAGAGCATGATACACAAGGAGTGTTAGGGAACACAAGAGAGAGAGGATGGGCGGGGGGGTGTGGGTGGGGGGGATTTCACTCAATTTTCAAGTCCAAAAGAAAAAAGAGGAAACAATACAAGTAGCAAAAGGAGATTAGCCTATCTCTCAAAAATTAGAGGGGTCGTACATGGAGGTGTATAGGTAACTATAGGAGGTTGTACAACCCATCAAAAGTGAAGGGAAGCCATACAATTTTTTTTGATAAATTTCAGAAACAGAAGGAGGGTTTTTTCATCAGGTTTTGGCCTCGACATATAGGTTGTATAGTGCACCAAAACAATGAGGTTTTGCTGTAATTTTTTCTTGTTTCCTCAGTGGGATATTTTCCCTGTTTGGGAGCCCTTATAAGTTTGGATTAATTTTAATGAAAAGCTATAATTTTAAGGGTAGAGATTCTAGTGTGGATTTTGATGATTGGTTTCCTCTAGCTTTCACCAATGTTTTATTTCTAGTTATATTCCCATAAAGTGTATCTTATTCTTTGAGTTGGAGAATTCAATCTAAATTAATTTTTCAGTAAGGAAATCATAAGGAATTAACTTATCTAGGTTGATAGAATATATATTTTAACGAGAATTATTCATAATCACTATTCAATTGCTAGAATGGTCCTTGGTTGTTATTCAAAAATGGTCGTTCACCAAAATAGGGAATGGTGTTTGAATATTATGTCTTGATAAGGTGCAAGCATTGTATGTGAATAAATTCGATGAATGATTTCCATCAAGTAGTAGAAGAGAAAGTTTCAAGTCAAATGTTTATAGTTTTTCAAGTCAAGTTGCATGCTAAAGTGGTCATGCATGGATGGACTAAAAAAATACTCCGTTAGAAGAATTAATTTGTGGAAGATGAATAAGATAACAAAAGATGAAGATGAATATTGTGCATGTCTTAGAATTCTATCAAGTAAATGTTGTTTCATCTTCACAACATTAGTTGAAATGATTTTTACATAGAAGTGCAAGGGGAAGGGGCTCCCTATATTACATTTTTATAAGATAAAAATGGCAGTGAGCCTATTCAAAAACATTAATAAATAAATGTTAATGGATATGTTGACATGCTAGAATTCTAAATTAAATGTGTAGAATTGTTCTTTCTAAGTTGTATACAGATTGCAATAATAATACAAATTTCATTAACAACAATAGATTTAGATAAATAAATGTCAAGGTGGGCATAACTATAATGCTTAAGAGAAAAGAGATGTCATGGAACAAGAATCAAAATGTGAAATCCATGCTATGTAGAGGAATTGGAAGGGAGAATCCCTTGAATCCTCTCTTGTTGCTTTCTATATTATCTAAAATGACAAAACTAACTCATGCACATGTTACCAAGCATAGGAATGTCAGTAAAATATAAGAAAGTGAATAATTAAAGTGCATGTGCACAAATAAATACAATAAAAAAAGAAATGATAGAAGGTGAACATATATTTTAGGCCTTATTTGATAATATTTCTGTTAGTTTCAGTCTTTGCAGCCTTCCTCCAGTGATAAAACATGCTCTTACAAAGTGATTTTAAGGTGTCAAGGTCAAATTTTGTCATTTCAGTGAGTCTTCAAGCAAAATTTGGTCACTAGGTATTAGGTCTAGGGTTTGTTTTCACTCCTTTCAAAGTTGTCCAAATGTCGGTCCATGTCACCATTCAGTTGAGTGTACCATCGTTCAGAGGGTTTTGTTCATCATGTCAATTTCCAATGGGTCATTTTACACCTTGTTCATGCTTTTGTGCCTAGGTAAGGTTCATTTCCCTCTCCTAGGGTTTTGAAGGCAATTTCTCTTGGATGGTCAAATCATTAGCAAAACTTGTATCATGATGTTCATACACCTTCCCCTATCCTTAATGTACCTTGTTAAACACTTCCCATCACTGAGATCCCTCGAATTCCTCATTTTCGCACAAACCCTATTTTCTTGCTACAACTTGGCAATTTTCTAGGCTAGGCCTGTGTTTTGTCCTTTTGGACCCCTTCCCCTCACTCAATCTTTGAAATTACACTTCCACCTGCTTCCTAACGTCCCCCCCTACTTCCCAAAATTTTCTCAAGAATTTAGAAGCCCCTTATCCCCTTCATTTCGCTTCATTTCGACAAATCCCCTGTTCCACACATCGGGATAGGTTTTACTTCAATGATTTTTCTGAGCAAGAAAAGATGAATTTGGGAAAACTAAGAGAGGTTTTTGTCCACAATAGGCCAAGGAAGAAAAACCTCCTTCACTTTTTACACAGGTGTCATGGTTTTAGAGAAATGTCAAAAATACAGTTGCCTCAAGAGAATTGATGCACCTCTGAAGTGACCTTGCGAAAATCAAGCTTTCTCCTAGCTTAGTTGGCCAAATGACTTGCTTGATGAGTCAAATGATAACTAGACACAAATAGCTTTCTAATGAGCTATCATGCGCTCAATTTGGAGTTGAGGAAGGCCTCCAAAAATCTCCTGCAAAAAGCGTGACGCATTGGGTTTGGAGCGCGGCACATTGAAAGGGTGCGGCGCATTGGGCAGTGCTCTGCAGTGTAAATTTTGAACGGGCACGATGCATAGAGTAGGCATGGCTCATTGGATTTGTGGCGCGGCGCATAGAGCTGTAAACCCGATTTCACCCATAAACTCTCTCAAATTTCCAAATTTGCTCAATCCTATGGTGTGCAAGTAAGTCATTGGCTTTCTTCCCTTTCTAGTGAATGAGTTTTTCTTAAAATTTATGGTGGTTTAGTGAGACAAAACTCAAACCCTACCTCCTTGCAATTTTTGCTGAAAAACAATTATCTAGGATTTGCACTTGTGTTTTTTGCTGCCAACTCCACAAAATTTCTCACTCCCTCACTCTTTCGTTCTCTCATTACATTTTATCAAACCATTCCCCCAATCCCCATATCCCTAAATCTACTAATTCTAAAACCCTAATTGCCATCCCAAACCCTAGTTAAAGATCCCCAAACCCTAATTGTTGTCCCAATAACCTAAGTACTATTCCCTAAACCCCTATTTCCCAAAAAACTTGTCAACAACATTCCCAAAACCCCTCATACACTTTCCCCTTCACAGTCCCTCATACATTCTCATCCTTGGCAGCAAAAATCTAAAGACACCATAAATCTCTTCATACTCATCAAGAAAACTCAAACATTGGCAAACGTGGAGTCTAATCCTTCCTATGACCAAGATGAGGAAACAATCAATGATTCTCCTAGAAAAATGCATGCACCAAGGACACCTCACAAGGGTGGTAAACATATACGAGAGGAACCCACTTCACTTTCCGAGTTGCAGCAGCAGCAAAACAAGTACTATCTCCACCCGGGGTGGAAGGGGTCTCGTTTTAACCATCAGTAGAGCAGGTACAGGACAAGGGTAAGAAGCCCTTGCATGATGAGGGACCATTAGGAGGTCAAGAGGCAGATTTCATCCTCATTCGGGATGATGACACAAATTTGGTCTCACAAAACTAAAAGCTCAAAGAAGTCATTCGGGAGCAGCAAGATGGCATTCATCATTTTTCTCTCAATTTGGAAAGGGCTAAGTGGATAATAAAGTACCTGGAGCAAAGAAATAAGCAGCTTGAAGATCAACAAGCAATTATGGAGTTGCAAAACATTCAGGAGAATTTCCAAGCTGCCAAAAGGAGGAGGGTGGAGCTCACTTCACTTGAGCAAGAGGTTAATGCCGATCGGGAGTCATGGCTTGAAAGAGCTAATATCCACTTAGAGAGGTTGTTGGAGAAGGCCAACAAGGAGAAGACATTGCTAGGGCACATGGTTTATAATTACATAGCGAGAAACAAAGTATGCAAGGCAAGAATCAGGAGCTTAAAGGAAAAACTTAAAAGGGCATCGAAGAGGCGAAAGGAGCATGATAGACTTCAGATATTGGTTGAGGCTTCCTTGGCCCAACACAATGCCTGATGGAGAAGACTTAGCCCAAATTTCAAAAAAATTGGGGCACTTTTTGCATTTTTGGAATTTTTGGCACAAAAAACAGGATTTTTTGCTCTATGCGCTATGCCACCTGGCGCTCGCTTTTGATGGGAGCCTCCAAATGAAAAAAACTTAGCATTTTCGGATTTGGCATGGAAAAATATGCTTTCCTACCAATGGCCAAGAAATTTGGATAGGTTTTGAGCCCTCAAAAAGGTCAAAAACACTCAAAAAATGACCTTACTGCCCCTATTTTGACACACAGGAAGCAGTTTTGGGAAAACTGACTTTTGGAGAGGCAAATGGAAGCCAAATTGAAAAATTCCACTTGGGTTGGAAAGTATATAGGCAGACCTTTCCAACAAGCACACTTGGAGTGAATTTGGACACCAGGAATGCCTTCAAAAGTGGCTCCAAACAGGGGCTACGCATAGAGAAATCAGCACAGCACATAGGGAAAATTTTGCCAGTTTGACCAAGTATACTCTGTTTTTCGCCTAGCTTATGCCAGTTTGAATTTTTCACCTTCTTAATGTCAAATTTGTGATGTAATTAATGTAAATTGATGGTTCATGATGTAAATCTGTCAAAATTTCACTTATGGAGGTAGATTCATCTGTTAAAAAGTTGTTTGAAACTGAATGAATCAGTTCCCTTGTTTCTAGAGGCATGTTGTTCCACTGCCTAATTTCTAGTTCTCAATTTAGAATTAGTTGGAACAGATCCTAAACATGTGAGCTCGACCCCTAGAGGCTAGGATGAGCTATGGTTTGTCTATATCTTATGTTTTTTCAGTCATTAGCATGGTTGGACTTTTGAGAAAGCAAGGAGCTTCATTGTATACCCATATCAGCATTTTGGCTAAGGAATTGAGACTAGGGTTTGCAGCACTCTTTGGGATCCCTATGGCATTTTATTTTGGTACAGTGATTTCTTCTGTATTTGTGAATTTACTTATGTGTTATGTATGCCATTATCTATCTTGTTTCTTCTTAACTAAAACAAACAGGGGAAAAGGTAGAATCCATTGAAAATGCAGTGCTCTACCTAGGGTTTGCTTTAGCTTTTGATGTTTTCAGTTGTTTGAAGGGGATCCCTAAGCTTTCTTGCCCTCTTCAACTCCTCACCTGTCTAATATCCCCATCTCATTCAATTTTAAGTGCCAAATCAGTTGCCTACCTTGCCCCATTGAGATCTCTGCAAAACGGAGTCTCATTCCCCGCACCCAAAATTGGCTTTTCCATTTGAGCCAACAAAAACATCATTTTATTCAATCAAACTCTTTAGCACACATACCTAGTCTAATATCAGCATTTATATCAGTCATCTCAAGCCCTCATTGATCATATTTTTGCTGAGATTGACAAGAGAGAGCCCTCTCCCGACCTGGTAGGGCTAGCTACTAGGTTAAGCGTGGTTTGGTGTTGGTCCTAGATCCTACCTTTCTCAGCCTGAGGCAGATTTAGGCCCTAACAATTTCTATGTTACAAATTTTTGTGGCATGTGCTTTATGATTTCCATGATAGTTGATATAATTGTGGTTGTGATGGATATATGAAGGAATAGTTGAAGATGTTGATGAAGTGGTTACTTGTAATGGAAAATATCATACAAAATATGAAATACAAGAGGATACTTGTTGAAAGGTTGAAGGAGGGATTATATAATTCCATGAAATATTGGTCAGTTAGGTAATATTGAGAATGGTGATCATAGCCATATATGTATGAAATTTTTCATAGATTTTCTACGTTATTACAGTGGAAGATATGGTAGAAGAAAATGGTATTCTTGAATTAATGCACACATTGTGAAGTGAGTATGTATAAAAGAACTATAAAATCATACAAATAATGATCCTACACTTATGATTTATGTTGGTACATATGCTTAATGCATTGAAGGAATGCATGCTTATATGGAACAAGCATTTGCATGATTGAATGCTATGAAAGGAAAGAACTTCCAGTTTCATAAGGAATTTCTAGGTATTCAAATGATTGTTATGAATCACTTATCCCACAAAATTGAAAGCTAACTAGTCATGAATTGTAAAAATGAATCTAGTGAAGAGAGTGGTTATGCAATTATTAGTTGTTGCAACTTGGTTTACTCAATTTTTTTTAATTATATTATGAAATCCTCACAAAGGTACTAATGTGTATATAATGAATGATAGTTTATTTCAAATTATATTATGTATAGTTGAAATTGGTTGAATTATCAAGTGTGTTATAATTTTAAGATAGTTTCATGGCGTGTTGTAAGTCCTATAATGAAAGGGTTATATGTACGGATTCTAACAATTGTTTGGTTGATAGAAAGTTCGAATTGTAGGTGAAATAGTCCTGAATATAATTGAGTGTAAGTCCATAATTAATACTAGGGGTTACCACATGCAAGACCCAAACAACATTAGAATAATGTCATACTTGTTAAATCTTATTTCTATATGAAGCATGCTTAAAATCAAAGATTTTCAATTGAAAAATCTATAATGATATCTCGTGGAAATTATATGTACATGATATAGGTAAGATAATGTGTCTAAACAGGAAGGAAATATGATGGTTGTTGAAGCTGGAAAGCTTGGGAAGTAGGCAACTATTGGGACATTGGAACCCTATGAATGCCACAAGTTATAGACTAATAGTAGGTGTCTTGTAGTAAGTCAACACTTTCCCTACTTATGAAATTCTTAGCTAGATGAACCACCTAAGGGATTCTATATTAGGGAATTGGATGCCTATGGTTATAGGTTGAATGTGACAGGGAAGAGGAAACTTCAAAATGTATATGGCATGATCACGGGAATTAAGGGAGCATGTCAAGAAAATAGTGAGCTAAATTCTTGCTCGTGGAGGACTTATGAAATAAAGAATAGCCATACAAGTAAGTATTGATTTAGGATGGAAAACTTATCCTTGAATATGTGTTTATGTTATGGAGTTGGAAAATCCTATATAAAGGATAATTGATGTATGAGAATGGTTATAGTATGCATGCTTATTTCATGATTGATGTCGGAAATTACTATAATGATATATACCAAGATAATTGATAATATGAAACCAAAAGTACAACTAAAGAATGAATACAAAAACACTAATATGGATAACATAACAGTGAGAAAAAATGTTCCTTTAAGGAGGATGGGATAATAATATCTCCATTGTGGTTCCTTGATTAAAAACTTGTAATTATGTGTTATGTTTGGTGTGTTTATTGTTGGGATGAATATTTTAATAGTATCTGAAGGTGAATTTATTAACTTATAGGAAACGACAATGATTTTATTTTGATTAATAAAAATATCTAGAAACCAACTAAGGCATCAGATCTTATAGAAATTCCATGATACCATGCTTGGAGAAATGGTAATGAGTCTACGAGAAATATTATGCCTAGACACTTGTACTTCTTACCCACTTTTCCATCCTATCTTACGCATATTGATTTGAAGTATGGAATTTTTGACAAGGATGAATGGCCCAATAATAGTTACAAAGGATACTCTCCAATATTAGGTCCCAATAAAGCCTCACACCATTTAGGATAAGGGACATTTGGATCCTCGCCGACAACCATGTCTGCTTTGTTGAATTTTGTGAGATGATGAATTATTTTCATAGCAAGATGGATTGCAAACTAAACTAAGAAAATCCAATTACATAAATAAAATTATTGTAAACTAACTAATAGATGAAATATAGATAAGGATGTGAATAAATAAGAAATTCAACATAACAATAGTTATATAAAGAAAGTATTAGGTTGATTTCCTAGCACTAAAAGTTTCAACTCATTAAAACAAACAAAGAATAATCGGTCTCTAATCTAACAATTGCTCATTGAAGAAAGAAACAATGAATAATTTAGAAACATGAGAAATAGCTATTTAGCTCACGAAATAGTCCATTAGCCAACATCAATAAATATCACAAAATAAAAACACAAATGAATGTAATTAATAATAGTTAGAAGCACAAAAGAAATGTATCCTAAGTCACAATTCTGGCAATCACCATCAAGGCTTCTCAATATTATTTGTCAATGAATACACGTGCACGAACTTCCTAGTTCTTGTCTTTTAAAATTTTCAAAGTTTTACTATAGACTAAAAGGCTTAGAACTAAATAAGCTCAAGCATTCAAAATGCCTTATTACTATGAGTATACATAATTGATATATTACATTAGTAATTGCTTCATGACTATTGAAATTCTAATTATTGGTGGTTACAATCTATTCAATTTTTTAATATTTTCAAATACAAATAATAAAAAATCTTTGTAACTCCTAGTGACTAAAAGGAAACTGTTATAGTGTGATTGGATCTTTTAGTGGGCCCTGAAGCCTAAAAATAGGTTACCTAGATATCATAATAGGAGTATATCATCTTAATCTTGATGGGTAATATCCCTTCCATGATGACATTATATTATAATGTGCTCTGTGAGAGGGATTGTGCATCTTTCTTCAACGAGACCATGAAGGAGTTCAATATTGTTTGTTCATTTTAGGACGCTACAATGTGTTGCTTGAGTTTGTATTTTTTTATTTTGTTTGTGAAGACACCAAAAGAAAATTATTTGGTAGTCATCATTTCTTCCAACTCTCTACCTATTTCTTCATCTAGATCTACTTCTCCTTGGTCTCCAATGGTTGGCATCTTATTCATGTTTAACAATCTCTCTATTAATGAATAATGTTTTTTATATTAGGCTAGAGATGTAGAGATATGTTTCCCTAGATTCTTGTGAATATTGTGGTCCTTATTAATAATGATGGGGTTGTATGTTATCTCTTCCTCACTAATCCTTCGTACCTATGATAGGGCACGTGGATACTATTTAGACCATTTCTCTCGCTGGTTCATAATGTTCAGTATTATTTCCACTTGATTTCCTCTTTATTTAGTCGGTTCCTAGAGTGGTAGATGTGTTGTAACGCTAGTGGGAGCTAAGGATAATCCTATTTTACCATGGCATGATAAGGTTCATGTACTGTAGATGAAGAAGAGATGTAGTCTTCCATGCTAGTGTCATCTGGCTTCATATTTCTATTGTCAATTTTGAACAACTTGACCTACTTCTCCAACGTTATTATGTGGCCATCTTTATACTTCATATATTCAACAAGGCCTCTTATATTCCTCTCAGTGGCCTGATAGAATGATGTGTTGGATGATGCCATGGAAAGTGGATCATTTTTGGTGTCTAATAAGACATGCCTTTCTGTACTAACTATCACTAGAGGCAGATGGGGAGTGGACCTATTTTTATTCTTATGTTCCACCATCCTCTTTTTGGTGTCATCATATCTAAACTTGCCTTGGTTAATCACTTTTATTTTTCTTGTTGGTGTAATTCCTATCTCTACAATTGGTAAGTGACCACCTGTGATGGTAGGGTTTTCTGGTTTAGCTTAGTTAATGTCCATGGAATATATTCTCTATTGGATATCTTATTAGTATGTTGCCTATTGAGCCTAAAGAATGTCTTCTTGTGCTTTGGCCTCATCTTGTTGCTATTTTATTCTTTGTTCCTCTTCCTTTACTTTTCTACTTCCTCCTCCTATTTTCTCTTTCATACTACTTCTTGAGCTCCTAGGTTATTTAAACTACTTCTTGCTCTTTTTTAACTTTTCCTTATGTGCAAATCTAGATGGTTCCTGCTAGGTAGCTTATTTTTTGCTAGACTTTCTCTCTCATCCTAGGCCTGTTGAGGTACATTATAGCCTATTCCAAGGACAACTTATGAGAAGTTTAAGGCATTTTTATACTCGTCCTTTTCATTTCACATCTCTATTTAGTAATCCCACCTATATTTGCATTCTTTATAGTGATTCTTCACCATAGATTTGGGATCATATATGTGGAATGTTAGATCCCAAAAATGTAATAATGTTAGAGTGTCAAATTCTTCTTTGGTTTTTTCCATGTCCTTTAACTTATATGAGCCTAGGAGAAATGTGGCCAGGGAGACTTCTTGTTCCATGACGATGCTCCACCTACTATTATCTTGACTCGATAACCTATCTTAAGCAGTATGTTCTGGTTAATTACAAACTTTCGTAGCAATGAGGAGGTTTGGTTGCTCCAAAAATTCTTAGGTATGTTCCATCCTCATCCACAAACCAATTACCAACTATGGGCATCATGTTCCTAGATCTTTCAAACATAAATGGAGAAAGATCATTAAACAAAAGTTCATATAATGGATTCAAGAAGCCCTAACATATCATGGTGTAATACTCAATCTAATGGAACTACCAAAGATCCTTACAATAAATGTGCATTGGCTCCTCCTACATTATCAACTTATAGTCCATTACTGGGAATACATGCTTAACATAGATGATGTCTATCAGGTAGTAGCCCATCAAAATTTAAGGTTGATGGACTTCCTTTGAATTCTAAGCCTGATTGATATTTATCTTGAGGGGGGCATGAGAGAGAGAGTATACCAACCCGATTGAAGATGCTTCCCATATCTACTACAACATATATTAAAGGGGTCAACCTTCATGGAGGTTCTTGCATTGGGTCAGTCATATAACCTGCATACGTGGAAACCACCAGCTAAAAGGAGGCCTTCAACATGTTGGTATGATATTTTTTATTTTAATTGGACCTAAAAGATCCTTTGTTGGTCCACCATGTCTTAGGGAGCTCTCTTGGAAATATTTTGAAGTCTGACAAACAATCATCATCTAGGGTTAGCTTCTCCTTGGAGAGATTATAATACATCTTAATGTCAAAAGCATTAAATGAGTCAATAAGCTTAATGTGGTTATCCCTAACCATGGCTTCCTTTGTATCAACATGCTTTGTTAAACACTCAATTTCCTCTACACATGGAATGATATGGTGATGTATAGTCATTTTGTGCAATCAAGACCCCTTAGTTTCCTTGTAAACTTATGAGTTTGGGTCACCTAGAGATAAGTTTTCACTTTGAAATATATTGTACACTTATGGCCATGGGTATGATGTATACTTGTCAATGTAGCATGGAGCATCCAAAACTCAAGCCCAAGTGAATTGGCAATTGTCTTGTCATCTAAGGTGTAAACCACTTTGGATTTTTAGGCCCTTCCTTTTAACATGTACTTTATTTCCCTACATATCCAATTAAAACAATATGAACCCATTATACATGTTAGTTGAATATGTTATATTTTATATGGTTTATCTCAGACAAAGGTAATAGGTTTATGAGGTAAGAAGGAAAAGAAAATATAGCAAAGAGTGTTCAGATTATTATAATCCTTGAGATCACAATCTTGACCAAGATATATCCACACTGTGTCATGGAAATGTACACTACAAAGACTAAGGATAAGTTTTCTAGGAAAGATACACCCATGTTCATGCACCTAACACTAGGGATTAAAGCAATGGTTAAATTTTAGTTGAAAATGTTAAGCTGGTCCACATGGATGCTTCCTTGGACTTGAAATATTAGGTGTCTTGAGGAGGGAAACCATAGGAGGTGGAGAGAAAAATATCTTAGCACCAGCAGTCATGGAGAAGGACAAGACCAAGGATTTTCCTCTCATAGTGAATCAACCTAGACACCATAAATCCAACTTGTGGCTTCTAAGGTGCACTTTTGTGGTTGTATTAAGAGAAAATTTGTTCAGACTGATTTGTTGAGGTTGTGAGGCCCTTTCCCTTGTGTTGAGGGTGCTCTCTATGTTTGATTCAAGGTATTTTAGAACCTTCTGAGTATGTTGGGAGATTGATAAGGCTAGAATCAATAAAGAGAAAAAAAAAAAAACCATATTCTTAGAAGTGAATACTAGAAATCTTTATTAGATGGAGGAAAAGGGGGTGAGGGAGTGTTCTAAGACAAGAAAATACTAAACTAAGCAAAAAAACATTCATAAAATTAGCTTGTAAGACAAATATAAATTTGAGTGGGTGTGATTTGACACATGCCTGAGCCAAGTTTGCTTACATCTAACACTGACAAGGAGAGAAGAAGTAATTTTCCCACGGGGGCTTCACTCAATGAACCTCTGACATATCATGTGCATTCATGGCATAACAAACAATACCCTTAATTTGACTACATATTGAAAAATACCTCTAAAAAACACATTATTTAACCCCCTACCAATACAAACCCAATACACCTTGATCTTCGTTTGATGTTGATTTTTTAGAAAGGGGATGGCGTTAGGGTTTTTAGGCAGGGACCGTCTACAGTCAAGCTCAGAAGATGTAGTACAGTTCCATCTTCTCCCACCATAACGGACCCGTTTCCGCCGCATAGCCCGTAACCCACCTCAGCTTCTCTGACAGGCATGATTACATGTGACATTTTCTTGCTGAAGGGTTTGTTTTTTAGCTAAGTTGTATTACGCCACCCACTATCACCGTTATAGTTACAGCTACGGGAGCCCCATCAACCCTACAGGCATTTGGCGCAAATTGGTTGTGATAGTTATGGAAGAACTAATAGATTATTTGGCAGATCCATTGGAGGACGTGCCTATCTGGACACAATGAAATTCTTCTACGGTTGGTTTTTTTTCCTTCGACAGAAAACTTTTCGAAGCCATCGACACTTTGCCCTCCATATCCAGCACTAAGGTCTCCTCTGTAACCCTCCCGGAAGATGCCCCGTCTCTATCGGACCTCATCTCCTAGCCCTTATCACCTTCCTCGCTCAGTTTCGTGGACCTCCCACCAGACCCTAGTGCTCAAATCGTCTCGGAGGTCCTGGTTTCGAATCCACCATTGACTGATTCATGCAACCCTTTGGTGGACCACCTCTCGGCTTCAAAAACTCCTATGTCCACCCCAATCGTTCCGCCGACCTTGTCTGCTCCTCCACTGGGTAATTTCACAAGCATTTCCCCCATTTCTGGCATTTTTTCCTCTATGCCATTGACGGCTCTGCCTGGATCTAGGATTCCCCCATTCTCGACGACAGCGCAGTATCACATCGAAGCAGAGCACACCGAAGTAGAGAGAACAAGGGCATCTAGGAAGAAGAAGTGCCTTAAGATAAAAGTTTGCGAGGTCTTCCTCAAACTGACTGAGGACACGCAACTGCTCGACTCCATGGACACAACTGAGAAGGTTTTAGTGGGTCGAGTTCGAGGCAGACATTACAGTGTAGAGAGGCTAAAAAAATGGGCATCTAAGGTTTGGGGCCATCACCTGAACGACCCTCCTTTCGTACAGACCTTTATAAAAGGCTAGTTTTCTCTACATTTTGATAGGTTGGAACACACCAATTGGGTGCTCTCCACGATATGGCATATTGATTAGGCATCGGTTCTTCTGTGAATATGGACTCCCCTGTTCGATCCAGAACAAGAACGGGTGGATGTTGGCCCCCTCTGGGTTCGCCTCCCTGGTTTACCGTTACATTTCTAGACGGAGGATGTTCTTAGGTGCATTGGAAATGCCCTAGGTACCTTCTTAACATTTGATAAATCCTACCAGACCACTGGGCGTATGGCATATGCAAGGATATTGGTGCATATGGATACTACAGATGGTTTGTTGGAGCATATCAACATTTAGTGGAGGAATTACACCAGGAGATAGACTCTTGACTATGAGGGAGTCTCTTTCAGGTGCAGGAGATGCCAAAAAGTTGGGCATTTATTCAAGGACTTCCCTCTCAATGGGTAAGGAAACAGGAAGGTACCTGGAAAGGAACCACTGGTTCAGGCATCGCCAAAGCATGGCGAACAACCCCAACACGCTGATTCAGAAGTCCAGGCGGAACCTTCAGCCAAGGAAGCAGCCCACTCATAGCCTATCCTGAAAAATCGAGGCAGACCTTCGCATAGACCACCTTCTCCTCCACACACTAGATCCAAGGGGCTGCCGAGGATGTGGACACTTTGGGTAAGCACATTTCCACATTTGATTCCTCACATTTAAGCTATTTTGTTCTTGATTTTATTATTTTAGCCCCTGGAATTAGTTTGGGATCAGCTACCCTCCCCTCATCCTTTATCCCTTTGTCCTGACCTCTTAGTTCCCCCCTTTCCTCTTTCTCCCCCACCCCTCCCACCCTTTCTACATCACTTTCACTTCCTCCACCTGCATCTGTCTCTGGTCTCCCCTCCACTGGGTATTTGAACCGATCTAAGACTAAGCGTCAGGCATCGGACCACGTCAGGCTCGACCTCGTCCCCTCCCCTCTTTTGTTTAAGATCTTGCATGGTCGACGTTCCTCTCTTATGAAAGCACAAAGCCTGGCTGGAGATGAGATTTCATCCAGCAGACATGCTACCATCTTTGGGGTACTTAGAGCAAGAGACACCCCCATAGCACCCCCCCATGAAGATTGCCTCATTTAACTATAGAGGACTAGCTAGCCCCGATAAAAAATTAGCACTTCGTCGGTTACTTGTGGCTGACCCTTTAGATATCATATTCTTACAGGAAACACTTGGACCTGCAGATGCCATATCTCACACCCTTGGAAAAATGCTACCTGGATGGGTGTTTACTTGTCTTGATGCCCATGGCAGATCTAGGGGTAGAGAAATGGGATACAATTCTCGTTCCATAAAACTACTCAACTGTTGGGGAGGGTATGGGCACAACGGAGCAGATATACACTTAGCAGATCTGGTTATGGATTTTCGAATCTTCAACATTTATGGACCATGTCACCACAGGCCCAATTTCTGGGACAAATTTTTGGGATCTAACATTTTACAAATGGACAATATCATTTTGGGTGGAGATCTTAACTTCTCAATCAGCCACTCTGAATCCTGGGGTCATTGAGCACAAAGAGATCCTCTTTCGGAATACTTTGAAACTACTTTGGAATCCCACCATCTGATAGACATCGCCTCTGCAAAGATCCAAGCAACCTGGAGGAATAATAGGACAGGGACGATAACCTGGCTCGTAGACTAGATTGTTTTCTGGTCAAGGAGAATTTATTGGAATATGGCTACAATATCAGACAATGGGTGCAATCGGGAGGTATCTTCGATCACCTACCAATATACATGGAAATAGACGGGGGTCGGGCTAAACCCAAAGGTCCATATAAATTCTACTCAGCTTGGCTGAAGGAAGCCTCTTACATTCATATGGTCACAGACTTTTGGATGTCCAACCCACCTAGGGCTGGGGGGAACATTATAAACGGTTTTGTGCACAATCTCTCGGAGCTGAAGAAGTTATCTAAATTTGGGCACACAATAAAAGAATCTTGGATGATCAATCCTTGAGGCAGATCGAAGCTGACATAGCAGCATTTGAAAATAATCATGGGGGGGTATACAGATCAAGTGAACACAAGGATAGGATCTCCTCACTTTACATAGCCAGAGGAAAAATTCTTAAGGATCGCGAAGAAGTCTGGAGACTGAGAAGTAGGGTGATTTGGATGTAGGAAGGGGATGATAATACTAAGTTCTATCACAAATATGCCAATGGGAGGAAGGCTATTAACACAATCTGGCAACTAAAGGATGATCATGGTCATTCTATCAACACCTTCCTGCATCTAGCATCACTGGCAACCTCATATTTCAAAAAAATCTATAGTGTGCCTCGGGAAGTAAACCTAGCTGAAATTATTCAAGTGGCACAGCTCTTCCCATGATTTGTGGATCAAGAGAGGAAATGGAACTGAAAAAGGAAGTCTCTCTGGGAGAGCTGAAATCCACTCTGAAGTGGTTCAAAAAAGATAGAAGACCTAGGCCAGATGGATGGACAATTGAGTTCCTCCTGGCTTTCTTTGAGACTCTTGGCGCAGACCTCCTAAAAGTCATAGAGGATACCAGGATAAATGGCAAGCTGACTGCTTCTCTCACCTCTACTTTTATTGCACTCATCCCAAAATTAGATAACCTGACCTCATATGATGAATATAGGCCTATTTCATTGTGTAACTTCATATACAAGATCATAACGAAGATTATTGCAAATCGGATGAGGCCCATACTTTCCAAGCATATTTCACCTGAATAATTTTCCTTCCTACAAGACTGTCAAATTCATGAGGCAGTGGGAACTGCACAGGAGGTATTACACACTCTACATATCAAGAAATGCAAAGGTATGATCCTTAAATTTGACCTCTCAAAGGCTTTCAATAGATTAAACTGGTTATATATTAGAATGTTGTTAACTCATCTGGGATTCCCATTCATGTTTATTAAATGGATCATGAGCTGCATTACTAACATACCCTTCAGTGTCCTGGTTAATGGAAGCACATCTCCCTTCTTTTATTTAGAAAGAGGTCTTCGACAGGGCTGCCCTCTGTCACCATTACTCTTTCTCCTAGTCATGGAAGGACTCAGTAGACTTATCAAAGAAGAAAATAGAAGGGGCAGACTACAGGGAATTAAAATCACTAAAGACTATATTCTCACACATCTACTTTTTGTGGATGATGTCTTGATTTTTCTAAATGGAGGAATTGGGGATTTATCAATCATGAAAGCTACTTTATCATTATTTCAAGTGGCTACAGGGATGACTATCAATGATTCAAAATCTACTCCAACAACGGCAGGATGCACACAACATGAGACCCATTTTTATTGCAAAGACTTCGTTTTACCCCCCTGAGACTGGAGGTAGGTCTAAAATACCTAGGATACAAGCTAAAACCCTTGGGTTAAAGAATTTCTGACTGGACTTGACTCATTGCTAAAATGGAGAAGAGACTTAACACTTGGTACTTCAAATATCTTTCCAGGGTTGGTAGACTTACGCTCAAAAAGCGTTCTAGAGGCCACTCCGGTCTACAGGATGTCACTAGCTTGGATCCCTAGAGGCATCCTAGCTAGGATACAAACTCTTCGTTATAGATTCCTTTGGAAGGGCAGTCAGTCAGGAAAGATTTTCGCATGGGTAAAATGGGATGCTCTAAATCTACCAAAAAAATGGGGGGGCTGGGGCATTAAGAAGCTAGAGGACTTCTCCTCTGCTCTCACTGCAAAACTCAGATGGCAGCTCATTACTTCATCTAGTCTCTGGACTAAAGTGACTGTCTCTAAATACATTGCCTCATTACAGATTATGAACTGGATCAGAAGGCCCCAAAGACTCACTACAGGGATATCGATCATATGGAAGGTTGTGATTAAAGCACTAGATCTCATCAGAGCTGGTCGTACCTAGAAAATTCAATCATGTTCGGCAATAAGGGTGGGCATCGACCCTTGGATTGGTTGTGGGAATATGCATAGGCTACCAAATGATCTCATAAATCTTCATGCAGAAAACATATCCCATCTGAACCATATTGAGGATGCCGACCATACTACCTTCCTCCAACAGGCTTGGAAATCGGCCTATAGGCTGAACATTCCACATCAATGGATTCAGTATTGGAATGACTATATTCGGGCTCTTACTGAAGCTCACATCCGAATAACCGAGGGAGAAGATGAGATTATCTGGGCTTTCTCCAAATTTGGGAGATATACTCCTAAGGAAGGATATCTTGTTCTGACCGAAGACTGCAGACCGCATCCACCTGAAGCTTGGTGGAAAAGTCTCTGGAAGCTGAAATCCCCACCAAGAAGTAGGCTGCTCATGTGGACTATTCTAAGAAACAAAATACCCACGGGAGACAACCTCCTCAAGCGATCACAGCATGGCCCATTCTAGTGTTGTCTCCGCAAATGCTGCAATGAATCTGTCTCACATTTATTTTTGGAATGTTCCTCGACAAAGAATCTCTGGAATACTATTTACCTTCGGTTGCTCCTCACAATACTTGGGAGGGCGCATCTATCCTTGAGGCATGGACGAACTGGTGCACCTATGCCTCCCCTACCAGGCTACATAATATCCCTCTTCTTATCTGTTGGGCCCTTTGGATCACCCGGAATAGACTGACCTTCCGAAATGACTCCCCTCACTCGCCCTCCATTGCTACCCGCGTGCTTGTTAATTACTCCCTCATCCCCGATGATGCACCACCCCCTTGACCGCGCAGCATTATACCTGAGACGATTGATTATCAGAGGCCGTGGGCTTACTTTGATAGTGCTACATAGGAGAATGGGTGTGGCGGGGGCGCCATCCTTCATATTAATGCACATCACTCATACAGTATTATTATGGGATTTGGCAGAGGCACTAATAACTATGCCAAATTATCCGTATCAAAATTCCTCATTCAATTTTCATTGGAGAAAAATTGTAGAGATCTACAAATATTTGGGGATTCAAAAGTTGTTTGTGATTGGCTAAATAAATCTTCTAGATGCAATGCTTATACTTTGAGTCATACTCTAGACGAGGCATTGAGATTGATTACATCATTTGACTCTTTTACATGCCATCATATTTATAGGGAGTGGAACACAACTGCTGATAGGCTATCCAAAGAGGCTGCAAACAGGGATCCAGACAACTAGTTGATCCGTGAACAACGTGATGGTGCACATTACCAATTTTACCATCAGCCATTTATGGATATTGTTGTATAAATTTAATTTTTGCTGATCTCATAGGAAGAACAGACTTCATATATATGTCATCTGTAAATATTCATAGTTTCTTTTTTGACATTTTATCTACACTCACAAAGTGCCAGATTAATATATAGAACTCCTATTCAGTATATTTACAGCCATTGATACCTCCCTGCGTGGACACAAGGTATCAATGTTTGATTACATATGTCCCTGAACATAATTTTGTTAAAGATAGGTAGTGCCTCTCTATTTGAATATGCTTAAATGCATTTACAAAATGTGATTTCTTTTTAATTGAAATTACGATTTTTCCTATGGGAAAAAAACTCAATACACCTTCCTAATTTAATAAACGACTACTTTCACTAGATATTGTAGGCATTCATTAACATTTATTAGACCCCTTTGTATTTTTTCATTAACTTTGAGCTCCAATATAAAAATCCTTTACCCCCTATTATATGCTCAATATATTATGTCAATTTTTTCTAAATATATATCCCCAGTATGAATGCCAATATAAAAGTCCTTTACCCCCTATTATATGCTCAATATATTATGTCATTTTTTCCTAAATATATATCCCCCAATATGAATGCACATGGCATGGTATTTATCCCCTAGTGAAGCCCCCATGAATTTGCTTCATAGATGCTCTTAATTCTCACAAGAAGATAATAGGTGTGTCGTGTGATTGAGAGAGGGCACTCTAGTTCCTTTTTAAATAGTTCTCTTGAGCTTAAGTGTGTTAATTTTCTTTTAATTGTAGTTTCACTAATAAATGAGTTAATGATACTTTGGAAAACCCAAATTTTAATTGTCCCAAGTGAAAGAGGATTTAAAACGATTCCATATCACTAGCTTGACCACTAGTAGAGCATTATAATACTAGCTTGTGGCTCATTGATGTTGTAGAAATTTTGAATAATATGACACTTATTCACAGAGATTATCCTGATTATACACTATTTTCGGAATGCATGCATAATACATAACCTCCTCTACGTTGATCATCAATTTGCAGAATCAAAACATTCGCATGCGCACATTGAAACACATCAATAACACATATCAACATAGTATGTAACCGGGGAAAGCATACAGCTGAAAACCCCCAACTATCTGTATATTATAATGATAGAGAACATGTAACAATACATAGTACAATACTCCTCACAAGTACTCAGTACTATCTCCTCCTGCTACACACAAACTAGCTCAGATATGAATCAAGTCACAGGTTCAAATCTCCTCCACTGTCTGCTTGCCTCTACTGTGCAATCCAAAGAAAGAATAGGAATGATCCAAGCTCGTTTTCCTTGGCTTGTACTGCGCAATCCTCATTGGCAATCTCAATCACTGATTGTGCAAATCTCATGCACAGCTATAGTCACAACTGATAGTAGTCTCCACCTCTAACACCTGTCTCCACTGAACTGTCCATGCACTGAGTTAACTGATGTATTCTTTAGTTGCTTTATGAGTTAATAATTAGTGAATTAATTAATAATTAATTCACATCACTCATCACTAGTGTATTCTGCAGTTAGACTAAATACAACTAGTTCAACCAAGTCAAACTGAACACAACTCCATCAACTCCTCAATCAACTCCACCAAACTCAATCACTTGAGTTCTAACTGAATTCCATCATGCAATAGCTCAACTGACCCATAAGAAAAGCGTATTTCCTTTTGGAAGTTGCATGTGCCACATCCGTAGCTCGAACTGAAGTGCTCCAAGAGGATAAGATAATGTTTATAGTCCAAATATTATTAAGAGCTAATAATATTCGACTGTTCTATTTTTAGCCTGGTAGTCTAAAAATAGACTCCGCCCATATGTCTAAAAATAGAAGTCCATCTATTTTTACCAACATGACCAATCATCCACAAATAGCATCCTGCAACTCATAGACCATGATCCATATGTCTAAAAATAAACATAGTCTAAAAATAGACTTTGCGCCAAAAATAGCCTGCGGGCCCACTTAGTGAAGGCAACTTCTTTTCACTAAGCTCCATCATCTTCTTTCATTTTCAACACTCCCTCTCAACAAGATATGGATTATCTGCAACCCCTATCCTACCTCGGTGGTACTCGAATTTGCTCTTGGTGAGCGCCTTCGTCAAGATATCAACATCTTGATCCTCCGTTGGAATGTATGAAAGTAACATGATTCTCCGCTGCACACAATCTCTGATATGATGGTACTTGATGTCGATGTGCTTGGATCTATCATGAAATACTGGATTAGCCGAGATTTTAATGCAACTCTGGTTATCACAATAAATCACAGTAGGCTCCAAGTGTGACCTGAACAACCCGACCAGAATCTTCCTCATCCATATAGCCTCGCATGTAGCCAAACTTGCTACCATATACTCGGCCTCTATTGAACTGAGTGCCACGGATCTCTGCTTCCTGCTGTACCAAAAAACTGTTGTCGACCTCATACTGAAAATCCCTCCAGATGTGATCTTTCTGTCTATTGGACTCCCTGCCCAATCTGCATCCGTGAAGCCACATAGCTTCACCTCATCCTCCTATCTGTACCACAATCCATATCCTGATGTGCCTCTGAGATAACGCAATACATGCTTGCCTGCCTTCCAGAAGAGCTTGGTTGGCTTAACCATAGCTTGTGAAAGCTTGTTAACAGCATAGCATATATCGGGTCGTGTATTGACCAAATACATAAGCGACCCCACCAACTTTTGATAAACAGTGGCATCCACTACCTCCGCTGAAGTAGCATCCTCCTTCCTCCAACCTCCAGGAAGAAGAGTATCAACAGGCTTGCAGCCATGCATGTTGAACTTCTCCAGTATCTCCCGAGCATACTTACCCTGAGAAACAAATAGTCCATGACTGCATTGCCAAATTTCCAATCCCAGGAAATAATGAAGGAGGCCCAAGTCCTTCATCTCAAACTCCCTAGCAAGATCATCCTTGCATGAAAGTATCAACAGCTCATCTCCCGTAAAAATCAAATCATCTACATAAAGTACAATGATAAGCAACTTACCCTCCACCACAATCTGGTATAGGTTAGGATCCGCCTCACTCTTGGAGAATCCAAGTCCGGTGAAATAACTGTCTATCCATTTGTACCAAGCACGTGGTGCTTGTTTCAACCCATACATCACTCTCTTCAGCCTGCACACATGCGACTTGCTGCTGAAGATATCGAAACCTTCGGGCTGCTCTGTGTACACCTCCTCCTCAATGATTCCATTGAGGAACGTAGTCTTCACATCCATCTGATGAATGTGCCACCCCATTTGCGCTGAGAGAGCAAGAATCGTCCGTATGGAATAATATCTTGCGACAAGTGCAAAGGTCTCCTCATAATCGATCCCCTCTATCTGTGAGAAGCCTCGGGCAACAAATCTTGCCTTGTACTTCTCCACACTCCCGTCAGCTGCCTGCTTCACTTTGTAGATCCATCTCGAACCCACCACTGATTTCCCTTCCAGTCTTGGGACAATCTCCCATGCACTGTTTCTAACAATCAAATCATACTCTTTCACCATGGCATCTACCCATGTGGGATCCTCCACAGCTTCCTCAAAAGAGGATGGCTCAGTCACAACCCATTTTCTCACAAGAGCCATGCATCCAGTGTACCGATCAGGTGACTGTCTCTGTCTGCGTTGTCCTGTAGGTGGTCCTACAACCTTCTCTGCAT
The DNA here is from genome assembly GCA_031772625.1 of Pinus tabuliformis. NCBI lineage: Eukaryota > Viridiplantae > Streptophyta > Pinopsida > Pinales > Pinaceae > Pinus > Pinus tabuliformis. The sequence goes on from CM062811.1 coordinate 307,824,273, forward strand.
CTTGAGCCAGTCGCTCAGCTTCTGTAGTGCGCTTTCACCCTCTAATGGTTGGCATTGCATGAGTGGTTTCTTCCACTCCATGAACTTCATCTTGTGGCTGATCCACGTCCTGAAGCTCATCCTTAGGAACTAATAACTCCTCATCTACATGCAAGTGTGGCTCCCTCTCAAGCGAACACTTCATGGCTTTCTCCTCTTGAAATTTGATATCCCGTCGCACAACAGTCTTGTGACTGTCTGGAAAATACACACGATAGTTGTGGGGCGTATCAGTGTACCCAACAAATATCCAAACCTCTGCGTTCGGCTCCAGCTTCTTCCTGGCATCCTTCGTCACATGCATGTAAACGTTAGAACCAAAAATCCTCAAATGGGAAATATCAGGCATCTTACCAGAATAAGCCTCCTCAAGTGTACTCATGCCAAGTATCCCGTGAGGACAACGGTTCTGCACATATACTGCAGTATTGCATGCCTCCGCCCACAAGTGAAGGGGTAGGCCCTGATGATGCAACATTTCCCGTGCAGCACCCACGATCGTTTTGTTCTTCCGCTCAGCAACCCCGTTTGTTGTGGGCTATGGGGAGATATGAGCTCTCTTCGAATCCCTTCTACGCTGCAGAAGTCCTTGAACTCACCAGAGATGAATTCACCACCATTGTCGCTCCTAAGAGCCTTCATCTTCTTCCCCGATTCCTTCTCGACCAGTGCTTTGAACTCACAGAACTTTGAGTATGTCTCGCTCTTCTTCTGCATGAAGAAGATCCAGCACTTCTGAGAGAAATCATCAACAAAGATCACATAGTACCTGTGCTTTGCTGTCGAAGCTACTGAGAAAGGTCCACACACGTCTGTGTGAATTCTCTCAAGGATCGTCGTGGCGTGACTATCCTTCTCGTGAAAGGTGGCTTTCACAAATTTTCCCAAAGTACACCCCTTGCACTGATCTGACTGCGGAAGAGTGCCTTTAGGAAGCCCAGTAGAAATCTATCGCAGTATCTTCAAGGCTCCATGGTGAGGGTGGCCCAATCTCCTGTGCCACAGCTTGCCATCATCCCAGCTCACCAATCCTTCTGCCTTGCATGCCATTGCTGCGCAATCATCTACATGCAATTGATAAAGGTTCCTGACTCGAACCCCTATCTTCCGGGTTTCTCCAGTTGTCTTACTGCGCAGGAAAGCCTTTCCCTCGCTGAAAACAACATCATATCCCTTGTCTTCTAACATCGCCACAGAGATAAGATTCTTCTTCAATCCTGGAACATGCATCACTTCCTTCAATACGAAGGGTTTACCAGACTCCCTCTCAAAGGAAATGGTACCGATACCAGTCGCACTGTATCTACCATCATCACCCATCTCGATGTGCACTCCAAGATCTTTCTCCTCCAGATCAGAAAACAAATCTCGATCTCCTGTCATGTGAAAAGATGCACCACTGTCCAAGAACCATACCGATCCCATCACACTTGATACCAAGCATGCTATCAATGAAAAATCTAGCTCAAACTACAAGGCTAAGGCCTCTCCCACTGCAGATCCAGCAACTTGCTTATTTTTCTTCTTCTGCGGACAATTTGTGGCATAATGTCCGTGCTGGTGACAGTGAAAGCACTTCACCTTGGAAATGTCTTGCTTCTTGCCTTTCGCACCGGAATGAGAAGCTTTCTTGTTCTTCCCCTTCTTTGCTTTGGCAGCCAAAGCGTAATTTTCTTCATCAGGTGCCTTTGATGAAGATCCGTCCCTGGTATTCCACCTGATCACCTCTTGCACAAGATCTGACCAAAGTCGCTCCCATCCTGGAAATTTCTCCCGACCATTGACAGAGTCCTGATAGGAATGCCAACTCTTCGGAAGACCAAGAAGAGCCAAGCTCACCAAGTCCTCATCATCGACAATCACCCCCACACTTCCCAGCTCATCCCTGCATTGGGTGAACTTCGTGAGATACTTGGGCATACTGTCTCCTTTATCACACATAATGTTTCTGAGTTTATCCTTGAGCGCCAACTTCCTCTGGTCACTCTTGCTTTGGAATAAATCTGTCAACGCTTTCCACATCAAGTATGGAGAAGCCTTTCCATGCAGGCTGGATACAATGTGATCCTTCATGCCCTCCAACAGAATCCTTCGACACTTTGCTGTCTCCTTTTGACAAACCTCAACGTGAGCAGCATCAATAAGCTTTGGGACCTCAGCCTCTATGAACTCCTTCAGCCCATTGTCATCTAACACCGCCTCCATCCTGTCTTTCCATGCAATATAATTCGAGCTGCCCTCAAGAGCATACTCCAATCGCAATCCGTTGAAAGACATTTCAACTTTGACACCAAGAAAACACTGCTGCAAATTCGAATTCCACCAGCTCAAAACTCAACCGCTTCTGATCTAAAATTCGTGAGAACAAAGTATTTCTTGTACAGAGATTGACTGTATGGGCTTTTACCGGATATATCACCTTCCAAAGGAAGGATGAATCCAGAGGCTACCTGGCCCGATTACAGACTCTGCCTGAAGAAATAAAATGTAACCACTTTCTGAATAATAGATCTAATGATCAACTCTGCTCTGATACCATGTAGAAATTTTGAATAATATGACACTTATTCACAAACATTATCCTGATTATACACTATTTGCGGAATGCATGCATAATACATAACCTCCTCTACGTTGATCATCAATTTGCAGAATTAAAACATTTGCATGCGCACACTGAAACACATCAATAACACATATCAACACAGTATGGAACCGAGGAAAGCATACAGCTGAAAACCCCCAACTATCTGTATATTATAATGATAGAGAACATGTAACAATACATAGTACAATACTCCTCACAAGTACTCAGTACTATCTCCTCCTACTACACACAAACTAGCTCAGATCTGAATCAAGTCACAGGTTCAAATCTCCTCCGTTGTCTGCTTGCCTCTACTACACAATCCAAAGCAAGAATAGGAATGATCCAAGCTCATTTTCCTTGGCTTGTACTGCGCAATCCTCATTGGCAATCTCAATCACTGATTGTGAAAATCTCATGCACAGCTATAGTCACAACTGATAGTAGTCTCCACCTCTAACATCTGTCTCCACTGAACTGTCCATGCATTGAGTTAACTGATGTATTCTTTAGTTGCTTTATGAGTTAATAATTAGTGAATTAATTAATAATTAATTCACATCACTCATCACTAGTGTATTCTGCAGTTAGACTAAATACAACTAGTTCAACCAAGTCAAACTGAACACAACTCCATCAACTCCTCAATCAACTCCACCAAACTCAATCACTTGAGTTCTAACTGAAGTCCATCATGCAATAGCTCAACTGACCCATAAGAAAAGTGTATTTCCTTTTGGCAGTTGCATGTGCCACATCCGTAGCTCGAACTGAAGTGCTCCAAGAGGATAAGATAATGTTTATAGTCCAAATATTATTAAGAGCTAATAATATTCGACTGTTCTATTTTTAGCCTAGCAGTCTAAAAATAGACTCCGCCCATATGTCTAAAAATAGAAGTCCATCTATTTTTACCAACATGACCAATCATCCACAAATAGCATCCTGCAACTCATAGACCATGATCCATATGTCTAAAAATAGACTTTGCGCCAAAAATAGCCTACGGGCCCACTTAGTGAAGGCGACTTCTTTTCACTAAGCTCCATCATCTTGTTGCATTTTCAACAGATGTAACATATCACAAGACTAAGGGTCAATGGAATGATGTACTGAGAGAGAAGATGATTTCAGAAATAAATCTTGAGTGTATCACTGAATTAAGCCTTAATGGAGTGAGGTGGTGTTGAATTGATGAGTGAGGGAGATACATTGAGGAAAGGGTGTTACAAAGTGAGTTTCAAGTCAAAAGAAATGAAGTCATGTCATTGTACTAGGGCTTAGGGCAATATTGTATCATTGGCTTAAGTCTTAGTGGGTCAATACACTGGCCAATGGAGTCAAGTATCCAAGGGGAAAGGAAACTTGAATAAGGTTCAATGAGAGAAACATTGTCTTGAAAAATGTTTACAATAAACAAGCCTTAGTCAAGTCACTTTTGAGAGTTGTATCATTGGCTAACTAGTCCTCAAGGTGAGATGGGGCATGGAATGGAAAAATTACAAGAGAAAAACTTAGTTGGAGACTTTTTTTTTAGTGTCATTTCAATGGGATGAGTGGTTATTAGGTGACAGTATTGTTGGCTTGGCCCAATTCTCAATCCTGTATTGCTTGACTGAGAAATAATGTTTCTTTGTATTATTGGGATGGGAAATAGTTCTCCCTTAAATCAACAGTCTAAGCAACGATTCTCAATCAGGCTTAAAATCCCTCGAGAGATGTATAAAGGCCAACATAAAGCTCATATTAGCTTGAGAAATGTCAACCAAGCTATGAAAGGTGAATGAAGATTTTGTTTTATTTCGTGGGACCCTTAGCTTCTTCTAGGAACAAGGTAATTAAAGGAATTAAAGGGGGTTGTTATAGCTACTATAACAAGAACCTAAGCCATAGTTTAAAAGAATCAAGAAGCCAACCCTGAACTTTATCATATATTCTTGGGCGCTTATCTCCCATCTTCTTTAAACTACTATGTTAATATTAATATGTTTAAGCAATATATTAAGTCATGAGGATAAAAGGAAAAATTGAATGGGGAAGGAAGACATTATTTTGAGGTAAAAGAGAAGAGAAGAGAAGGAAGCATGGGGAAATTAAGGCAAGTTTGTTTTGTGTATCCATAAGCTTATCTTTTTTGAGATAATAGTACTCTCTGAGATCTAGTATCAATGTGAGAAGTTCCTAGCATTTCAAAGAGAGAGAGGGTTGCAACTTACTAAAAAAGTTGGTAATCATAACAAGCACAAGAGAGGCAATTAGTCGAGGGACTGAATAGCAAAGGAATTCCTCACTTTGAGTGTTATGCAAGCCAAAAAGGGAGTACTTGAAGTTGTGGAAACCATAAAATCATCAAAAGGAAATCCCCACTAAAATATTAGACCAAGGAGATATTGGTCATTTAAATTTCTATAAAATTAAGTGTTTCCAGTTTTCACTTGCAAGTTATCATGACTTGTCTAGGGGATGGAAAACTGGAAAGACAGGGTGCAACTATGCATATGGTTGGGCGGAAAAGTTCTCATCTTTAGTCAGTTTGTTACATGAGTTCTCCAATCTAAGATAAGTATGTTAACTATGCTTGAAGATCATTCATTGTATTGTTTATATTATGTATGATACATATCTTCTAATGGATGTAAGAGAGTAATGAATGAAATTGTTCGTAAAAAATAATATTTTGAAGGTGTGGATGGCTTAGAATTGCTCTACACACACACACACACACACACACACAAACATTTCATTAATTTATTGATCAAAGTTTGTAGGGAAATTAAAATTTAGGAAAAAATGTAGTTGTTAACCAATATTTTTGTTTCATATTCTTTTAGTGTTGAAATCTTAATAGAGAATTAATTAGTGTTTAACACATTTCAACCCAAGTGTAATGTTTATTATATTAATTTGATCTTTTTTATTTGATGAGAGTATCATCATGGAAGCATGTTCAAAATATCTTATATTCTAGTGGGTTATTGCCTGGGAATGATAATCACACATAATGTTATAAGTATATGGAAAAGTGACTAAATGGTTTACTGTGTCACATCAAGAGATGACTTACTTTAGTTATTGAAATGTTGTAGAATGTCATACATCTCTTTTTACCTCTCTAATTTTTTAATTTTTTTTTATAGGTTGAGTTTATACTTTTTTAAGTCAAGATTTGTTTGATTCTCAAAATTTATAATCTTGCTAGATTAGATTTTCGGTGGAAATATTCACCAAAAATATTAGACACCTATTTTGTACTTTAAAATATATGCATGGTTTATCATACCTAGGAAATGTTTCTATAGGTGGCTTGTAAGATTGACACAAGATCCTCTGTTGTAGTTGTTACAAGGTTTCCTATATATTTGGATTTGTTTATAGCTCAAATTATATGATCTGGGTAGGAGTACTAAAGGTACCATATAACTAGATGGGCACATCACCAAAACTTTTGGATGCCCAAATTGTAATTTAAGATATTTAATGTTTATTAGACCTATAGGATTTTTATATGATCCCCTATAATAATTGTTATAGAGTTATTGTATATGTTATTTAAGTTTACAATAAACTTAGATAATATTTGAGAGATTGTATGATTCCTTTAATTAGTATATTCCATGTGAATACTATAGTGGAGACTAGTTTATGAGCGTTATCATACTTTAATTATGCATCAATGAGTTCTAATGCCAATTTCTATTGTTATATTTTGGAAATGGATTGTCTTAAGAAAAATTAATTTTTGTACTATCACTATTTATGAAAATTTTAGATTGGTAAACCATATCTTTGGTTGTTGAAATGAAAGTTTGTTACAAATTGGTATTAGAACTAATCATTATAATGGTGACTAAGAGCGATTTATCACCCCATAATCTCAAATTTTCCATATAGGCACTAGGCATGTGATAAAGACTCAAAAGGTTTAATTAACCTTGATCAAGCACATATCTTAGTGGAATGTTTGAGGAAAGTGTGTGAGTCATCTAGTGACCTTTTTCGCACTTGGTTTGATTACTTTTAGGCTTGGTCAAGCCAATTATATTATTTCATGACTCCCTCATTACTTGATTTCATAAAGGCCTATGCATATTCATATAACCCTCGTAACCATACCCTATTCCATTTAAACGACTCTAGGGAATCTTTTCTATCACAAATGAATCCATATCAACCATGCTTTCCCTCCCATTGGGTGAATTCCGTGCTAATCAATAAGAGTTGTCCATTAAATGAATAGTTGGCATGTCCATGATAAGCAAGAAATTTTTTGATGATATTTGTATGATGACATCCTAGTGCCTAATTTAACCTTCCCTTTACAATATTGTGCTTTTTCCAAGTTTCCATGTGAATTCATATAATTGATTTGTTCAATTTTAGTATATGTAAATGATTTGTTGCTTGATGAATTTATACCTAGTGAAATGAGTGAAAATTTATCTCCATCTAGTGTGCCCCTAGAAAAGTACCAATATGCAGAATTTCCAAGATATAAAATAGATAATCAATTGTGTGGATATCATGACCTTAAAATGTTAGTACCAATTGTACTTAAGCTATTTATTGTTGTATTTTCAATATGAGCATTTCGAACATTTGAATTTAAAGGAGTCAAAAAAGGATGGTAATCCTTTTCTAGTAGTCAAATGGACCATAATTGTAATATAGACTAAGCTAGAAGGGGGGTTTACTAATTTTCCTAATAAATTTCTCTTTCGTGATCATACCATAGTTTAGGGTAAGTTACCACATTGGATGCCCTATGAATTTCGTAACATCCTTCAACTATGTCCAAAGACCAATGTCAAGCACTGGTACCTCTAGCAATATTATAGAATTATTAGAGTTTATGATCGTGAGGTTAAGCCTCATGTTTTACTATTTTACATTCTTTAATGATTTTTTACTCCAAATTATCTCCACTTTTCCTCAAAAACAAAAACTCATCCTTTGTTTTACCTATACAAGTATTTTCATTTTTTTGTTAAAAGAAAGTGAACATTTGATATGATAAATAAAATTATCTATTCTTTTGGTTTCATTTTAGAAAATGTATGAAAGTGTGACTCCTACCACATTATATCAAAGAAATGTGTTGTGTTAAATTATTTATCCTACATTCATCATAATAATATTGTTGACGTGGTAAAAATATCCTTCAATAAACAGGGGGGTCCCTAGGATAAAGTCCCAATTACACTTCACACCATTTGGGATTGTAGAGACATCCTAATTATGGCTTGACAACAGTTGCTGAAACGATCAGTGGCGGTGATGGAAGTATACAGTATGCAATTAATTCAAGTGTGGGAGGTAAAATATTTTAATCTAACCTAACTAGGAGAAAAACTAATCAAGTACAACATAAGGTTAATTACAATTCCTTCTTGCACTTCGTCAAAATAAATGAGGTGGAAAACCATAGATAATTGGAACATGAATTCGTTATCTGTAAGAGAAAATTCCTTGGATAGAAATCAGAATAAGTCCTCAAGTGGGAGATATAAATCTAGAGGTAGATCTAAATATTTAGTAAAAACCTTATGGAAATGTCATAAATGTGGAAAAGTTGGGCCTTACAAGAAGGTTTATACATTTAAGTGTTGATAAAGGGAAGGTATCTAACGGTGTTCCTTCCATAGAAGGGAATTCCACCTTAGAGGAAGAAGGGGATGTGTACTTAGCTTCTTCAAAAACACATGCTACTCATGATACATGGCTAACCAACTTAGGTGATTTTCTCATATGACTACACATATGGAGTGGTTTTATGAATATAAAAGGTATGATATATAGGATATGGCTCAATAGCCAAAATCATGACAAGAGAATGCCAAGTTGTTACTCAAGGAAGTAATTATTATAACACTCCCTAGGGTTTTCTGCAATCTTAAGTTAGATATAAACTTGATATTTGTAAGAAGTATGAGTGATACATATCGTGTTGAAAGGAAATCCTACAAAATGGTCTGAAGAGTAATGATGTTGCTAAGCGGAGCTTAGAATGGAACTCTATACATGTTATTGGGAAGAACAAGTATAGACTCAATGTAACAAATCTATTGTTGTTGAGTGTGGGAATGAAGAAGATAGAATCCCTATTTTCTCTAAATAAAAGACAATGTTATGGAATAAAAAATTGGAACATATTAGAGAGAAGGACCTATGAGCATGTAAAGACATAGTTGAAGTTATGTTTGATTGTGTACTAGATTTCAAATTCTATGAACATTTCATACATGGTAAATATAATCAAGTATGATTCTTATATGGTGCTACCAAAGCATAGGGAATCTTAGAGTTAGTACAAAGTGATGGGTTTGGACTTTTCCTTATTCCATAATTAGGTAAATTTGTGTACTGTGTTTCATTTATAGACGACTTTTCAAGGAAGACATGGATTTATTTCCTCCAAAATAAATTTGATGTCTTCAATAAATTTCAAGGTTTAAGGCTCTTTTAGTGGAGAATTTTGTGAGAACAAATTTGAAGAATTATGTGAGAAGTGTGGTATAGTGTAAGGAAAACACCCCCCTAATTCCTAATTAAGGACACATAATTTACTAGACCCTACCTTCAAGGTTAGTTATAAAGATGCTGCTATTGAATTTCTTATTTCTCTCATCACTTCAAATATAAAATTTGTCACCTTTGTCTTCAACTCATCGAGAGATTTATGATGATATAAATTTCATGCATATTTGGGTTTTGGACAGAAAGTTATTCCCACTTGAATATTGTCCACTAAATCCATATTAGCATTCATGCTATGCAACTTGGAAGATATCATGCAACTCCTTATCCATGTGCCATCATCATACCATGCCTCTCATCTACCATGGTGGAATATTTAGGTTGATATCACTATATCAACATTAAAACTTATGGGAAATACTTCATTGATTAACTTGGTCTCCACCCAACCCCATTGTGGACCATCAATTGATGGATCTTAACCTTTCTATCACCTAAGTGTTTTGTCAGGTTTAGTTAGTATTGGGGGATAAGCCAATATTAGGGTAGAAACCTCTCAAAATCTTGACACTGACATCCAACCTCCCAACATAGATGTCTATGTCACCTGTGACCTTAGCTACCAATTGGCCACCACGTTAGCATCATTGCGCACTGTAATCCAAATCACCTTACCACATAATTTGGCCATGTCAACACCATAAAATCTCCATGTATGTGCTACAATATCTCCATGCCAGTACCATGTTATCATCTTCCACATTAGCATTTTCCATGTTAGGTCCCTTATTGGGCTTAGAATTTTAAGGAGGAAACCTCAAAAGCCTTGTCGCATTCTCTTGAAAACCAAAATCTCTAATATCCTTCACTATAATTTCATTAGGTAACGACAAAATGCCTTTAAGCAATAGAATGGGTTTTAGGTTCCATTAGAATTGAGGTCTTATCTTGATAAGGAAATCTCAGTCTCTCGGTAACCCAACACATGAATCTCAATCAATGGACTCCTAATCTCGGGAATATTCTTGTTGACCAACGAACTTGTGGGAACCTAATAGTATCTAGAGTTCATAGGGTTGAATCTCAAGTGCATGATCTCCCAATACTCTAATCTTTGACATCTTGATAACCTTCACTTGACACTCTAACCATCCATCTTCATTAATTAATAGTCAATGTGATTTATGTTAGTGTCATAGCTACATGACATTGTGCACATCATGTTTCTCTTGCTAGCTAATATCCAATCTCCTAATGAATCGGCCCATCTCTTAATAGTCATCAAACTTCTTGTTAACTAAAAAAGGTGTGGGTTTTGTTTGCATCAGGGGGTTTTCCTAATCATTTCCAATACATTCTTTCAATAACTAGTAATTTAAAGGTTGATATTTTTTGGCTGAAGGCCCAATAACACTTTTGGCTAGACTCATTGTCACAACCCATGTTGTACAATATGAATAAGGGATAGGGCCAACGATCCCAAACCCCAATTTCCATAACCTTGCATTACTTTGGTAAATTTGTGGATCAACCAATTATAGACGACGAGGGATGGAACTTTCTCCATCATCCAAAAACATGTTGAGATATGTTGGTATCGGGGTGTTTGTGACACTTCTATTTAAACAACCTCGTGATAATCCGAGGCTTGATAATGTGATACTTCAATATTCATGGCTTGATGGCATGCTAGCCCCTTTCCAACCAAATATTGATCATATCTCTTGATGGTTATGAGACCAAGGGCCAAGGAAAAGGGCTTACAACTTTGAAATTTCAAAAAATAAAAGAGGGCTCATTCCCTAGATTCCTCTAATATATTATAGGGATTCCAACCCTATTATAAATGTCTAAGATTTACTTTGATAGGATAGAAACTTGCCTAGAGAACCTTTGAAGGCTTAGAAATAATCAACATCCTTTGAGGCCATCTAGAACACTTCCCTCAATCAAGAAATTTCTCTAAGAAAGGGAAAAGATGTCCAATGACTAGTCCCATGATTTCTTCCATCTGAAAAGCCTCGTCTCACTTCTTCAAGACTACCACTACTCCACACTACCAATTCGAACACGTAAACATAGAGAATCCAGTATCCTAACTTATCTCCAAAGGAAACAAGGTTCTAAATAGAGAGGAACCTTAAACACTTCTCAGCATGCATTACTTTAAGACTACTATAAGGGACAACATTAAAGAGTATCATTGTATATAATATTTAACCTTAAAAAAGACAATAGCTATTGACTAGGAATAATTACACATGGATTCAACTCATCATTGCATCATACTTGGTGATTCACATAAAACATGCAACCTATTATTTATTCTTATTCAGGGGACCTTCATAATCAATTCCTAGTGATATCCTTATAGATATGCACAATAATCTGGTTGTGACACTTCAAAAAAACTTTGAACTACTATATTTATTATAGCCAAGTCTACCATTTGATTTCTTGAATAGGTAGCGACTATTTAACATATGTGGAATGTTATCTTGTTATATAATGTCTATCTATGAAAGCGTCATTAATTAATCTTCAAGTACTATACAATCGCACTTAGCTCATTACTCTTGCATATTGAATAAAACATCATAAAAACATCCCTCTGATCATTGCCACTTTCAAAAAACATTAATTCCTTTCATTAACAGGGAATAAGTCACACTTATATGGATCACCTAGATAGAATGGAAGCTAAGGAAGGGAGTGCCACTCTCCTCCCAACTGTAGGCACAACTATGCTCCAGGTTTCTTGTAGCTGGCCACCCATGAGTTAGATCTGATGCCTCAGGGAAAATTCACTCAAGGTTCTACAAGGTTCACTTCAACGTAGAAAGTGTGAAGGTAACTTCCCTTCACAAATAGGGTTTTGGGTTCTGCTCTTATCTCATCTCTCTCTCTTCTTCTTTGCTTTTGCATTGCTTGTATGTTTAGTCTTTTGTTCTCTAATTTCTCTACTCCATCACGCAAACTCTCTCTCCTTTGACCTTCAGAATTTACTACCCTTCCCTCTCTATTCTTATCCTCTTTGTATTGCTCTCTTTGTCTTGTGCATGAGTGCTTCGATGCTCCCTTCATCCTTCCTCATGTATATTTGTTAATGGAATTACATGGGCACTAGAAGATTCCAAAAAAAGGAGTAAATAGTCCTACCTCATGGAAGTTTGGTACCACTTTCCCCATTCCCTCATAACTACTAGCAGTTTAAGTAGTTTAGCTACCACATCAAGGGTTTGGTCAATTAATTCAGTTAGATACGAAGTTTCCTTAATCCCCCTCACAACTTTCCCTCAATGAAGTTTCTCTCCTAGGCATTATGATCCTTATGGGTTGTCTTCTTCAACACTATTTTATTAAATAAATATGTCTATAACATCAATTGAAAATCTAGCAAGATATCTAGGATGGTCATTCTAGCATTATAAAACTTAATTACATATTACAAAAATATGGGAAATCAAAAAGAGACCTTACATATAGCAAGGAATAACACTACTCCATACACATTTCAACAAAATGGAGTTATACAAAGGATGAATAAGATATTGATAAAAAAAGCAAGGAACATGCTCAATGGTGTTCAGTTAGGACATGAATTCTCGGTAGAGGAAGTGGGTACTACATGTTAGCTCATAAATTCATCACCCTCATTAGCATTGGTTGACAAGACTCTACATGAGGCATGGATTGGTAAAAAACTCCCACTTAAACATCTCATATTTTATAGTTGTGATGCATATGTACATGTTCCAATGGAAAATAAGAGTAAGTTGTCGAAAATGACATCATTATTGGCTATAAAGATGGTAAAAAAGATTATAAACTTTGGAACCTACAAACTAAGAAGCTTATTTGTAATTGAGACATTGTATATAGAGAGGTTAAAAATGTTTCCAAATAGGAATTCCTATCAAAGGAAAACAAACCAAATAAAATAGAGTTTGAATTGAAGGATGATGAATTTGACTCAATAGAGGAACATGAACAAAAAGAAGAACCTCATATTACAATATTGAGGAGATCTATTCAAGAGAGAAGGCAATAATCCACATCATTTTCATTCCAATTTTTCTTTTCCTACTATTAATAATGATGATCCTAAAATTATTAGCAAAATAGTGGATTCAAAGAATTAGTTAGATAAATCTCTATTTAATAATATATATATATATATATATATATATATATATAATCAAGGGTTTAATATTTCATATGAATACAATATTCATATTTATTTATATTATTTATTTTTAATATTGGAGAAAATATTTAAAATTAAATTATAAAATCCGTATTAGTTATTTTTAATTTTTATTATTTTTATAATAAGTATAGAAATTTAATTATTAAAAATGATGAAGGTAGTTTAACTATTTGTTTTGTTTCAAAAAGAAATTTCTTACTATTTAAAATGTATTTTTGAATAAGTAAATAAATTCAATCTTAGAAAATCCCAAATAACTTCAATTTTCCGAATCAAATGGTTTAAACTTATGATTTTTAATTCCAAATTACTTAATTTTCTAAATCAAACAGCTTAGACTTATAATTCTTAAAAAAAAACGACAAAATTGATAAAAAATAAAAATAAAAAAATAAAAATAAAACATTTTATCTATTAAATTATGCTTTTATTTCATTGCCCTGGTTGTTCCCCTATGGAGTGACACATTATAATTGTAATAGTGAGAATGTGACTCAAATCGAACCTGCGCTCTAGCTATATAAAAATAATAAATATGAAAAAAACTAAATTGAAATATGGAAAAGACAACCGTTAAAAGTCTCTGGCACCTAAAGCTGCTACATTCACTCCGCAAATTCCTAGGCATACGTCAAAAAAGAAACTGAATTGAATCTTCTCTCCAGACAAGAAGAGAAATTTAAAGAGAATACATTGTGTTTAAAGACATTGGCATATTCATCCACTAAATATGCAAGCCTGGATGTTACCCTTGAGCTTCAGAATTCAGACCAAGCACGGAAAACACTGGGAATACCATTAACATTATTGTCAAATGCATTTCAGGAAACCTTCCAAGGTGCGAAAATGCCGTCCTCAACTCAATCGACTGAAAGGCGTGAAGGTTTCGAACATCACTTTAGGAACTCAGACAAGCCGGTCAAGTTCACAGAAGATTCAAGCAGTAAGAACATGCAATTGAATTCAGAGCAACACTGCGATGTAGCCCGAGATATGGCGGTGTCGATGGTTAAAAATCGGCAGCAGTGGTCTGCTACTTTCATGGAAGATATCATTCCTCATTCTACCACAGAGCACTCTGCAACTATGTTGCCTGAAGAGCTTAACTCAATGGAATCCAGTAATCAGAGCCGACAGAGAGGAGCGAGCAATAAGCTTCAGGCAGAGGAAAGTGCCGCAGAGCTGTCTTCTGTGCCAGCAGTTTCAAGTGGTACTGTTAAAATTTCCCAGTTTTATGCAGTGGGAGATACCGCGCCTTCATGGAATGAATCGCCTCATGTTCAAACTGAGAAGCACCAAGAGTTAGGAGACAGAGCATGCACACATCAAAATGGGGACAACATTGAAAGTTGCAGATTGCAGGTAGAGGAAACGTCATCTAAACAAGGGGATCAAATTTTCATCAATAAAAGGCATTTTAATGGCCAGGCTTCGGATATCAATCCTGGAAAGATGGGGGGATCTGAAGAAATGCATGCACAGGATAAGGAGACTCTAATTTCAGAAACCATAAATATAAGAAAAGGTTCCATGAAAAATACTATAATAAATTTCAACCAAAAGTTTATTACTCTTCCCAGAGATTCTAAAGGGCGCTTCATTAGCTCTGGGATAATGAATGGGGGAAGAGGTGAACTCTCAGATTCTCGATGGAAACGAGCTAATAGCCACAAGGTTATAAAGCGGTCAAAAAATCTGTAAAAACTTCTGCAATTCCCCAGGATAATAATTTTTCTATGGATGCTGCAATTTCAAATGTAACAATTGGAAACCCAGCTTTCATGCAAACATTTATTCCACTGTGCAAGGATCGCCATGGTGGGAAGAAATGTCTTTCAAGGTATGTGTCTGTTCCTCAGTTGAATGGTGCTGCGGCAGGCCAAGCTGCGTTTTCATCTGGGGATATCAAAATATTTAGAGAAGCTCCTCTAGCAATTACAACATTGAAACATGTAGAAGCACCATCGTCTGTAAAAGCGATCGATCTAGTAAAATTTTCCGGTCAAAGCAGATGCTCTGATTATGGCTATATAACTTTGCCTCTAGATTCACAGGGGGAACTTATCAGATATATTCCTAATACTACAGCTGATGTTAATCAACATTACAGGATTCAGAATTCATCAACTAATACAGAGCTTTCAGTTACAGAATATTCCAAGAGGTTTCCAGAATTCAATATGGTAGAAAGCATGGATGTCTCCAACAATATTTCTAAAGTTGGAAGGACATTTGAAATATCCAGTGATTCTCTTCTATGTAATTCTAAATGTCCATTACTGCAGAATTACTTCAGCCGCTGTCAACAATCTCACTGTTGCCACCAGTACAAAGCATCTAAAATTAATCAGTGGAAACCTGACCAAGTGGGCTTACTACAATCTTCTTCACTTGACCAAATTCAAAGAAAATATGTTGAAAATTCACAAATTAGAACTTCTGGTACATCAATTAGAAAAGCAGATACAAACTCAGCTTTGACTGTGTGTATGCATTCTTCTGTTGTGCCTGGATACAATGGAGAACACAAGTCTTCACTCTTGGAGCAACATTTTACAGATGTACAGAGCTTAAGAAAGGCACAACCTATCCCACAGCCAGTCATGAGGTTGATGGGACATAATTTTACTATTGGGGGTGAAAACGGAGCAGGAAATTCCCTAAAGGAGTATCAGCAGCGCAGTGGCAAAGGAATTTCAAGCATCTCAGAAGCCACAATGGCTGTCTCTTCCTCGTCAAAGACAATCAACGGTGGTCATTATACGGCTTGCAGTGAAGGTCAATTGTATGTGTCATATTCGGCATATAATGCTTTATGTCGCCATTCGATAGGAAAATCACATATACCAGGTTGTACTCGGAATAACTTAAAACAAATGGGAAGTCTGGTTGCATGTAATACAACTGAAGAACTTAGTAGATTCAGTAGCAGTGTGCCTAAACTGGTGGAAAAGAGATTCCCACCAAGCTGTGTTCCTTGTGAACAGTCTTTCAGAGGTCAATTCTATTCTGAACCAGCATGGACACCTCCCTCCCCATTCTGTCCTCCTATTGCCAACACATTAATTTCTCCTGCTAGCCATATGTCCTCCAACACATGCTTAAATCAGGGAGGCAATATGGCATATCAATATTCTTGTAATCCTATAATATCGCAAATGGGACAAACTGAAATTTCAAGATCAGGTTGCAACTTCCATGGTACTTACTTTCAGAATGCTTTCGGACGTATAAGAGATCCGGCAAGGCTCTACCAAAACCAAGTCTACAGGGAAAATCAAAACTCAAGTTTAGTGAGACAAGCTTTCCCAATACCAGTGTGTAGTAGTGTTTGTATACATACTTGTAGAATTGAGGATGCCCCTAATAATCATGGCTTCCTTTTAAACAAATCAGATAGACTGCACTCATTACAAAATAATTCTAAATCTAACTCAAGCCCAACTCAACGGTTTCTTAATGCAGGGAACCAAAAAGAAGCAAAAGGAAGGACCAGATATAACCAAAAACATTCTAGTGCACCTGTATCCTCTTTGAAGGAAATGGAATCAGTGACAAACCAATTTCCTTTTCTCATTAGAAGTTCGGTGTCCTTCCCAGACCCTTTACATGCTTCTACACTTGCCCTTGTTCATCCAACTTCTTTCCAAACTGTGTCTCCATCTCACTGCCAAACACTTAATACCTCTGCATCTCCTACAGACTCTGGAGGCCTGACGATGCATGGGAGATACAAACATTCTTCAACAGATTTATCTGGGAGAGACAATATGAAATTACCCAGGAATATGAGCAGAAATATATGTGTATTTAGCCGTGAGAAAGGCAGTGTACCTGATACTGTGGATCTTGTGTCACCTGAGAGTAAACGCCCAAGTAATCCAAGGACATGGACGAGGAAAAAGATTGTTCAGGAGAAAAAAGGATTGACTACAAAATGGCTTTGGCAAAGGCCCGAAGATCATGCACAAGGACCATCAAAGAAATGTGCATTGGTCTTAACAGGGCAGAAGTTGCAGAAACGAAAGAGAGTGATTCATCACGAAATCAATCCTTCTAGTTTAGCTGCAAAATGTGTTATGAGTAGACAGAGATCTGGAAAAGACTTCACAGAGGACATGGGTGCTAATGCAGTTGAACTTCCTATGTGCAAGGATAGCCGAGATGGCGGGAACTCTTCCAATAGGAGCAAGGTCCATGCGAGCTTTTCTAACGCTTTCCTGCACTGTGGCCTCCCTATAAACCGCCGAGAGAATGGAGGATCATTGAAAAAACCCAAAAAAAATATTATAGAAAGCCAATTTGGAACACTCAGAGTTGGATTGCACCACTCAAATACAGAATCTTCCCTCAAATTGGCAGAACCAATGAAATTGAGTGGAGGTGCAAGGCACATATTGAAACCTCCCTCTGCAAATGGGAATGCAAACCAGTCCTTGCCTATACATTATATTTTACCATTTGCTGAAACAACTGCAGAGGAAAGAGATAGACAATCGCATGTGGAAAACAGATACAGTGGCCCACAGCAAAGGTCACCTCCTGGATCAAAATTACTACGGCGGGCGAGTAGAAGCAATAACAGTTTGTCACAAATACCATCTATATTGAAGCCAGCAGATTCCCTTCAATAACAGGTTCATGCCATACAAGAAGCTGACAGCAGAAAAATGATTAAAGAAATCCGTTGCCCACAAAAACGACACCATTCAGATTTTTTTAGATCAGCAGTGGAAAAGGAACTACAAAATATTCCCATTTACATACACTTTGCCTGCTAATTCATTGAAATGACATACATGTCTTATGACAGTCGCTGCTTCTCTATGGTTTTGTAAAGCTACAATGTTTTCCTATTTGCTTTTTACACGACAAAAGGCTTTTCTTTTTCTTTAAAATAATTATAATTGATAAAGTAAAAATTACTTTGATAGTTAAAGCATGGCTTCGTTTTTTTCAAGTAGAAAAAAACGCTTTTTTTATATATGGAAAAGAAAGTACTTTTACATAGTTATTTCACAGTATAGTTCATTGGGTTTCTACCAAAAAAGCAATATTTTATAAAAATGGTCTAATATCAGCTTGATCTTTCGTTTATGGTTTAACATATAGATAAAGTAAAAAAGCCCAAGTGCTTTCATTACAAAATATCATAAAATAGGGAAATCTAAAAAGTAGGGATGGTGCCGGGAAATCTAAGAAGTAGGGATGGTGCCGGTAGCAGTTGTATTTGGAATAGTGAATGGCCTCAGGCGATAATGGAAATTCTCTTTTCGAGAGCAAGTCAGCAGTAGTATTCTGCTCTCTGTAGATATGTTTGGAGTCAGAATGCGGATGCACTTCATCCAATATGTCAGTAAAAGAGGTTGAAAGCATAAGAGCCCCTTGATCCAATCTACAGAGCCTTTAGATTCTCCGGATACCTAAAATATGTTAATGTTAAACCAGGTAACAGTAAATAATAACCCCATAATGTCATGATTTCCATCCTATTATTAGTACCTCTACCACCCCACCAAAAAAATAATAATTATCAAATTTAATAACAATAAAAACACCACATCTGCATTAACCATTATTACAAACCCATCAAAGAAACCTATCGGGAGCTTATGCCAGACGTCCTGTAAATTAATCTTCCGCGGATTAATAACAAGTTTCATGGGACCAGTTTCAGAGAAATATGATAAATCTTATATATGCTACAGAAATTGCCACCATTAGGCTTCGGGTCATAGTTTTATTGCTTAATGATTTATAAAATTTAACGTATCATTTACAACAAACTTATTGAAATGGAATAGGTATGTGCAACATGTTTTATTTTAGGATTATTACCTATTTAAAAATCAAAGTGATGATTAGTTTTTTAGATGGTAAATTATTTATAAATCATTATTAAGACAAAAATATTTAATATGATATTATAAATAATATAATTTGAATATAAAAAAATAGATATATCTACAAAATGTGAAGAATGAAGGATATAATTAATTAACAAATTTAAGTTAATTCTTTAAGAGATGTATTACTATGGGGTGTCTTTTTTATGGAGAAACATGTTGAGGGATAGGGTATCTATATATCATATCAATTCCTCGTCGTTTGGATTGGAAGTGTTTCTGCTTTCCTTTTTATTTAGGAATGTCTCTATGGAAAGGTAAAAAGCTATAAAAACATCTTTAGTGGTTAGTATTGACCTTTAAGAAGTGGTGAGCTGTATGGAGAGTTGCATGGAGGTTGGTATTATAGTTGTTAATGTTGAAATATGTTGAACCCAAGGTTAAAATTTTATATTGGAACAACTATGTTGCTCATGTTGATAGAGGTATCTTGTGGTGGAAACATCCATGTAAGACATTGTTAGAGTGGATCTAGTAAACTTAACTCGATTAAGTAACTGGTGGTTTTGGGCTCCAGGTTTATGAACACCTATGGTTTTTTCCATGGTATTGATGTGAGATGTAGCCTATTTATAAGCCAAAAGATTCCATGATTATTCATCTTGTTGTCCAATGAGCTCAAATAACAATGTCTTTAGACACCACCATATCTCTCAGTGTCCTAACATCACTGTCAAAGCCACAGTGGTAAGTATTAGAGCCTAGTGAATATCTAATCTAGAGTGGTAAATATTAAATCCTGGTAAATATCAAAGTGGTGGAGATTTTCTAGTACAAGTAGTTGGAGCATGAAAAAAAAACCATGGGTGTTCGTAAACTTGAGCCCAAAACCACGAGTAGCTTGACCAAGTCAAGTTTACCAGATCCACCCTAAAACTCCCCCCCTTAAACTACTCCGGGATATTGCATTGGTATCATTCATCAATCATCTCATTTGACTTCTCACATTCCCATCATCAAGCCAAGATAGCAGTACCCCTACCACCCTAATACCTCTCCAAGTGGTCCATTGACTCCATGTGCCACTTTCCCTTCTGGTGTTCACTCATTACAAACCGGCTCCTTCATTTTACTTCATCTCTGTGCTTTTCATCGAAATCTGTTATTTTCATCCATACACCACTCTCTCCTTCATTTTACTCCATCTCTATTCTTTTCATCGATCTCTGTTATTTTCATCCATACACCACTCTCTTGGTTTCTTTATCCAATCCATATCTTAATATGCCATTTCTATCTCATTTGCACTCTGTCAGCTTCACTTAGTCCTTCATAGGCATCATTCTCTTAAGTAGTACAAATATTTATTCCATTACGTCAAAACCGCCTAGATGCCCACATCCTCGCACATGGTGGGTCTGCGGACACTTTGTTTTCTTATACAGAGTAGAGCCACAAATAATATATGCAGGGCTTCTTCCTTTAACCTGTGCCTCCTTGCGTGCTCAAATTTGCCTTTACCAAAGGCTCTGGCTACCACAGTCCATCCATAATATCTATGGCCAGGAATCATTCCTCGCCTTCCCCTCTACACTTATCATTTTTCATCTGCCTACTCTACCTCTGATAATATTATATTGATTCAACCGCTCCATGTAATCTTCACAGCCACCTTAGTCATTATTGAATCTTCCATTGATCTGCTCTATACACTCCACTCATTTGCCACTGCCTCAACAACTAATTCTTCGAGATCGTTGGCTACCTTCAAATCCCCTATACTGCTCCAATGTCGCCGCTCACCTGCTTCTTTTTGTCGTTGTTTGGACCATTAATTTTCATGCCTCTCTATCATTGCAACACCTCCAATGCAATTTCTTCTTTGCCATTCCAACACCCACACCACAATTTCTTCTCAGCACTCACAATACCCTTCTCAACATTTTCACATTTCGACTACTTCTTGTTGTCTTGCAACTACTCTCATTAATAACATGCTTTGGTATGCCTCTATGCTCTGAGCGTGATTCTTCAAGAGTTTTACCTCTGTGCATTGGCTCTCTCCTCAACCAACACCATGGCTTCACCATAACTATTGCAGCTCCCACACAGTGATCTCCTCGAACATATTATCACATGATAACATGCACACCCATTGGAATCATCATGTAGTACTTGGGTAGTGTCCTGCTCATCTTCCATGACTCTACGATAGTTAGTCTATGTCCTTAAGATTTACCAACATGTTCTCCTCCTCCACATTGAGTGCGCCTCATTTGCACCATTTCCTTAGGCTTGTGTGCACCGAACCCAATTATAGCATTGCCTTCACTAGGCTCTATACCTTTACAATTTTATCCAGCTTTGATACCAAATTGTTAGTCACCTAGAGAGAAGGTGGAGATGGTGGTGTCTAAAGACACCATTATTAGTAAAACAAATTAACATTAATTTTTCCAACCTTTAAATAGGCTACATTTGGAGACAATACCATGGGAAAAATATGCGTGTCATATACTTGGAGCTGAAAAACCACTAAGTAATTTGACCGACTCAAGTTTACTAGAGCCATGGGGGCTTCACTAGTGAAGCAATACCATACCACGTGGGTTCATATTGGGGGATATATATTGAGGGAAAAATGACATAATATATTGCGGGATATATAGGGGGTAAAGGGTTTTTATATTGGTAGGTACAAAAAATGGAGCTCAAAGTTAATGGAAAAATATAAAGGGGTATAAAAAATGTTAGTGGAAAAATGGGTACCTACAATATCTAGTGAAAGTTGGGGTATTTTAAATTGGGAAGGTGTATTGGGTTCATATTGGTAGGGGGTTAAATACTGTGATTTTTTGAGGTATTTTCCAATATGTAGTCAAATTAAGGGTATTGTTTAATATGCCATGAATGCACGTGATAGGTCAGAGGTTCATTGAGTGAAGCCCCCATGACTAGAGCAACC
Source organism: Pinus tabuliformis (assembly GCA_031772625.1). Taxonomy (NCBI): domain Eukaryota; kingdom Viridiplantae; phylum Streptophyta; class Pinopsida; order Pinales; family Pinaceae; genus Pinus; species Pinus tabuliformis. Next base: position 307,846,394 of record CM062811.1, read on the forward strand.
CTAACAAAAACCCCATCTCATAAATGTAGATTTTTACTTGTAGATTCAATAACTTATGTGATATGCTAAAACATAAGACAAGAATCTACTCTACTCTTCAATAGAAACCAAAATTGATCGATGAAAACAATAAGCAGAAAAAGAAGAATATAAATTGCACATAACACAATATTTTTCTAGGGAAAACAACTACTCAAAACCCCGACTATCTATATTGCATTAACCAGAAGATCTAGGAAGAAAATACAATGCTTATTCAACTCGAACAATTCCTGCACAAGTACAATCTATCTCTCTACCTCACAAACCAGCTCAAGCCAACACTTAGCCAAATCTGTTGCTTGCCAAGCCCCTACTTCCTTGCGCAATTCCTGAGAGAATTAGCCCATATTTAATTGGGAAATCCACTCTCCATAACTGTGCAATCCATCCATAGGCCTTCAACTGATTGCATGCACCATCTGTACAACTCGGAAAATTATACAACTGATAGTACACTGTCCCTGAACTCTAATCTCAACTGGGTCTTCCTCTGAACTGACATGCATGAGTTATTTATGAGTGAATCTTCAGTTAACTGGTGTGGTATTAAGGATGCACTGGTGCCCGTCCCCACTACTAGACCTCCTACTAGTTCCTCCAACAATTAGAACTAGTTTAACTGATTATAACTTAGTTAGACTGAGTTAATTAATTACAACTCAAAAGAACTGAACCTGGGCCCCTAAAATTTAGGGATCACTCTACATGTCTCTAGATAGACTTCCAACTCAAATTTCCTACGCCAACTAAGTCAATTTAACTTACTTAACTATTACAAGTTTCTATGAGACTAGAATTTCGATTTTATTCACTATTTAAATCAAGGAGAGATTAAATTGGAATTTCTAGTTGCTATTTTTAACAATAAATGAGAAAAAAACTTGAGAGAAATTGAACAATGTGTGGACCATATACTTCATTGGCTTATTGTACCAACGTAGATCCATCTTAACTCTATATCTATCAAGCAACGAGAGGGATCAAATCTTTCGAGTTGCAAACCTCTCTTTTGAATGCAAAACTTGAGGAAAGGTTTGCACCTCGAGAATTTGACCCTCTCGACACTTCAGGATCTATGCTGGTTTAAATTATATGTAGAATACCATTGGAAAAACCACCCTCTTGACGCTTGATAGATTCAGGATCTATGCTGGTTTAAATTATATGTAGAATACCATTGGCAAGACCAACCTCGCAACATGGAACCCAAAAACCACCAACAATAAATTATCTCTATGACCTCAATTTTACCTAAACTTTAAACAATGGGAAAACCCATCATAACTTAATTGTCAAACCACCAGTGGGGACAATGATCATTGGTTGTTATTTGCAAATGTAGGTTGACTCATCATTATTATTCAAAGAAAACCACAACACTTATAATTACCCATTGGTGGTCCATAAGGGGGTGGGCTTTCACTCCTTCCAGATGGATTTGTGTCTTGGTCATTGACTTGTTTCCTTAAGTCCGAGGAAGACAAGATCTTAGCAAGAAGAAGTGTTTTAGGGCATACTCCAGGCCTCTATGTCTTGGTCATTAACCTGTTGGTCATTAACACGTTTCCTTAAGTTCCAGGAAGACAAGATCTTAGCAAGAAGTGTTTTAGGGCACTCCACTTAATTTTACCTGAAATCTCATTTCCTAATTTTAATAAGCTTAGAAGCTTATAAAACATATGAATCAATTATGAATAAGGCGTCGAAAAAATTTACCTCACCTCATCTTTTGTGAAAGCTAATAACCTAAAAAGCAAATCTAGCCAACCTATTTTAAATGTAAAACAGAGATTTACCCATGTTTTTGTAAAGGTAAAACACAATTTTTCTCATATTTCTTAGAAATAAAGTATTAAAACTTACATGAAAAAAAATTCAAATATTTACATCATTTTAAAAGTTCAATACAAGTTTTCCCCTTTTGTAAACACAAAGCAATTATTAACTTCACACACACACACACATATATATAAACAAATTTACCTACTGATTTGTAAACATAAAGTATTGATCTCAATTGAACACTAAATTTACTCCATGTTACAAAAGTAAAGTTTTAATTTTACAAAAATTTTAAAAGAGAAAATCAATGAATTTTTTTGGTAAATGTAAAACATAAATATACTAAAAAAAAAAGTTTAATCTTGTGTTAATCTTCAAAAGACCAAATTTACACAACCCTTTTTCTAAAGGTAACACTTAAAGTTACCCTAACTTTTTAAAGGTAAAGTATGGAATTGTAATTGATTTTACTTTCTCCCTTTTTTCTTTGTAATCCATCATAATGTTTTGTAATGGTTAAATATTAATATTACAAAGAAGGGTTGCCCGTGGTGAAGGAATTGAAGAGATTGAGAAATGACAATGCACGGGTTGGAAAGTTCATGCAAACGCATTGTTGGACACCTAATCCTCAATGGGTTAGTGTGGAAGCTGAATAGACAAAGTAGTCCAAGAGACCTTGGGATGTGGAACCCAACGGTCACATAATGTACTATAAATGTATATCTCTTGTTAATAAAAATTGTACTCTCATGATTTATCCTTCAGATTATTCTTGTTGCCCATGTGTGTTTAACATGGTATCAGAGCAGGCGATTGCTGGTCCTGCTCCAATTTGAGCCACTTGTTTTGTGGTCTCTATATATATGTCAGTTCTGCCTTTCTCCTAATCAAAATTGAGTAGAATTGCCACCTTATAAAGTGTTTTAAAGCATTTTACTGTGTGCAGACCTGCCAGTTCTGTGCATGTCAGTCCTGCACCTTTGCCCATAATCCATAAATAGTAAAAATTGGCATCCCGGGTCTGTAAATTCAAGCGTTTTCTATCATCCTGCATCACCAGGTCTGTCATATGCACAATTCAAATGCTAAGGCTCTATTGATACGTTGATGGTCTCCCTGCCTCTCTTCACATGCTGAAATGCTCTTTGTTGTCATGTTTGAAACTTGACCCATCTGCCTTCTCCCGAGCCTATGCGTTACATTTAACTTAGAGCTAATCTTGTCAGCTATTTTCTAGTTGTGATTTCTCTGATTCACCCTCTAGAAATTGGTAGAAAAAGCGGCCGAATCTTTCTCCAGTCTGCTTAATGATATTCATCCGCTTCTCTTCTTGAAATTTGCCAAAATCCCGCACTCAAACATTGATTCGTTGTGTGTTACTCTGTATTGAATTTTGTGAAATTAGACGTTTCTCTGCTAGTCTCACCTATAAGAGTTGGCATTACTCTGCTTAACATTCTCTCAACCAATTCCGCATTTCTATCTATTCTGCAAACCTGCGTTTTGGCTAGCACCATAATCATCATATTTATCAATGCACCTACCAGATGGTATCGAATCACCTGCAAATAGATCCACGTTGTGGCAGTTTTGTAAGAGGTCGCTTATACAGGTCCACGTTGTGGCGGTTATGTATTGAAGACATCGGATCCTTACCTAAATTCTTGCGTTGAGGGGAATTCCACCAATGGCATTGTTTGGTATATTTTTATCTCGACCTCTTCTTAGAATCATTACAGAATTACTGAATTCTTGGTGGAACTCTTGTTCCATGCTATCATAGTTCGAATACATTGTTGAATGCATTACTGGAGCGTTGAATATATTGCTCCTTGTGGTCATGCCTGTGCAAGGGATTGTGACATATGGGTAGTTGAATCTTCAGCAATAGATTGAGTTGAACTCCATCCGTTGGTCTCACTATGCAGTTCCCTGCCTCAAAACTACTCGACATAGAAACCATTCCTTCTCTTATAGCTGGCTCTCACAGATCTTGCGGCAATTCCTGTAATTACCACTTGATAATTTGATACCTGAAGCAGCAGTGAACACGTAATTCAAAACGATCAGTGATTCTTTTGTGGACACGTAATTCAAAACAATCCCAGGTGTTGATACGTTCTACACAAGGAGACTTTCAAGTTGTATGATTAAGGACCTTTGTTGGCATTCTGACAGGTCCCTTAACCTTCAGACGTTTATCTTTCGCACCACGCACAAGATCAGCACAAACTTTTTCAAGATTCTTTACATTTTTAGAAGACAAAGTAATCCTGATCTGGTGCAATTCTTGCCATGATTCTGTTCGTGGGCGTTCTGCTGCTGAAGACATTAAACTGCCACAGTCATTTCCAGATTTGATGTTGGGCATGTACACTTGCAATGGTCGAGTTCTGGGCTTGCAAGGCTCAACCACCATGACTGTATAGAGGTTGTGGGTCATTTTATGCTTGTTGGGCATAATATTTGTCTACAAGGAAGTCGATATCAGTGATATATGGACCACATTTCTTGTCCTGTTGAGCGTGGGTACAGAGGGAGTGTTTCTACTTCAGTGGAATGAGTCAGCACAGAAGATAACTGTGATAAATCCCTGCATATTACCCTGAATCTCATGAGTTTTCCTAGCTATTATGCGTGTAATTAGTGCTCCTTTAGAGGTTGTAACTGGTTAATAAATATTATAGTTGGGAACTTGTATGGCTGAAAGTCACGTGGGGAACTTGCTAAAACTACTGAAGAATATCTTGCTGCTTACATACTAGATATCCACTATATTTCTTTGGGGACAGTGATGATATGATTAGAGGGTTGCAACAGGTTCCAGGTTCTTATTTTGTACTGTAAACTCTTATTTGTAAGTTCAGAAATCAGTAGAGATGCATGGCTAGTATCTTCTGTGTTGTTTCCAGTGAGTAAATTACTCCCAGTGACTGATGTAATGTGCTCAGCGGTGATTTAATTTAATGGTGAAATCATTGAATATATTATATTGCTGATTGAGAGGTTTCTGGAGGCATTATACTCTCACTGTGCATCTCAATTTGGAGTAAAACTCAATAAATATACTTACAACTGTCTGTCATCAAAGTGTTTAACTAAACTCCTCACTGAAAAATCCCATCAAACTCAGAAAAACTCAGAGTTGTTTTGGAACTTTTCCAAGAGGAATTTCACAGTAGGCCAAGGAGCCATTGATCATATGTTCCAGAATTAATAGTAGACTTATCATTTCAAAGGGGTTGAGTAGCACTTGTTAGTGGTGCCAACTCTAGACAAAGAGGAGCCTATTTCAAGAGGTTGAGTTGGTTGTAGCTTATCCAAAGAGGAAAAGTTGGTTTTAGAGACATTTGCAGATCAGTCATAGTTGCCTGTTGTGTGTTGAGGACGAATTTCCGGGAACAAACTTATCCTTATTACTATGCAAACTCGCGATTGTTCTAGGTTCCTTTATCAATACAACACTTCTTTGCCTTGCTTCCTTGATTCATTTGCTGCACATTTATAAAGGATATTGCTGTGTACTGTGAGTGGGTATTACTTTTTTGCATTGAGTAGTAGTTGTGATCAGTTTTTTAAGGTGTAAATCTGACATTGAAGAAAAAATGGCCAGAATCAGTGAAGTATTAGAGTTCCTCAAAACTTTGATATTGTCTACTAATCATGATACATTAAAAGTCAGAAAAGTCTCTCTCACAGACATTCAGGTCTGTCTACAAAATGCACAAGAGGAAATTGATATTTCTCAGCTCGAAACTCAGCTACAGCAAGAAGAATTAAAACAGAGGAGTCATTTTGAACATGTTTCTGTTCAGAACAGTGAGACTGCAACCTGTCAGAAGTAAGTCAATAATGTTATAGCTGGTTCAGATTTAGTACCCAATAAAGCAATAATTGTACATGCAGATGCAGAAACTCAGTATGCACTTCCCAAGCCCATCATCAAACCTTGGGAACAACTTGTCCACAACAAGCACAGAATTGGTCTTGGATATGACAAGGACTTGTCCTTTCATATTCCAGACTATGCCAAGCCCATTCAATTTCAGAGTGCTGGATTCATTCATGACAGTTCACACCCAGCTGTTCCAGATTCTGTCCCTATTCCACAACAAAAACAACAGATTGTGAAATGCCAACACTGTGACCGAGTTGGCCATTTGAAAGATCACTGTTTTGATCTTCATCCATGTAAGCACTGTCATAAAACCACCCATTCTTCACACAGATGCTTTAGAAACAAACGTCCTGCAAGAACAAAGATTAATCTTGGATGGATCGCTTCTTGGCAATGGGCATCAACAGCCAAGAAGATATTCCAAACGCATGTCAGAACTTGTTCCAGAGTATTGAACAATCTTGCAGTTGAGTTTTCTTCATTATCTCACCTTGTATATGACAAAGGGGGAAATGATGGTCATCTACAAGCTTCAAAGTCACATCAAGCGAGCCTGAGCCACAACTTGCCACACCAGTTTCAGAGTTGTAGCCAGAAACAAAGATGCCCGTGAACATGCCTTCAGTTGGTAATCTGGGACACTTCCTCTAATAGAAGACTTCAACTTCTTGCCAGTTTCGGAAGAATTCCAGGAACAAAATTGAGGACACTTCCTCTAGTAGAAGACTCCAGCTTCTTGCCAGTTTTGGAAGAGTTCCAGGAATTGCATTAAGCATTCCAGAGTTGTTGGTCATCCTTAAACCATCACAGGTTGAGACTTCCCTTTTCAGGTTGAAGTTCTCCCTTTTATGCGAGGTGAGACCTCCCTTTCATGGTTGAAGGTTTCCCTCTTCAAAACAATATAAGCACTTCCTCTAGCAGAAGACTTCAGCTTCTTGCCAGTTTTGGAAGAGCTCCGGGAACTGCACTAAGCGTTCCAATGTTTGTGGTCATCCTTAAACCACCGCCCTTTATACCAACATTTCAGAGAGCACATTCAGCCTAGTGCTGCCATGCATTTTTTCACATTTTGTATTACAGCTCTCTTCTTGGACTCATACATAACCCTTCGGATTAAGGGGGGGAATGTTGGACACCTAATCCTCAATGGGTTAGTGTGGAAGCTGAATAGACAAAGTAGTCCAAGAGGCCTTGGGATGTGGAACCCAACGGTCACATAATGTACTATAAATGTATATCTCTTGTTAATAAAAATTGTACTCTCATGATTTATCCTTCAGATTATTCTTGTTGCCCATGTGTGTTTAACATGCATGTCATCAAAGTCTTCAAGTCCGATCTTCTTAGGGTGTTTGCAGAGTTCTAATGACAGGACGAGATCTTTTTAGCCCTAAAGTTCAAGCATCTCGATAGGTGTAGTTGGTAATGTTTTTTTTAAATATATTTGTACAATGAGAATTTATTAATGTTGGAAGGCCGAAAATTTGTCTGTGTTGAATTTGTTAATGTTGGAAGGGCGAAAATTTGTCTTTGTGTTGAATTTAACAATATTTACGTTGCGGTCCTGGTGTGAGAAATTGATCTTATTTTCACTTACTTGTTTTACGAAAATTCATGTGGTAAATCCTAAATCTAAAATGATCCAAATCAAATAAATATTTTATGAACCTGTTTTGATGCCAGAATAACTGGTGTGAGAAGTAGGCTTATTGATCTTATTTTCACTCGTTTTCCGAAAATTTATCTTGTAAATCCTAAATCTAAAATGATTTAAATCAAATAAATATTTCATGAATCTATTTTGATGCTAGAATTTCCTTAAACATTGTCAAACTTCTCTAGTGTTTGAATTTCCTTAAAAATTTCCAAACTTCTCCAATGTTTAAAAATTAAAAGGTGGTAAATAATTAGTGATCACTTCCTAACTTCCTAATTGTGCACATGGATGCATGCAAAATAATGCTATGATTATTTTGAAAGGCTTATTATAAATACCATAAGAATATTATTGGAAAAAAAATAGGTGGTGAAAAAAAACAAATGGTAAATTTATTATTTTTCCTTAATTTTATTTTAATTATTATTATAAAAATTATTTTTAAAAGTAATTTGAAGAGTCAAAATGTTTAAAAGGGTTCATTTTGAAAACTTTACCTTATGTAAATACTCTAAGAATATTATTGGAAAAACAATCGGTTGTAGAAAGGTAGACAAAAAAATGCAAACCGTAAATTATTATTTTTCCTTAATTTTATATACTACAAAATATCTTCCATACTGCCTTAATTTTATACACTACAAAATATCTTCCATACTGGCCTCGAGAGCGCCTCTAGGCGCAAAAAAAATGAAAAATCCATAGGAATTTAATGCCTTTAAATAGGCTACATTAGAGAAGAATACCATTGGCAAAATCGTAGGTTGTCAAACCCTGGAGCCAAAAAATAGCCAACCAACTATTTTACCTCAATTTTATTTTAGTTATTAATTTTTATTTTTATTTTATTTGATTGAGCCAAGAGGTTCATTCTACATCCTAGTATGAGGGGATGTGTAAATTTCTTCATTTGTCCGTGCTCTTTTAAAATAAAATAAAAAATAAAAAATAATGTTCTAAATAGAAAAATAATGTCGGTTATAATTAAAAAAAATGAATCTTAATACATTTCAAAATATTTCAACCAGAGATTTATATAAACAATTTGAAGTTATATATTAACTGATTTATGTCGATATCAACTTCATATATATCTATATATAGAAAAACAATTAAGTTTTTATGGTTACAATTTTTAATTGATCCTATAAATATTCTATTTGACATTCAAAAATACAATTTAAACAACGAAAAATAACATATTGTATTTTGCACTCTAAAAGAGTTTGCACGTGAAGAAATTTGATCCCTCTCGACTCATGTTATTGTATTTTGCACTCTAAAAGAGTTTGCACATGAAGAAATTTGATCCCTCTCGACTCATGTTAGATCAGTACTTAAAATGGATCTATGTTGGTTTTTGAATTTTTTACTCTCGACTTATGTTAGATCAGTACCTAAAATGGATCTATGTTGGTTTTTCAAAAAAATTATGTTATTTTTATCTAATTTGTCCCTCTCGACTCATGTTAGATCAGTACTTAAAATGGATCTATGCTAGTTTTTCAAAAAAATTATGTTATTTTTATCTAATTTGACTGATCAAAATGTTTACAAGAGAAGACATTACAACATCTTGTAATGAACTAAATAAATAATTGATGTTGAAGATGTCAAATGCATCTAGATCCAAATCATTTTCCTATTGATTCTTGAAATACATGACAAAGGGAAGGCTCTTATAATGTGGATTGGTAACTAGAGAGAGTTTTCATGTGTCTACTCCAACATCTAAAAACATTAATCACTGTCACATAGGAATAAAAGAGAATGCCATTCATAAAGAGAACATTGATTACCCAAATGAGTATCTTGATGTTGATAAAAGGGAGTGTCTTTTGCAAACAACACCCTAACATCTGAAAAACATGATGGTAGCATTGAGCTTAGCCAAGGATTTTAGCCTGTGGGAATGTGTGTGTGTGTTTGTGAACGGGGTAGATTTGTATAGAATGATATGAAGGTTGAGTATCCAACAACATGCAAAGTTAGAGCCCAATATGGAGATTTAACCTCCATGGAATATTCTAGAATATTCATAGTATTATACACAAATCAAAGGTTGAAATTTATCTCCAAAGTAGATATGCCCCTCTCTCCTTTTTAATTAAATTAATTAATTAAAAAAATGTCATATTAAAGTGTAATTTAAAGTGAGTTATGATTTGTTGAGCATGCAATATTGAAAAGCCATGGCATTGGCCTATGTTATTGTAACAAAGCTGAAGAATCCCCATGGTGAAGGGGAGGTAAATCTCCATGGTTAAGAATCTTGTTTCATGTATTTTTAAATGTATATATGTTGAACTTATATATTAATTATTTTTTAATAATATGATAAGGATAAAGATTTAAATCTAAGTTAGCTTGTTGGTCCCTAAATCAGCCTGCAAACCCAAGTTGCAAAATTTTGAGTGCAGACCCTTCCGCTCTTCTTATGGCTAGCACTAATGGAGGGAGCAATTCTCTCTCCTATAGCATGATTGTTGCTGACAAAAAAATTTGGTTCAACCCTTCGCGACCATTCCCAACCCTTCAAGCTCCACTTTGAACGGAGCTCAACACAATCCCCAGCGTTCTGCTGGCCAATAAGGTAAACAACAACCTGGTAGATTCTCGCCAAAAGCAACAATAGACCCCAAATTTGAGGTTCACTCAAGCCACATAGGTAAATATATTCATTGTATGTAGGATCATGTGCTCAATGGGAAATTTCTGGGGATCTAGCTATCAGAAAAAGCTCACACTCAACGAGTTCAAACCAAGTAGAATCCAAAAGGTTAGATCAAGCTTGAACTTGGTGCCAAGGGTTTCTTTACTATTGTATTCTCTAGCTTAGAGGACCAAACAAGGTTTCAATAATGGGCCCTATTTTTTCAATTTGACGAGACTTTATTTGCGATTCTGGAAAAAATGTTTTGTGTTAGACAAGGAGGATTTCACTACAATCCTAGTCTAGATAAGTATGTACTCATTGTCATGGGAAGTCTGGGATGAGGAAACCCTTGTCGGTACTAGAAACACTCTCAGCCACTTTTTCAAAATCTTCAAAGTGACCAAGATATCCAAGTATATTTCATATTCCCATATCTATGTTTATATGAATATTTCTAATACATTACTTGAATATATCAACATATAATACCAAGACGAGCTCTAGAAACAAACTCTAGATTATGAGCCTATTTCGTTCCTTTGTCACTGTTGCCATGAATATGGGCATCTATACCACAACTATCCTCTATTAGCCACTACCACAAATCCTGACACGACCCATACCACTGACAATGATGGATTCACCAAGGTAGAAAATAAGAGAAAGGGTCCTAATGCCCCAACCCCACCAACCCCTGGTATATAGAAGAAGCCATCTAGTTCACACCGCTTCGACCCAATGAAAAACCTTGAATCCACCGATTTTCCCTAGATTGATCAGACACCAAAATTGACATGCAGGACTCATCCATGTTCCCTTCATCCACCAACTACCCCCTCCTTCGTTGACCTTCCATAGCCCCTACCTGTCATCCCTTTCGCCATCTTCTTCAATGCCCCTTTCCTTCTCTAACTTTCCACCTATCCCAATGATGATTCTCTTAGAAGTTCTGGATGGGCCAGATTATGCCTTAGATCAATGCAAAGACATGGATATTGATTCTTTGAACTTGACAGAACTGGCCAAGGCTTAAAAGGGTAAATACCCTTTCATTCTCCCTAAACATCAAGCCTAAGTGTTACAGGTCATTTTTCCACATCCAATCAAATGGCCTAAAAACCAGATTAATCAACATCTAATGACACTTTGCATTCATCCCTTACAAAGCCTAGAACACTCTCTCTCCAAAAAGTCCAAGAATGATGGGTTAAATAGCTAAAAATCCTATTTTTTGGACCCATCGCACTTTCCCTTCATGAAACTTGCACTGTTGTAATTTATACACTGAGAAACTGCACTGACCAATGCATGTTTCCTTCGTTGCAAGTGCGATTGTAGGGACCAACTCTATATTTTTTTTTAAATACAAAAATACAACCATAAGAAAATAGCATTGGGCACTCAAAAATTATTAAGAATTATATACAAATTCCTGAATTTCACTTCATTGAACATATCATCTAATTTACATGTTATTAACTAAACCATAATGAAGTCCTACAAGTGAATATTATAACAACTTAGGTACCATTCACCAGGAGATGAGATTCAAACTTGACTTGCCGCTAATTTCCCTCCTTTGTTGTCAGTGGCCTCCAAGTGTGAATGTCGATGTGCTTAATCCGAATGTAATGACCCACCGGTTGACCTCCCAACCTACTCCTTGGGTACTCTCCTTCCTCGTGGACCCCCGAGCTGCAATGGGGTTGTACAATGGAGGAATGTATTAGCTAGTAGAGGAGAGCACTCTTTGGCTCAAGAGTCCCCTCTCTAAAGTCCTCTACCTCACCAAACTCACTATAGCTCATAGTCACTACTCTTACAAAGTCTCATCCATCCAACAATAGGGTAAAGAAAAAGCCTCTTCTCCCATGGTCTGACCCTTCTTTTATAGGAGTCCTCATAGGTGACACTTGGATTTTCATGCATAATTAATTATTTTTTATAATTCAATAGTTTGATTATCCACCCACCCATGTGTCACTCTCTCATCAAGGATCTCCAAAATTATTTACTTAAATTTTAATTTAAAAAATAATATTTTTCCTCACCTCAACAAGATTCCTATTTCTTCTCCTAGTTGTCTCTTGATCCCCCTTTTTACTCCTTAATTTGTGTGCATTACTAAAGTCAATTGATAAGTCAAGATTTGATCCCATATCTACTTCCTAATTTAACTCAAGTTATATCTTAGATGGATATTCTTATGTTGGTTGTTGCCACATGGAGGTTCTCTAAATTTCTCTAAAATTTAATTTATTAATCTTATTTTAATTCACCATCCTCTTCTCTTAATTAGGTTTAACTATTTTATGATTAATATTTATCCTTACATTTATGTCCCTGTTTCCCCTTTTTACCTAATTAAACTACATTATCTACCTAATATTTTCCAACATGGGGAGGGTAGAGTTTCTAAGGTAAAATATTTTATTTCTTCCTATGATCCTCTTAACCCAAGTTTTATTCTTGATTTAATTACCTCAGTTTCTAACATCATTTACCCTTGATATGAATTTACCTAGTTTTTATATCTTGATTATATTTATTAATTTATTTATTTTTAATGATTCCAAGGGTGCCAAGTTTGGTCGTGCCCTTCAAGAACTTCCCTTGAAGTTCCAAGGGTGTCACACCTAACAATTTAATTGTGATTCCAAGGATGCCAAGTTGGTCGTGCCCTTCAAGAAATTCCCTTGAAGTTCCAAGGGTGCCACTCCACTTGCCCTTCAAGCATTTAGTGGCTATGAGGGGAGAGTATAGGTGCAACGATAGAGACCACTATCATCTCTTATGTTGCCTACTATAGTGAGACTAATGGTGTCGGGGATCAAAGAATCCGCCTTGATGCACGCCCCCCAGTAAAATCCTCATGAGCGACCCAACTTTGGGACCAACCCTCATGACATTGTGATCTTCAAGGCGAAGATGTTTCAACCTTTCCAACCTAAGTCACGACAGGAGTGCTAGTGGGTGAGATCAGAGACACTGTTCCACCCCTCCCATGCAGTTCCATCCAATTGTACAACCCCATCACCCATATGTGAGTCATTCGGCCAAGAAACTAACATTAGGGGAATTTTGAGGTCTAAAATGGGCCTCCTAAGAAAATTGTACAACCAAAATAAACTTTATAAGAACCACTAGGATTCAAGATAATGATGTCAACCATGGGGGGTGATTCACCATTTTTGGAGTAAAAAAGTAAAAAATAATAAAATAATAAAATAATAAAACTACTTTTTCAACTCGCATTTTCAACTTATCTCCCTAAGGTTTTACTCAAATTTCAAGTGGGAGTACTCATTGGATGCAAAATTTAATTCCTCATCCAAGGAGTACCCATGTTGCATACTTTCGATGGATCTTACTACACGAAAAATGAGAAACACATGAAAAAAATGTGATTGCAATCACGTTTTTTATGTATTTCTCATTTTTCATGTAGTAGGGTCCATCGAAAGTATGCAACATGGGCACTCCTTGGATGGGAATCAAATTTTGCATCCAAAGAGTGTTTCCGTTTGAAATTTGAGTAAATCCATAGGGATATAAGTTGAAAATACGAGTTGAAAAAATAGTTGTTCTATTTTCCCTCTAAAATTTGATGATGTAATCTAATCTTATTTTATTATTTCCATTATTATTTTATAATTTCCTTAGGAGGCCCATTTTAGACCTCAAAATTCCCCTAATTTCTGTGCCTGCAACCACTAGCATATCATCAGAATATAGATAAACATATATAGCAGGTTTCAAAATTGACTTAGAATTTCAAAGACAAAATATAAATTTTCATCAAACAAGGTGTTCTCAACTCGTCATATGTGAGTGCCTCTAGTGGTTTCCTGCCATACTCAATAATCATCAGTAACAAGGTTTCTCATTATTAGTCATTGTCATAATAGCATCATCAACATCACCTAGTCATTCACATCATTGTTCATTGTGAACCAGAACTAATGCAAGTAGGTAACATAGGGGACGCATCCAACATGGCTATCATCATCATAACATCAATGGAAACATACATATCCATCAAATCAATCAACATCGTAACATAAATAGAAAACATACTTATCCATCAAAGCTATCATCATCATGAAATCAATAGAGAGCATACGTATCCTTTACTGCTATCATCATCATAAATTCATTAGAGACCAAAAATAACCATTTATGCTACAATCATCATAATATCAATAAAGAACATGCATAACCATTAATGCTACGATCATCATAATACCAATAGATAACATACATAACCATTAATGCTATCTTCATCATAATACCAATGGAGAACATACATAAACATCACAACCCCTAAAAATAGAGTCATGTGTCGGATCCTCAACCTGAGGTCCTCAAAGAATAAAGTGTGGCCCTTAGGGCTAAATAAATGCTAATGTCACATCATTGTCAGTCAACTAGAGTGGGGCACTACATACACCCCCTCTTAATAATCAACTTCGTCTCGAAGTCCTTGGAATAGGTAAGGAAAACGATGCCGCATCTCCTCAGCGTCCTCCAAAGTAGCTGAACTGGGACTATAGTTGTTCCAATGGACCTTAACCTGGTCCACTAACCATCGTCTAAGCTGTAAGGTTCGTTGGTCCAGTATGCGAACTGGTTCGGCCATTATTGTTCCCTCATTCGAAACTTGCAAATGACCAAAGTCAATAACATGCGAAGGATCTGAAATATAATGACGCAAAATAGAAATATGAAACACATCATGCATACGCACTAAAGATGGAGGTAAGGCAAGCCTATATGCCACTGACCCTTTCCTTTCTAAGATTTCAAAAGGTCCCACAAACCGTGGAGACAATTTTTCTCCCTTTCCAAATCTTATAAAGCTTTTTTGGGGCCTTACTCTCAGGAACATCCTATCTCCCACTTCATAACTTCAGTCTACCCGATGAGCATTAACATAGCTATTTTTTCAATCTTGTGATTCTTTTAGCCTCCCCCTAATCATAGTCATTTGTTCTTCCATCTCTTGCACCACTTCTGGTCCTATTAATACTCGATCCTTTAGTCAGTCCCAACTAAGAGGTGTTCTGCAAAGTCTTCCGTATAAGAACTCAAATGACGCCATCTCGATGAAGCTCTGATAACTATTATTGTAAGAAAATTCCACGAGGGGTAAAAACTCCTCTAATCTCTTTTGTTGGTCCATCACATACATCTGAAGCATGTCTTCGAGGATTTGATTAGTCCTTTCTGTCTGCCCATCTGTCTCAGGGTGATAAGCAGTGCTGAAGTTCAACTGGGTTTCCAAGGCTTCTTGGAAACTGGTCCAAAACCTTCCTGTAAACACTGCTCCCCTATCAGATATGATCTTCCTAGGCACTCCATGCAATCTCATAATCTCATCAATAAAAAATCTGGTTATTTCCGGTGCCTTATATGTATTCTTAACTAGTATGAAATGGGCGCTCTTGGTCAACGTGTCCACCACTACAAATATGGAATCATGTCTTATTGAGGTCATTGGTAGTCCCACAATAAAGTCCATTGATATAACTTCCCATTTAGATTTTGGTATCTCATGGGGTTGAAATAATCCTGCTGGATGTCTATGTTCAACTTTACTCGTTGACACTCTAAGCATCTTGCTACCAAGTTTATGATGTCCTTCTTCACCCCTTTCCAAAAGAAGAGTGGTTTCAGGTCTGCACTCATCTTCTTAACACCAGGGTGTGCCATATATACTATGATATGTGCTTCATTCAAGATTAACTGGCGTATATCTTCATTCGGTGGTACATATATCCTTCCCCGAAATCATAGTATCCCATCATTGTCAAGGGAGTATCCTTCATATTTTGGGACCCTCATTTCATCCTACCTAAAACTTTTGCTAACCTCTTGGTACCAGGTGTCTTTAAATTGTAAATCAAGTAGTTTCTCCCTCAAATTTGTCTTTAAGGGAATCACTGAAAATATCCGAGGCCTCCTAGTTAAAGCATCAACCACCCTATTTACTGTTCCTTTTATGTAAGTGATATAAAAATCATATTCACTAATTAGCTCAGGCCATCGTCTTTGTATTGCATTTAAGTGGTCTTGAGTTAATATGTGTTGTAGCCCAGAATGGTCATTCCTAAGATCAAACTTCCTTCCTAGAAGGTAGTGTCTACAAATATTTAGTGCATAAACAATTGCTGCCATTTCTAGATCATTGGTTGCATAGTTTTCTTCGTGGGTTCTAAGTTTCCTTGATGCATTAGCTATTACTCTTCCCTCTTGCATCAACACACAACCCAACCCTTCCTTGGAGGCATTAGTGCAAACCAAAAATTATTGTTCCATATCCGGCACCTTCAAAATTGGTGTTGCTGTTAATAATACCTTTAACCTTTGGAATGCCTCTTCACATTTTTCAGTCCAAATGAATTTCTTGTTCTTTCTTTGGAGCTCGGTAATGGGGCTTGCTATTTTCGAAAACCCTTCGACAATTCTACGTTAATACCCTACCATGCCCATGAAACTTTGTATTTCATAAACATTGGTTGGTGTTGTCCATCCCATGATGGCCTCGATCTTTACCGGGTCTACTGTGATACCATCCCCAGAGATAATGTGTCCAAGATAATTAATCTTGGTTTGGTTAAAGGAACATTTTGACAACTTCCTGTATAATTGGTTTTCTCTAAGACATTGTAGAACTATCCTCACTTGTTCGTCATGCTCTTCTGGGGTCTTTGAGTAGATCAAAATTTCATCGATAAAGACTTGTACAAACTTGTCTAAGTAATCCTGAAATATTCTATTCATCAAACTCATGAAAGCACCTAGGGCATTTGTCAGTCCAAAGGGTAAAACTACAAATTCATAATGCCCAAATCTTGTCTTAAAGGATGTCTTCGGGATATCTTCTTCCTTGATTCTCAACTAATGATATCCCAACCTCAGATATATCTTTGAAAACACAGTTGCCCCCCTCATTTGATCAAAGAAGTCATCTATCCTTGGTAGAGGGTAATTATTTTTTATCGTCACTTTATTCAACTGGTGGTAGTCAATGCACAGTCGCCAAGACCCATCTTCTTCTTAACGAAAATCACAGGGGCTCCCCACGAAGATATGCTAGGTCATATGAACCCAAAGTTCAATAGTTCCTTTAATTGGATCTGCAATTCCTTTAGCTCTGGAGCCGACATATGATAGGGTGCCTTTGCAATAGGCTCAGTGCCTGCTTTAAGGTCAATGGTGAAATCAATTTCTCTTTTTGGGGGTAGTCTAGGTAGTTCTTTGGGAAATACATCCTTAAATTCAATAAGAAATGGATGTTTATCAAGGTTTTGAGAATCACCCTTATCGTTTAGAGCTAACACCGAGAACATTTGACATCCCTTTCACCTATATTTCATTAGTTGTATGGAGGAGATGAACCTCAGGGACACCCCTCAGTTCTTTCCCCTTAATGATTTTCTTTGGCCGTCATCATCTGTGAAATGTAGAATCTTGTCTTTGTAGTCTAGGAGTGCCTCATGTCATTCCAAGCAATCCATTCCTATAACTATGTCATAGAATCCTAAAATTGTAGAGTATAAGGATACCTTGGTCTTACATACACCCAAGTCCACCTCACAATCCTTTACCAAATTTCCTACATTTCTTTTCATACCACATGCCATTTCTACATGTCTAAATTCATATTGTGCAATTGCTTTATGTTTAATCTTTGATAATGCATTTAGAGAAATAAAGGAATCAGTAGCTCCTGGATCTATTAAAATGACAAAACTCATACCATCAATATTACCTGAGGTTTCCAACACAGCGGACTAGTGTTCGACCTGGTGATGGTTCACCATTGCATGGATGCGATGAACATTCCCCAGATCCCCCACCGTAGTTGCATTCTTAGTTGAGTTGGTATTACCTGTATTTTGAGGGAAATCCCTCTCGTAGTGAGGACCTCCACAATTCCATCACCCCCTCTTAGGAGCTTGGCTCCTACTACCAACTGAATCAGGAGTTGGCCTGGAACTCTACTGGAAAGAGCCATACTATTGGGATCGGTGCTGAGGAGGTGTGACTTGGTGTTGTCGCATAGGTCGGTGCTGTTGTGGTTGATGAGTTTATTGAGGTACCCTGTGCAAGTGCTGAGTTGGATGCCTATATGGTGTTCTTTGATTTCCTACTGACCACTTTTGATGATTGAGCACATGACCCCCTTGCAAATTTCTACATTCCATACTGTTTCCACTTGGTACTCCTGATCCTATGGGCCTTGTTGACTTACTAGGTCCACTACTCATGATCTCCTCCTCTACAATGATTTCCCGCTAAATTGCCTCGTGCAAGGTGTGAGGCATTAAGATTCTAACCTTGGCCTGAATGTTAACATTTAGTCCATACACAAATTTGTTCACCTTGAGCTTTTCTGTGTTTAAGTGAGGGGCATAACAGAGTAATTCCATGAAACGAGCCTCATACTCTAGTAGTGAGTGACTCCCTTACTTTAATGCATTGAATTCATTTAGTTGCCTCTCAAGGAACTCCTCTGATAGGTAAAGTTCTCTCAATTTTTCTTCAAATAGTTCCCAAGTTACTTATGATATATCCATCCCCAATTGGGTTAATAATGTCTTCCACCAAAGTAGCGTGTTTCCCTTTAGCTAGAATATACCAATCTTGGCCTTCATATTTGAGGTGTAATCTCTCAGGGTAAAGCACATAGCCATTTTTTCTAACCATGCCTCTGGAGATTGACCATATTTGGACCCCCAAAACTCTGGAAATTTTACTTTTTCGAAATCTCAACATACATCATTTCTTGTAGTGTTTTGGGTTTCTTCGTTTTGTATGACAAGTCCTCCATGCTCTCGTTCCAAACGATTTATTAATGCCTCAGACATGTGTTAGAACTATCTCATTAAGTTCAACACTTCTCCAGCTGGTATATGTTTTGGTGTTGTGATGTTTTCCCCATCATTGGGTGGGGAGGTAGGAGTCGGTTGTTGTGGTGGCACCATATTGCACCCTTTAGTTGCCCCACTTCTTCTTGTACCTCTTCTAACCATGGTTCACCAATGAATCCTGCCACAATTTAACACGATTTTTCCTTATAAGATAAAAATAAATAAATAGAAATCAGATAAAAATCATAACCAACCTCAGTGGTTCTATAATTTATTGTTATGTTTATATCCTTCCAAAGGAACAATTTATGCATTTATAAGTTCTTGATTATATAATTCGCCTATCAATTTCAAACATTCCTATAAGATTTAATCCAAAGAATACCATCAATATACTCAATTAGTATGTTTAGACTACATCATGTCATGTAAATGGTAGAGGTGGTTGGTAGCATTATCATAACATAAACTGAGAATGTCCTTAGTAAAAAGAGAGAAAATACGTTTCTAATGTTTTATGATTTTATGAGCTTAGCTATCAACAAACACAAAATATTGGATGTTGAAATTTTAGCTCAAAATGTTCATCAAAAGGCATAGGTGACTGCCACAATGAAATTTTGGGAAAAAGGGTTACTTCAAGAAAAATCACTCCTCCAAGATGGCCATACTCTCTCTTCTAGCCACATGGGGGTTTATTTTTCTACTCCTCTTCTTCTTAGTTTTATGTTGCAATAGTTCTTAATAGGATAGATATCAATACTACATATTATTACAAGGCAGTGGGTTCATCCATTAAGGGACAATGGTCACGTGGAAGGGGAGATCAGTGCACTAGACTCTAGAGCTCATCTCACTCTTTGTTGGCATAAAAAGATAATCAAACCCAACTATTAGACAGACCCTTATCACAATTCCCTTAGGTAAGAGTGAGATCTAGCTTGGTGCCATAGTTGGCTCAGTGGTTGAGGACATCTTGAAGTAGACAATCTTTTCAGAGATTTTGGGAGCTGGTACACTATTCTAGACTAGAATTGGGTGAGATCATTGCTAAACTCCAATCCCACTCTCAGTTGATACACTCCAATCCCACTCTCTACTCCAAGGTGAATAGCTGACTTAGAGGAGGTTGTGATTGACATTTGGAAGGTAAGAAAAGCCAAGGAAACCATTACTACAACTACCAATTGCAAAACTTATTCAAAAATATCTTCTTCTTTTTTATACAATAAAAATACAAAAATAATAATAAATTCCTAGCTTGTGTTTCAATTCTATCTTCTAACTTTATGCAGTATACCTATCTTATACTCCAAGATAGTTTACCCCCTTATTTTTCAATAATATCACGAGAGTATTAGAAACATTTTGCAGGCCTACAGTTTGCTACTGTCATATTCACAACATATGAGGAAAAAATCCACGAGGGACTTATCCAATGTAAGTACTTTTGAGCAAGAACCCCTTTATTTATTCCTTATTTAATTACATATCACATCACTATTTTTTTTGGAGCAAAGACACATTTTCCAGTTGCTATAGAGTAAAATTTCTTGCTGGAAAATTTCCTAGATTTTACCACTATCAAGGAAAGATCAAATCACTATAACGAAGATATCAATCCTCCTATACTCCAATCAGTCATCCAAATATGCAAAGACGATAGTAAACTGTTTATTCCTATTTCTTGGAATTATTGTGCATTATTTTGGAGTGTTTAGGGCAGTAATAAGGCATATAATCAACAAATATTAGCTCTGCAACAAAATGCTATCCCTTCGACAAATTTCTACAATGACAATGGATCAATTAGCTTTCAAACAAAATGAAACATCCCTTCTAAAAAAAAATTATAGGGTTGGTCCCTACATCGATGGCTCTTGAATTTCAGTAAAAATAAAAAATAATTTTGAATCTTCACTTTCCAGAAGCTTCTTGAATGGTTTTAGCCATTTAATATTAAATTAAATCTCGAACTCCTATGCTTGAGGTCTTATCTCTTATCCCTAGATCTTATCCTACCTCATATGTGGATCTAAGTCCTAGATTGGTAAATCCAAAACTACCCTATTTACCCTATAAATTCACTACCTCCCATAGAGTTTGGGTTGGATTTTGGAGACTCTTAGTTATGCCCTCATGTTATTTCTTTGTGCCTAAGGATCCATTATCCATCCATGCACTTGAGTTATGATTGAAGGCTTGATTTGTGACAAAGTAAGGACAAGATAGTTGGGAGACATTTATATTGTCAAGATCTGTAAAGAGTTGTCATCTCTCCCACTTTCATTAATACAAAAATGTTTTGTTTTCTATACTTATGTCTCATTAATGCATATGTGTTACAATTCCTTCTTGACTCATTATTTAGAATGGTAATACATGTTGTTTGTATGCTTTTGTGCTCTTTCTTATTTTAGTTGTCTTGCAGGTCCTATTTGTAGCATTTGGAGTTGGAGCTAAAGCTTGAAAGAAAGGAGAAGAGGAGAATTTGTGTTGGACTCTAGGTAGGTCCTTCCTCCGTTTTCTAATTTCTCTAAGGAAAACATTAATCTTTTTGTTTTTGTTGTTTCTAGATCAACCACTAGATATAGGGAGTTCACTTCTATCCAACTTGGTAACTTCGTTGGAGAACAGATGTTCCTTAAGTGGTTTCCTTTGTCTAATATTTTTAGACCTTTGAAAGAAACTCAATTTTACTTGTTCAAACATTAATCAGTCTTAGGAAAGTATAATTCTGAGCTTGTTAGGGATTTTGTTTTTCCTTTTGAACAAAAGTAGCCCCAACACACTTTTTGTTATGAGACAGAGCGACCCAGCGTAGTTGTCTCTCTCTGTAAGTGTGATAGTTCACACTGGTGCTCATACGTAACCCGTGATGATCCTGTAGGATGAAAATTTTGAATTTTTATGCCTTTCTATGAGTTTTGATTTGATCTAGTGTTTTTTCCTAAGTCTCTAAACTGGTCATTGTCTTTGTAAAGCCATTAGTGTGTTTACTTTTAAGAATGATAACCTTTTGGTGAGAGTTTTTTTTCTTTATTCTTGTCAATTAGGGTTTTTAAACACGTGGCTTGATTGTTGTTTTGATAAAAGGAATTTTCATGCTACAGTCCCAATCTATGTGAGTTCTTTTGATCAATAATCTAGCCGCATTTCAGTTTTGTTTCCATTTGAAAATTGAAAAGAAAAGAAAAGAAAAAAACATTTTTTTCATTGCATTTAGGGCTTTGAATTGAATTGGAATAATGAACTTGAAAGATCTAGTTAGGAAGCTCTTGTTTTTTGCATCATTGTTTATTTCTTTCTTCTCGTAGATAGATCTTCATTGAAAGAAAAATAGTTATTTTATTCATACTAGTTTCATCTTGAAATTGAAACTTAATTGAAGATCAACTTTAAAATTTGTTCAATTAACCTAAGGAGCTTTTGGAACATTAATGACACACATAGAGGTCTAGGATAGAAGACGTGTTTCAGTTTTGTTAAACGTAGGAGATGTCATTACTTATATGCTTTACATTCTGCGGGTAGATGGTATTCCATGTATGTAAGTATATAGGATCACTCTCCACATACCCTCGGGTATATCAGATGGCACTCCATATATGAAAAGTATATTAGAATACTTCCTATCGTAAAATATGCATTAGACGACACTACCATGAACTGTGCTTCCACATACCTCGAGTATATGGGAAGTCCCCACTAGGTTGCTAACCTACCATAGGTAATCGAGTCTGCTGCGTTGTTAACTGTGATAAACCAAACACAACATTCAAGGAGATTGCCTACACGTAGTGGAAACAT
Source organism: Pinus tabuliformis (assembly GCA_031772625.1). Classification (NCBI taxonomy): domain Eukaryota; kingdom Viridiplantae; phylum Streptophyta; class Pinopsida; order Pinales; family Pinaceae; genus Pinus; species Pinus tabuliformis. The sequence continues at coordinate 307,869,118 of CM062811.1, forward strand.
TGTTTTGTAGTTCACAAGGGTTTGGTAATCCCTTCTTCCTAGTTACCCCTTTTATATTATTATTTTTTGTTCTCAAATCAATTAATCAACCGTGAAACAACATAGTCAATGTTCGTGAGACATTAAATTCTCACTTTACTCCTTAGTTAGGTCGAATTTGATGGCAACAGTTCCCGAGTCTACCAATCAAGGAAACCCCTCTAACGAGAATCCTAGTCCTTTTCCTCCTTTTGGAAATATTGGCGCTCCTTATATGGCTATGTTGTCCCTTCCCGGATTTAATATAGGTTTAGAGTATGGTTGTTTTCAACCTCGTTGGGCCTGAATGTCCAAATTACTCCACAACCAAGTCCTCCACATGAACAACATCAACCTCAATTTAATCCTTAGGTTGACCCTTTTCCTTCTTCGCACAATGTCTCTTCCTCCCTTTCTTCTTCCCCGCATGGTGAAAGTATTAATGCTAGTAACCATGAAGATAAGAAGAAGAAGAAGCAAAATAAGCAAGGGGGAAACCAAGCAAACATTGATATGAATGCAACTAATGTTGAGAGACCTTCAAATCTATGTAAAGTAAAATTCCCTTGCAAATTATGTAAGGGTGATCACCTTCTGAGAGATTTTCCTGGTATTCCACAGGTATTAGAAGTGTGGTTCACAAGCTCACATCAGCCCTTGTCACCAACTTCTGAAGATCATGTTGGTGAAAAACCATCAACTAGTGATAATAAAGTTCACAGGAAAAAGGGTAAAGTCAACTTTCCCTGTAGGTTATGTTAAGGGGATCACCCAATTCACCTTTTCTGTTGTATGGATGAAGCATCCAAACTATTAGAACATTTTACTGTTTGTCAACAATAACTTCCATCTGGCTACCGAAAGCATTCCCCCAATCCTCCACTAGTTAATGAAGTGATTGATCCCAATCCATATTCAATAAATGCCACTCTCTCTGAACATAGAAACCTTGAGTTTGTTCCTAACCAACCATTGGTTGAGAAAATGGTTGACTGGTTTCCACCTTCAGATGATCTCACTTTTCCCATAGATAGTAATGTTCATATCACTCAAGGTTCTTCTTATTTCTTCAGATTGTACCGAACAAGGGGGCATTTATCTTGTTGTCATGGAACCCCTCCAAGTAATGAGGTCATTTCCTTTGATTGGAGTCAATTGACAGAACCTCGTCTCCCTTCTTAAATTCCCTTTCAAGTCATGGTGAAGTCTTGCGATAAGGACATACATCACACTATTATTGGCGAGGGTCCCTATGTTAGCATTCTATCCTTGACTACTTGGCAAGCTTTGGGTTCCCATCAGCGTGTGTCCACTACTCCAAATTTGTTAGCTTTTAATAGAAGAACCAATTAACCTTTAGGGATCCTTCCTCAGTTGCCTATTACCTTGGAAGGAAAAACTATATGTATTGATGTTATGGTAGTCATGAGACCCTTAGTGATCCAGGAGGATCCATCAATCCAAATGCACAAGTGTTCGAAGTGTCATCATCAATATTCATGAGTGTCGTTTAGTGTCGTCATCACTTTAGTTTAGTTTCGACAGTTTGACAGTGTTGGTAATTATCAGGTTGTTTAGGTAATGATATGGTTTCATGGCGTTCAATTGATGTGGTGTTGTATCTGGATGTTGACTTATGTCATCGACAGTTCCACCAGAGTTTGGTTGATGACATGTGTTTTGTCATTCGACTTTGCAGGATTTATGGTTGATATAGTTGATTGTGTAAAAGGATTCAAGTTAAAGTACCTGGTTGACGACATAGTCTTGTCGTCGTCACCACCAATGTCAGTTTCAAAGATGTTATGGTCGTCGTTGTGCAATGTTGATGAATGTCGCACGGAGACCACAAGGAAGTACAAGGGTCGATCGTCTGGTAAAGGCTTCAGTTTTGCTGATGTCGCTATGCAGAGCCAACATGGGTCTATGAACAATTAAATGAAACCTAAAACCTAAGCCTAGACCTAAACCCTAACTCCTAGCTATCTTATTATCATTTGCTACCCTAAGAATTCTAATGCATTCTTACCTAAGTCTAAACCATGTATCAAATCCTAAATCCTAAATCCTATGCTACACATCCAGACTTAAGCTAAACCTATTACATTCAAACCCTAATACATTAATTTATGTATTAAGCTACATTACCTAGCTCGAAACCTAAGGACCAACAACCTAAACCTCTCTGCCTAATTCCTATGTTAAACATTGTTAAAACAAATTAAATCAAAACAAATTCCTAACCGCGTGGGTAGGAGACCGCAGCGGAGGACCATGTGACCTCTGTAAAACAACCGTTGGAGTTAACAGCTTCCCTAACCGCCATCTTGTAAACCGCATCGGAGCCGGTGCCATGTGAACGTAGTCAAACCTTAACCGCCAGCATAAACTGTATTGGAACCACTGGAAAGAGGGTTCATGTGACTGGATGTTGATTAACTGCCAACCAGAACCGCCGGAGGACAAGCCGCCGGGATAATCGTGGGTTATACCCGGTGTTCACATGTGCTATCATCAAGCCTCCGTCCGGTTAAGAAACTATTAGCAGTTTTCGGGGATAACTATAATAGTTATTTTGGGTTTTTGTTTGTAAAATTGGTTTTGTATTAATTCGAATACCATAACTATGAACCAAGGTGTCCCCTAGGTGGCAAACTCAACCTATTCAAACTCTAAATCTCATATCATTCATGCCTAAATAAGACTGAGGAGGTTATTATGCATTTTCAGGCCTATAAAGGCAGAATTCTTCATTGAAGACAAAGGAGGAGTGTTTTCAGTTTTCATGTGCAGGTTCTGGAGGTTAGAGGTGAATTTTATTTTTATAGTTTTAGGAGCATTGGGAGTCGGATTTGGAAACCGTAAGCGGCATTGGAAAGCTGGTTCAGAGATCTATATGATGACAGTGACCAGAAGTTCTTGTGTGCACTTTAAGTCTGGTCTTTTCACTATGTAATCCACTTCTTCTTCTCATTCTTAATAAAACGGTCACCCATCTTGAAAGCGGACCCGAAGACGTAGTCCATCAGGGACGAACTCCATAATCAATATCATTTTCTGGTATATCTGTTTTTTTTCTATTTAAACTTCTGTTTTGCATCTTTATTATGGTTTATCAGCTGTCGTAAAGTGTTCTGCTCTAGCAGTTTTCCTCGTTTTCTGTGTTTTCAGTTATCATTCAAACTCACTAATGGCTAATCAATTCTACATTAGTTTTAGAATATGATCATATTAGATCATATAATTTGGTATCGGAACAGGTTTCATTTGTAGAATGTGCCATTGAATGTTAACCAGGTCTAAGTCGCAATGAGGAGAAGGAATACTTGAGCAGATCAATCCAGAGATTGGAAAGCGACGAGTCGTTTAGAAATCGACCATGTCAGGACCTGAAGCAGGTGAAAACACTAAGACTAAGATGAGTGAGGAAAATTTTTAGCAGGTGTTCTTAAAAATGCAATAGATGTTGGGAGAATTATACGAAGACAAGAAGGCGAGAGATGCTTCTTCTTCAAAGGCATCGAAGAAGGAAAAAGGTAAAGGCAAGGATGATAAAACACCTTCACCTCCATCATCTCCATCATCCTCTTCTTCTCCTTCTTCTTCTTCTAGTGAAGAATCTGAAATGGAAAAGAAACCTAAGAAAACATATTTTTTGAAACTTGATGTTAAATTTGAGTTACCTATTTATGATGGCGAAATGAATCCTAGAAAACTAGATAACTGGATAAAGTAGTTAGAAGTGTCTTGTCGCATTCAGAAAATTTATAGAGATAAAACTAAAATTCAGTTATCTACACTTAGAATGGGGGGAACAAATTTAATCTGGTGGGAAAGAAAAACTCAGTTAGATGTAAAGCGTAAAGGAAAAGTCATCTCTTCATGGTCTAAGTTTTCTTAGGAAACAATTCTATCGTTTAGGATACATGCAGCAAGCTGTTATTGATTGGTGGCATCTGAGGCAAGTTAAAGGGAAGAGTGTTTAGGAGTTTACTCAGGAGTTCAGGAAGAAAGAATTGGCGCTTGGTATTTCATTGGATACACGTGAAACTTTGTTAAAATACATCGACAGTTTACATTCATATTTGCAGCATACTTTATTGATGTTTAATCTTGATGATTTTGATGAGGTGTGTGTTCAGGCCATACATATTGAATCAGGTGGTGGAACATTCAAGTTTTCATCTCAGTCATCCAAAGAGATGGAAACCAGAGATTCCAGTGATAGTAAGGGGAAGAACATTTCGAAGAGAAAGAAATCAACAATCGTTCAGAAGGAAAGACCTACTTGTTCTCATTGCCAGAGAATCGGTCATGATGAATCGAAGTGCTGGAAACTTCATCCAGAACTTAAGCCCAAAATGTTCCTTAAGGTGAAGGATGAAAAGAAGGCCATTGCAGTAGTCCAGCAAGATCTAGGTTCAGATTCAGGGGATGAAAGGAGGATAACCGCCATGGTTACAACAAGTAAAACTTCTGATACTGGTTCAAGTTCGAAAACTAGTGTATCTTCTTCAAACATAAATCCTCCACATGAGGATAAAAGAGTTGAACTCTTCCATATAAGGATAACTTCTAAGCATACAAAGATTGACACAATGTTTGACAGTGGATCGCAAGTAAATTTAATATCTAAACATACAGTTAATCAATTGGATTGGAAACACAGAATCATCCAAGACCATACCCATTAGGTTGGATTAATAAATCAACTCAGATACATGTCGCAAAGCAGTGTCGGTTAAAATTTGCAATTACATCTAAGTACATTGATGAAGTGGAATTAGATGTGGTCCCAGTAGACATTTGTGCAGTTGTCTTAGGGAGTCCTTATCTTTATGATAGAGATGTAGTGTTTTACAGAAGAGAACATAAATATCACCTAAAGAAAGAAGGGATTGAATTTATTGTTAGGGCACACAAAGTCAAATCAAACTTGGATTTAATTGTTTCAAATCAAGTTAAGAAATTTATAAGTTCAAGTAAATATGTACTCATGGTTATTAAGGAACAACATAAGGTTGATTGTTCGAGATGCGAGATTCAGTTTATAGATCAATTGGTTAAGGTGTTTAATTCTTTTCCAAGAAGTCTTATTCATGAACATGATGAGCAACATGAGATACATTTAATGTCCTATGAACATATTCTTAAAGACAAAATGAATCTCAATTCATTCATTCAACTGAATTCTAGAAACTATCATCATCAGCAGTGTATTGCAAGGAATGGTACATGTGAGTAAAATCAGAGACTTGTTTCAAATGGTATGTTTATTTTCAGTTTCAGGGGTGCAGGTCAGTATTGGGGAAAGTCAGTTATACATTTCTTTGGTATTGCATCATCATTTCATGCTTTTAAAATTAATGAAGACTCTTTGCAAGTGGAGAGGAAGTCTATAAGTTTTCATGACAAAGCATTTTCGAAAGCATATCTAAATTTTCCTTACCATGGTTTGAAAACTAATGCATTAACTGAAAGTGTTAGTCAATGGAAATATCAGTTAATAGACATAGTGATTCAAGTAAATAAACAATTCCTTAGATACTTTCAGAATCAAACTAAGTTGTAGCAGTATTTACATCACAGCTGGATGAGTTCTATGCAACAAGTTCAATTAGTAATCAGTCAATAGGAAAGTAAATCAAGTCAAGTAATTGATATGAAGTCAAAATCAAAGGAGTATTTGAATATTTCAGTTATTCCAAAAAGTAGATTGTTAATACCCATCAGATGTATTGAACAAAGTTCTACAAATACTGTTTTCAAAGATGTTTTTGAATCACTAACTCATGATTCTTCGTGGAAAGAATTCAATTGCCATGTTGATAACAAGTTGTTTGCCCATTGTCGCAAGTTGGCCATACTGCAGAGGGAAGAAACAGGTGACTGAATCAAAAGGTATCATGGTCAGCATCATCAAGGTCATCACATGCAGGTGATTGATCGAATGTATTGGTACATTGTTAGGTCAATATGGAAAGAGAGGGAGTTCTACCCTCATCGACTAATTGTTTAGTCAAACTTTTGTGGTCCAAAAGCTTTCAAGTGGAGAGGAATGATCCAGGAGGATCCGTCGATCCAAATGCACAAGTGTTCAAAGTGTCATCATCAGTATTCATGAGTGTCATTCAGTGTCATCATCGCTTCAATTCAGTTTCGACAGATCAACAGTGTTGGTAATGATTAGGTTGTTCAGGTAATGATATGGTTTCATGGCATTCAGTTGATGTGGTGTTGTATCTGGCTATCGACTTATGTCATCGACAGTTCCGCCAGGGTTTGGTCGATAACATGTGTTTTGTCATTCGACTTTGCAGGATTTATGGTTGATATAGTTGATTGTGTAAAAGGATTCGAGTTAAAGTGCCTGGTCGACGACATAGCCTTGTCGTCATCACCACCAGTGTCAGTTTCAAAGATGTGATGGTTGTCGTCGTGCAATGTTGACGAATGTCGCACGGAGACCACAAGGAAGTACAAGGGTCGATCGTTTGGTAAAGGCTTTAATTTCACCAATGTCGCTGTGCAGAGCCAACATGGGTCTATGAACAGTTAAACGAAACCTAAAACCTAAGCCTAGACCTAAACCCTAACTCCTAGCTATCTTATTATCATTTGTTATCCTAATAATTCTAATGCATTCTTACCTAAGTCTAAACCATGTATCAAATCCTAAATCCTAAATCCTATGCTACACATCCAAACCTAAGCTAAACCTATTACATTCAAACCCTAATACATTAATTTATGTATTAAACTACATTACCTAGCTCAAAACCTAAGGACCAACAACCTAAACCTCTCGACCTAATTCCTATGTTAAACATTGTTAAAACAAATTAAATCAAAACACAGTCCTAACCGCGCGGGTAGGAGACTGCAGCGAAGGACCATGTGACCTCTGCAAAACAACCGTGAGAGTTAACACCTGCCTAACCGACATCTTCTAAACCGCGTTGGAGCCGGTTCCATGTGAACGCAGTCAGACCTTAACCGCTAGCATATGCCATATCAGAACCACTGGAAAGAGGGTTCATGTGACCGAATGTTGATTAACCGCCAACCGGAATCGCCGGAGGACAAGCCGCTGGGATAACCACGGGTTATAGTCGGTGTTCACATGCACAATCATCGAGCCTCCACCCGGTTAAGAAAATGTTAGCGGCTTTCGGGGATAGCTATAGTTATTTTGGGTTTTTGTTTGTAAAATTGGTTTTGTATTAATTCGAATACCATAACTATGAACCAAGGTGTCCCCTAGGTGGCAAACTTAACCTATTCAAACTCTAAATTTCAGCTCATTCATGCCTAACTAAGCCTGAGGAGGTTATTATGCATTTTCAGGCCTATAAAGGCAGAATTATTCATTGAAGACAAAGGAGGAGTGTTTTCAGTTTTCATGTCCAGGTTCTGGAGGTTAGAGGCGCATTTTGTTTTCAGAGTTTCGAGAGCATCGAGAGTCGGATTTGGAAACTGTAAGCGGCGTTGGAAAGCTGGTTTAGAGAGCTATATGATGACAGTGACCAGAAGTCCATGTGCACACATTCAGTCTTTTCGTTTCACTGTGTAATCCACTTCTTCTTCTCATTCCTAATAAAATGGTTGTCCATATTGAAAGCGGACCCAGAGACGTCGTCCATTAGGGACGAACCCCATAATAAATATTTTTTTCTGGTATATCTGTGTTTTCTTTGTTTACACTTCTATTTTGCATATTTCGTATGGTTTATTAGCTGTCATAAAGTGTTCTGCTCCAGCAGTTTTCCTCGTTTTCCGTGTTTTCAGTTATCATTCAAACTCACTAATGGCTAATCAATTCTACATTAGTTTTAGTATATGATCGTATCAGATCACTTAGATTTCAATTTCCTTTTGGGGTGAGACTATGTTTATGCTATGAACGTAGTCGTGTCCACACTCTTTCGAGTAATGTGTTTCCTGCATAATGGAAAAATTGTGACTATCGACTAGCTTTCATTCATTGGTCCTAATTTGACTGCCAATCATCTGACTTCCCTAAATGTTCTAAATATGCAAGTGGTATCTCCCCCACCATAGGTTAATTATGTGGCAACCTATGCCATGCACGTACCTACTAAGGAAGATGAGCCTTTCATTATTTATCAACTTCTTTTGACTTAGATCTAGTAGGTGATATAATAACCCATTTATTGGGGGCATTGCAGCCTAATATTTCCATTAGACCCTTTGATACCTTCCAAAGAATTATTCTTTTGTCTAATGAGAACCTCTTGGAATCCATGCCCTTTTGGGGACCATAATCAAGGTAAACAACTGATGAGCATAGTTCCCTTTCTTGTGTCAAGCTCATTAAAAAATGAAACAAGGAACCCCTCGAGTAGAGTTCTTTTACTGCGTCAAGCTCGTTAAAAAATGAAACAAATCCTCTCTCGTTGATTTGACTCGTTGAATATGATCTTGATTTTGATCTCAGTGATGTTAGCTTCATTTCATTTGCCCATAATCCTCTTCCTTCCTTCGTGGTGAACATATTTCTATTAGTAAACAATGGTCTATTTGTGGTAAATGAGAAGAGTTGTCTAACAAAACGAGGCTGGGGAGATAGGCCTCTACCCTTATATTGGGGAAATAAACCAATTCCAAGCATAGTTTTCCATGTTTCAAGCTTGTGTAAAAATGAAACCATATTCAAAAACTCTCAAGCATATTTTTTCCTCATTTCACGCTTGTGTAAAAATGAAACTACTTTCAAGTATTCTCAAGTATAGTTCTTTTCTATTTCAAGCTTGTATAAAAATGAAACTTATCCCATACTTTATCTCCCATGATTTCCAGTTTTTATCAACCTATTTTTTCCATATGAGCTTTGGTTTTCTCATTCCATCATCACCATCTGCTTGGCCAATCATTCGCTTTCACTTGATGTTTTACCCTTTCCTGAGGAACCGTTGCAATGAGTGGTCTTATTAGCCTGCCTATTGACTTCTACATGTTTTGAGAAGTTCCATCATGACTGGAACCAGTTGATACCCTTTATATCGCTCGTTCCTCCAGGAGGAGTTTCTCTTTAAACTCTTTTCAGACTCCTAAAACATGAAAATGTTGTCGAGCACTTGTCTTTTTTATCTCTTTAAACTCTTTTCAGACTCCTAAAACATGAAAATATTGTCGAGCACTTGTGTTTTTGATCATTCAGTAAGTGTCCTGATGATGGATCCCTGTTGGGATTTGAAACATCGACAAGTATGATCTTTACTGTGGATACTCCAATTCAATCAAAATAAATAAAAATATGTCTACGCAGAACAAGTTTAACCATTTTCCAGATTGGATACACTATTTACGAAAAAGTAATACTTTAGTTAAACATGGCTAAAAGATTATTCTAGGTATTGTTTTATGCCTTTCAAGCCCAAGAGAAATTTACGAGAAGGAACATCTTTGAGTTTTATTTTTTTCCTCTTTTTAAAACTCTATAAACATGAAAATGAAGTTAAGTTAGGCCTTTGATGCACTTGTAAAACTATTAAACAATGATGGATTTGTCAAGCATGAAGAGACCAAACCACTCCTTCTTAGGGTTTGTTAAAAATACTCAGACGGATTCATCCGAACGATGAACTTATAGATCAACATGTTATCCACCTCAAGATTGTAAAAAATAAGGAGGTAATGGCCAGAAATTGTTGGGAAATTGGGAAAATAGGGCATAATACCTATCAATGGTAGTGAGATTCTCTGGAATGTGACACTCTTTCACTTCATTTCTGTGATTACTTTGGGTTGGGGAATCTTCTTGCCTCTCTGTTGATTACACCTTCATGATGGGTCTTTGAGTCAATGCTACCAACTCCATGTTAGTATCATCGATATTTTCAAGAGGAAGTTCGCCCTTAATTGACATTTGTTACAATACCTTAAGCATTACTTCATGTCGACCACCCCTGGACTAGATCTACATCATTACATTCTGTCTCAAATCTTGATAACCGTTTCATGTCGTTAATTGGGGATACATCAAGGCCCTCCTGCGACGGGTTTCTTCCTGTCGAAAACAACACATTATCCAAGAAGTTGACTTAGAAACTCCCTTTAGTGCCTTGAATCTTTCATACCTCAATAACAAGTTTGCTCGCTTTCGCTGACAGGCTCTCATCATTGGCCTTCAACTAGAATATTTTGTATGGTTTTCGACTTCAACTCATTTATTTTCACCACATAGATTGTACTATAGTATCTTGAGTGCCATTATCATTATCAGTGGTTCCTCTCACATCTGTTAATGATTATATCATTGGTCGGTAATAAGATGATGTCTACCATGTTCGAATCCAACTCATTTATTCACATGGTTAGACTCACACTATTGAGTGATGAGGTGGAAGACCCCAAATCTAGTTTCATCCATCCAGGCTATGATTTCAGGGTTCAGACAAGATCACAAACTATGATGGCTATGATCATTCAAAAATGCATCCAAACATTTTTCTGCCATTTGTCATCAATGGACATGACTTTGATTATTGTACATGTAAATTGGATTATATGCTGAGTATGGTTTTGCCTACCTCAGCGATGATATCATGATGATAATGTATTGTAATAGATGATGATATCAACCAATCTATTCTTGATCCAGACTTGTCACATGGTAAATCACTTCATTCCTTAGCCATTGCTTCTGATTATGTACTTTAGGGGGAAATATGTTACATGTCATTTTGTCACATCCAATCAAATGGCTTGAAAATGGGATCAATCAACATTCAATGACACTTTGCCTTCATCCTCTACAAAGCTTAGAACACTCTCTCTACAAAAATTCCAAAAATTATGGGTTAAACAACTAAAAAGCCTAAGTTTTGGACCCATCACACTTTACCTTCATGCAACCTACACTGTTTCAAGCTGTACACTGAGAAACTACACTGACCATTGCATGTTACCTTTGATGCAAGTGTGATGGCTCTTGAATTTTGGTAAGAACAAAAAAATAAATTGAATATTCTCTTTCCAGAAGCTTCCCCAGTGGTTTGAACCATTTAATATTAAATAAGATATCGAAATCCTATGCTTGAGGTCTTATGTCTTATCCCTAGACCTTATCCTTCCTCATATGTATATCTAAGTCCTATATTTGTAAATCCCAAACTACCCTATTTACCCTATAAATTCAATACCTCCCATAGAGTCTAGGTTGGATTTTGGATAGTATTAGTTATTCCCTCATGATGTTTCTTTGTGCATAAGGATCCATTATACATCCATGCACTTGAGTTTTGTTTGAAGATTTGCTTTATGACAAAGGACAAAACAAATGGGAGACATTTACATAGTCAAGATCTTTAAAGGGTTGTAATCTCTCCTACTTTCATTAATACAAAAATTCTTTGTTTTCCTATATTTATGTCTCATTAATGCATATGTATTACAAAGCTTTCTTGACTCTTTTCTTAGAGATATTAGTACATGCTATTTTTATGTTGTAGTTCTCTTGCTTGTTTTAGTTGTCTTGCAGGTCCTATTTATAGCATTTGGAGTTGGAGCTAAAGTTTGCAAGCAAGGAGAAGAGGAGAAATTGCGTTGGACTCTAGGTAGGTTTTACCTCCATGTTCTAATTTCTCTAAGGAAAGAATTAGTCTTTTTGTCTCTATTGTTTCTAGATCAACTGTTAGATCTAGGGAGTTCACTTTTGTTTGTAGAGGATAATTATCTTTCAAACACTACATACTTGGCCAAACATATCTTAAAATTCATTGTGCAGCCTTGCAACCAAACTACAGAGTGTATCAAATTCTTGGTTGTTATGCATTTAAACCCAACCCATGAAAGACCCAAACAAGCCCCACAAAGAGGAAAAAAACAAGCCAGGAAAAGTAATTAACATTTTTTGGATGATTTTTTGGGTATGTTGGTTAATTCAGGATGAATTAGTGTAATAATGGATGTTTTTCGTCCCTTTAGTGTACCCCTAATAGGAAAATAATCTCTTGTAATATTAGGGGTGTCATATGCAAAGGAAAGCATAGGCTTCTAATGAGAAATGGAGCTCTAAAATCCTGCAATAATGATGATACATGAAACTAAAACTTCAAGTGAGACTATAACCAATATGATTAGATAATGGAGAAGAAGTTGCCCGAGAATAGAAATTCTTGCTCAATGTTCATTTGGGGGCCTCACTATAATAGGGAGTGACTAAGATACCCATGTTCTCAATATGTTTGACTCCTTATATATCCTTTCAATTCAATTCCAACCTATTGTTTCTCTAGAATCATGTTTCCTCTTCAATGTCTATAGACCCCCTGCTACCAAAGATACACCTCTATTCCTTCATTCCATCATCATTACTCGTAGTTTCCTTTCCTCCTCCCTTTGGATTCTTGGAGGATATTTCAACATAATCAAATCCATAAATGAGAAGAACAAATATGTTAGGAGGTTGGACATGGATTCACTCCTTTTCCAGGACACAATCACAAGGTCACAACTTTTTGACATAGAAACTAAAAATGGCATCTTCACTTGGAATAATAGGAGGGGAGAAGCCTAGTAGGTGTCCTCAAAACTATATTGCTTCTTGCTATTATAAGATGTATTACAATGGAATCTATTTTTGGAGGCCTCCGTCCTCCCAAGCCATGGCTCTAACCATTGGCTAATCTGTTTGAATGTAGATTTTAAAACTTGGCATCGCAATTGACCTTTTTTTTGGAAAAGTTATGGCTTTGCCACTTGGATTTATAAGTTAATATATAACAATGATGGGATGAGCCAATAATAGAAAAAGGATCAACAATGTTTACTCTCATCAAGAAACTCAAGCACATAAAATGCAGACAAAAGGAATGGAATAAGGAAAACTTTAGAAACATCATAGAACAAAAGTGCATACTAGAAAATAAAATGTAGACAAAAGGAATGGAATAAGGAAAACTTTAGAAACATCATAGAACAAAAGTGCATACTAGAAAATAAAATGGAAGCAATCCAACAGAAAACAATTCTCAATGGTAGATCAAAGGTTATAATCAAGGAAGAAGCAGGTGCACTCATTAAAACAGAGAAGCAGAGAAAGAAAGAAGAACTCTTATGGCAACAAAAATCCAGAATACGTTGGATTAAAGAAGGGGAAAAGAACACTGCATTTTTTCCATAACTGAATGATCCATCATAGACATCAAAACTACATCTATTCTATAAAAAATACTATAGGAGAAAACTTTCGATCCCACCAGGAGATATCCTATGAACTAAATGACTTCTTTCAAAATATTCTCTTGAAACCACTCACTAATCGGTCAAAGGAATCTCAACACATACTCCAACACATTCCTAATCTAATCACTACAAAACAAAATGAAGCCTTGCTCAAAGTCATCTCGATGAACAAAGTGGAAGCCACAATTAAAAACATCACTAGTAATAAAGCACTTGAACCAAATGGATCCACCATCGAATTATTTTAGGTATGTTGGTTAATCATTGGGCATGATTTCTAGTAGGCAATGGAATAATCACGCTAGTCAAGAACCATATTCAAAGATTTCAATCCCATGTTCCTAGCATTGCTTCCCAAGAAAGAAAAGGTAGAGGATCTAAATGGCTATAGGCTGATATACCCGTGCAATGTAATTTACAAAATTATCACTAAAGCTATTACAAACAAGCTCAAGTCGTTCCTTCCAATCCTGGTCTCTCTAGAACATACATGCTTTTTTGAAGGGAGGAAAATATTGGATGGAATTATGTTGGTCCACAAAGTCACCCACTCCCTAAAAATTCCAAATAAGCCTAGGATTATGCTTATCTTAACCTTTATAAAGCTTCTGATAAGATAAACTAGAATATTTTAAGAAACATCCTTAGAAATTTTGGCTTCTTTAATGAGTGGGTAGAATGCATCAACAATCTTCTCTCATCGACCTCTTTCTTAATCCTAGTCAATGGATCTCTCACTACAACATTCTCATCATCCTAGGGGATATGGAAATGGGACCCACTTTTTCCATTCCTCTTCATCATTATAGTGGAAGGGCTAGGTCACTCAAAAGATGCAACTTTAGAGAAAAGGCTTTAGGGTATTTGGATATTTAGATATGATCTTCTACTCACAAATCAACAATTTGTAGATGACATGACAGTTACAAGCATTCCAACACTTCATTAAGCTCAAGAATTCTCAAAAATCTTGGATCAGTTCTCTCTAGCCTTAGGATTGGACATCAATAAAAGACCAAATCTCAATTCTATTTCTTAAACACTCCTTTGGTTGTCCATAGACACATAGATCAGATATTTGGCTTCCAAATTTGTAAAATTCCCTCAAAATACCTTGGAGCCCTTCTTTGGGGTTAGTTCCCTTAAATGGAGCCTATGGGAAGAATTAATAACCAAGCTCAATAAAAAATTGTTACGGTGGGAATTTAGATCTCTTAATATAGCGGTTCGACTTGTACTCCTTAAAGCTATACTACAAGAGATCCCTATATATCTTTGTTTGAAAATGATGGCCCCAACTTCGATTTCAAATGAGATTCACTATATCCAAAGATCTTTTCTTTGGGGAGGTACACGCTTGGAAAATAATGGTCTCCAGTGGAATGGGATAAGATCTACAGACCAAAGCTAAAAGGAGGACTTGGGTTGTGAGATCCTCAAATTATAGAAACAATTCAAGGAGCCAAAATTTGGTGGCATCGGTTACAAGGAGGCCTTGACCTATGGAAAAGAATCTGGAACTGCAAATATGCCCCATAAACTCTAATTAATGTCCTCATATGAATTCATATTATAGCCTGAGTTTTATCTTTATGGACCCTGGAAAAAGAGACACGAGTTTGATCCAACAACATTCTTTTTAGGAAGTCAAAGATGGTTAAACAACTTTATTCTACCATGACTCCTAGCATAAACTCCCCAAACTTGGTTACCAACAACATCTTGACATATTGAGAATAGAGATGACAACTTAAGACTCAAGGTATAGCCTAGATCTCTAGCTACTTGGTTCAATCTAATCCTAGTTTGAGATGGCACCACTGGATTCCCTCAAAGGTATGGAATCCAAAGCCAAACCCTGATACTTGGAAAAATTTCTAGATCAACCTTCATAAAAGACGTATCCTTTTCTCACACTCGCTAAATAAACTATGGAGGGGGTACTCATCTAAAGGTATATTTTATGTGCATGAGTATTACCACCTTGAGGCAAGGCACCAAATACTATAGACAAAGGAAATATGGACCAAAATATAGAAAACAAAAAAATTGGCCTAAAGTCTCCTTTTTTCTATGGATTTTGATGAAAAACAAGCCCTAAATTGGGACAATGTCTAGAAGTGTAGTTACCAAGGGGCATATTTTTATTCATTATTCCTATTACATCCTGAAGATATAGAGCATCTCCTTAATAGTTGCATCTTTTTGAAAAATCTACGGTCCAAACACGAGGAAAAAATTACTCTTTCTGATAGAGGCCACTCAAACATCTTCATTACTATTATAGGTCAACGCTCCTAGGTTTCCATGAACCTAATATGAAATTGAATGATGATCTCTTTCCCCTAGGTTCCTTCTTTAGACACTTTGTAAAGAGCGTAATGGAAGAATCTTCAAGGGCTTTTCACTTCCCTCTAAATCCCCCTAGAACTCCTTCATATCTAACTTCAAGGAGTTTTTCCTTTCTCTCGCTTGGTATCCTAAGGATTGGCAAGCATCTAGTAGAAAAGCAAGAATCCTTCTCTGTTGGTTCCCTTCTCCCTCCCATTCTCCATCCTCCCCTCTTCCCTCTACTCCCCTGTGCCACTCTATTATCCCTTTGGCTTGGTTTCCCCCTTCGCCTTCCTTCCATAAGCTAAATTTTAGTGGCACATTAAAAGGAAATCCCGTCCCATTGGGATATGGAGGTATCATATGATATTATGAAGGCCATCCCATCTACATATATATTGGAACTTTTGGAATCAATAGTGACAATGTTGTGGAGTTCATGGCTCTCATTACTGGGCTCAGAACAACTCACTCCCAAGGAATAATCAAGTTTTAAGTTGAAGGAGACTCCCAGCTCATTATGAATATGCTCCAAAAAATCCAAAATGGCTCCCTAATTCAGAAAGTCTCTACGAATTGGCGCTTTGAAGGATTCCTTAGCCAGATACCCACTCTTATTTGTAGGATCTTGATGATTATTTCTTAGCTAGATAACCAAACTTATCTCTAGGATCCTGATGATTATTGCTACCCATGTCTGATGGTCTAGAAATAAAATTGTTGATCTGCTGGCTAATTATGGGTGACTTGACTCTTCCTCTCTCATATCCTCCTACTGGATTCTTCTTTTTTATTCTCCTCTCAAGAAAATGTGTTGGCGATGTGTTTAGACATACTCTTCTACCCTGGATAGGGTATTACCGATACAAAGGTGGGGGGGGGGGAGATTTTCCACCATTCTACCTAACCAATAGACTAGGGAACATGACAACATGCCCTCATGATATTTGGAATAACATAGCATTGGATCATGCCAACCAGTAACCACCACTCTACATAACATGCAACAAACCCTCATTGTAATTCCAATTTCCTAAGTGGTCATTCATTTTCTCACTCATGCTTTCCAACGAAGGATTCATTTATTGATGGCCTTGGGGTCTACAATCTAGTTTACTACTAGCTTTATTTCCCTCGACTTAATTCATTATCATGAATGTGTGCAATCTTCCATTTAATCCTTGCTTAATTATTTAAATGTGTAGCAATTTTGAATATTACAATTTCATAATGCTACCTCGTGATCAGTTTCATTTTTCTCCTAGGAAAACAAGGATTAATCAACATCGTCGCTTACTAAACTCTTTCTTTGTTGTAAAACACATGATTATTAATTGTTAAGTGTAATAACATGACTAACCAACCCTACCACCATGCCATGCATGAGTATAATAATGTTTGTCCCAAACACATTTCCTCGCAAAGGGGAATTATCACCTATATCATGGACATATTTATACCTTTAGTCATTCTGGTAAAAAGGATGTTCCATAAACATTGGAAACTCGTGATCATGCTTATAACAACAAGACATTCCACCATCTCTCTACTAATAGACCTTTGTATTGGTATTAATATTCCTCCGTGATATGGAATGATACCATGTGGCTATTGGTAATGTGGCACGCTAGTCATTGGCTTGCCCACATGATATGTCAATTGGGAATGACTGGGATCTTTCAAGGAGATCCAATGGTGTAATACTTCTTGCAAGTAGATAGCGTTACTACCCCTCACCTTGGCTAGTATCCTCCATCATTTGCATTGTTTGTGTTTAGTAGCCAGGTGCTTTGTAAGTTCCATGAGGGTTTTTCTTGATCCTAGTTTTTCTTTTACCCATACTCTTCAACGCCTTACTCCGCTCCTACGTTGAAAGCTTGTATTCATTTCCCTTCATCAAAAACTTGATTTTGTTATGCATTAAGGTGGCTTTTTGGAAATGGCTTATCCACTCGGTGGATGATATGAAAATGGAGAATCTTTATAGGTAACGGTCACTTAACTTTACACAAGGTTGAAAAAATATTGATTCCTTCCTTGAAATTATTTAGGGTTTGAGAGATTAACTAATTGGCTAATTTTTTGTGTAGGTCTAAGAAGATTTGAAGGAACTTTAACCTTTCCCCATCGAACCAAGGCTTACCCATCTCTGATAATGAGATTCTTATTGCTTATTGCTAAATGATTGTTGGGAAAAATACTAAGAGGGGGGGGGGGGGGGTTGAATCAATATTTAAATTTTATCTTTTCTTACTCATATTTATGTACGCAAATTTACTGAATGAAACTCGAATATGTATGTGATTGTTATGCAAACAACTAGCATATATCTAGTAAACCTACTTTTAAGTTAATTCATCATATGTTTAACTTGAACCAATGTATCAATACCTCTTTAAGAATTAATTAAATAGTAACAATGTGTAGTAAGAACAAAATAAACCATCACACATAAGAAACACATCAATAGACATGAACACCAGGATTTTTAGGTGGAAACCCAATGTGGGAAAAAACTATCGCTGCTCTCGTCTTTTTCTTCTTTTATTATTAAGAAAAAATTCTTACAATTTTGTAGTGTCGTAGACTCATACCAACACGCAGGCACCCACTTGCAGAAGGCTACAACCTTCTCTCATTCTCCAACACCCATTGGAAGGGAGCTCCAACCCCCTAATCTCATTTATCGACACCCACCGGAAGGGAGCTCCAACCCCCTAATATGATTTACCAACTACCACTGGTAGGAAGATTCAACTTCCTCGCTGAAGGATCCAACCGTCAACAACTCTGTGGACCATGTTTCATAAATTTTCATACTAGATCCACTTGATACAAAACATCACAACTTGTAGGCCACTTTTCATCAAATTTTTACACTGGACCCACTACCATTATTTAATCCCAATACCAAATATCAAAACTAAAACTGATTACTTCACCAAATCACTCATTCATTGAACCAACTAAATCAAACAATCATTGAATCAACTTATAACCAAATCAATCAACTTATTATCAAACAACCAAGAAGTTAGATCACTGTAACCAGAATACCAATACTGAACCAAAACACTGCATCAACTCACTGAATCAATCTGAAAACCTTGATCAATAAAATATCAAAATGGATACGCTACTTTAATTTAGCAACCCCATGTGTATACACGACTTCCTTGAAGCGTACCCACGTACATATCTCAAAACATTAAGCCCTGAAAATGAACTAATGTCATTTTGAAACAGACACTGAGTTACACCTTGAACCACCGAATTATTCTGAAATAATCACAGAACCATCATAGATATTCAATCAAATATAGCTAGAAACATCATCGCTCTTCCATCAATCAATTCAACTTCAAACATCAATGTTAAACCCAGATCATCAAGTAAGACTTCATTGACAGACAACAAAAACACAACAAGACTGATTAGATTGATCAGACATCTTTTTCAGCAAAACCCTAGCTTATATATGTGCTTTCCACAAAACATTTCCACGTGTATATGTGCTCTTCAAGAATCAAACCCACGTATAGATCTAAATAGATATGTGACTTACCAACATTAAACTCGTGTATGTACGTACCTTTTAGGTTATCAAACCTACGTATAGATCTACAATTTTTGACTTATAGCTTTGTTGCACATAAGATGTTCAGAGCAAACCCATCTTTTGGCATTCATAATAAAACATGCATCAGACATAAATATTACAGATCAAACCAATCCATTATCAATATAGTCATTTCCAATCTATTGGATTTGATCCATCATCAAATTCTTAGGTGCATACTTAGTTTCAAATCAAACAAATCGATTAATATCCCATTACATGCACACTTTCTTTAGATCTAACTATTCAAGAAATATTTGTCACTTGCAGACCCAAGTACTTTGACCTTCATCTCCTTATATAGATTAGCCCTTATCCAATACCATAGGTCAAAATCGACTACTGCCGATGGTATTCTTTGACGGGATTGAATATCCGTTGTTGGGCTCAATACAATAAGTCAATATTATGGTAAAGACCCTTAGTATTTAGAATACCATGGTGTGGAAATTCTACGCACCTTTTCTTCTTCATACTTGCGTATGTGCGTGACTTTGATTCACAGAACCTGCTTATAGTTCTTGAAACTTCATATTTATCATTCATTTGTCTCTAAACTTCTATTCCTTTGACTAAACTCTCTGTGATATGAAAACACATGCTATTGGCATATTCATCAAGTAGGTTACCATCAAAAGAAAACTCATCAAGTGGGTTGCCATCAAGGACAACACATTAATCATAATGCTAACAATCTCTCCCTTTGGACTTGATAGAAACCACTTTGGTGTTTGGTCACCACTACCTATAAATACATGTAAAAATCATCAAGCTAAGCATCAAGCTTTTCAAACATCAAGTTACTCTCCTCCTTTGTCATTAAGGGCAAAGGGCTGACCAATGTTGAATGAAGGCTTCTCTCCCTCTGTTGACATGAGCATTGTAGATCTGATATGTTGAGAATGAATTTTGAGTACTAACCATGCTCCCCCTAAGCACATGTTGAATTTTCTGAAAGATTTAAAATGAAGTACATGACTCTATGACTTAACTGAATATGACGTTTCCTATCAACAAGGACTCAAACTTACATCAATCACCCAATCATAGTGGGTTTACATATTTGACTTCATTATTGCATCAACCACCTAATCACAGTGGGATTACATATTTGACTCATCATTACATCACATGCCCAAAAAGATTGGATTACATGACTTGAACATAATAGTCCATTCATGACTGAATATTACAATTATGACATCATAGGTCTTTACATGACCTTTACATCAAGAGACATATATGGCATTTATAACCAATACCAGAGACCTCAAAAAGACCATGATAGTCATCAGCAACTATCATACACAATATAGGATCTGCACCATAAGCATTTGTCAACAACAACATGCATATCAACTTGTGACCAAGTATGCAACATCAACATGTAGAGATCAACTATCAACTCATCCTCTTGACCTCATCAAGGTCGACTTTCTCTTTCCCTTAGTAGGAAGAGCATCAATCCATGTTCAACAAAGCATCTGCACCATAAGCATTTGTCAACAACAACATGCATATCAACTTGTGACCAAGTATGCAACATCAACATGTAGAGATCAACTATCAACTCATCCTCTTGACCTCATCAAGGTCGACTTTCTCTTTCCCTTAGTAGGAAGAGCATCAATCCATGTTCAACAAAGCATAGAAATATATATTTTCATGCATCAATCAATATAAGTGAGATATCATCATAGGGAAAAATAACATCATTCCTTAACATTATCTATATGTGACTAAGTCTCCAAGTATCATTTAGCATATGTCTTCATGAAAGCTGCAGTAACATCATTCTCTTGGCCCGTTTTCTCCATGCAATCAGAACTATCGCACCAACATCATCATGCAACTTAAGTAATAATCCATAAGAGCTAGCTAACCCATCTCCTTGATACCATCAAGAGAAAAAATCCTAAAACAATATACTATGTGTAGCATATTATGTACATGTGAGAGCCAAACACTATAGGAATCATCACACATAACAACACCATATGCAACTTATGCATCTTTGAAGGAATAATGACATCAGCATAAAGTTAATGATTGACACTTATCATCATCAAATAATGAGGTTGTATACTCAAGCTCTGTTTATCTCCTTGAACTCATGTAAGAAACATAACATATGTACCATACACTGTAGAATTTCCCACTCTAGATCAACAGATTATGCAATATACTAAAGCAAAATAGAAGATCTACTTCTACAACAAAATTTGCGGAAGCTTAATCAAATTGAGCAAGATCAAATAGAACACATATAACTGAGAAAGAGAAATCAATCACACATGAACATAGAAGAATACTCTAGGGAAAGCCTCAGCTAAAAACCCTGATCTCTGTATTATCATACAAGTGGAAATATGTTCAGATTACATAAAGAATCAGCTCACAAGCTATCTTGCTCTCTGCACAATAGAACAATACAGCTCACAGACTGAATAGACATAAGATATGCCTTCCCTCATCCCTCCAAGCCTCCTATTTCCTTGCATAGTTTTCCTTGGGGTCCAATGCTACCACCTGTGTGAATTGGCCTCATCACACACTCACTAAACCCAAAAATAACTGCGCAATCTGCAAGGAATGAATTCCTTCTGCATGCAAGAGATATCCTCCATGGAATATTCCTGCAACTGATAATACACTGTCCCATCATCTGATCTCAACTGGGTCTTTGTCTGAACTAACATGCATGAGTTATTTATGAGAGAATATTTAGTTATCTGAAGTGCAACAGTTACATGCATGCATGCATTAACTAACTGAACTCATAATTAGTTCAACAAACTATTTGAGCTAATCTAACTGGACTTAACTCAGTTAACTGAGCTAACTAATTACAACTCAAATTGGAACTCATCCTTATCTCTTTAAATGAGGGATAAATTCCTCAATCAATGGAGAAACTGTTTCATGTCTTCACATAGACTTCATGTTTGATTTTCTACAACTAATTAACTCAAGATGAATTAATTTATTATTTTACAAATAGCTGCTAAGATCAAATTCGAATTTTACTTCTCTATTTTAGTTCAGGGACTAACTAAAATAGGAAGGTATCCCGAAATGCTATTTATAGCACTTCTATTTTTAACATTTCTTTTTGCTATTTTCAACACTCCCTCTCAACAAGAAAGGGATTATCAATAACCCCAATCCTATCTCTGTGGAACTCGAACTTGCATTTTGACAATGCCTTAGTCAAAATATCTGCATCTTGTTCCTCGGTCGAAACATATAGCAACAACATGATCCTCTTGACCACACAATTTCGAAGATGGTGATACTAGATATCAATGTGCTTGGACCTGTCATGAAAAACTGGATTCTGAGAGAGTTTGATACAACTCTGATTATCGCAGTAGATCACGGTTAGATCCATCCTCTGACCAAACAATCCCACTAGAATCTTACGCATCCAAATGGCCTCACATGCAACTTGACTAGAAGCCATGTATTCAGCCTTTGATGATCTAAGTGCAACTGATCTCTATTTCCTACTGTACCAGGAAACTGCAGCTGAACCAAGGTTGAAGGTTCCTCTAGAAGTTATATTCCAGTCTGATGGACTCCCTGCCCAATTCGCATTTGTGAAGCTTTGAAGCTTCACTCCCTCTGTCTGTCTATACCACAATCCATACTGAGATGTGCCTCTGAGGTATCTCAGCACATTCTTCACTTCCTTCCAAAACAGCTTGGTAGGCTGAACCATAGCTTGACTCAGCTGGTTCACTGCAAAAGTCTGGTCGTGTGTTCACTAGATACATAAGTGAGCCCACAAGTTGGCGATAAACAGTAGCAGCTACTACCTCACTTGAAGTAGCATCCTCCTTCCTCCAGTTCCTAGCTAGAGGAGTCTACATGGGCTTTCACTTCTCCATGTGAAAGCCCTTGAGTATCTCATTGGCATACTTGCCTTGAGACACAAATACTTCACCATCTTTATGCCACACCTCCATGCCTAGAAAGTAGTGCATAGGACCCACGTCTTTCATTTTGAACTCTCTTGCAAGGTCCTCCTTGCAAGACTGGATCAGCTGATCATCACTTGTCAAAATCAGATCATCGACATAAAGAACAATGATCAATGGCTTACCTTCTACCATGATGTGGTAAAGGTTCGCATCTGCTTCACTCTTGGTGAAGCCCAACCTGGTGAAATAGCTATCGATCCGGGTGTACCAAGCACGGGGTGCTTGCTTCAGTCTATACAAGGCCCTCTTGAGTCGGCACACATGTGACTCATGATTGAAGGTCTCGAAACCCTTTGGCTGCTCAATGTACACCTCCTCCTCAGTCTTCCCATTGAGGAATGTTGTCTTCATTTCCATCTGATGGATCTTCCAACCCATCTGAGCTGATAGTGCCGACATCGATCTAATAGATGAGTACCTTTCTACAGGAGCAAAGGTCTCATTGTACTCGATCCCCTCGACCTATGAGAAACCATGGGCAACAAACCTTGCCTTATGTTTCTCAACACTGCCATCAGCTGCCTGCTTTACCTTGTAAAGCCATCTGGAACTCACCACTAACTTGTCCTAAGGTCTTGGGACAACATCCCAAAAACAGTTCCAAACGATGGAGTCATACTCCTCCACCATTGCATCAACCCAGACTGGTTGCTGCATTGCCTCCTCGAATGAAGAAGGTTCAGACTCTACACACTCCCCAACCACGGCCATGTAACCAGTGTACCGCTCAGGTGACCTCCTCTGTTTGTGCTGAGAAGATGTTGTTCCACATTCTCTCACGCATCCAACATCAACCTGTCAGCTTTTCTTGAGCGTTTCCACCCATCTCTAGAAGTCTCAACATGAGTGGATGTCTCCACTCTCGGATCCTCTGCATGCGGCTGCTCCACATCAATCTGAGGCTCCTCCTCCTTAGGAACTGAAAGTTCCTCCTTTGCATGCAACTTGAGCTCCCTCTCAAGTGATACTCACATGGTTTTCTGCTCGTCAAACTTCAGATCTCTACGTACCACTATCCTTTGACTGGTAGGCAAGTACACCCGATAGTTGTGGGGTGTATCAGTGTACCCCACAAGTATTCCCAACTCAGCTGTTGGATCTAGCTTCTTTCGGGCATCTTTGGTCACATGGCAGTAAACCAATGATCCAAAGATTCGGAAGAGAATCACATCTGGTCGCTTCCTGGAAAAGGCCTCCATAGGTGTCTTCATTCCCAATATAAAGTGTGGGATTCTATTCTACACGTATAATATTGTATTTCATGCGTCAGCCCACAAATGCAGTGGCAGGCTTTGGTCATGCAACATCGCTCGAGCTGCTCCCACAATCGATCTGTTCTTCCTTTCGGCCACCCCATTCTGATGTGGGTTATAGGGTGTCGTTAACTCCCGTTTAATTCCTTCTGCAGCGCAGAAGTCCTTAAACTGTTGGGAGACATACTCTCCACCATTGTCTCTATGCAAGGCTTTTATTTTCTTTCCAGATTATTTCTCTGCCAAGGATTTAAACTCACAAAACCTCAAGAAGGTTTGATCCTTCTTGTGCATAAAGTAGATCCAACATCTACGAGAAAAATCATCAATAAAAATAACATAGTACCTTTGTTTAGCGGTGGAGGCTATAGAGAATGGTCCACAAACATCTGAGTGAACTCACTCCAGGATTGCTCCAGCTCTACTGTCTCGATCCAGAAAGGAAGATTTCACATACTTACCCAAGGTACAACCTTTGCATGTATTCATTTGCTCCAGTTTTCCCTTGGGAAGTCCGGTAGAAATCTGCTGCATGATCTTCAGGGCTCCATGGTGCAATTGGCCCAATCTTCTATGCCATAGCTCACCAAAATCTTGCCTCTGCACCATCTTAGCTTTGGAACTCAATGCAGCACAGTCATCTACCTCCAGCTTGTAGAGATTCTTTACTCAAACCCCGATTCGCTTCGTCTGTTCAGTGCCGATATGCCTTAGGAATACCTTTCCTTTACTAAAGACTACATCATAGCCTTTATCTTCTAGCATAACAATAGACACAAGATTCTTCTTCAGACCTGGTACATACTTTACATCTGTCAGGGTGAGAGGAGCTCCATGCTCCCTCTAAAACACAATCGTACCTTCACCTGAAACACGGTACTTTCCATCATCGCCCATCTCGATCCGCATCTGGAGATCCTTCTCCTCCAAGGTACTGAAAAGATTCTTCTCACATGGCATGTGGAATGAAGCTCCACTGTCCAGGTACCAAACACATCCCACCATGGATGAAACCATGCATGTGATAAGAGAGAAATCCAACTCAAACTGTGAGGCCAGTGCCTCACCATCAGATCCCTTCGAGGATCCTTTCTTGGATTTCTTCTGTGGACAATTTGTAGCATAATGGCCCACTTCATGAAAATGAAAGCATCACACTTTCGATTTGTCAAACTTCTTCCTACCATGGGAAGAACTGGATTTGGAATGGGACGCCTTCCCTTTCCCCTTCCTCACCTTACTCACTAAGGCTAGATTTTCCTCATCATCTTGCTTTGATGAGGATCCATCTCTGGTGCTTCTTCTTATCTCCTCCTACATCAGATCCCACCAAAGTTGTTCCCAATCTGGCAGTTTTTCTCTTCCATTTACCGAGTCTTGGTAGCTATGCCAGCTCTTAGGAAGACCGAGGAGCGTAAGACTCACCATGTCATCATCGACTGTCATGATCCCTACACTTCCAAGCTCATCCCTGCAGGTGTTGAGCTTGTTCAGATATGTAGAGAACGTGTTGCCCTTTTCAGACTTGATTTTCCAAAGCTTGTCTTTCAACGCTAGCTTCCTCTGATTGCTATTATTCTGATATATATCTTTCAATGTTTTCCACATTGAAAATGATGTCTCCTTCCCATGGAGACTCGAGACTATGTGGTCTCGAACTCCCTTCAGAAGGATTCTCCTTACTCTAGCCACACATTTCTTCCATTCCGCCAATTCTATAGCATTAGCTACTGCTGGCTTGGGGAATTCTTGATCAATGAAGTCCTTTAGACCGTTATCCTCTAATATTGCTTCCATGCGATCTTTCCATGCTATATAATTCGAGTTGCCATCAAGGACATACTCAAGTCTTAAACCGTTGAATGCCACTGGTGAAATTGAGATGTGATAAGAACTCGATTTCTATATTCAGGAACTTCAACCTTCAAACTTCTCACTTCTTGTATATTGTTCTTCGCTTTGATCACCTTTGCTCCGATACCATGTAGAATTTCCCACTCTAGATCAACAGATTATGCAATATACTAAGGCAAAATAGAAGATCTACTTCTACAACAAACTTTACGGAAGCTTAATCAAATTGAGCAAGATCAAATAGAACACATATAACTAAGAAAGAGAAATCAAACATATAACTGAGAAAGAGAAATCAATCACACATGAACACAGAAGAATACTCTGGGGAAAGCCTCAGTTAAAAACCTCTATCTCTGTATTATCATACAAGTGGAAATATGTTCAGATTACACAAAGAATCAGCTCACAAGTTATCCTGCTCTTTGCACAATCGAACAATATAGCTCATAGACTGAATAGACACAAGATATGCCTTCCCTCTGCCCTCCAAGCCTCCTATTTCCTTGCGCAGTTTTCCTTGGGGTCCAATGCTGCCACCTGTGTGAATTGGCCTCATCACACACTCACTAAACCCAAAAATAACTGTGCAATATCCAAGGAATGAATTCCTTCTGCATGCAAGAGATATCCTCCATGGAATATTCTTGCAACTGATAGTACACTGTCCCATCATCTGATCACAACTGGGTCTCTGTCTGAATTCACATGCATGAGTTATTTATGAGAGAATATTCAATTATCTGAAGTGCAGTAGTTACATGCATGCATGCATTAACTAACTGAACTCACAATTAGTTCAACAAACTATTTGAACTAATCTAACTGGACTTAACTCAGTTAACTGAGCTATCTAATTAAAACTCATCCTTATCTCTTTAACTGAGGGATAAATTCCTCAATCAATGGAGAAACTGTTGCATGTCTTCACATAGAATTCATGTTTGATTTTCTACAACTAATTAACTCAAGATGAATTAATTTATTATTTTACAAATAGCTGCTAAGATAAAATTCGAATTTTACTTCTCTATTTTAGTTCAGGGACTAACTAAAATAGGAAGGTATCCCGAAATGCTATTTATAGCAGTGTTAATTTTAGCACTTCTATTTTTAGCATTTCTTGTTGCTATTTTCAACATACACATCATCAAAAGAATTGTCCATCATAATAAATCTTATCAGTAGCATCATAAAAACTATGTGGATCAAGCAATATATAAGTATCATCCATGATTTCATCATAGGCAACCCATGACCGCAACATAGCATGATGCACCATTCAGCAACTTCAGCAACATGAGCATTTTCAGTAGCATCCTTAATATAAGAATCATTATGTACCAAGGAATTTTAAAGAAATCATAATGCCAACAATGCATTATTAGAAGCATAGCAAATGCTCCCCTTGAACTTGTGCCAACTGTTCACTGTTAGATCTGATCATATCATCTCATATATCAGTAAGGAAATCAAAGTATCTTCATCAACCACTTATAAATATCATCAACAGACTATAACCATAATTCATTAGAACAAGAAAACAAAATAATAATTGTCTGAAGCATATCAAAGCCTTTTCCTGAGTTTGTCCCACTGTTTATTCATCATAGAAAAACATACATGACTGTTCAGATCATAACTCGCGTATATACACAATTTGTCTTCATAGGATTCACATACAGAAAGTCAAATACTGAAACTTCACAACTTCAACTCCCCCTGAGCCTATATTATATGTACCTATTCACCGTTACTACACCAAATGCACTATCAGTAATATAAGAAACATGAATATCAAAACAATCATGGAAGTCATCATCAAGACAAAACATGTATTGCTCCCCCTGATATTATACATCATTGATCTTGAGGACCTGATAATCATCTTATGTTCTTATGAGGTCATGTACCTCACATCACTTCTGTAGTCATTGTGAGAAGTAAGCTTCAAGAATCAATGGACTACAATAGGGTCAATCTTCCCTACATTTCTGACTGATGTTCCTTCTTCCTCCAAATCTATTTGCACTTTTTACCCATGTGCTAGAACTTATCCCATCTCCTGGTTTTGTTCTGCATACTAGACCTGCAATCAATGACCTTATGCCCAAATGAGTTACAAGAAAAGAAATATCCATAAAACCATCCTTTATGCCTAGGAGTTGATCTTGTTGTGAAGTGGCTATTTGCTTGAGATCGAAACAATTTTCTTCTATAGTTGGCTGCAACATGTCCGAAGTTATGGGAAATAAAACATTCAACATTCTTGTGTAGAGAATAGAATTGATTGTTACTTCTATAGTTAGGAGAAAATGATTTCCTTTGAATATTTTCTTTCTTTTGTTGTTGGATTGGTTGATTTTTCACTTATTTATCTGGTTTTTCAGAATTTGCTTTGATAGCCTTATGATTGCTTGCACAAGCTTGTGAGATAGATTCTCCTTTTTCATTTTCAAGAAATCCAAGACCATATTTGATGGAGGGAGACCTTTGATTGCTAAGGATATTGTCCAATATCTTTGAGCTATGTTGAAATCTCAATTTCTTATCCTTTTCTGCTAACTTACCTTCTAGAATACTTACCTTGATCATTTTTTTGTTGAAGAAAGTGTAACTAGGTTTGGTCTTCATAATGAAATGTAATTATGACTGATGTAAATGATGTAATAAAGAGAACTGAATTATTTTTGTATGCCTTGCTGGATGGCTTTCATGAGCAAGAAGTTTATTTATTTAGTGGCTCCCATTGAGAGCCTTAGGTTTTATTAATAGGTCATAGAGTCAATGTCATGTATGAAGAAGCTCTTCTTGAGCATCAGAAAAATATATTTGAGCCATAAAACAATGTCAAGAAGCCCTCCATATCACGAGCACAATCCTCTTCATCAGGTTAGCCTGCAAATTGAATTAAAAGAGGACATGTCGGCTCATGTAAGAGACACATCAATTCACTTGGTCAAGTCGGCTTATTGTGGAGATGAAACTACTATAAATAGGCGTGTAATATCAACATTACAACCATACATTTTCGGACACATCTGCAACTTCAGACAAGTACAGGAACTTGGATTCTCTAAGTTATATGAATGGGTATAGGGGTCTGAAATCTGTGTTACAGGAGGGTAGAGAAATCTTAGATGCCTCTGCAATTTCGTGACTAATTGCAGTCCTCGATGGTGACAGTCTTGGCATATCTAGGAGGAAGATTTTAGTGCAAGGATATCACAATAATAGTCTCGGTGAAGATATTAGTGCAGGAAGAAAACTTAGTAATAGTCCTGGTGATAAAGATGATCTTAGGAATCCACAGTAGCACACATAGTCTCGGCATAATCATGATGAAAGGATCTCATAGTAACACACTCTATGTTGACATGTATTATGAAAGAAGTCATGATCTCGCTCTCTAAATGTCTCAGTATATAGATCTCGATGTCATGGTGAAGGTATCAATGAAGGAGTAGCACTGATCTCAGCAAAAGTGCAACAATATTCTTAGTGAAGGTGTAGAAATGTGTAAAGATCTTAGTGGTGCAATAATGATGACTTCAGTGTAGCAGCAATGGTGACTTTAGTAGCAGTGATGATGATCTCAGCTATGATGAAGAAGAGGATTTGTGTTTTGGCCTTGGAGTGGCTAAATAGGTCAAGGGTCATGGTCTTGGTATTCGTTAATTGGAATCTCTATAAGAAGATTTTTTTGCAAGTTTTCCTCTCAAAGAGTGAGAGGTTTTGGCCCTGGCAGAAAGCCAATATTTTGTATTCTTGTCTCTTTTGATTTGGTAGCTATTTGATGAACTAATAAGACACACTCTAATAATGACAAGTGAAGATTGTGCTAAGATGAAAAAGTTAAAAATACCTCACAAATAGTGAGCATGACTAGAATAATCTCTTTAACTCTAATTGCCCAAGATTCTTCGACATGGTATTAGAGCTAAGGTGTTGAAGTCAAAGGAAGGGAAGCAAAGAGACATTCAAGGATCAAGCTTCAAGAAGGATATCAAAGAAAGGGATCAAGATTGACACAAATAAGTCCATAACAACAATCTACAACAACAAGAGCTTTTGTCTCCATAGTATTCATGAAAAGGCCATCAAGACCCTCATCAAGTTGTCTGTAAAGAAAGGTAGCTCAAAGGACCTCAAAAACGAAGATCAAATCATCTTGTAACAGGTTGAAACCCTAAAAGCAGTATGATCTACACTACAAAAGAAGGAAAATCATATTGAAGGCAAGAAGGCATTGTCATCTTCAAGGTTATAAAAATAAGAAAGGATCATCTCCTTGCCCTAGAAGAAGATCATCCAAGAAGAATCCCTAATACATCTTCTTCAACCATCATCAAAGTGATCAAGTGGAAGAGTTCATCTTCACTTGTTAAGTAAGTATCTTTCATTCTACAATCAATTTTGGCTAAATGACTTCGTGTTTGCAAGGAGATCTATAAATTGGTTGGGTCATCAAGATACTTTGCATAAGAAAGGAGGATAGATATAATCCCTGGAAGAGAAGTCATATGAAATCAATCCTATATCCTCTCATCCCTATGTAGTAGGAGAGGTGACATAAAAGAAATATATGAAATGCTAGAAGATATACTCTCTGAAATGCAGTGAAGAAGGTCATATCACTTAGACCTAATTGAAGGTATCAAAGAATAAAGTAATATCTTCATACGATCCAAATTGGGAGATTAATATAATCATCATTGTTCTAACTGATAGGAAAGGTAACAAATGTCCATGAACAAGAAGGTTACCTCATTCAACAATTTGTGGTCTCTATGCTAGATAGAGAAAGACAAGTTGACGACAAAAGTATTGAAGGTTAAAGGACTCAAACATGTGCAAAAAGGAAAGGGAAGTTTGGTCCTCAAACAAGACAAAATAGTATAGCTAAGATTCAATGCTATGAAACGATTATAGAAATAAGCTCATATCACCAGAAAGATGGAGGAAGTTGAAGAAAAGGGCCAAGGAAAGTGGGAGTAATAGATCTATACTATGATCAAGATTGTATCCCTCACAAAAGGGTCCTATCATAAGCTCCTAAATCTTGTGTTATAGATATGACCATGATAATAAGATGCATCGTGGAAGCATTAGAAACTAAATCTCGTGACATCACCATGGGAATCATGAAGGAAAAAATCCATGGCAGTCAAACATGAAGGATATAACTCTTGGGAACCTCATTGGACATTGCAGGAAAGGAAGAAGTCATCCAGGACAAGGCTCATCATACATCAAGTCAAAAATGAAACATTTTCTAGATGGGGATATACAAGATCCTCAATATTCTCTGAAGGAATCCTCATTAGAGGGTTCACTAATATAGAGAGGAAGCAAGTGTTTCATCAGGAGATCCAACTTATGGAATTCATGGGATGATGGTGTGATGACATGATGTAGATCAAGATCTTTTCAATCAAGGAAGCTAAAAGATAAAATGAGGTATGTATGCTTGTGTTTAATATTATAATGTCACGTCGTATGGTTGCATGTAACAAGGATCATTACTTATATCTTGAGAAGCATGATCAATAGAAAATGAATATCCTCCTCTGAAAGGATGCAGGAAGGCATAAGTCACACTAGATGAAATCAACAGAAGATGTCCTCATATGAAGTACGAGGTGGTTGACTACAGTTAAGAAACTATAATTGAAATATCTTGGTAATGGAATGTGTGAGGAAGGAAGAGATCGATATGCAACCCTGATGAAGGAAATCAACATCCAAAAGACCAAGAAGACTTGACTAGGAAATCTCTTGGAAAGATATGAAGACTCCGATGATGAAGACACTTGACAATATATATCTTTGGGAGATGTGTCAACATGTATGAAAGATG
This sequence comes from Pinus tabuliformis, assembly GCA_031772625.1. Taxonomy (NCBI): domain Eukaryota; kingdom Viridiplantae; phylum Streptophyta; class Pinopsida; order Pinales; family Pinaceae; genus Pinus; species Pinus tabuliformis. The sequence continues at coordinate 307,901,245 of CM062811.1, forward strand.
CTGATACCTACAAGAATATGCCATGATGAAGAGCCATCTCGTAAGGTATGATTTGATTTAATATTATGTTTTTATTTCTTGAATAATATCTGGATGAGTTCATGTAGGGCTACTCGAACAAGAGTTGTAAGTAAAAGTACAACTAACATTCTTGTGGTGGATGGAAGAAGCATGATGAGAAAGAAGTAGTCATATGAATAAGGTTCTAGATATGTATCAAGAAGACCACTTTCCATGAAGAAACGAATGACATGACAAACCAAGAAGGAAAGTGATCAATGGCTGATGCGCTACAAGGAGGAAGCTCAACTAAATTTCATGACATCAAGGAAATAAGTTGATCAAGCAACTGAAGGACCCACAAAGAACAAGTTGTTGATGAAAAAGAGAGTCTCTTGTTAAGAGGGAGCTCTGACAGGTCCCTGATCAAGAGGGAGCTTGGATTGGGTCACCCCTGATTAAAAAGGAGTGACAATTGTGTTTTTCTATTGCATGTGTCATGCACTAGACCAGGACTAACAATCGTAAGTCTTAGTGAAGGCCATGAAGAGAAATGTAGACACATTATGGATGTATATTCCCTAGTTGATAGGGAGAGATAGACACAACATTCTTATCTTCATTTTGGAAGAAAGAATGGAGGATTGGGTAATCATCTGGCATCTGATGCTCGTTGAGGATGTGTATGGCATCCAAGACAAGAGTAGGTAAGAGGACCGATATTGTTTGAGGGTTGGGAACCGAAGATAAGGATAGTCCTAGAAGGTCATACTCAGTGAAAACTCGGGTGGGTATGTACCTTGAGAGACAATGATGAAGGTGTCTATAGTCATTGGTCTCGCCAACAGTGTATCTCACAATCTCATGGAGAGACAGATTTGTTAGTCAAGGCCTTGCACTTTGACAATGTTGGTTGATATGATGCTATACAAATGGGTTTCCAATCCGATTCTTCTTATGAGAAATTCTTCAGATTGAGAATGACCAAGTACCATTATGAATACCTCCCTAGTTAAGAGGGAGTGTTGAAAAAAGTGTAACTAGGTTAGGTCTTCATAATGACATGTAATTATGACTGATGTAAATGATGTAATAAAGAGAACAAAATTGTTTTTGTATGCCTTGATGCAGAGGTTTCATGAGCAAGAAGTTTATTTATTTAGTGGCTCCTATTGAGAGCCTTAGGTTTTATTAATAGGTCAAAGAGTCAATGTCATGTATGAAGAAGCTCTTATTGAGCATGAGAAAATATATTTGAGTCATAAAACAATATCAAGAAGCCCTCCAAATCACAAGCAAATCCTCTTCGTTATGTCGGCTTGCAAATCAAATTAAAAGAAGACATGTCGACTCATATAAGAGACACATCGGTTCACTTGGTCAAGTCGGCTTATTATGGAGATGAAACTACCATAAATAGGCGTGTAAGATCAACATTACAGGCATACATTTTCGGACACCTCTACAACTTTGAACAAGTACAGGAACTCAGATTCTCTGAGTTATATGGATGGGTATAGGGGTCTGAAATCCACGTTATAAGAGGGTAGAGAATCCTCGGATGCCTCTACAATTTTGTGAGTAATTGCAGTACTCGGTGGTAACATTCTTGGCATATCTAGGAGGAATATTTTAGTGCAAGGAGATCACAATAACAGTCTTGGTGAAGATCTCAATGCAGGAAGAAAATTGAGTAAATGTCTCGGTGATAAATATGATCTCAGGAATCCACAGTATCACACACAATCTCAGCATAATCGTGATGAAAGGATTTCATAGTAACACACTTTTTCTTGACATGTATTCTAGAAGCAGTCATGATATCACTCTCTAAATATCTCAGTATATAGATCTTGATGTCATGGTGAAGGTCTCAATGAAGGAGTAGAACTAATCTCAGTAAAAGTGCAACAATATTCTTAGTGAAGATGTAGCAAGGTGTAAAGATCTCAGTGGTGCAATAATGATGGCTTCGATGTAGCAAAAATGGTGACTTCAATAGTAATGATTATGATCTCATCTATGATGAAGAAGAGGATTGGTGTTTTGGTCTTGGAGTGGCTAAATAGGTCAAGGGTCATGGTCTTGGCATTTGTCAATTGGAATCTCTATAAGAAGAATTTTGTTCGGGTTTTCCTCTCAAAGAGTGAGAGGTTTTGGTCCTAGAAGAAAGCCAATATCTTGTGTTCTTGTCTCTTTTGATTTGGTAGATATTTGATGAACTAAGAAGACACACTCTAATAATGAAAAGTGAAGATTTTTCTAAGATGAAAAAGTTAAAAAAAACTTCACAAATAGTTATCATGACTAGAAGAATCTCTTTAACTCTAATTGTCCTAGATTCTTCAACAATTTTCACCTCTAGTCTTTTCCAATTGAGTTCTCAACTCAATGATTTCCTTCTTAAACCTATTTCTTGTTCTTCAAATACTTGAAGAGTCTCTTCATATCGTTTGTTTGAATTTTCAAGATTAGATTTGAGAGAGATATTTTATGCTTCAAGTTCTTCACAGTAATTGGTTCTTTCTTTAAGTTCCTTGGTTGTTGTATCCTTTTCATTCACTTTATTTATTAATGATGTTACTTCATCCTGCAGCCTTTGACATTGATCTTCCTTTTCCTTGTACAACTTGCTTATTTTGTTTCCCTCTTACGACTGAGTCTTTAACCTGATAATCTCTTTGTAGGTACAATCCCTTTTATCGAATAGATTTTGTTGATCTCTAATTTTATCTATGAGCCTTTTAACCTCTACTTCTAGGGCCATTAGATTACTTTCAGTTTTACCCATAATAGAAAATTCAGTTGATTCACTATCATATCCACTATCTTCAATATTACATGAATAGGAAAATGGATCACAAGTGGAATAAAAACTAGTACCTGATAATTCTTTCGCTTTATCATCTTCATTCTTGATCATTACAAAGTAGGGTGCTTTTGAATCTGAATATTTGCTTCCATCTATTAGTGTATATGATAGAAAGTATTCACTTTCACAGTTTCTTTGAGTTGTCTTCTTCCTTTGAGTTTCATTCTTCTTTTACTTCTTTCCCATCGACTTTGATCCACTTCAAGTGATTAAGCTTGAACTGAAGTGACCGGATCTAATACCAATTATTGGGAAAAATACTAAGAGGAGGGGGGGGGGACAATCAATATTTTAAACTTTTCTTTTCTTACTCATATTTCTGTACGCAACTTTACTGAAAGAAACCTGTGTATGTACGTGACTGTTATGCAGATAACTAGCGTATATCCAGTAAACTTACTTTTAGTTAATTCATTATCTGTTTAACTTGAACCAGTGTATCAATACCTCATTAAGCATTAATTAAACAATAAAAATGTGTAGTAAGAAAAAAATAAACCATCACACATAAGAAACACATCAACACACATGAACATCGAGATTTTTAGGTGGAAACCCAATGTGGAAAAAAACCATTGATGTTGTTGTCTCTGTCTTCTTTTATTATTAATAAAAACTTCTTACAATTTTGTATTGGCGCATACTCATACCATCACGTAGGCACCCACTTGCAGAAGGCTACAACCTTCTCTCTTTCTCCAGCACCTGCTAGAAGGGAGCTCCAAACCCCTGATCTCGTTTATCGACACCCGCTGGAAGGGAGCTCGAACCCTCTGATTTGATTTACCAGCTACCACTGGTAGGAAGCTTCCACTTCCTCACTAAAGGCTCCAACCCTCAACACATCTGTGAACCACATTTCATAAATTTTCATACTGGATCCACCTGATACAAAACATCACAACTTATAGACCACTTTTCATCAAATTTTTAGACTAGACCCACTACCATCATTTAAGCCCAACACCAAATATAAAAAATAAAACTGATTACTTCAAAAAATCACACATTTGTTGAACCAACTGAATTAACGAATCACTGAATCAACTAATACCCAAAATCAATCAACTTATTCTCAAACAACCAAATCATTCAGAACACTGTAACCAAAATACCAATGCTGAACCAAAACACTACATCAACTCACTAAATCAATCTGAAAACCTTGATTAATAAAATATCAGAATATATACGGTACTTTACTTTAGCAAACCTGTGTGTATACGTGATTTTGTTGAAGTGTACCCGCATACATATCTCAAAACATTGAGCCCTAAAACTGAACCATTATCATTTTGAAACAAACATTGAGTTACACGCCGAACCATTGAATTATTCTGAAATTATCACAGAACCATCACAAATCTTCAATCACATACAGATAGCAGCATCATCACTCTTCAATCAATCAATTCAACTTCAAAAATCACTGTTAAACCTAGATCATCAAGTAAGACTTCATTGACAGACAATACAAACACAACAATACTGATTAGATAGATCATACATATTTTTCAGCAAAACCCTAGCTTATATACACACTTTCCACAAAACATTTCTACATGTATACATGCTCTTTAGGAATCAAATCCATGTACATATATGAATAGATACGTGACTTACCAACATTAAACCGACGTATGTACACACCTTTCAAGTTATCAAACCCACATACAAATCTACAATTTTTGACTTATAGCTTCGCTGCACATCAGACCTTCAGAACAAACCCATCTCTTGGCATACATAATAAAACATGCATCAGACATAAATATTATAGATCAAATCAATCCACTATCAATATAGTCATTTCAGATCTATTGGATTTGATCCATCATCAAATTCCCGGGTGCATGCTTAGTTTCAGGTCAAATAATTCATTAGTAGCCCATTACATGCACATTTGCTTCAAATCTAACTATTCATGAAATATTCATCACTTGCACACCCAAGTACTTTGATCTTCATCTCCTTATATAGCTTAGCCTTTATCCAATACCACAGGTCAAAACCACACTACTATCGATGGTATTCTTTGACGGGATCAAATATCCGTTGCTAGGATGAATACCATGGGTCAATATTATGGTAAATACCCTTGGTACTTAGATTACCATGGTGCAAAAATTGTACTCACCTTTTATTCTTCATACTCGCATATGTACGTGAATTTTCTTCATAGGAACCACATATAGTTCTTGAAACTCCATATTTATCATTCATCTGTCTCTGAACTGCTATTCCTTTGACCAAAGTCTTTGTCATATGTAGACACATCCTATTGACATCTTCATCAAGTAGGTTTCCATCAAAAGACAAATCATCAAGTAGGTTTCCATAAAGCACAACACATTAGTCATAATGCCAACAATTATATCTTTAGATGATGTTCTAGTTCCAGCTCTAAGGCTTAGCTCCATTACTCATCACATGGGGGTTTTATTCAGGTAATTTTCAAGGGGTTTTGATTGTTGTCCTTACTACCTTTAAGTTTTCCCCTCGGTTACTTTGAGGGTTTCCTTGTTTGGATTTACTGAACTCTTACTTCCCTTAGCTCCCCTTTCACTGATTTGAGTGAAGTTATTGTGGAATTTATGTCCATATTTCCAAACACAGGTCTCAGTGACAAGAGTTTGTAGGTACATTTTGCATTGCTAGGGTTTTTTGCCTTGACATATTGGTTTTGTTTCATTTTAGCATCGTTATGGTAAATTATTCTTAGCATTTTCCCCACTGGGATGATTTATTTATCATTTCTTTGAAACCCTAACTTGTCCTTATTTGGTTATGATATTTTCCTTCAATTTCCTGTAGGTTTCCTCCTAGAAAATTTGGAAATTACCCTTCCTTTGGTCACCCTGAGCCATATGTAATTATCAAAGTTCATACTTATATTATTAATGTACAATATGGGTCAATATTTGCACTCTTTTTTACCAAAGTACTCAAAATATTTATAAAAACCCTTTTCCAACAGGTGTGGAGGTTCCGATGGACGAGGAAATCCTTCTCAGGTAAAATTTAGGGTATTTTTTTCTTTCTTGTTTACTTTCGAGGTTGTATGGATTATGTATAGCCAACTAACAGAGCCTTTCTCTTTTTTTCTGCTCCAGGTTAGCTTTAATTATGTCAAGGGTTGTTTTGGAATGAGCTTAATACTCAAAAGTATTCCAGGTACCTTATTCCCATTTGAAGTTTTTCTATTGCAGGTTATGTTCTAACTTGTAAGTTTCTACTATCCTTTAGTGGGTGCAACATCAAGTGGTATAACTTTTTACCTTTTGATGTTTTAATATATTTGGTTTCAATACTGAGCCTGATATTGCTTAGGCTTGTTAATGTATATAACTATATTTGTATGAGTTTCTAATACTCAGATTAAACCTTTATTTATGTATATTAATGTGTAATTATATTTATGCAATTTTTAATTACCAAGAACATTAGGCTACCTATGCTTCAATTGACTCTTAAATGTCTATAAAGCAACCTGATTGTAACCACATAACTTTAAAAATTCTTAGATTTAATTTTTTTTTTTTTTTTAGTTTTTCCATCTTCCAAATTCTGTGAGTGAAGTAGTTTCTAAATTAGCAAGCAAAGTAAATTAATATATCTTTATAGTTTCTTATCGATTTTAGACCTTCCTGTATAATCAATGTAACTTATTTGGTTGCATCTACTTGGCCTTATATTTGAGGATTAAGTCCATTACTAGACATGTTTTTATTCATGTATAACTTCTCATCCCTTTCTTCAAGTAATTTACTTGTAATAGTTTTTATATTTGTGCTTTTTCTCTCCTTGCATTATATAGATTACATAGGGACAAACCCCTATCCCTTCCTATGCAATAAGGTATATTCTATAACATGTAATTCTCATCCCATATTTGTTACATTACTTATTAATTTCTTCTTAGTAACCGTCAGCCAAGTCAAACTCGAATTTTTTTTAGTATTACTGGAGCCGAAAAGGTTAGCTATTAGTTTTCTATTCCAACGGTTTCTGCCACTACTCTTCAAGGTTTTCCATACTATAATTGAGAACTGTATTTTTCAATGGGTAGTACAGAGGATATTCTTCTACACAGTTCCAAGACTTATAGTATCTACTAGTAAAAACATCCATAGATATTTATTTTCCCTATTCTTAGAATATTTGAGTAAAGAAGCAACTCATGTAAATAATTCAAATACTTATCAAAATCCCTTTAATAAATTTCCTACTACATGTCTAACTATCTATTCTTCCATATTTTGAATACAATAATCTTCCATCTAAAAATAACTCTTAAAATATTTCATCAAACATTTTGTTCACTTATTAGAGCATTTGGAAATATAACAGGAACAAGCACCTTCCACCCAACCAAATAAACCAATATTGAGTTGTTCCCTCCCGAGCCTCAGGCTTCCCTTCTATTAGAAATCCCAATTAGTTTTTGATATGTTCCTCCTTAGACCCTGGCAATGTCCTATTAGATCAATGTTTATCCATTTTTATTTTATCTAGTACTTCTAGCTGGAATTCCTTCCTTCCCTCTGATTTCCTTTCACTCCTGCAATCTTTCCCTTTTTTCTCCCCCACCCTGCATGACCTTTTTCTCCCATTATGCAAATCTATAAGGGTTAGAAATCTATGGAAGATGGAGGTTTGAATTATGACAATTGTCACTTCAAAAATTATCCCTTTTTGGACTCCAACTAATTTATAATGGATTTCCTAACAATAGAATATCCTCACTATTCACATGCTAACTCCTTTTATATTTTCAAAAACAAAACAAGTGAAATAAAAAAATTATTTCATTCATAGAAATATATTAATACTTACATATATCATTGAGAATATCCAACTTAGTCTTAGCCCCATGGCTATTCTCTTGATCTAAATATTTGCAAGCAATATAAGGCCATAAATTTTGATAATGAAATAAGTACATGAGGGGCACTACGTTTCCCCTCCCCTTAAATGAACATCATCGTCATTTTTTCTTTTCTATTCATCACTTCTGGAAAAGTGAAGGAAATGCTTCTTGTATTTTCTCTTTCATCTCTCAAGTGGCCTCCTCAAGAAAAAAATGCTTGAATTGCACTTTAACCTAGGCAATTGTCTAATTTCGAAGCAAAGTTTCCCTCATGTCTAAAATTTGCAAAGACTCGATCTAGAACTCACCTTCTGGTTCAACCTGAACCACATTCCACTGAAAAATATGAGTTGGATCATGAATATATATTTTTTAAAAGTGATACATGAAATACATAGTGTACTTTTATGAGGGCTAGTAGGCCATTGGTTCTACTCTAATTAATATTTCAATTTGTCCAGAAAATTTGGTGCTAACTTAGCACAACTTCCCAGTTTCAATGTCATTTTCTTGGGCTTGAATTTAATGTACACATATTCTCCCACTTTATATTGTTTATGAGTTCTCTTCATATATGAATATATTTTTTGTCTATCTTGAGATTCCTTTAGGTTAAGTTTTACCTCTTTGACTATATGCTTTATCTCCTTGTAAGAGATCAAGTTCCAAAACTATTTCTAGTTGACTATGACTCAATGGAATATGAAATTTGCATCCTTGAAGGACTTCAAAGGGATGTATTTTAAGAAATTTGTTGGGAACAGGTCCCCGGGGGTCAATTTTAGGGTTAAAAACCCAAGTTTTGGGGCATAAAACCTGAATTTTGTATAAAGAAATGTGAAGTCTCCGCATTTTGTGACCACAGATCGTGAAGATATCAAGAGTCAAAAAGGGTTTTTGCCCTTAGTTTAGATAGGTTGTGTCGGTTTGATGAGATCCTCCCTTGGTCCGTAGATCATGGGATTGTATAAAAAGGAGGTCTTAGAGGAGTCTAAGTCAGTTTGAAGTTAAGTAGAGTTGATGGAGATAGATTCATTGATGAGTCTGTGAGGAGCTAAGAGAGAGAGTCTTAGTGTAGGAAGAAGGCTTTGCAGCTGAGTGCACAGAGGCCTAGGGTAGAAGTTCGCAGCTGAGTGCGCGGACCCCTACAGCTATGTACGTAGGGTAGTCAGAGTCTATACTGAAAATCTGGATCATCAATAAAGAAGAGTATTCTAAAATTACTGTGTATTTTACTTTTGTCAATTGCATGCGATTATGTTATGTTAAGCACTGGGTTTATGTTTTATTACTAAATTGGTGCGCGAATCTATATGTTTTCCTTTGTTATATGAATGCACGTAGAGATATATGTTTACGCAAAGATAATCTAAATTGCATGATAGAATTAGCAAAAACTTAAGATAATTCGGAGAACTATACCGCAAAGTAGTTACAGAGGCGCATAAGTGCCGAGATCGCTTGTTAGGGTTACACAAAGGATGATCGCAGACCTTCGTGGAGGTTCTGAAAGACTAATGGAGAAGTGCATTGATAAGCCCTAAAGGCTTATCAATTTGCGTGAAGGCATATTTAAGGTATAAAACTGACATCACAACCATCTCAGGGTGCAGAAACTTGGTTCCTGCATCCCCCCATACTGTTTCGGGTGAGACTTCAGGCGTGCTCCGCGGATTGATACCGAAAGGGCTAGTAGTGTAGGGATTTTCTTAGCTAACTAATGCTGAACCTGGGTTAGGGCCCATCAAGCCAACAAATGGTTTCGTTTTCGGGACCGGGATCTACATAACGAGTGATGTTGCATCATTGGAATCCAACTAAGAAGGATATTGAAGACTAGTTGGATAGAAAAATCCATGAATTCACAGCGCAAGAAAATAGGAATCCACGATTGACGAAAGAATAGTGGCTGGACATATATTTGTACCTAGAGATACACGAAATCTTCTTCTATTCTTTCCCTGTTGAATTATACGAGTGGATTACAAAGTTGGCAGACGATTAGGGAATGTGGAGGCTTGACAATCCGATTGTTTAGACCTTGGAGTTAGTGTGGAAATTGGAAGCCTCTGAAGATAAGATCATGCACACTGTCGATCATTGGCTCGACTGTATCATAGGAGGGTTTGTGACAGAGTTCGCGGTTGATATTTTGGTCAGCTACAACGAAGCAGAGCACCACTTCTTCAAGGGGCTGCGAGGTAAGTATTTGAAATCATTAAATACCTGGATTAAGATGCTCTTGTGTGAAAAGTGGGTCATGCAGTTACCTTGATGTTTGGAGCTACGCGAAGTGGAAGGTCTTTTAGGGATGGAGGAAGAAAAGGTCCTGAGTATAGCCCATTGATTGAGCCTCCTCTGAGTGATGACGAAGGAACAACATAGGCTTCTCTGCTAAGTGCTATTTAGTTGATAAGACAAGGGTTCCCGCGAATACCTACATCGCCTCCATCCTCATCCCATCCATCCACACCACCTCCATCCTCACCTCCACCACTTGCCCCATCACCCACACTGCCGCCACCTCCACCATTGTTCAACATGGCGAAATCCGTAAAACTACCTGTATTCAAGGGCGTAGGAAATGAAGATCCGGACCAATTTTTGTTCGTCGCGAAGGCTATATGGGAAGCTCAAGGTATCACATATGATAAAATGAAGAAAACAACATTGGTTAGTGCTTTACAGGACTGCGCACTAACGTGGTGCATTAAGTACAGTACTGATAACCTGACGTCCGCATTGGCAGATATCAAGACTGCGCTAAATAGGTAATTCAATAGACCTAAGTCTCATGCACAATCCATTGTGGGATTCAAGGAGATAATGATGAACCCTGGGGATACACCCTGGGATTTGGATCAAATATTGAAGTGTACGATCTGTGAATCCAACATGAAACTAACTGATGGGCAGCACTGGGAATGGTTTGTGGCCTCGCTCCTACCCCACCTAAGGGTTGTGCTATCACAACAGAAGATTGGGACCTAGGCGGAAGCTCTGGAAATCGCGATGAGACTGCATGAGACACCAATGCAAGATGCTAATCTGGGGGTTCAGCAGATTCACGTGCAGTTGCAGAACCTTTGCCTCGAAATGCAAAGCATGAAGAAAGACAGAACAACTCGGCAAGAGGCGCACGAAGAAGTCTGGTGCCTGAAATACAAAGGTCAAGGGCATGACAAGGATCACTGTCTAGTCTTTGTGAATTATGTTGTAGTAGGGGGACCAATGCCTCTAAGGCAAGAGGTTATAGCAGGGCCAAGTACAGGGCCCGTGCTATGGTGTGCTATATGCCAGGTAGCTAGGAAACATGCGACTGGCAATTGCCATTTGCTGCAGAAATTTGTACAGACACCACAACCGCTCTTTTGCAATTTTTGTCAATCAGTAGATCATGATGAGCTAAATTGTCGTAGTTACGAATTAATGATGGACAGGACACATGCATACATGGTGCAGGCAAAAACGTGACCTCCGGACCAAGGTGCTGGGGGAGCACGAGGTGAGTATCAGGGGCGCGGCCGAAGCCGAGGTGGAGGAGGGCCTGGTAGAGGCCGAGGGCAGCTTATTCGTTACAATTGTGGAGGACCAAGACACTACGTGAGAGACTACCCAAACTCGTCCCGATTGTCATGCCGTTATTGTACTCAGTTTGACCATGCGACTGAGGATTGCCCTATATTGTTGACTAAGATTCACGAAAGGGGGTGCATCCTCCGCAGCTGACTTAGAACCTGTAGATGATGAGGGTTGAGCCTCGCGAGGAAGACCCTAAGGTAAACATTATGCTATGGAGTGGAATAACGACTGGTGAGGATAAGGGGAAGCAACCTACAGAGGGTGAGTGGGTCCGCAAAGCACCGAAAAAGGAGACCGAGTTTGATCTAGAATGCACAAAAGAAACATTTATGGAAGCAAAGAAAAGTTTTGCTGAGGCCTCTACCTCAGGAAGTCAGGAGAAACCAGTTGAAGAAATGGACCCATCCATGATTACCACGTTCTTGGAAACCTACATGAAACTACTATGTGATAGTAAGGTTGTGAAGGGACTGTAGGAATTGATCAATCAGTGTGCTAGCAAGGACAATGCTACTGGCGAACTGCGTGTAGTCAGAAAGCTTGGTAAGCATAAGGCAAGGTCTGGAAGTGAGAGGAGACTCACCGCAGAGATAGGGGAATACGAAATGGACCAGGTTATCTTGGATCTGGGGTCCGACACGAATGTGTTTCCGAAACAAACATGGGAAATAATGGGGAGACCTGTGCTCTAGTGGTCTCCGATCCAGTTAAGGATGGAAAATCAACATGAAATCATCCCAATGGGAAGATTGCAGGGAGTAACAGTTGACATCGAAGGCGCAAGCACACTAGTGGATTTTGAAGTAATAGAGATTGTGGATGATAGAAATCCATACCCCACACTCCTTGGGATCGATTGGGCCACTGAATTCCATGTAACTGTTGTTTTACGAAAACTCAATCTGATGTATATAATCTTTCCACTTAGTGGGTTGATCCATCAGATACATGTAAAGCCTATCCTCAAGAATATTATTAGCTCTTTCATGTTGTCCATCTGTTTAAGGATGGTAAGTAGTGATGCAATTTAATTATGTACCCATTCTTGCAAAAAGTGCTTTCCAAAAATTGGAGGTAAATTTTTCATCTTTATCAGATATAATGCTTGTTGGCATTCCATGCAATCTAAAAATATCTTTCATGAAAATTTTAGCTATATGAACAAATTTGTATATTGATTGAACTGGTATAAAGTGGGATTATTTAGTTAATTTGTCCACTACAACCATAACTGAATTATATTGTCTTCTAGTTCTAGGTAGTTCTGTAATAAAATCTAAGGAAACAATTTCCCATTTCCAATCTAGATGGGAAAGGGGATTAGTAATCCAACAAGATGTTGATGTTCCACTTTTACTTTTTGGCAATACTGACACTTTGCTAAATATTAAGATACCTCCGCCTTCATTCTAGGCCAAAATAATTCCTTCATAGGTGTTGAAATCATTTTTTGGTGTCTGGGATGAGATGAAAAAGGCTTTTATGATGCTCATCTAGAATTAGTTGTTTGAATACAGGCACATTAGGAATGCAAATTTTGTTTCTAAATAATAATAGGTCATATTTATTTAAGGCATATTTTGAATTTTCTGTTTGACCGACTCCAAATTATCTTGTATTTGTCTATAAATCTAATCCACCAAGGATGTTGTTTTAATTTTCTCAACAAATCTAATCCTCTAAGAATGTTGTTTAAATTTGATCATCAAGGTTTATTTTAACACTACTTGCAAAAAATCTACAAACTTGTTTTACAATTTTTTCTCAAAGCATCTGCCACGTTATTTTCTTTTCCTTTGATATGTTTGATATCAAAATCAATCTCGCTTAGAAAGGCCATTCATCTAGCCTATCTAACATTTAAATCAAGTTGGATGAAATAGTACTTTAGGCTACTATGGTTAGTAATTAGTGTAAATTTCATGCCTAATAGGTAATGGCACCACATATTTAATGCATGTATTATCGTAGCCAATTCCAAATCATACATCATAGTTTTTTTCACGATCTTTCAATTTACTAGATTCATAGGCTATTACATTATTATCCTACATTAATACCCCACCTATTACTTCTAGGCCTGCATTTGTACATACTATATATTCTTTATTAGGATCAACGATTTTAAGTATCAATGCTACAATTAATAGATGTGTCATTTGTTTTAAACGTTCTTGGCACTTTTAGTCCACTCAAATTTGACTCCTTTTTTCTATAAAGAGTTGATGGGCTAGGTAAAATTAGAAAGTCCTTCAATAAATCTATGGTAATATCTCATAATATACATAAAATATTTGATATCTACTACATCTCAAGGGACATTGAGCAAATTAAGGATTGTTTTGACGTTTTCAAGGTCTATTGCAATTCCTTCTTTGGAAATTACATGTCCCAAGTATTGAATCTGGTCCTCGTAGAACTCACACTTATTGAATTTGGCATAAAATTGATGTTCTATAATTGTCTGCAACACTATTATTAAGTTTTTTTTCACGTTCTCTTCGGGTCTTAGAATAAATCAGAATGTCATCAATGAAAATCAACACAAACTTATCTAGATATTGGCTAAAAACATTATTCATTAGACACATGAATGTGACTAGAGCATTTGTAAATCCAAATGGAAGCATAGTAAACTCATAATGCCCATATCTAGTTCTAAAAGTAGTTTTATGAATTTCCTCGTCCTTAATCCTCAGTTGATGATAACCAGTCCTTAAATCTATTGTGGAAAAGATAATGGCTCATCTTACCTGATCAAACAGGTTATCTATTCTAGGAAATGGATACTTGTTTTTTATTATTAGCTTATTTAGTTTCCTATAATCAATACACATCTTGAAATTAACATATTTCCCTTTCACAAATGATACATGTGCTCCTCATTGTGAAAAATTTGGTCTAATATATCATTTATCCAACAGTTCTTGAAGTTACATTTTCAATTCTGGAAATTTTGGTACACTCATTCTATAGGGTGCCTTGGACATCAATGCGGCCCCAAGTGTTAGCTCAATAGTGAATTCAATATCTCTTTTATGTGATAACCTGGGAATTTCATCCAGAACACATCCTTGAACTCCCATACTACCTCTAGATCATATAAAGTTCTTGCCTTAGTTTCCCGTGAAAATTATTTTACCTGTATAGTAAATAATTTACATCCTTTTCTAGCACATATTTTTAGTTGTAAGGTTGATATCTTCCTAATAGAAATTGGTCCAGGTATACCCTTAATGATCAGTACCTATCCCTTATCTATGGTACAAGTGACGATCTTGTCTAAGCATTTAACTATTGATCTATGCTTTTATGACTTTTCCATTCCTACCAATACATCATAAGATCCTAACAGTAAAACATTTAGGTTCATCATTGTTTTACATCCATTTAAATTAATGGAACAATCTTCAACCCAGGTGGTAAGTTTCCTTTTGGTACCAATGGCTAGTTGGACCAGCCAAGAATTTTTACACTTTTCTATAATCATCTTACATCTATCTACTATTTGAGGACTAATATAACTTAAACTAGCCCCATGATATATTAAAATGGATACATGTTGGTTTAGGATATTATCTTATATATCAATCATGGTGGATCAATGCTCGACTTGATGCTCTTCTAGGGTTGCATTAATTCTAGGAATGCTTATAGGACTACAGAAAATCCCTATGATTAGCTCCCTTTTTTACTTCCAAGGATTGTTTTAGTGTATTTTTCTCTAATTTTTTTTTTTTTAAATTCTTCGCTATTTATTGGGATGGCGCAATTTTTGGCATTGCTTTCGCTGACCAAAACATTTAGGCACTAATTTAGGAAATAATAATGTCGTAAATATCAACAAAAGTAGTGCCAGAAATAGCGCCGGAAATTTATGTTGGAAGTAGCATCATAAATAGCGCTAGAAATAATGCCATCAATTTCCCCAAAAATAGCGCCAGTGGTGGCGCTAGGTTTAAATCATTTTTTTGCACCTACATTACCTCCTTGGTTAACTCCATTTTTATCCTCGGAATTAGTGTCAGATGTGCCTAAATAGTTAATTAATTGAGGTGTTGGGGGTTAAGTGGATAGGGGCTTTGAGGATTATGGGATTTAGGGTATAGGGATTAAGGGTTAAGGGATTAGGGGTTAGTGTTTAAGGGATTAAGGGTCAGAACTAAGGGATTTGGTGCTTACGGGTTAGGTAGTTTAATGGTTAATGGATGGGTTGTTTCAGGTTTAGATGGTCTTTCAAAGCTTGTTGTTACAGGATTACATTTCAGTTCCTTTACCGATTTGGATTAATTAAGGTTCCGGGATCTATTGTTGTTACACAAAGAGTTTCTTAGGCACATGTTCCAAATTGGATCCTAGAACACTCTCTAAGCTTTCATGAACTCTTTAAAAATCATGCCAAAGTTTCAAAGTCTTATAAAGATCAAGCTTATCGGAGATATCTTTGTAACAGTTGCAATTTGTGATCAGCGCGGAGCAACAAGGACCGTCGGTCAAGCGTGCAGATAGTCGGCCCAGGGTAACGCGTGCTATCGCAAATTAGCAAAACCAGAGGCCAATTCAAGAAATAGGGGTAGTTTCTGATATGAAATTAGCGACAAGTTGCTAATCGCATATCGCTGGGCAAACCCCTCAAAGAAGGAAAGGCTGCAAGCACCCGGACCCGAAAAATCATAAAATGTAACGGATATCGTTCCGATTCCATCAGAAGTGAGGTCCCACAAAAACCGGCAGGATATCAGAAGGGCTTCCAGCGGTAAGCGGTTTCAACCGAGTCCCGCCCGTTGCCACACAATGGTTGCCACACGTCCAATGGAAGAGAGAGAAAACTACTCACATCTGACGGGTAAACATCATGTTACCTATTCGCCCGATATGGATGATGACCATTGGATTTGGAGGCTCCAGATCGACGGCGAAGACGCGTTCCGATGGATGACCAGATTTGACAAGGCTAATAGGCAGAGTTGTATAGGATTTGAAGTCTAACGTGGACGATGCGTTGGCAGAAGGTCGTGTTTCGCGGGCATTCTTGGAGTTAACGAGAAAAAAACAATCGTTTCAAAAACTTCCAAGAGAACTGACACTCAGTTCGTTATGAAATAGGTGGCCACCTCCCTGTGAGGCATTATACAATGATGATTACACAGAATAGAGGGATTCAAACGGACAGAGGTAGGGGAACCAGAAAGCGAGGAAGCGGAAACGAATAGTCAGGAAGCAGATTGGCTTTAAAGCCACAAGCTGAAAGAGAGAGAAGTAGGCAAGTTAAGAAAGCTAAGAGCAGAGAGAAGAAGCCGAGCTGACCTACAGAAGAAAAGGCAGCATCGAGCCAGAGTCAAGACAGAGACAGAGAGAGTCAAAGAGTCTGTGTGCTCCAGAGAAGGCTTGAGAGGTTCAAGCGCACTCCTCTGTAATGTCTATCATGTATGAGTCTCAGATTGGGCTCATACTACTATGACCAATAGAGGTCGAGAGTCAGTAAGGAGAGTCTGTGTACTCTAGAAACTTGGGGGATCCAAGTACAATCTTGCTGATTTATATCTATTGTGTGAGACTCAAATTGAGCTCACCGTTGTAAAAACTCTGCTTTGAAAACATAATAGAGAGGCCACCACTGAAGGCTGGACCAGGAGAGGTATCCCAGGAGTATTGGGTGAACTCCTTATTAAACTTGTTGTGTTCATATGTTTTCCTGTTATGTTTTCCTTGACTGCTTCAGTGCCTGCGTATTTCGCAATCTTATCGATCCGTTGCATAAAATAACATAGGCACATCCATGCACATGAGTCTGTAATACCTTATTAATTGTCTTGGTTCAATTACAGATCAAGTGGTATCAAAGCTCTAGGTTACTAAGGTTAGACAAGATTGTGCTTGATTTTTTTTTGTTGAATGCTAACTAGATCAAAGCTTAAATTAGGAGAAGGAGAGTTGGTTGAAGCTAACCCAGAAATTGGAAGAGTCTATCCTAAGAAGAAAATGGTAGAAGAAAGTCCCTTGGAATCAGACTCCCATTTCATGGACAGTTTCATGACCATGAGAGCCATGGTAGAGGAAATGTATAGAGAATTTAAGAAAGGTCGAAGTGAAGATTCTTCAACTTCCCAGCATGACAAAGGAGTAGAATAGCCTCTTCTAGTTGCCCACCTAGAAGGTAAAGGAAAAGAAGAGAATCCCTCTCCACCATCTCCTCCATCATCACCTTCATCATCATCTTCTTCACATAAAGAAAGCCTTGAAAAGAAAAAGAAGAAACCTTCTTTGATTAAATTAGATGTGAAGTTTGATTTGCCAGTTTATGACAGAGAATTAAATGCAGAAAAGCTAGATAACTAGATTAGATAGATTGATGTATATTACAGAGTGCAGAACATCGATTCGGAAAGGAGAAAGATTTAGCTGGCTAGCCTACGCCTTGGTGGCACCACCCTAGTATGGTGGGAAGGCAGGACACAAGCTGATTTGAAGAAGCATGGTAAAATTCTTTCTGTCTGGAGTGAATTTGTTTCTGTAATTAAAAAACAATTCTATCCACTAGCTTATATGCAG
Source organism: Pinus tabuliformis (assembly GCA_031772625.1). Taxonomy (NCBI): domain Eukaryota; kingdom Viridiplantae; phylum Streptophyta; class Pinopsida; order Pinales; family Pinaceae; genus Pinus; species Pinus tabuliformis. Next base: position 307,919,121 of record CM062811.1, read on the forward strand.
CAGGCTATGATGAGTTGGAAAACTCTTCGCCAATTGAAAGGGAAAAGTGTACAAAGTTACACCCAATAATTTAGAAAAAGATCTTTGATTCTAGGAAACTGTCTCATTCATTTTTGGCCAATAACAAAATATTTATAGCCGTGCAACTGTTTTACTTACACCAAAGTGACATGATATTAGAGAAGTGTGTGCTTCTTGAATTATCTTTACTCTTTCGATTTGAGGAATGCATAACTTTCCCAAATGATACAAGAGTTGGTCCTTAACATGATAATCCAATTCTTCTACTTGTTTTCCATGACTTAAAGTTGCATATACATCTTTAAAATCTATATCTTGAGCATACTGTTCAATATAGCTTTCATGCAATACTGAATTATGCATAAGTATAGTAGATTCATTTATAATTGGCCTGGACAACATATCTGCAACTTTATTGTGTATCCCCTTTTTATATCTGATGACAAGATGAAACTGTTGTAGAAAACCCATCCACCTATAGTGTCTTGATTGCTGCAACTTAGTTTGGGAGTGTAAATATTGAAGTGGTTGAAGATCAATATGTATAACTGTCTCTTTGCCCATTAGGTAATGTTTCCACTTCTTCAAACTTTGTACTAATGCATACAATTCTTTATCATATGTGGGATAATTAACTACTGCAGAATTAAATGTCTTAGAATGATAACATATGGGTTTATTGTGCCGCATCAACACTGCTCCCATGGCATAGTCACTGGCATCCGTTTCAATCTCAAATGGTCTTGAAGATCGGGCAGTGCTAGTATTGGTGTTGTACTAATCTTTTCTTTTAAGGTGTCGAAGGCTTTCTGCTGTCCTCCCCACTGAAACACCTTGTTCAATCCTGTTAAAGCATGTAAGGGAGTTGCAATCAAGGAAACATTAGAAATAAACTTTCTCCAATACTGTGCTACTCCCAGGAAGCTTCTAAATTCTATAGCAGATTTGGGTTTAGGCCAGTTTATAATGACTGCAACCTTAGAGGGATCTATCTTCAATTCACCACCCCCTACAATATGACCCAAATAATTCAAAGATGTTTTTCCAAATTCACATTTTGATAGCTTAACATAAAGATTTTCTCTTTTCAAAACATCTAGAGTCTGCTTTACATGATTCAAATGTTCTTCCCATGTTTTACTAAATATAAGAATGTCATCTAAATATACAATGACAAAATCATCAATAAAAGGCCTGAGTACATCATTCATTACTCTCATGAAAGTAGCAGGAGCATTAGTTAAGCCAAAAGGCATAACCAACCACTCATACAATCCCTGCTTTGTTTTGAAAGCAGTCTTCCATGCATCTTTCTCTGCAACTCTGACCTGATGGTAGCCACTATGCAAGTCCAACTTGGAAAAGTAAACAGCTTATTTCAACTGATCTAATATATCATCTATGCGAGGAAGGGGATAACGATTTTTTATCTTTATCTTATTCAGTGCTTGGTATTCAATGCACATTCTCCATGAGCGATCTTTCTTTCTCACCAAGACAATTGGAGACCCACATGGTGATGTGCTAGGTCTTATGAACCCTTTCTCGAGCAGCTCCTGTACCTGCTTCTTGATCTCTGCATTCTCTAAAGCGGACAACCTATACATTCCGATGTTAGGCAATGGAACATCTTGCTGCAAATTAATATCATGTACTATTTCCTTTTTGGGTGGCAAACCTTTAGGTTCTTGAAATAGAATATCATATTCTGAAACAACTTTTTCTAAATCATCTTGTTGTTTAGCATTATAGCCCTTAAATACATTGGTTTTATCAGGTTTCTTTTCCTTTACAACCATCAGTAAAAATTGTTTGCATGAATTTACAATTCTTTTCATCTGCCCTGAGTTTATGAGAGTATAATTATTCTTGAGTTTATGAGCTCTTACATTATATTCAATTCCATCTTTAACAAGTTGACACTTATTTTCAGCTCTATAGAAAATGGCTTTCCTATCATACAAGTAAGGACTTCCTAAAACAATTCCACATATATCCAAGGGAACAATATCTAACTCAACCTCATCTACAAATGCTGACCCAAAAGAAAACCTAAGTTTACATTGTCTAGTCACTTGTAGCTTTGCTTTATCACATAACCAACCTAATGGATATGGCTTATTGTGAGGTGTGGTTAGTAATCCCAGCTTCTTTACAATTGCTTCAGAAATTAAGTTTACTTTTGAGCTACTATCAAACAAAGTATCAATCTTTTGATGCTTGGAAATAACTCTAATATGAAAAAGCTCATGTCTTTCCTCTCATTTTCTTCATTATCAGTAGATTGTGCAGAATTGCTAGTAGATGCCTCAGAATTTTTACCTTTTATACTTGTGGCTGTGATTGTTGTTTCATCCCCTGAGTCTGACCCCAAATCCTTCTGAATAGCTGCAGTAGTCTTCTTATTTTTGCCATCGTAATTCTTGGGCTTCAGCTCCAAATGCAGAATCCAGTAGTGTTCATCATCATGCCCCTCCTTCTTGCAGTGAGTGCATGAAGATTTGGTCTTTTGTACAGTATTTGTCTTCCTCTCTTTCCATTTCTGTTTTCTCTTTTCCTTGTTCTTTCTTGCGGTGGGTTTTGATGATCCCCCAAATTCTCGGTTCACATTCTTTCCTCTATCCTCTAGATGTGTAGCCTGAACATACACCTCATCTATGCTAGTGGGATTAAACATGAGAATGGTGTGCTTTGAAGATAGATCCCTCTAAGGTTGCATTCATTATAAACTGACCTAAACCCAAATCTACTACAGAAGTTAGAAGCTTCCTAGGAGCAGCACAATATTGGAGAAAGTTTATTTCTAACGTTTCCTTGATTGCAGCTCCCTTACATGCTTTAACAGGATTGAACAAGGTGTTTCAGTGGGGAGGCAAACAGCAGAAAGCCTTCGACACCTTAAAAGAAAAGATTAGTACAACACCAGTACTAGCACTGCTCAATTTTCAAAGACCATTTGAGATTGAAACAGATGCCAGTGACTATGCCATGGGAGCAGCGTTGATGCAGCACAGTAAATGCATATGTTATCATTCTAAGACATTTAATTCTGTAGTAGTTAATTATCCCACATATGATAAAGAATTGTATGCATTAGTATAGAGTGTGAAAAAGTGGAAACATTACCTAATGGGCAAAGAGACAGTTATACATATTGATCATCAACCACTTCAATATTTACACTCCCAAACTAAGTTGCAGCAATCAAGACACTATAGGTGGATGGATTTTCTACAACAGTTTCATCTTGTCATAAGATATAAAAAGGGCATACACAATAAAGTTGTAGATATGTTGTCCAGACCAATTATAAATGCATCTACTATACTTAAGCATAATTCAGTATTGCATGAAAGCTACATTGAACAGTATGCTCAAGATATAGATTTTAAAGATGTATATGCAACTTTAAGTCATGGAAAACAAGTAGAAGAATTGGATTATCATGTTAAGGACCAACTCTTGTATCATTTGGGAAAGTTATGCATTCCTCAAGCCAAAAGAGTCAAGATAATTCAAGAAGCACACACTTCTCTAATATCAGGTCACTTTGGTGTAAGTAAAACAGTTGCACAACTGCAAAGATTTTGTTATTGGCCAAAAATGAATGAGACCGTTTCTAGATATATAAGAGGGTGTACCATGTGTGCTAAAAGCAAGCCTAGTAATAGAAAAATAGGCTTGTACACTCCACTACCAGTTCCTTCTCATCCTTGGGAAATTATTTCCATGGAATTTTTTGGGGGACTGCCTAAATCTAGAAAAGGTCATGACTATTTATATGTTATTATGGATAGGTTCAGCAAAATGTGTATTTTAATACCTTATGACAAACAGATTACAGCTGAACAAACAACAAAGTGGTTCTTTCAGCATGTATGGGTTCATTTTGGATTACCCACTTCCATTGTATCTAATCGAGATTCCCGATTTGTTGGGAAATTTTGGTCAAGTCTATGGGAATTGATGGACACTAGACTGAAGAAGAGCACAACTTTTCATCCACAAACAGATGGCCAAACAGAGGTGGTCAACAGGACAATGATCCAGTTGCTTAGAGGATATTTCAGCAAGCATCCCAAGCTTTGGGATGAACATTTGTGTTATGTGCAGCATGCTTACAACCGAGCTAAACATTCCTCTACATAGAGATCTCCTTTTGAGACCTGTTTTGGTTTCACACCAAGGTCTCCCTTGTATTTTGTCTTTGGTAAAGACATAGTGGTTGATGGACACAGTGATATGGACAAGGCAACCAAGTTCATTGAACAAATCCAAGAGATTCACCAGGCAGTACAGGAATAGCTGGAAAAGAGCCAAGCCAAGTACAAGGCAAGGCATGATAAGCATCGGATTGAGCATAATTTCCAAGTAGGTGATCAAGTATGGCTGTATATCAGCAAAGACAGAATGCAAGGTGAAGGTAAGAAGCTGAAGCTGATAAGGTATGGACCTTTCAAGATACTTGAGAAAATCGGTGAGAATGCTTTTCGCCTTGATTTGCCAGCTTACATGCACATCTATTCAATAGTCAATGTAGAAAGCTTGAGACTGTTTGAACCTTCATTGATTGAAGATCTTAAAGAGCAGAGTCAATTGCCTTCTATTGATGATCTGTTGCCTGAATATCTCAATGAATTGCAGGAAGATACAGTTCTGGATAGGAAGGTGAGAACTACGCGCAGAGGGGATGTTGAGTACCTCAAGATTGGGCTCAAGGGTTAAAAACCAAGCAGTGCAAGATGGATAGAAATTGGGCAAGTGAGGAATCTATATCCTCACTTGATTGATGCTTAAAAACCATTTTTGGTGGTCCAAAATCTTTTTCAGTGGGAAGGTCGTGATCCAAATTGGATCCTAGAACACTCTCTAAGTTTTCATGAACTCTTTAAAAATCATGCAAAAGTTTCAAAGTCTTATAAAGATCAAGATTATTGGAGATATCCTCGTAACAGTTGTAATTTGTGATCAGTGCAGAGCAACGAGGACCGTCGGTCAAGTGCATAGACCGTTGGCCCATGGTAACGCGCGCTATCGCAAATTAGCAAAACCAAAGGTCAATTCAAGAAATGGGGGTAGTTTCTGATGTATCGCATATCGCAGGGAAAACTACTCAAAGAAGGAAAGACCGCAAGCACCCAGGCCTGAAAAATCATAAAATGTAATGGATATTATTCCGATTATGTCAGAAGCGGGGTCCCACAAAAACCTGCAGGATATCGGAAGGGCTTTGAACGGTAAGCGGTTTCAACCGAGTCCTGCCTGATGCCACACAATGGTTGCCATGCGTCTGGTGGAAGAGAGATAAAACCGCTCACATCGAACGAGTAAACATCATGTTACTTATCCGCCCAATATGGACGATGACCGTTGGATTTGGAGGCTCTAGATCGATGATGGAGACGCATTCCGATGGATGACCGGATTTGACGAGGTTAATAGGTAGAGTTTTATAGGATTTGAAGTCCGACATGGACGATGCATTGGCAAAAGGTCGTGTTTCGCGGGCATTTTTAGAGTTAACGGGAAAAAAATGATCATTTCGAAAATGTCCAAGAGAACTGACACTCAGTTCGTTATGAAATAGGTGGTCACCTCCCTGTGAGGCATTATACAGTGATGATTATACAAAACAGAGGGACTCAAATGGACAGATCCAGGGGAACCGGAAAGCCGGGAAGCGGAAATGAACAGTCTGGAAGCAGATTGGCTTTAAAGCCACAAGCTGACAGAGAGAGAAGCAAGCAAGTTAAGAAAGCTAAGAGCAGAGAGAAGAAGCCGAGCTGACCTACAGAAGTAAAGGCAGCATCGAGCCAAAGTTAAGACAGAGACAGAGAGAGTCAGAGAGTCTGTGTGCTCCAGAGAAGGCTTGAGAGGTTCAAGCACACTCCTCTGTAATGTCTATCATGCATGAGTCTCAGATTGGGCTCATACTACTGTGACCAATAGAGGTTGAGAGTCAGTAAGGAGAGTCTATGTACTCCAGAGACTTGGGGGATCCAAGTACAGTCTTGCTAATTTATATCTATTGTGTGAGACTTAAATTGAGCTCACCATTGTAAAAACGTTTCTTTGAAAACATAATAGAGAGGCCACCACTAAAGGCTATACCAGGAGACATAGCCCAGGAGTATTGGGTGAACTCCTTATTAAACTTGTTGTGTTCATATGTTTTCCTATTATGTTTTCCTTGACTGCTTCAATGCTTGTGTATTTCGCAATCTTTTTGATCCATTGCATAAAATAACATAGGCACATCCATGCACATGAGTCTGTAATACCTTATTAATTGTCTTGGATCAATTACAGATCAACACATTCTACCTTTCCTAATCAGGCCGGATCTAGGAAATCCAATTATTCATCTAATTAATACATAGCTCACCCTCTCATAACACTACATGATTAGACTGTTCTGACACCATTATATTTTATGATTAAACCGATGTAACCACCACCATTAGTAACAATACTCCATCATTATTAGTATTTTTTATTTACTATTTGTTTTTTTACGTTTGGAGATTAGTGCAATCGTTTGGAAACTCATTTTGATATAAAATTTCTGAAATGGTAATACAGAGGAGTAATCGACAGTAATTCAAACACCTTGACATTATCCCATGAGCAAGCATCTATGTGTGTTGAAGCACCTCTGTAACAGGTTCCTAATATTGTTGAGTAGTGTGATTGTGAGAAGCTATGGGTGGAGCAACAGTCAAACACAAACCTAACTCTGTTAATGTGCTCTTACAACATACAGAAGCATTGGAAATTTTTCGAAGGGTTGGATGGCTGAGTTATTTTGAAAAATTATAGGGTTTTAGGGAATTGGTTTCTTTAGAATTTTCCCAAGCCTTAGTTGAATAACACTTTGTGGTCAGGGGCTTCATAATTGTTGTTACATAATAATTTATCGTAAAAGTGATAGGGCTGCATAGGACAGGAGAACAATGGTTCTCAAGGAAAGTGGCCAATCCTGAAGCTAAGGAAATATTCTTATAGGAGGGAGAAGAATTTACACCCAAGAAAAAGGGTTTTGATAGAACATCTCTTCCTCGCCCTTGGGAATATGTAGCCCTCTTCATCCAAAAAGTCATTACCTATGATGGTTGTTTTGGGATTATTTTCAATTATCACTTTCAATTTCTGGCACACTTGACGAAAGGGTGGTTGATTAATTTACCATACTACTTGCTAAAGTCATTACAACACATGGAAGAGTCTGTGAAAGGGGAAAAACATCCAAAAAATTGTGTCACTAACCATGCGCTCATTAAATTAATCACCATGCATTCGTTATAGAGACAAGGGAGCTCATGGCATGATTTAATAGTGAGACCTTGTGCTAATGCGACTGAGGAGCAGGAAGACATTGTTGAAGCAACACCCAGTACTAAAGCAACACCAAGTGCCAAAGCAACCCCTAGCGCTAAAACAAAACCAAATATTGGAGCAACACCGAATCCTCAAACAACACATGTTTCTGAAACTTCTACATCTTCCAAGAGAAAGACAATCGCAGGCTTGAATCGGAGTAAGGATGATACACCTCCTATGACTAGTCAACAGAACCCTAAGAGGCGGAGTTCTATTTGCACGACCCCTAGTTCATCCTCATGAGGAAAGGAGATGTGGATAGAAGAACCTGTGGTGGTTTCTAGTGACACATCATAGGAAAGTCGAGGCGGGTGCTTGATTGTAGAGGAAGTGCTGGAGGAAGAAACTACTAGAACAATAAATGTGCCTGAAACTGGAGCTGAGGAAGTGAAGACACTTGAAGGGACCAGGACGAGAGTTTCAATGAAGATAATAGTGTAGAAAAGGAAAGTGAAAATTCTAATTGGTGGATGAACCCTTGGGAAAAGGGTACGAGTAGTTGTTATACTAGAAGAGACTCAAAAACATACTACTATAGCTAAAGGAGAATGTGTTGATACAACTGGACCTTGTGGGTTTGAGGAGAAACCGGACAAAGAAAAACAGGAGAAGTCTGTAGAGGAAGGCCCCTCTACATATGAAATCACTGTTGTTACACTAGATCCTAAACAAGAACTAGAGAAACAACAAGAGACAAAAGGACTAGTAACATAAGAGAAGACAAAAGAACAAGAGGTTGTTACTTCACCAGGTAAGATGAAAATTGACCCTCTCATTCAAATTGAAAATATGAGAAAGGAAAATGAGGAGTTAAAGAAACAACTTTCCTTGGTTAAAGAACAACTTCATTTTAAGACGAAATTGGATTGGATATGTTTGCATAGGCTATAGAAATGGAATCATCTATTGTCTCAGAAAAAGTTTGTAAGGTCAGCCAACAAATCTTTGAGGCAGCTAAAATCATGGAGATTATTACTATTTCAGTTAGAGTACAAGTGGGGGAACATGACAAATAATTTCAACCTTCTATTCCACAAGAACCTGTTGATGACGCTACTGTTACACAAAAACCAACAATCGAAGCAGAGAAGGAAGTAGAAAAATAGTCTGCTAATCCACAAGAACATGTTTATGATGTTGTTGTTACACAAGAACCGACAATTGAAATAGAGTACACTAAAAATAAAAAAAATGGTGTACCAAAAGAATGTATCGATGATGTTGTTATTACACAAGAACCAATAGTTGAAATAGAGTAGCAAGAAGAGAAAAGGGATCAGAAGGAGGATGTTGAAACAACATCTGAAATAAATCACATTAAATTTGAAGATTTGATGAGGGTACTAGAGTAGTCAGAGAAATTAATGCTCTTTCCCAAAGATGAAGTCATCTTCCTAAATAAACACGAGGAAATGGTCAATAAGCTTAAGGAGTGGGCTGAAAAATTAAGAATTGCAGAATTTGTGAAAATTCAAAAGGAGAGGAATCAAGCAATGAAACAGGTGAAGGAACTGCAAGGAGAGGTTAAGCTATTACAACAAGAAAATGAGTTCATTTATGAGATCATTAATTGCTTATTGTGCAATAGACTTCCTTATCCTTCTTATCCTTTATGTTTACAAGAAAACCATTATCTATTCCAATTAACAACCCTGAAGGAAAAGTGACCATATAAGACAAGGGAGATACATGAATTCCTAGAAACATTTCAAAGTGCTAATTTCTCAGAACAACATTTGTTGTGTGAGCTGTACATGCATGATCTCGCTTTCTTTGGGGACGAACCATTCAATTTGACACCCTATGCGGGAGATGTACAACTCAGGACTTTTGTTTCTTTTATGAAAAATAAGATAGGTTGGAAAGACTCCCATGATACTATAACAAAAAATGAAGAATGGGTAGATCTCTTTATTAGAGGGTTCAACTGAAGCTATTGCACACAAATACAATAAAATATGGTGGTTTTTAGCCACTAAGACACTGTTGATGGACTATCAAGAATCAATTCTATGAAGATGGCATATAAATATACAATGAATGAGAATTGGAGCTTTAGAAGGAAGCAAGTTGAGATGGGATCTTTCTCGACAAGAATTGAAGAAGGGAGACCCCTATTGTTATCAGAATTTTAAGCAAGCACTTTCCAAAGTTCATCGGTATGTTGATCGTATTAGGAAGATTGGTGCAGGAAGGATAAGACTTAGATTCAAGTTCCCTCTTATTTGGTTACCCAACCATCGATATCAACATCCATATATTATTACTAATAAGTGTTGGGAGGGAGAATTGGTTATTTCTTGAGGATACAGGGCCAGAGGTGAAGACATGGTAGGAAAATACAACCTCACACAACTTCACTCTCAACATGTCAGGCATCAATGACATGAGTCTGCATGAGGACATGCAGAAGCTTAAGCTGGGGGGAGATGTTGGGTCACATAATTGTCATATTTTTCCTACTTATTTTCCTATTTATTTTATCCCTTTTTACCAACAGGACCATATCTTGTTACTATAACAACCATTATTCACCTGAGTATGTCCTTTTTTAGTTGTCACTTTCTTAGTCCAATTCTACTTATAATTTGACATTAGAGCTACTTTCTTAGGCTACCTTTTATCATAAAACTAATGTATGGGTTGTTTCAAGTTTGGATGGTCTATCGAAGCTTGTTGTTACAAGATTACATTTCAGTTCCTTTACTAATTTGGATTAATTAAGGTTTTGGGAGTTTTTGTTGTTACATAGACAGTTTCTTAAGCACATGCCGCCTTTCCTAATTAGACTAGATCTAGGAGTGCGTCAAAGTCAAAATAAAATACTCATCACTTGGAGATATTTGTGGAGCATCCAAATTATTTGGTTGAGATCTTTTGTAACTCTATTTGTAACTAAAGGAAACTGTTATAATTTTACCCCTTCCATGGTAATCATTGTGTAATTGTTAAGATATCATTTTATTTTAATATCACAAGAGAATCAAAATATTCTCATGATGATATTCTCTTTGTAATTAAGATCTCTAAAAGAGAAGTTTGTTTGCCCACTATGGCTAGAGTGAAGAATTGGAGAATAGGATTGGAAATGGGAAACACCAAAAATCTGTAATCTTGATACTTTTAGTAATGCAAATATCAACCTTGTGGTTTAATAATTTCCTCTGATTATTTTGTGTACTTTTTAGTACAACAACCCCTACTGAGGAGGAAGGGCGCTCTTTCTTAACAGGGATCACTTGTTAATTAGAGTGGAAACATAATTTCATAACAATAATTCTGTGTGTAATTTAATTAATTACAGTAAGCTTTGGATGGTGTGATAGCTTAAGTCCTAGACTAGTCCCTCAGTTTAGTGTGGCAGTGAATTATTTTCTTTACTTTTACATTTTGGATTGCACTTCCTTTTATGTGTGCAAATTGAATAAGTGTTGGTTTTTAGGAGTGTTGTGAGAGTGGTTGAATGATATATTGGATAAATATTTATCAGTTACGTGATTGTTGTTTTTTTTCCAAGGAAAAAAACGGTAACTTTTTATTAAAAAGATAATGAAAAGTTACACTAGCAGATGCAATGAAGCAATCCGTATGCTGCCGCAAGGGCCCGAGTGCTTTCGCACCCCACGCAACGTTAGAGAACTAACGTGCACAAAGAATAAGAAAAGAGAAGAGAGGAGAGAGAATGTGAGGCAAAAACTGAAATCCGGCAGTGAGTAGAACTCACGCATCAAGTTTTTCGCCCCTTTTTCTTTTCGACCTTACGCCACTCTCCTTGAGAGGGCTCGATCGAAGCAATGACTAACTGTGTCTCTGTATTCTGTGGGCCAGGTTCTTTGTCTGAATCTGAAGTATCTGAGTGGTGGTGCCGTTTTATGCTGCCCGTACTAGGTTGCATGCTTGTCTCCACTGCCTTGTTGTCTGATGGGATTTCTTTCTGATTCTCCATTTCTTGAGCTGCCTCAGTTTTCTCTGCTGGGAGTTCTTCCTCTGCTGCTTCTGATTCTTCGTCATCTGAATCTGGAGGAGAAAAGTGCCATCCTTTCCTCTGCTTCCCCTGCTGCTTTTTTTTATTCTTGGCTTCTGGGCATGAACTTTGTAAGTGTCCTGTCTGCCTACAGATCCTACATCTGAAAGCCGTGTTTTCATAATCTAGTACCTGCAACCAGTTCTGTTGTTTGTAGATCAACCTTATACTTTCAGGTAGCCCTTTACTTAAATCTACTTCCACACAGATTCGTGCGAAGGTGTAGATCCTTTCATCGATCCTTTCCAGATCTGTTTTGATGTATTTCCCTATGCTGTTCCCAATGCCTTCCAGCACTCGTTCATCCCAAAAGTGCAAAGGAAGATTGTGTAGTCTAACCCATACTGGCATTTTGGTTACAGTCATTTTATTTGGGTCGAAATCTGGGAACCATGGGGTCACAAACAGCCCCGATGTTCCCCAAAACCATGGTCCGGCACTGATGACTGTATCTCTGACCTCCTTGGATGTAAATCTTACTATGAAGAAACCCTTTGCACATAAATGAATGTCACATTCCATGGTCCAGTTGTTGAAGATCCAATGGAACAGATCCATAGGTTTAGGCCAAAAGCTGTTGAAACGGCAGATTAGGGCTTTCGTTTCATAGGACTTGACGAAATCATCAAGCCCTGAAGAATCTAGGTTTAATGCTGGGGTTTGCTCTGACTGATCTACTATGTATGGCCTGGGCATGTGTCCGCCTTGATCTGGAGAGAAACCTGAATTCCTGCTGCCCTGTAAGATGTTTTTGTATGATCCCTTTGGTTGGTGCTGGGCTGCAGCTTTTTTCCCTTTGTCTCCCCCTGAGGAGCTTGTCTGTCCCTGAGGCAGAGCCCCTCCTCTTAGTCTGAGATTTAAGATAATGATCGATCCTGGTCCGATCTCATAGCTTTCCATCGATCTGCAGTCCTGGAGAGACCGCCTACCACTGACCAGATGTTGGATCTGAACAGGGTATCCCATTTCTGCCCATATTTGATATTTCAGCTGCATGGAGGTGATTCCTGCATGAACCCACACTAGACGAGATTTCCCCTGAGGGGGTTTTATCAGAATCTGAAAACAATTTGTTTTTACCTGTTCTGGTTGAATGCTATACTCCAGATCTGGCCCTGTTTTTGTTCGTTCCTCCTTGTACATGCCCGGATCTGCAGAAACTCTGCACGATCTATGATTGTTGCCCTCGAACTGAGACCTGGGGACAAACTGTACTCGGGAAAAGACTTGATCGAGTAGATCTAAGCCAATACTCCAGTGTCTGGGTCCATGCGATGAAAGAGAGAGCGGATCTGCATCGAGCAGTCCCCCCCTGCCATTTCTCTGAGCATTCTTGATTTGACGAGGCCTTTCCTCTAAACACCATACGCCACAAGATCTTCTTTGTTCGAATGCGCAGTTCAGGATCTCGTTCTCTCGCGGGAGAAGACCCTCCTCATATATCCACACAGAGAAAAGGGCTTCCGTTGTTTTCCTCGCCTCATGGTCTCGCTGAAGGCTTTTAACTCGTCCCCGATCCGGAATCGCTTGATTCCTTTTGACTGCAGCCCCCACAGATACATATCCGTGCAAATCTGAGTAGATTTGAGGCGTTTGACTGCGAAAGACAGACCATTTCACTGTAGGCGATCACGATAAAGGCAGTCTACCAGCAGCGTTCTCTGTTATCCCAGGCCCTGAATCGCCTTCGGCCCCTGCGGCGGGCTTTAGGACCGAAACGGCAGCAACCATAACTCTGCAGGAGCAAACCCTAATCGTTTCCATCGCTCCGTCAGTTTTTCCGCTCGTTCCTCTGGGGGCGACCTCCTTTACATTACATCGTTACGTGATTGTTGTTATAGTTAATTTTGTGTGTAATTTAATTAATTGCAGTAAGATTTGGATGGTGTGATAGCTTAAGTCCTGGACCAGTCCCTTAGTTTAGTGTGGCAGTGAATTATTTTCTTGGTTGTTACATTTTGGATTGTACTTCCTTTTATTGATCTAAAGATGATTTGAGGTTGTCATTGATGTCAACCCAAGCAGCACTAGGGGATACCTTGATCTTTCAAGGGAAGTTTGACTTGAAAACTTACTCTATTTTGAGTCAAGGATCTTTTAGATAGATTCTACTCGTCGAGATGTTTCCATTGATATATGGCACACCAAGTAATTCTTCACGGTTTGAGAGATATTCATGTTTGAAGTTAATAACCCCAGTTAGTGGGCTAAAACCCTATGGGGTTGTGGCATGGCACTCATAATTGATTTTGGTCATTTAATAGTCATTAATTAATAATTTTTTTAAGCTCCTAAAATCCCTCCAACGTTCTCTATAGAAGCCCCTCTCAACTCTATAAAAAGAAACCTCATATATACTCCAAATGTAGCGACCATCACATTTTCGCTATAGCTTCATTTATGCGAAGTATTAGATTCTGAAATTAAAACCCATTTGATTCACAATCCTGATGAATATCGTGATCGAATTTCAGATCTTGGTTCACTATATTTGCGGAGATATGATTTGTGGAAGTTAGGGTTTTTGTAGGCTTCCAAATTTCATCTCAAAGAAGTGACCTTGGGAAAATTGTCATAACTCTCTCTCTAAGAAGAGGATTGGAATTCTATAAAAAGTGGCAGATATTGCATGGAATGTATCTTGCTATGTATCAATTTTAGAGCCGAAAGAGGAAACAGTGACTCGTGGCATGTCGTATAAGTTCGCTCTACTGAACTAGTCCATAATTAGGTCATTGTGAGAGATTGGGCATAAATTTGCCTTGAAGAGTCGAAATTGAGTCAAACTTGTGGCATTGGAAATAAGACTCAGAGGGATTCTACAGGACCGAAGATCACATGTTGAGGATCTAAAATGGTAGAGATACATCAGATTAAATATTGTGCTCCAAGAAGGCAAGAAAAACTAGATCGAGTGTTGTCAAGGGGTGCAAAGGACCAGACTTCCTAGGGTAGCAAAGAGCAAGGTGCAGCAAAATGATGCAACAGAGGTAAGCTACAGGTAAGTATCTTTTGTATATGCATGTTCATCTCTTAATTGAATTAGGTTCTTTGTATTCTAATTTGTTTTTTTTGTTTAACACTGACATATGCTTTGCAGGATGAGGTAAGTTTTGTTATTATCATGTCATGGGTATTTCCTTGAAGACTTTTTGCAGGTATTATATATTCATCAAGAGAAGACTCAATGCATAATCTAATGTTCTGAAGAATGAGAAAGGGTAGCATGACAAGAGCAGCAATCAAGGTGCTGAACAACAACAAGAAGTTCACCACATGAAGTCTTCAAGTGGGAAGCACTGCATACAGACATTGTAAAAGTATCATTGTGTAGAGTCATTGTAAAAGCATCTTTGTAAAAGCATCTTTGTAAAAGTTGTACAAGTTTCTATCTACCAAGAGTTTAAGAGGTAGTGTCGGGAGGTCTAGGATCATCATTAAGTGGTTGTGTCATAGTTGGGGATATGGTCTAGTGTGTCATCTTCTTCTACATCACTCTATACCATTGTAAAGTGGACCATTTTCCATGGTACGGGAGTCCATTCTTCTTTTATTCTTCTATAGGGTGGTAGGGTGGTGCTAGGCTAGTGCATGAAGTCACCAACAGGTTCAAGCCTGTGAAAACTTTAGGGTGGTAGGGTGGTGCTAGGGTGAGTTGTAGCTCATTGGGTGTTGGGGCATCCATTCAGTTGACTACTAAAGAATATCAGGCGTTGGAGCGTCCATCCAGTGGGAGCTGAAGAAGAATGTTTTTCTAGATTCTAGGAAGTTGGAGCTTTCTTTTCAATTGGAGTTGAAGATTAAAGAATTATTAGAAATGCATTCGGTGGTTTTTGACCCGGAGGGGGTTTTCCACCTAAAATTTTTGTGCCTCCTGTGTTCTTTTATTCACTGTTGTTACTGCATAAACATTAACGATAATTGAAGATTAACTAATGCTCTGAAAAGATTTAAAAGTGCTAATTTCTAAGGAATACTGATTCACCCACCCTTCTCAGTATTTTCCAACACCTTTTATGTGTGCATATTGAATGAGTGATGGTTTTCAATAGTGTTGTGAGAGTGGTTGAATGACAATTGCATAAATAATTGTTTTATGTGATTGTTGTTACTGCTACTGTTACAGTTAATTTTGTTTGTAATTTAATTAATTGCAATAAGCTTTGGATGGTGTGACATATTAAGTCCTGGAATATTCCCTCAATTTAGTGTGGCAGTGAATTATTTGCTTCGCTGTCACAATTTGGATTGCACTTCCTTTTATGTGTATGGATTGAATGAGCGATGGTTTTCAAGAGTGTTATGAGAGTGGTTGAATGGCACATTGCATAAATATTTCTCATTTATGTGATTGTTGTTACTATTGTTGTTAAGTGTAATTTAATTAATTTCACTAGGCTTTGGATGGTGTGATAGCTTAATCCCTGGATTGATCCCTCAGTTTAGTGTGGTTGTGAATTATTTGCTTTGTTGTTACAATTTGGATTGCACTTCCTTTTATGTTTGCAGATTGAATGAGTGATGGTTTTGAGGAGTGTTGTGAGAGTGGTTGAATGACAAAGGAGGTTATTCTGTAGTATTTCTTCGCATTGAATCTGTGTGGAGTGTGTAACAAATTTTTTGATGGCTGAGAGTGTGTGTAACGACTTTGGGTTGAGATTATTTTATACTAGTCATCGTCTGCCTTAGCATAGACTTTGCACGATAGTCTTGTAAAAATTAAAGTCTATTTGGATCGATAATTAAATGTAAGGCTGGGTAGACCAACATTAAAATGAAAACAATAAAAAAATAATGAAGTTAACAAAGTTTTGTATTCACATCATTGTGAGATATGGGAATTAATATTTTATTATGTCTTCACAAACATATGTTGATATAAAATTAATGGAAGAAGCATTCAAGTAATCCTAATTTTTTCTGCCAACAATTCATACCATATCTTGAACACTTTAATGATATTGCAATAGGTAATTTTCATTGACACAAATATTACTGAAGCATTTCAAATTTTAGGCTATAAGAATCATCTTTTTTTAAACACTTATTTCAAATATTCTGAAAATTTAGAAGTCTTGGTCATTAACATCCTTGTCTGCAACAATTTCATCCAGTGCATCATTGTCAATGTCCATATGATATTTCAAGTAGTTAATATTATCATCATCCTTGTCTTAACTTGCATCATCATCATTGAAATCTGACTGTAGACCATCCATATTGTTACCAGATGTATTTGGATCATCATTTTCTATACCATCCATATTATTGTCTTCGGTAACATCATGTAACTCTGCATTAATGTTGTCTTCTTGTGCCTAAACATAACCACCTTCAACATCATCATGTATGTCAATTCCTTCGATGTTCTCTAATCCCTCTCTCTCATTTTTTCGGCCACCATTGTTTTGCTCAGTATCCACTAATGCATCATCAAATACATGCATTAATATTTGATCATTATGTATGACAAATGTCCATTTTGGGTTCAGAATATCTTCATATAAAAATACCTATGCATGAACAAGTACATACATATATTAAATGTATGCTATAACAATTTTATTAATAAACACATGTATATATTCACAACAAACAATGTATTAATAGATTATTGATCACTACTGCTTCTAATTCATTGAATTAAACAAATACCTACTCACAATGAATTGGTAGAACATAAGGCTCCTTATCCTCTGGTAGGAACTTTGAGGAATCTATAGAAAAAAATCCATTATGGGTATCATGTCTTTGTGTCCTTTCAAACTCTCAATACCATCTACACTTAAAAATACAACATTTAAAAATAGTGGTAATCCACTCAATAATTTCTCGTATTTTCCCAACATATTGTAGATTCCCTTCAATAATATTCTTACCTTTTGAGCTTCATCAAGTGGATTGCTTGAAGTCAACCATGATGCCACAATCAAAGGATTTCCTCTTTACATATACACATTCTACATGATAATGTCAACCATATGCCCACATTGCTGGATATTTCCTTTCCTTTGAAAGGCCATTTATTTCGGTTAAAACAAATATAATGACGAATATTAAAATAGTTAATAGTGTCAAAAATGTAAGGAAACAACATTTTGTAAAATTCCAACTGTACCTTTCTTTCACATCCTCTAGACATGTTGATTTCATCTTTTTTTATGTTTGAATCTATACCTGCATCTTCTATTTGATTTTGAATTTGTTCAATAACCCATTGTAGTGTGCAATCTTTGGCCCATTCCCCTTACAGATCAATAGGAAATGGGACATTCCTTGGGTTCGATCTTTTAAATTTTCTCCTTAATTCTAACACTTCTTCTCCCTTTTTATCATACAAATCAATCCATTTGTTCATAAAGTCCATGTGGTACAAAATGAACTTGTCGAGTATAACACTTTCATCTACACCTATTACATGTCAACATGCTTATTTGAACTCCAAAGGCCATGTCGTTAATTTGACAAAAATAAATTACATGTTAAATTAATGATCGCAATAAAAACAATGATAATGACCATGAGTTTACTTACTAATTTCTACTTGAACACCATTAGTTTGTGTTTTTCTCCATCAATAATAGCTAATGCTCGTTCTTCATCACAGAAGCATGGCCCATCTTCGAAATCCTTAACAAGGAATTCACATAGGAAGAAAAATGTTTCATTCAATACATACCCTTCAGCCATGCAACCCTCTATATGTGCCTTTTGTCATACATATCTTCTTAGAGTCATCATATACCTCTCAAATAAAAGCATCCACCTCGTCGATATGACACCCGCTAATTCAATGTCATAAACTAGGTGTATAAGTAAATGGACTTGTAGGTCCATGAAACTTGCAGGGAGTTCCTTCTCAAATACACATACAATTTCTGCAATTTCCTTCTTCCATTTTGGAACTTCACATTCGTGGATATCCTTGGATGTCACCCACCTAATATAAGAATACTAAATTAGTATGAACCTTTAGGAAAAAATTAAAATGCAATACAATATCTCTATGTCTCTCAAACATGAACATTCCATACCACATACCTTACAAATGCTGACAATCAACTTATGGAATTCCTCAAATCAACAGTAAGACATGGATCCCCCTAATTATCAATGGCATGATATGCTGTCAAACACATTTATCAAAGATCATCATTAGTTATTTTTGTCACACGGTAGAATATAAGAATATTTTTAGTACCTAATCAATTTTAACACTAAATGTTAAATGGTGATATATAATACCTTCATAAAATTATGAAAATAACGTGTTTTAACACTTGCGATATGTCGATCAACTGTAAAATCTTTATTTAATGATGACTCATAGCTAGTACATGTTCTTATTAAACGTGTGAATTTTTTTTGTTGGTATAGCTCTTTATTTTTCAAAATCCGTGGAGGTTCTGCATATTTTTCATTTTCCCTATTTGGCCGCAAATGTTTTCTATAAAATCTGCCCTTCTCTCCTCGAAGAAAAGGTACCCTTCTCTTTACCTTCTATATGTCAAAAAATTGAATCTGGATTTTCGAAGATGTGCATGGGATATAATAGGTGAGATATTAATAGATCCTTCCAATATGGGAGTTCCTAGAATATGGATTTCCTTTTCATCCCTTTTAGCATCTTAATTACAACTTGTTCTGGTTCTTCAATAGAATCACCCCCATCAATTTTTTTTTGCCAAGCTTTCAATTCAACATCCTCATATTTCTTAAGCTAGTCAACTGGACCCATAATCATGGGAGGACATATATTTTTCCATCAAATTGATTCTTATGGAGGTTTCTAAACCTATGATCCGGTGGTAGAAGAACCTTGTTGTTTACATAAATAAATCTATGAAGATCTTTAGAATACCACCCTTGAAATTGTTTTGCACATCTTGGACATGAAAATATCCCTTTGCTTTGAAACCATGCAATTCAATAAGGTTAATAACATCAAAATAATAGTACAAAACTAAGTATTAAATTTGGGATGATAATAAATTATGAGTGTAAATAGGTAAAAATAATTATCATACCAGAACAACAACCAAGTCCTGGGAAATCATGAATAGTCCAACGTAGAACACCATACAACATGAAGGACCTATTTGATGGAGGACATGATATGCCATACATTCTTATGCATTTCCATAGTAGTTGCATCTCATCAATAAAAGGTTCAAGATATCCATTTTTTTAACTTGATGTTTTCCTGGAACAATGAGAGTCAACATAAGTTTCTCCTTTCTAACACTCATCCATGGAGAAATATTATATATTATCAATCTGACTGGCCAAACACCATAATTTGAGCTCATGAAAGAGAATGGGCACACTCCATCAATTGTAAGACCAAACCTGATACTACGGGGTTCATATTTGAATTTTGTTGGCCATTTTTCCTCTATGAGTTTCAATGCTTTGGAGTTGGTTGGGATTCACATGAATCTATATTTACTCCTATTATTTGCATGCCAGTCCATAAATTGTGAAAATGACTTGCAATGAAACATTCGTTGAAGTCTAGATATAATTAGCATGTGATGTAAACCTTCTTTGGAACTATAGGACCTTGTACATTTGTACGATATCTCCTCTTTGCATACAGGGAATTCTACATTATCTTGATATTCATCTCTATATAAAATGAAATCATTTTTATATTAATTAATTTTCTTATATCCATTCCCCAACTCAACCAACAACTGACGCACTTCTCTATAAGTTGATGGAAACACATACTCTTTAGGAAATATTTTAGTTTTAGTGCCCTATAAGATTGCCAAAGATTAGATCAATTGAATGTTTGACTTATGATGAACATGTTTGATATGTAAATATTCTATATTATGACTATTCATATCCAATATATGGCTTTAAAATCTCCTTAAAGAAATATAAACAAAGTTGATGAATGTTTACGAATTACGTAGACCAATTGAAAATGCATTGTAAGAAATAGATTTCAACTCACTTCAATAGGGTGCTGAATCCTTTGTTTGAGCAATCAAATAGCAACTTTATTTCTAATAATATTAATGTGCATGCCATTTTTTAGGTTCTACTTGCACCTTATTTGAACACAGGTGTCTTTGTTGCTTGCTTGAAGGAGTCTTTCAACATGTTGTTATCATCAACATTACGTTGGTGGTAATTACCCCTGTTTTCATCATTACTGACAAGCATATTATTATTATTTTCATCATTGCTTCCATCCCCAAATAAACCCGTAATAATCTCATTCTATCCTTCTTCATGCATTGCATTTTCTTTTTTTTGTAAGCTGCGGTATTTCTATTATCTATAATCATTTATAAAAGTACAAAAACTTAGGAGCCTCAATCTGCCCGAAGGGAAACCAGATCTGTTGGCTCCTATACTTCCAACAGTCATCAAAATTATCCAACTAGACATTGTCAAACATCATAACAACAAAAAGACCTCTTACCCCAAGTATACCCCAGCAGATTATCTTTTTCTCAGTCCTACTAAACCCGCCCCATGTTCTACTGCCACTATGGCAAGCTATATATAGTTTCGAAAAAAACAGAGTATTGACTTTCATAGCAGAAAAATGAACAAAGAACTAGCCTTTCAGTTTGCTGCATTTCCTCTGCCGGTTTTGTTGTTATCACCTTCTTTCCTCAGCTCCTTCAACATATCTTTAATCTCCTTGAGGTGCTCGTTCTGCTGCTTCACCAGCTCCTCCACATTTGCAACTTCTTTTTTTGCAGCCGCGGTTTCTTGCGCCATCTCCGGCATCTCTGTCGCAACTTGCTCCATGGCTTTGGCCAGGAGGTGTTTCAGAACCCAATAAGTATGCAGAGCACGGCGGTACATGGTTAGTCTCCCGCGCGTGTTTCCAGGGTCCGGCAATTGCGAGGACCATTCATCCATTTCCGGGTCAGAGGGCTCCTCAAGCACCCTTTCCTCCATGGCGTCGATGATATTCCTTATATCTGCGTTGGTCTCCAGATTATAGGCTTGTTCAGCTTCATGCTGAGCCGTATCAATCGTTTTGTGCCCTCTTTTCCTTCTTTTCTGCGTACTGATACCTCCCACATTATTTGTGGGTTGACGGGGGCGACCTCTTCCCCTCTGCTCTTTATGCTTTTGGCCCTCTTCCGCTCTAGCTTGCCTCGGGCCTCTGCTACTCTGCCCGGTTTCGAACTGCTTACCTCTGATTTCTTCGCTTTGCCTGAAATCCATCTCATCCGAACTGTCAATTTCAATTTTAACCCTTCCCCGTTCAAGGTGTTTGCCCTCATCCGCATCTTTCACTTTTAAGACTGGATTGTCTCTTCACCCAGCCATTTTAGATCGTTGGAGGCGCTGGTTCGGGATTCTTTGCCAAGTTGCCTCTTCTCTCGCTACCTTTCTATTGCCTGTCATTCTACCGGAGCTTTCCCTTATACCCTCCTCGCCACCTTTGTTCCTATGATGGGATTTCTCTCCGCTTTTAATGTCACCCCTTCTTTGAATGATGGCTTTAATGTTGGTAATCGGATTTCGATTTGGGTCGCGTCCCTGCCGCACTGCAAAAACATTGATTGCTGATGTCAGGCAGTAAAGGGCGCCGTCCTTCTGTCCTCTCCTTATTGCCGCCGAATTTCGCCTAATTCTCCATCTCCCGCTCCACGCGGAGTTGTAATTATCCTTGTTCTGCATCATGATTATCATTGCCAATTAGGTGTTTTAGACCGTCCCATTTTGCCAGCATTACCTGATTGGTCCAGCTGTCATCAACTCGATCCAAAGGTTCCTTGCTGCCCCAGTTCGCTAAGCAATCTGCTGGTTTATTGCCCTCTCTTCTTACGTGTGAAGTGATCTTGTAGTCGATCGCTTGCAGCAATTCCTCTATGTCTCGAACAATACTTGCATTCCTCCAGCTCTTTACTACCTTTTCCCATTTCTTTCCTTGAATTAATTTCCTAATCGTGTCAACAACTAGGGTGGAATCTCCTTCAATTTCAATCTTCCTATAACCATTTCTCCTGGCAATTTTGAGACTGTGATATACCGCCATAAATTCTACCTCGTTGTTGGTCATTGTCCCTCCATGTTCCGCATAGATCCACTCTGTTTCCCCCTGTCTGTTTCTGAATATTCCACCGAAACCCGCTGGTCCTGGATTCCCTTTCGCAGCACCATCGAAATTGAGCTTCATAAACCCTTCAGGAGGCTTTCGGTAGACTGCATGACTTTGGTTGGTTATTGATGGGTGCTGCTTTGTTTTTTGATGGTAAATCATCCCCTTTTCTAAGTTCAGCTTAGTAAGAATCTCTGCTTCAGCTTCAGAGGTTTTCCACTCCTCTTCTTCCCAATTCTCCGCTAGAATAGATTCCCTGATTTGACTTAGAGTTTTCTTCCATACTTCCTCCGGACCCGATGACTTCCCTTTAAATATTCGGCCATTTCTTTCCTTCCACAGGTTCCATACATTAAAGCCTGCTGTAAGACTCCACGCTCTCCTTACTATTTTACTTTGAAACTTTCCTTCTCCCCATTCGCAGAGGGTTTGAATAATGTCATGCGGGTTTCTTTCTGTTGTTGAGAATAGATTTCTCGTTTTTTCCCACTGGAATTGGGCCACACTACAACCATTAAGCAGGTGTTCCTGATCTTCTTCCTCTGAATAGCATAGACAACATCTTGAGGGTCCTGAGAAGCCTCTTCTTTGAATTCTATCCCATGTTAAAATCCGCCTTCTTCCTACCAACCATGCAAACAGTTTTATCTTCGGCCACCATTTTGTTTTCCATATTTTTTTCCACTTTTGTTCTTCCTCCCCCTGATCTTGCTGAGTTTTAACTTTGTAAGCTTCCTTTATGGTGAATATTCCTTTCGTTTCTTTGCCCCATCAAAGGATGTCTCTGCCTTCTCTCTTTTTTATCTTTCTGGAGTCTATTTCCTTTTCGAATTTTGTTTTTTGGTCTTCTGTTGCATTCCTTTTCCATTCTTCTAGAGGTTTCCATTCTCTCCATTCCTCGTTTCCCTGTTCTTCAGCCCAGTCATCCTTAACTGTAATGAGGTTTCTCTCCAAACCTGTTCTGTAGATTTCTTGCAGATCTTGTAAGTTTATCATTTTTTCCCTTTGTTGCCAGGCTTCATCCCAAAATCTCGCTATCTGACCTCCTTTGATTTCCCAAAATATATGTCTGTCGACTAAGTCCCTGCTTTGGATGGTTAGATTCCATATATCTGATCCTCGAGGCATATCCTGCTCCCTTAGAATTTCTTCCGGGGTGAGAGGCATATTATATTTTGTTGTCCAGATTTCCTTCCATAGATCCGACCCTCCTTGGATCCATCTCCATCTTAACTTTGCAGCGAGAACTTGATTTAAAGTCCCTGGGTCTCTGAGGCCTAAACCACCTTTTTCCTTCGGTCTAGTTAAACTGTTCCACGAGCAGAGGGCCCACTTCTTTTGTTGCTTCGGTCCCCCCCACAGAAATTTTCTGTAAATTTCTACAAGTTTATTACATATTCCTTTAGGAGCTGCCATAATGGATAAGGGATATATCGGAATTGACTGAATAGTGGCTTTTAGCAGAACCACCCTTGCAGCCAGATTCAGTGCTCAGAAAGTCCAGTTTTCCAATCTTTTCATAATTTTCTCAATGATATTCTTCCAATTTCCTATTTTGAGTGATGAAGAGTCTAACATTGTCCCTAAATATTTGGTAGGGAGATCCCCTTTCCGATATCCCAGGACCCTGGTAAGATGATTCTTAATGGGTTCCACAGTATTAAAGAAAAAGGTTCTGGACTTCTCATTATTTACCTCCATCCCTGAGCCTTCCATAAATATCTCTAGTATTTTCTTTATCCTTTTCACTTCTTTCAGGGTTGCTTTGCAATATATCATTATGTCGTCTATGAACTGTTGGTGAGTAACTGTGGTTTGATTTCCCCATAATCTGAGACCTTGTATTTTCCTTTCTCTTAATTCTTTTTTAAATAATCTACCTAATCCTTCTGCTGCTATTATGAAGAGAAAGGGAGATAAGGGATCCCCTTGTCTGAGACCTCTTGTTGCATTGAATGTTGTTGATGGAGCCCCATTCAGCAGAATAGAGAAGTTCGGTGTAGAGATCATACTCAGCACCCAATTCACCCATCTATCACAGAATCCAAAAGCTTTAAGGATTGTTTCTAGGTACTTCCAGCTTAGCCTATCATAAGCTTTTGATAGGTCTAATTTGATCAGCATACCTTTTTCTTTTTTCGTTTTCAGTGTGTGGATCACTTCCTGAGCCACCACCAACCCGTCCAGAATCTGTCTCCCTTCTACAAACCCAGTCTGCTCTGGGGAAATAATACTTGGTAGGATCGATTTCAGTCTCTGGGCTACTACCGATGCCACTATTTTGTATATGACATTACAGAGGGCTATGGGTCTAAAGCCTTCTGCTTGCTCAGCCTGATTAGTCTTAGGAATAAGGGTCAAAAGAGTTGAGTTTATTCCAGGCCATATTCTTTGATTTATTCTGGCTTCCTCCATGACTTCCAGAACTTCTTCCGCAAGGAAATGCCACCCAGCTTGGTAAAATTCTACTGTATACCCATTCGGTCCAGGAGCTTTGTTTCTTTTCATGTTTCTGACAATATCCTCCACTTCTTCCATCGTAATTTTCCTCATTAGAGCCAGGTTTTGATCTCTTGTTACCATATTTGGAATTTCCCTGCTTATCTTTGAAATAGCATTGACTCTATTAGCTTGTGGTTCTCTGAGAATATTTTTGAAATGGTTGACCAGCACTTTTTCAATTTCTTCATGCTGCAGAATTCTTTGCCCTTCTTGATTTTTTATTGAGAAAATTCGGTTTCTTTGTCTATGTTGAACCATTGCTTTATGGAAAAACTTAGTATTCCTCTCTCCTTCCCTAAGCCACTGCACCCTTGATTTCTGTTTCCATAAAATCTCTTCTTGTTTCCTTCTTTCTTCTAGCTGATTTAGTATCGTTCCTTCTTCTGTAGTCCTTCCCTCCTGTATGCCTTCTAAGATGTCTAACTGCTGAAGTTCTTCCATTCTTTGCTCTAGTCTCTTTTTCTCCTCTATAATATTCCCAAATTCTTCTTTGTTCCACTTCTTTAACTTATTCTTCATTTCCTTCAGTTTGAGTTGGAAAGTGTGCATCTTATTCTTTCCTCTTTGATCACTCGTCCTCCACCATTCCTCTAGTTTCTCCATCAGTCCTTCATTTCTTAGCCAGAAGGCTTCGAATCTGAAGGGTTTATTAGGAGGTCTTTGTTTCAAATCTATTTCTAATTTAATCGGCCAATGGTCTGATCCTGCTACCGGGAGGATGGTTGCTTCTATGAAAACATCCTTCATCATTATTTGCTCAGAGATTAGGAATCTGTCCAGTCGAGAGGCTATTTGGTTAATTCCTCCTCTTCGGTTATTCCAGGTATGCTTTCCATTGATGGTTTGGATATCAATCAACTTTTGGTCCCTTATCAGATCTCCAAACTGCTCCACTACCTTATCCATTCTCCTTACTCCTCCTCTTTTTTCACCTGAGGTTTTGATCAAGTTAAAATCTCCTCCTATGATCCATTGTTTTCCTGGTATTAGGCATCTTAAAGCTTTTAAATTTTGTAAAAAGTTTTCTTTTTCGCTCTGGATATGCGGTCCATACACCCCTGTTATAAAAACCTCCTCTATCGTTCCTACAATGCTTGTTGTTCCTGTTAATATTCTTGGGAAGCTCATCCAGTTACTAAATTGTATTTCTTCTGGATTCCAAATTATTACCAGACCTCCTGCGCTCCCAACCGCGTCCTGTCCCATCATTTCATATCTATTCCTGCTTCTATTCAAGATATCTCTCATTTTCTCAGTATTTATTTTTGTTTCTTGTAAAATCATTATACTGGGTTTTTCTCTTTTCAATCTCTCATTTAAATACCTTTGCTTGCCTCTGCTATTGAGGCCTCTTATGTTCCAGCTTGTAATAATCATCTTAACAGTTTCGGGGGGGATTGGAATACCTCTGAGAGAGGTATCACTCTTCCTGAGTTAACAAGCATTTCTCCTACTTCCTGTATTGTTTCATTCATTGTTCTCCTTCCTCTTTTTTTTCCTCCCTTGCCAGTGCTGCTCACTCCTATGACTTGCGCTTCCTGTTTCTCCATTTTTTGATTTTCCTTGGTTTCTGTTAGTCCACTTTTTTCTTTATATCTTTGAAATGCTTCTTTGTATCTCTGTTTTTGTTCTTCTGGAATGAATCTTTCATCGAGCCTTTTCCATTCCTGTATAAGTTTCGCCATTACTTGTTCTTCTTCTTCTCCCTTTGTTTTCTGTGGGTCTATCTCCATTTCTCCATGATCCTCTTGGGTTTCTTCTGAGTTTTCTACCCTCTGATCTTTATTCGACTTAGCTGTTTCTTTGTCTGCATTTTCATCTGTTACCTCCATTCCCTCAGGTTCTTCTTCCTCGCTTGCATCTGTTTCCTGGCCTTCTCCCTGTAGGACTTGAAACTTATTTAGATCTTCAGTTTTCTGGGTTTCTTTTTGCTTCCCCCTCGGTTCCTGTCTGTTTCCTCTTCTTCTCCTCCTTTGAACTTCTCTGAAGTCCTCAGCTTCTTCCCCTGTTTTCCTTGTTGCATTTTTCCTTTCGTTTTCTGCTTCCCTTTCCTTTTCAGCTATCGTAATGGGGCATTCCCTAAATAAGTGGCCATACTCATGGCATCTTCTGCAGCGAAATGGAATATGTTCATAGTCTATTGTCTGGTTCCATATCTCATCATGATATTCCAGTTCTATTGAATCTGGAAGAGGCTCTGTGATGTTCATGTATGCGCATATTCTAGCATAAGTGTTGTATTTTCCCCTCTTTGTCGATTCGGCCACTTTCACAAAGGAGCCTATTGAATTTCCAATACCTTTAAGGATCTCTGGTTCCCAGAATTCTGATGGTAGGCCGAAAAGTCTTATCCATATCGGGGCAGCTAGCATCTTCTCCTTATCTGGGTTGTAGCATTCTACCCAATCTCTCATGAACAGACCAGCGTTGTTCATGAAATAGGGTTGTTCCTCAAAGATCCGTTCTCTGTCTTCAAGATTAGAGAATATGACTGTGAAAAACCCCTTTGCCCCCAACTTGACTTCTACATGTCCTTTTGGTTTCCACCTCTGATAGATCCATCTCATGAGATTTCTCTCAGTTGGCCAATATCCTATGAATTTACAGATCAAAGCATAATCTCTCATGTAGCTTCTGTAGTTTTCTAAACTATTGGGCGGGATTACAAACCTGGGTTTGTTCGTTGCCCTTGGTAGACATTTGCTTGGAATTCCTGATCTCCTTTGTGCTCCAGCTTCTGAAGTTTCTCCCTCGTTGGTTCGCTCTCCATCGTTCTGCCTCTCTTTCCTTGCTTCTCCTGTTATTACCACTTTGTAGGAGGGGATCTCTCCCCTCCCTTGCTCTGTTCCCATCACTTCCAGTCAGCTCCCGCTATCGCTGTTTATCGCTTTATTCTTCTCCAGTGAAACTGATTGAATGAGGCCCGCTCTTCTGGGCTTGTCCTGAAGCTCAGGATCTTCCTACCCTGCGTGCCTCCTCTCCTTGTCTGCAGCCTACCCTGCAACTTCTCGGTCGAGCATTCGTCCCGCCGACAAAACCCTAGCTCCTCATGCATTGCATTTTCATTTTCATGTTCATCATCATTAAGGCTGCTAGCTAGTAGCATATTGTAGTCATTAGTGTATGTGAATCTCATCAGTTGTTGACATTTCTCAGGTGGTAGAGTTCTCTTTAAATATGTTATTTTTAACCCAGTATGGTTTAAAGAATGGTTTGGATCATCCCGCCTAAAAATTAATAACCAATTTATATCAAATTGGGTATTAGTAGTCGTTCTTTCATCATCATCTTCTACCTATCCCTAAATGCAAATGTATCAATTTCAAATAAATATAATCAAATATCGCTTAACAAATCACATCCCATGTACTATAGTTTTTACCAACCTCTTCTTTAGTGGAATTATTTGTTGTTTCATAAGTATCCATTGTCATATCCTCTTCCACTGGCTATGTTCTTCATGATTTAACAATTTTAGGTCCACACCCATGTACACATGTTTTGTTTCTTTTGCTAGTTGAATGCTTAGGTTGTGCACTTGTTCTAATCTCCATCTGAAATATCAACAACATGCATTAACTTATTTCAAGGTTGGATAATACACTATAAATTCTAATAATATTGTGAAAAATAATGGACATATAAAAAAATGTTTCCTAAGTTAAGTCAAAATTTGATAATTCCCTGATGTCCTGCAACATCTGTTGTGTCCTTATTTAATATGACATGATATGTTTCCATGGCCTCGTCTTGCCCCTATAATACATAACATAGTCAATGATGTTTAGTACACCAATTATATCATTTCAAACAATATGCTATCCAACACAAAACCTCATTTTACTCATATATTTAACGTATCGATATCATGTTTGGATTTAAAAAAAAAACAACAACATATTTTATATAATTTTATCTTGTCTATGTTGTAGCATTTGTGAATTCATAAACACCATCCTCCTTTGGTTGAGGTTGCTTTGTCTTCTTACCTTTATTGTATATGCAGATTCTGTATCTGATTCTATGGCCACCCACTTTCCTCTCGTTGATTTAGTAGGCCTATATCGTCCATGTCCTTTGTCCATGGCCTCTTCTAGATGTTGTAATACACAATAATGACATTAGTCACATAAATTATATGCACTTTGTTGTTGCTCCATCCAATTGGTAAACAGGCAATCAATTTAAGATAAATATAATTAAAATAATTATAAAAATCAATAATCATAAAATCAATTATAAATTAATACAAATACAATTAATATAACCCTAATGAAATTAATATAACCATAACCCTAATGAAAATAATAATTCGATAATTAATTTAAAATCCCTAAATATCACAAAATATAATTAAATTAACAAAATATAATAAAACAATTAAAATTATAATTAAAATAAATTAAAATTTTTAAATTCTAATATCTGTCGGCTAAGCATCTCATCTCTATATATTTGGAAAAATGAGAACAGTCTTTCAATAATATTTCACATCCTGAAGATGAACCACCGTTGCTGGTTTGAAACGTCGATCAGAAAGAAAGCTAATGCGATGTATCCAGAAGATAATCTACATAATCAATTTAAGATCAGTTGGTTTTCACTACACCTTTCTAACTAAAATGCCCCTATTTTCAACATATACCCTTTTTGTTAATTTCTATTCCTAATATGGTGACATGAAACAAATCTTATAAATATTAGATGAGGATTATGAAAACTAATGGACTGCTTTTTATTTTTTTTTTCATATTTTCATTTAACTTAATTCAAACCCTTCATCCATAATTTTAAACCACCAAATATCTGTACTTTTTATATTTAAAAAAATATATCTTTGAACCTATATGTTAGAAAATCTAATATTTTCAAATTTTGATTCTTAAGTCTTCTAAATGAACTCAATATATAATATAATAATTAGCATAAGTTAACTTGTGGATGAGATATATTTTCAACTCCACCGTCCACCCTATAAATGAGTAAAGAGTGAGTGATGGGATCGAAAATACTTGTGTAACATGTATACATAATCACTAAGCAACACAAGTTTTAAAGGTGAAAATGTGTGTATGTGACTATAACTAGTGGATTGTTACATTATGAGTCATTGGATATTAAAAAAGATTAGAAAGTTTGAAATCACACCAAATTCATTAGTGGGCTAGGAAAATATGACATAAAACACCCTTCATTGCAGGGTCAAAACACCATCTACTTTGGGTTAGCTGCTGGTTGGTTATTGCTTGGTTGCCTTCCTATACTGAAATTACGCCTAAATGCTGCCCATTTTGCTAAGGAGAAAGGTGTGTTTGAAGGTCTTGGCTAGGACTTGGAAAATCATCCAAAGGAGGCTTCCAACATCAAGGCTTAAGTGGTTGTATGCTTCCCTTACTTTCTATTAATAATACATTATGTGTTTGTTTTCCATAAGTGTGTAAATCATTGCTCATTTAGTGTGATACTCCTTGATCTGTCACATAGTTTATGTTAGAATGAATTATGTTATGTATGCCTTTGTCGTCTCTGTTTCATCTTCCTTGCAGGTATTCATCCACAACATCGTAGAGATGATTGAACTGGGAAGCGAGAAGATCAAGGACAACATCAACGGGTGTTAGCATCAGAGTGAGGATGGTCGTTTATCCACCTTTGTATTTTCTAATATAAACTAGGAAAGTTTGCACATATTTGTCTAGTTTGTTGCTAGATCCTCCCATAAGACTAGAGGGATTGTTTCTACCTGCAGAAAGGATTTCTGGAACAACACCAAGGGGAGAAGAGTGCTTGCCCAATCTCTCTAAATCACCTGAGGCTTTCCATCATGGGGCTCCTAGGAAGTAGAGAATCGGATTCTCAAACCTCTCCACAAGAAGAAAACACAAATCCAAGGTGTCCTCCAATTGCCTCCTCCTCTTTTATGGATCTGATGGAACTCACTAGAACCCCCTATTTTATTATTATTTTAATCATGGAGCACTTTTCCCTCTTTATTTTAATTAAAATATTCTTTTTAATGCAAGAAAAAGGTAAATTGGCCAACATGTCTCCTTAGGTCATTTAAACTCACATCTATCCATCCCATCATGTAGCTATTCTCGTTCTAGTTCCAACAAGCTATTACACTAAGGTGTTCTATCAAGTATTCCACCTTAAATGTAATTATTAAGTGAGGCCCAATAATAAATCCATTTTCTGAAAGTCAGGAATGCGTTGGAATGAAAGGAAAATTGCGTGGATGATGGAATAGACAAAGAAAATTCCATAGGACCTCATAGAAAATCCTCAAAACCCCTCCAAAATCTCTTGGGCCCGCTGATGACACCAAATTGCATCTGTGACCTATCTGCCCCCAACTCTAAAAGTCCATCCTAACCATGTCATAAGGAACACCAAAAAAAGGAACATTACACCTACAGGTTCTATGAGCCTTCTTCATCATATAAGAAACCATGATTGTACCAACCCCTGGTGGGCAATGAACTGCCCCACCTTAAAAGGGGAAATTCATTGTTATATCTTATACATCATGCTCTAACCCCTTGAGCAATTAATCAAAGAAAATAATAAAAGACAAAAGGCATAAAAGAAGGGTGGAAAAATCAAGGTTAGGGCACCTCATGTACCACAATTGCTTCCTCCTACACATTAGAAACCCAAGTGTGGGCTTCCCTCTTGTTAGCTACTCTTGTACCCCAACATGTGACCCAAGGCTACCGCTTCTCATTCCCTACTTCATTCACCTATATTCCACATGCCACCACATTTTGATGGATGTACCTTGACTATATTATCCCCTTTAGAAGTAGAAACCACCTAATAGGGTTATTGGTTAACCCCATTTGGATTTTAGGAGAAATTGGCACATCCCGAAGCCCATTGTGGAAGGGCGGGCCATTATGAAGTACCCACCTATCATCCATAATTAGGTAAGCTCATTTACTCAATTTCTCTAATGACTTATTGTGCTAGAAGGCTATGGGATGCATTGGATCTTATGCAGGATTCCAGATGGTTTCCATTTGGGTTTGGTCTCCTAACCCTCCAGAGGGCTACATTGGCACATGTAGGGTGAGCGTTGAGAGCCATGGGCCTCCACATTAGCATATTGCACTCCATGGATCCCCACAACCATTCAAAGATTGCTCGTGGTTCACTTATTGGACAAGGAGGATGCACCTGATCCATCATGCCCAGTTGGCCCCAGATCCACACCATACACTTGGCAGATGATCCAAGACTTGCACGATGACATGGAATCACCTACAACATCATCCTAGCACTTGTAGGTGGTCTACATGCATCTTTTATTTGTTTGGAGACCCATGATGACACTTGTGTGCCCCCATGTGTCATTTGGAACACCACATGTTATTACAACAGGCCAACCCCTTGTCCACTGCTTTTGATGGTCCTATTCTTCATTGTGGCATCCATGGACCTCATTAGGCCTCTTAGAGGGCCCTACGACATGCATAGATCATTATTTGACCTCTTGAGAGGCTTACTTTTTCATTTATGAGGTAGTTTGGTGGGCTTGTCACCAAAAGTTGTATTATTAGAGCATTATTTTATTTTTGGGGCTTATGTAGGCCAAGGAGGCTAATTCGAACTCCTTAGTTATGGATAAATACAAGTGAGATGATTTATTTTCTCATCATCACTTTGGTTCGGATCTCTTATCTCTCTTGAGATTTTCACACTTTTTCTAAGGATGAATTGGAGTTTTATGGATGAGTTTTGATGTGTTGATATTGGTCTGTCTTCTCTTGGAGCTTATTTATTGTCAATTGTGAATGGTTGGATATACTCTATTACATGTAAGTACATGCTTTTTTGTTATTATTCTTGTTTACTTTTTTCAATATTTTGGACTAGGATTTTCGTTGTTCTAGGGCTAATTGCTGCATACATTTACTGCTTAATATTGTGGAACTTGTCTCTATTATAGCATTCCTTCAATGTATGGGCCATGTAATGTGAGAGAAATATCCTAGGGGTAAAAATTAACCTTTTGTTATCATTTTGTGATTTCAGAGATTGGCAAGACAAAAGCCACAAATGATACATCAAACCACTTATGAGTCTAGGACCTAGCCTTCCTGGACTCAAACAGGGCTCTCTCTATGTAATTATGATTTAACTTTGTTTTTAGTGCTATAATGTTTTAGGTTAGATATTAAGAGTAAAAATATTGTTTTTTTGTTTGTTCATTTGGTTGGCGAAAGATCATTTTTTAATATTTTTCATTGGGCTATGGGGTCACATGGCTAGGTGGTAGCATCAATCTTATAGAGCATTTACAGGGCAAGCTAACTGTTCCTACTAGATCTTTAGAGTAGAGTGATAAATGGAATGACAAAAAAATGATATTAGTCAAGATTAAAAAGCATTTAAGTATTTTTTAATTGTACTTCAGAGGAAAACATATAGATTGTAAACACAGATAGCAATAAGCTGCTCCAACATCATATCTTAAACTATAATTTCTGCTTTACAATAAGAATTAAAGGTGCATGGATGGGTAAACAGAAATACATTAAACATAGAAATAAAAACATCACCAGGTCAAAAAAAATCAAGTATCTTGTAAACTATCCTTTTTATTGATGCTCTAGCTCAAAATTACAATGCTCCAAATAGAAAAATCATTCTAATGACTAGGGTCCCCCCTCTAATACTCCCAATGCATGGAGTATTTAAACAAAAACTACAATGATATGCCTTGTACACTTTGCAATCTATTATTTATTACAATGAAGGGAAAAATTGATTAATGTAGCCAAGGAGTGGCCACGCTGAGAAAACTGGGATAGGTGTCCCTCTTTTCTGGGATGCTATTGCCTGAAGTACTAATTTGACTGGAGTGGTTCTGTTGACGTCACTGGTGCTGACTCATGCCTGTATGGTCACTCTAGTCATCCTTGTCTCGTTCTTCCTAGTATTCACATAAGTCACTCCACGCTTCCCCCTCTGGGATCTTGATCTTGGTTAATCTTCGATAAACCTCATCAGCATCAATGTATTTGGCAAACAATGGCTTGACCAAAAACACATGCTTCAACTCATGTTCAATGTAAAACTGATTGTTGATTGTTTTTAGTAAAGCCTTTCCTGTTATGTTTCCTTTGATGTTGGACAGATTTGCAACATCTGTGGCTATGCCCTGTAATTTCTTGACATAGTTCCCTTTGTCCATGAGTTTGTCATTTATAAAAAATAGAGAGGGAAGGCCTTTTTGATGTAGAGGCTGCATTCTGTTGAAAAACTTGTTGATTGTCAGCTCTAGAACTTGGGTTTTCTTGAAGCTGCACATTTAAACTCTTCTTTGTCAGCACCTTTTTGATTTGTAGTATGGTCTTTGTCTTCTCTGCTACTCCCAAGTCTTCCAGCTCATATTTGTTTCTTGCATTCAGAAATTTGATAATTATGTTTGTTGTTGCTAGCATATCTCCCAAATCTGTATTGGTGGCTGAAATGGCTTCTTTGGTTTTCTCTACTAACTCGTTATGCTAAAAAATAATTTGGATGCTAGGCAAAATTTCATTCATATGATCTATTATATTGTGCCAAATGATATCCTTAATCCTCCCTAGAATATTTCTAATGGAGGATTCTTTTTCTGACTTCTGAAGCTTCTCTATCAATGCCTTTTCTCTCTGCATCTCTACCAAGTGATTGTTTTCAACT
The DNA here is from genome assembly GCA_031772625.1 of Pinus tabuliformis. NCBI lineage: Eukaryota > Viridiplantae > Streptophyta > Pinopsida > Pinales > Pinaceae > Pinus > Pinus tabuliformis. The sequence continues at coordinate 307,953,818 of CM062811.1, forward strand.
CTTTTAATCTGATCTTGTAGCACACCAACTTGGGATTCCAGCCTCTTGATTTATTCATTTTTTAGATTCATTCCTTCCATAGATCTTGCCAACTGTTCTGCACTGCTTCTTGCTCCTGTGGCTACACCTGCTAGAGTAGTTATGGGTAGGGTTGTTAGAGGAAGGGTCTCCACTGTTGTGCTAGCCATTTGTGTTGTTTTTTCTTTCTCCTGCACCATCTTTTCCATTTCTGTCTCCATCTATTTGATTTGGATGGACTACTCCACTATTAGTTTCATCATGTCAGCCTTTATGCTCTCTATTTCCTCTATTTACTTGGTCAATTCGTCATGTGTAGTAGGCAGCTTGAGCTGCTTCTTCAGAGCTGAAATGTCTAACTCTTTCTTATTTATTACTTCTTCAGCTGCTTTTGTATCTGAGGGATCATATCTAATTTTTATTACTAAGTCTTCCAAAGACTTAATCCTGGTGTCCTTTGACAATGATGAAATCCTCTCCATCTTCAACTGAGACTGAGCGTTTGAGAGGACCACTTGCATTTTGAACAAATTCATGGAAGTGCTAGTTAAAGTAGATAAAATAATTTCCCCTATTTTCTTGTGCATCTCTAGCTGATCAATTGGATGGACATTCTTGACATCAAACTCAAAGGAAGTCTGATTGTAGTCTGCTGGAGTTTTGGGCTCTGATGTTTGTGCCTGCAAAAATGCCATATGCATTTTTCCCTTCTCTGAGTCAAAGGCAGAGAAAAGGCTGGCTTGTGCAGTTGCACTCTGCTTCCAAAACTAAGCATAGGTGCTCTTCTTTAGTATTTCGTTTCTGATTTTGATTTCTCTGAAGGTATCAAAAACTATGTCTTCTTTCCCTTTTGTCACCTTTGAAGATGACGACACTTGAAGAGATTGTTGTCTTTCTAAAATCGGAGTAGAAGGAAATGATTGTCCTCCAGCTGGGGAGGAATCTGGAATATCAATTATATTGATCATCATCTGTTGTGGTGACCCTTTATCTATGTCCATGTGTTTTCTAGCTTTCTTCCCATACTTCAACCTGAATTCTTTCATGGAAATATCAGTTCCTGGTGACTGATCTTCTTTGGACCTCTTCCCTGTTATCCCTTGCTCTTGTTCTTTTCCCTTTTCAAACCTTTCTTCAGTAATTTGTTTCTCCTGTTGCCATGGATTTTGTGCAATGGAAGAGGAAATTACTTGCTCCTCAGCCTCCTGTAATGTATCTAGCCTCTGGTCTGTTTGATTCATATATTTCTCGATTTCGGGCCTTTAAGTGTGGATGTAGGCACTGGACTTGTTTTCCACCCTCTTCTTAGAAATAATGCCCCGTGGGTCATAAGACCATGTGAATCTATGGGTGAAATTCATCTCTCTTAATCTCTTGTCTGCCTCCTCTCCTGCAGCTCTGTTGTTGCATATGAAGGGACCAATTTGGGACTTGATCCTGAATTGGGATTTCTTCTTGGTTGATACAAAATGCATCTCATTTGCATTAATCATATGTCTAATGTATTCCAATGCAAAGATCCTCATGGGGAGGAACTTTGGCAGCGTGTAGGGGGCCAACTCATAGCCATACACTCTTATTTCAGTGTAGTTTTGGTACAAGTACAGATCACCAGTTCTAGCTTGATCACACAGTTGCATAATTCTCTGTATATCTTCATTTATCCTTGGTTTTGTAGTCCCACTGAGGAGGCTCATTGCTGGGTGGACAAACATTTCCACAAACGTATTATAACTGAAGTCTTTTTGATCTATCATTACCAATGTTGTCCAAAATATCACTGATTGAGGTTCACCTTCCTCATTCATTTTTCTTAATGAAAACTGGAACTTGTCTACTTGAAAATACAAAAACATGTAAACCAACATTGAGGAGTAATGAAAAACTTCATCTGAGAAAAAATTGACAAGCTGTCCATGGATTGCATCTGCTAGAAACTGGTTGAAGTTGAAAAGGACAGAAGGCTTGGATTCAGTTGAGAGGATAGATAGGAAATCTATAATAGCTTCATCAAGCCATTGGTCAGAATAATAGCCAAGTAAATAGGAAAGAATTGTGGCAATATGTCTGGTTCTGTCAAGGAAAACAAAGGAGGAATAAGGAGGGTTTTTGCTTGGCAGAGGTGTGTTCTCAGCCATGAAAAGTTATAATGTTTTAGCTCTCTTGGAAAAATCAAGTTTTTGGTACATTTCAATCATAACTTCATGTGAAAAAGGAACAAATCCTTCAATAATCGGGGCTTGCATCATCTGCATGATGGATTGAGCATCAATTGTGAATAAAATATGTCCTGTTGGGGCCATCACTGCCCTTTGTTGTGGGTTGTAACATGAATGACACTTCCTGATCAGTTCTGGGCAACTATGTGTTTTAGGGAAGATATAAAAAGGCAGGTTGGTGTCCCAAAGGCCTATGTCATCCATTTCCTCCATGAATTTGTCCTCCCACCAGCAATATATATTAAACAGATCAAATTCTGAGAGGGTTTCATGGATCTTGAAATCCCTGTCGGCCAATGGTAAATGATCTAAATCCAGTGGTGGGTGCACCATTGGGTTGAATACTTATGGTTCTTTCTTCTTTGGTTCCATTGCTATTTTCTCTGCAGCTTTCCTCTAAAAATTGTCCTGTGCTAAATCTGTAATAGAAAGGGATAAAAGAAGTGGGATTTCAGTGAGGGAGAAAGAATAGGGATTTAAACAGAAATGGGATTCAAGAGTGGGAAATGGTGATCGATGAAAGAAAATGAGTAATCCTACACTTTATTACTGTGCTTTGGCTTCATATTGTGCATTCTTGGTAATGGCTGAATAGATTGGAAAGACGTCTGCAAGTGAACAATAACAGTTAAAATTTGAAATCAGTGTGAATTGGTGATTTTATGATTTGTAATCGTGTGGTTGGAATGGCAATATTTGGTGTGGGTTCGTTGGCTAATGGCCCATTTATTGCCCAACAGCGAGAATGGAAGTGATTGGGTGGATGGGATGGTTTGGCACCGTGAGGTGGCGTGTGTCCAACCGTCAAATAGTTGAGCAGTTTGGATGGTATCAAATACAACTTTTTGGGGGTCCTGGGGAGCGATAGGTGGTGTGAGAGGGGGGGGGGGGGTGTGAACGCATGAGGGTGTGGCACGTATTGGGGTGGAAACCTCCGACTTAGGACCCCCACCCCCGGGATTAGCTTTCGGAGGGTGTGGGGGGGGGGGGGGAAGGGACGTGGGTCGTTCGATCGAGCGGAGTGAGAGGAGATGGGGTGAAAGATGGTAGGTTGATTAGCCATGATATGACGGGTGAGCACAGTAGTTGGGTCGAGAGATAAATGGGGCAAACTATAGAGACAAAGGGGTAAATAAATAAGGTTTAAGGGGGAATGATTATTAATGGGATATAAGACCCCTTCCTTATAAATTTCCTTATTCCGACCTTAGAAAATATTGGAATTTTCTTCTAACCTTAGGAAAATATTGGAAACTGAATTCGAACTTTTAAAAAAGGTCTTTTGATATCCCTTCTCCTTTTCTTTGAATTACTTACCCTTATTCCATAGCCTATCATTTTTTTTTTCTCTTCCATTTGCAGGGTGCACTTAGACTTGCAGACCCTTTGCTCTCTCTCTCTCTCTTTTTTTTTTTTAATGAAATCAATTGAAAATTGACATATTATGAACAATTTGAAACCTACAAATTGTGAAATGCTTAATCACCTTGAGATACTATAAATTATAGGACCCTAACAGTGGCTCCAGTTGGGGATGGCACTTCTTAGCTTGAAGTGTCAAGAACACATGACCAGTAGCCTTGAGTTCTTCAAATTTGCTTTGTCTTCAATCTGAATTTTTTTTTAAATCAACTAACCAACTAAACCTGAAAACTATGATATTTACAATGGAGTGGGGAAATCTCTGTGCTTATGCAAAATAATGTTTCAACATCCTGCGATTGACATGACCTACTGATAATTCCGTTCCATCCAATTCTTTGAGAAAATGCATTATTCCCTCTGAAAGCTAAAATGATATATGGACCCTTCCAAAAATTCTCAAATTTGCCATGTTTTCCTTTGTCTTCTCTTCTTTAGTCCCACTTTAACACTTTCTCCCCCATTTTAAAATCATCGGCCTTGGTTCTTTTGTCAAAAATTTTCTTTATATTTTCTTGGACAACTTGAGTTCTATTATATACTTCTTCTCTGGATTGCTACAATTGAATAGTTTGATATATCCTCCTTTGTATATCATTAGGCTCACTTTGTATCTCCTGGATAATCTTCATAATTGGTACTCCCATGGAAGAAGGAAATACTACATATGTACCATAAACCAACTGAAATGGGGACATGCCAATTGATTTCTTTGTAGTCAATCTGTCAACCCATAATGCATAGATCAATTTGTTGTGCCATGACTTCTTATTGTCCTCCAATATCTTCTTAATAATGTTTACCAAACTTTTATTGGAAGATTTAGCCAACCCATTACCTTGAGGGTAATAAGCTATTGAATGTCCCAAAGAGATATGATATTTGTGACAAAAATCCACCATCTTTTTTGACTTGAAAGCTGCAGCATTATCAGTGATTAGTTTCCTAGGACAACCAAATCTAGAAAGGATATTGGTTTCAAGGAACTTTATTATGACAGAATCAATAGCAGCTCTTGAAGGAGTGGCTTCTATCCATTTGGTGAAGTAATCTGTGGTAGTTAGGATCCATTTATGCTGGGCAGAGGATGGAGGATGAATTTCACCAATGAAATCCAATCCCCACTGTTGGAAAGGGCTTTCAACAGAGATGGGTTTCAAGGGAAGGGGTAGTAATTTTCTCTTTCCTTCAAAGAGTTGGCACTTGTGGCAAGCAGTTACCATCTTATGGATGTCTGGGAATAATGTAGGCCAATAATAACTAGCTCTAAGGATTTTATTAGCAGTTGTCTTCCAATAAATATGGCCTCCATAGTCACCTTCATGGAATTCCTGCATAACTTTGTCAACATCATCTTTTAACAAACATCTAAGTAAAACACCTCCAACATCTTTCCAATATAATATACCATCAACAATACAAAATTTGATAGCTTTCAATTTGAAAAATCTAGCTTTTGTTTTGGATAATCCAAGAGGAGCGTTTAAATGGAAAAGAACATATAAAAGGTCTGCATATTAGGGAGAATTTAAATATGCCTCATCTATTGGTGGAGTTGCCAATTCCTCAAGATCATCCAAAGCAAACACCATGTTGATGTCTAAAGCATTGAAATTTGATTCAGCCATCAATTTGGCTAATCCCTGTCCTTTGATCAACTTGGTGGGCTTGATTTCTATATCATATTCCAATATCACAACTATCCATTTGCCTCTCTTCCCATCTAGTCCATTTTGAGTAAGAATATCTTTGACCACTACATTGGGCACATAAGCAATGATATGAGAATGTAAAACATAAACCCTGAAGTCTTTGATTTCTTTAACTAAAGAAAATGCTTGTTTTTCCATGATATTGTACTTCAAAGAAGCATCTCTCAGAGCTTTGCTAAATAATGCTATTGGTTGTTCATGTCCATCATTGTTTTTCTGCAATAACACAACAACAATAGTATGTTCAGATGCAAAAGAAAATATTATGAAATCCTTAGTGAAATCCGGGCTGATTAAAACTGGAGCTTGTGTTAATGCATGTTTGACTAGGTCAAAAGATTGCTTGGCTTCCACATTCCATTTGATTTTTGTGTTCTTTTTTACCATGTTTGTTATATTCCTGAGTAATTCAGCCAAATTTGGTATGAATCTTCTCAAAAAATTGATTTTTCCAATAAAAGACTAAAGTTCTTTCATGCTTCTTGGATGACTGATTTTAAGGATGCCTTCAATCCTACTGGGGCCAATCCTAATTCCTCTTTAGAGATTGTTAGAGTCGGTCTTAAGCCCTCCATCAGCGATCAAAACTCTTTGCATTTGCATATGTAGGTGTCTCATCAGTGTCAATTTTTTGCATCCAATTAGGCATGCCAAAAACCTGATGGAGGAGCTAGTGTGTTTATACCCCTCTTGGCATTGTTGGCTCAGGTCATTTCAGTCATTAAGCTCTTTTAAGCTTGTCTTGTCTTGTCTTGAGGTCAATTTCCTAGGTCTAGGGTTTTGGTCAAAAATGTCTACAAAGTCATGTTTTGAAGGTCAATAAGTGCTCAGAAAGCCAGAGGGATGATTGTAAAGATGTTTATTCGAGATTTTTAGTCTTGTACAGTTAATTTTCACCTTGGATTTAAAAACTCTGTTTTTAAAGCCAAGGTCATTTTTCAAATGTTTGTAAAAAGTGATGAAATTTCAAAAGACTTCAGTGGACAGTATGCAACCCTGGTCCCCTTGCCAAGATCCCTCATATGATCTACCTGCAAAAAGAATCAAGTCAAAACACTAAATGAGTCAATTTCAGGACAAAGGAAACCAAAAAGTCAATTTTATAAAGTGTCAAAGAGAAAACATTAGAAAGTGGGTTTGAGCATGAAATTTTTTCAAATGAAACTTATAAAAGCTCAATCTCCCTCCTTTCACTCTCATTGTGCATCCAAAATACTTGCAAGAGAAGTTTGAGTGAGTGATAGAGTGAAAGGAGCGAAAGCAGAGCAAGTTCGGGCAAGTGACAGGCGTGCGACCCGTCAGGCTAGGCGCGCGACCCGTCAGGTGCGCGCGACCCGTCAGAGGGTTCCCTGCAGTGTAAATTTTCAACGGGCGCGACCCGTCAAGCCCGCGTGACCCGTTGGGCGAGGTGCGTGACCCGTCAAGCTGTCTCCCTTCAAACCTATTTCAAATTTGCTCAAACGCCCTCCAAGCCATCAAATCGCTTGAGCATACAAATCAGCATTTTATAAAGCAGAAGCAGCAATACATTTTGTCCACTTTGCTCCTTAAACAATGTCAGAAACCGAAACTTATGAGCAAAGTGATGACCAGTCATCAGCTTCAGAGATTGAGGTACAGAGGAGGCCTCATAAAGGTGGAAAGGGTGGACATCATAAGCGAGAGGAGCCCACCTCTTTAGCAGAGTTACAGGCCTGTCCTATGGCAGTCACATGTTTTCAGTATATGTCTTGCTATGAGTTTTGTGAGAGGATCTCTCGGATTCAGCACCACAGAGAGTTGGCTCGCCTTTTTGTTTTACACTTGCATGACGGACATGTCAACCTTGCAGGGGTGGATTTTACATTGACACCCGAGGTGATCTCACATGCCACTGGGATACCTAATGTTGGGGAGGTGTGGAATAAACGCAAGGTGCTGGATAATGTTCACTTTGAGCCTTTTGTCTGGCCACCATTCATGAGACATTTGGCAGGTGTGTTTCCATTCAGGTTTCTCAGGAGCGAGTATGCTCCCATGATGAGGCTCATCATGCATTATTTTACTTGTGAGGGCAGATTTTCACAGGTATATTCATATCATATTCACCTCTTGATGCACTTCACCCAAGTGAGGATGATGAACATCCCTGTTTTCTTCTATCAGAACATTCAGAGGATGGTGCCCATGTTACAGAGGAAGAGCCCGGCACAGCAGTACAGAAGCCTTTATCATTATGGTTTGATTCAGCTAGTAGTATTGCATCAGTTGACTCAGCAGGGCATCTCATGGGAGGAGTTCATCTCTTGTGAGTTTTTCACAGCACCACCCTCGCCACATCCTGAGATTATTCATGAGGAGGGAGGACCATCACAACAGCATGACATCCCTGTCACTAGACATGTCAGCTCCTCACCTCTGGTCACCTATCAGAAAGGCCCGAGGGCCTTATTTGCAGCAGCTAGGCGAGTGTTATCTCCACAGCAGGTGGAAGGGGTCTCGCCTTCATCATCAGCTCAGCGAGTGTTATCTCCACATCAGGTGGAAGGGGCCTCGCTCTCTTCAGCAGCACAGGCAGCACAGAGGGGCAAGCAGCCCAAGATTGATGAGGGGCCATCAGGAGTTCCAGATATTGAGCTTGTTGATCTTGAGGCCATTTCTCCGAGCCAAGAGGCAAAGGAGGTCATTCAGCATCTCAAAGCTGAAAATGATGCCTTACAGAGGAGATTAGAGGGTGCACATTGGACCATTACATACCTGGAGCAGCGCAACAAACAGTTGGAGGAGGAGAAGGCACTTGATGAGTTATGGAGGATTCGTAGTGACTGAATCTTGAACCGAAGAAGACCCGGTGACCCATTGCCCGCTGACAGAGAGTCCATGCTCATCCAGGTAAATGCACACTTAGAGAGGCTGTTGGCTAAGGCCAACCAAGAGAAGAAATTGCTGAGGAACATGAAGAACCACTACTGGGCAAGGATGCATGTGTGCAAGGCAAAAATGAAGATGTTTCAAAGGCGGTTGACCGAGGCTCTAAAACGGAGAAAGAGGCCAAATCCCCTCCGTATCTTGGCTGAGGCTTCACTCAAGGATCAAGGCACTAAATAGCCTAGCCACAGCACAAATCCCAAGAAATTTTGAGAATTTTGGGTGAATTTTGGCATTTTTTGGCAATTTGCAGGTTTTTCCCATTAACGGGTCTCACCCCCCGCGCGACCCTTCATCAGGGCAACTCCTTTTGACCAAAACTCAGCATTTCCAGATTTTTCATGCAAAGTTACATATGCTCATGGATGGACTTGAGATTTGGTGAAGTTTTGGGCCTCCAGAAAGTCAAAAAACTAGCAAAAATTGACTTTCTGCCACTTTTTTGAATTGCAGAAAGCAGTCTTGGGAGATTTGAGTTTTAACAGGGCAAACGAACTCCAAATTCAGCAATTCTAGTTGGGTTGGAAAATAGACTCACAGACCTTTCCAACAAGCCCACTTTTGCTCAATTTGGCCACCTGAAAGTGCCCCAAACATGGCTCTAAAGGCGCGCAACCCGTCAGGCAAGGGTGCGCGACCCGTCAGGCAGATTTTTCCAAAATGCACTGTACAGCTCAGAAAAACGCAGTTTGACTCAGTTTGACTTTTTGGGGTGAATTATGATTCTCTTTGATGTAATTATTGTACTTTTAAGACACTTTTACTCTTATGTAACACTTCTAGAAGATTCATTCATGAAAAGGGTAAATATTAAATGAATGAATTGGTTTCCTAGCTTATAGAGGCAAGTTGTTTTGACTGCCTAGTTTGTAGTGCTTAGTTTAGAAGTGGTTGAAACAGCTCCTAGGATAGTGAGCTCGACCCATGGAGGCAGGGAAAGAGGTTAGAGCATCTATATTATGTACTTTTTTGCTCATTTTCATGGTTGGACTCTTGAGGGAGAAGCTATCATTGTATTATTCACTGTATCTCTGCAATTTTTGGCTAAGGAAGACCAGGGTTTTGCAGTCCTCTTTGGGATTCTTGTGGACTCATGTGTTGATGGTGTGTTTCTCTGTACTTGTAAGCTTGTTATGTGACTCATTTCCTTTCTTTTATTTCTGCACATTAAACAAATGAAGTGTTAAAGTAAGAATTCATGCCTGCCATGCTCTGCTTTTAAGTTTGTTTAATTTCAATGTTTTCTTCTGTCTAAAGAGAATTCAAAGTTATTGTTTGCTTTCTTTAGATACTCACCTTTCTTTCCTGACCATCCACCTCAATCAAAGGCATCAATACTGTCTCCTACCTCGCCCCAAAGAACTCCCTGCAGAAACTGTGTCCAATCCCCGCACCCAAAATTGCCCTCTCCTCAATTTGCCACCAAAAACCCAAAAAACCCCAAATCAACCCTTTTGATCAGTTTAGTAGCCTAATATCAGTGTTACCTTATTGGTCATCTCATCTATTGAAGATTTTACCGAGATAGACCAGAGAGAGCCTTCTCCTGCCTCGTAGGGCTAGCTACGAGGTTAAATTGTTTGATGTTGCCTTGAGGTTTACCTTTTTCAGCCTGAGGTGAAATTTCAAGTGCTAACAGAGATGATATGGCCTAAAAGCTTTCCTTCTTCAAGACTAGACAATGATTTCTTAGGATTGAGTGAAATACCGAACTTTTTGCACTTTTCAAATACTTTTCTTAGATGTGCTATGTGTTCTTCATCAGTTTTTGAAAACAATGTGATGTCATCGAGATAAATCACAATGAAATATCCAATCTCTTCTGAAAAGGCAATGTTCATTGCTCTCTGAAAAGTAGCTCCTGCATTCATTAATCCAAAAGTCATTTTAACATACATGAAAGTTCCCCAAGGGGTAGTGAAAGCAGTTTTATCTTGATCATCAGGATGTACTAAAACTTGATTGTATCATGAGAAACCATCTAACAAGGAAATCCTACTAGAACCTACTACCCTTTGAAATATGTGATCCATTTTCGGTAAGGGATAGTTTTCCTTAAGAGAAACCTTGTTTAAATTTCTAAAGTCAATGCATAGACTTATTTCACCACTTTTCTTTCTTGTAGGCGCAATGTTGGATACCCATTTAAAATATCTAATTGGGACTATGATCTTAGCATAATACATATTTTTGATTTCTTTTTCTGGATCTTTATGTATTTCAGTTTTTTGTACAATTTTATTTACAGGAAATTTCTCCTCATAAACAACAGTTTGATCTAAATCATTAGCAATTTGATCCAAATCACTATGTACAATAGTGTGACTGTCTATTTCACTTTCCAAAACTATGTTGTAGTCTTCAAATTCATATTTTGATTGTAAAAAGCTTTCAATTTTTTTGTCATTCCCAAAAACTTGCCAGTATCTCATGTTATCAGGAACTGCAGGACGATGTTTTACTTCAATTATGTATTGTTTGTTCAGATGAGGTAATTTGCAGGTGCTGGCTGAAAAAGCTAGTCCATTGGCCAGAGCATTCTGGAGCCTAGGGATAACAACAAGGTCATACTCTTCAAATGTTTTGAGGAAATCAATTACAACATTTCAATATTCTCTCAATCTAGGGTGTTTAGCCGAGTATTGTCCTTTAATTTGTCTAATGATAAGCTCAGAGTCTCCCTAGACATAAATCCTTTTAGCACCTATCTTTTTAAGCAACTTCAAGCCTAATAATAATGCCTCATATTCTACTATATTGTTTGTACACAGAAAATTCAGTTTATAAGAGTAACCTTGAGCCTGATTAGTTGTTGGATTATATAACCAGATTCCTACCCCTGATCCTGTTTTACCACATGAGCCATCAAAATTCATATTCCAAAGAGGTTATGTTTCAGGGTTTTGCTGCATAATGGGCACTTGAGTGTCATGTTTTTCATTGAATTCATTTTCTGCCTGTTTTACCTGCGTATCTATGTCTCCATCATTGTCATTATATAGAATGAAGGAATCAAGATCAGTGTGAACTGAGTAGAGGGGATAATTGTCTGGCCTTTCTTGACTACTCACCATGTACTTCATTAACGTTTCTCTATATAGTCTCCTTGATTGACCAAATATTGGTATTGTGGCATATGTCATATCCATTTGAAGTGTTCCCTGTAACTTAGCCCCCCAAGACCTTGATAATAACATACCATACTTAGGAGGAATATCTGCTACTACAATATCCATCACTAAACTTTTGGATGGTATTTGGGCTAGTGTGACACAAAGGTGCTTAATTAGACCTAGACATCTAACCTTGCTAGAGTCAAAAGAATAGAGATCTTTGTATGGTCTAGTGATTTCCAATCCAAGTTTTTCCATAACAGTCTTTGGCATGAGATTATGTGATGCACCTGAATCCAACATGGCATTATGAAGGATCTTATCATGAATATTAAGACTGACATAAAATGGAGGAACACCCCCTTCTTGAGGCTTGCCATCCACTTCTGGTCCAAACAAGAGTTCAGGCTGGTCATCATTTAAATTCACTGTATCTGTGTTCTCTCCTACATTGAGTGCCTTTAGGACTTGAGACCTATAGATATTCTTGTTCACCAATTCAGTAAGGGGGATAGAGATCTTGAGTTTTGCAATTTCATTCTCAATATTGAAGGGTGCTTGACTTTTTAGCAAGTTTGAGAAATCTGTTTTGTCAGCTATGGTCTTTGTTATAAGTTCAGCTTGTTTACTTGTAGTAGGCATTTCAGTTTGGACAGATTTTGTTGAGACATCAATTGTTTTCTTGATAACATTTTTTGTATTTCTCTTTGAGCTTTCAGTTGTTTTCTTAGGATCAGATTCTAAAGTTTTCTTAGCAGAATTATTCAGATCTTTTCTGTTTGAGCTATCATTGTTTTTCTTGCTCCTGAGATTATATTGTCTATGAAATTCTAGTATAACATTTTCAAAACCATGTTTATAATCGTCAGATTCTTCAGATTCCATTTTTGTTTGAGTCAACAAAAACAATTCATGTTCTTCTAGTGTAAGAAAAACTGAATCATCTTCAATAGTTCCCATTAAATTTATCTGATTCTCCTCCACTTCTTCAACTACACTTGTATCATCAGCATAATTTTCTTGAAATGGTGGCCTAATTTGTTGATCTGGGCCTCTTTGATATCTTTGTATGATTTGTGGAGTGTTTCTCCTAAGGTTTGGATTCCTGTTCTATTGGACAGGTGGATTTTCCCTAGGAACATTCCTAATTTCCTATCATTTATACTAATTCTCTCCATCATACTTTCCATAGTCCTCACCAAGGAATAAATTTTGGCTTTTGCTGCAGAATTTGAAGCTTCTTCCTTAAAAGTCACTTGTCTTTCAGTTCTCATCCTGGCTCTTTTAGCTTGTAAATTGGCCTCTACACTCACAGCGTCTCTTTGCATTGCTTCTAGTGTTGGAGAATTTCTTTCCCTAAGATGGTACGACATATCTGCATCAAAACCATCTGGGAACTTTATCAAGGCTAAATCCTGGGGTGGTTTGAGATTTACAGGTATTGCATTATAGGTATTGTTGAATCTAGCACAATAATCTTGTACACTTTCACCTACCTCCCTTTTAATATTTTCATATTCTGATAGAATTTGTAAAGGGTTCTTCTTGACTTCCCATCTATTGAGAAAAGTTTGGTGAAATGCAGGGAGATCAGTTAGACTATTTTCAGGCAAAGATTTGAACCGCTTTCTAACTTCTCCTAAACTTTGAGCGAACATTCTGAGATTAATAATTTCATCATCTACCTCTTATAGGTAAAAACAATCATTCATTTTGTCCACATGTTGTTGGGTTGTTAAAGGACCTGTCCCATCAAATCGTATGATTTTGGACTGGTAGTCTTGTGGCATATTAGACAGGGGACTGGTAACACCAAAGGAGCATATATGGCAGCCATGATTAGTGGTGGTGGTGGAGGACCACTTGAAGGAAGTTGAACAATGGATGAAGTTGGACTAGTGCTAGGCAAGAATGAGAGTAAGGGAATCTGAGCAACCTTATGTTGAAGGATGAAAGAAGGGGTGGGGATTATGGAGGTAGTAGGACTTGGTGATTGAATATATGCAGGTTGAGATGTGAAGGAGGAAGCTGCGAGGTTTAAAGCACTTAATTCTACTGACTGTTGAAGGTAAGCATCATCAATTTCTGAGGTGAGATCTATCACTAGATCTTGCAGTGTATCAAAATGTTGTAAGAGTTGAAGATCTGATTCAGTCTGTGAGGAAAGTTCTCTTACTAGGCTTTTAGGTAATATTGATGGATCAAAGATGATATGATCTTTCCAATTCTCTGATTTAGTCCTGAATAAGCCTTGTTCAAAGTGTAAATCAAACTAGATATCTTGGAAGGTGACAAAGTCTTCAGGGAGTGAGTTGGCTCTGTGAAGAAATCTACTGCTTGTCTAACTCTTAATTCTAGGAGTTTTCCTTAAGATCTTTTATGAATTATCTACTATGGTGGGAGGATTGGGATCTAGATGGGATCTAGTAGAGATTATTTTATGAGCCAATGTTTAGATCTAACACATAGACAGATTGAATATTCAAAAACGAAGGATAAACCAATCTTAGGAGTTATAATATCATACAAATCTGTTTAACTGGGTACTCTGAATTCGAATGAAAGGGTAAATTTTTCAATGTTTCCCTAGTATGGTCGCCACTATGTTATCGTTATGTGATTTCGGAGATTGGCAAGACAAAAGACACAAAAGATACATCAAACTTCTTATGAGTCTAGGACCTAGCCTTCTTGGACTCAGAGAGGGCTCTCTCTATGTAATTATGATTTAAATTTGTTTTTAGTGCTATAATGTTTTAGGCTAGATATTAAGAGTAAAAATATTGTTTGTTTGTTTGTTCATTTGGTTGGAGAAAGATCGTTTTTTAATATTTTCCATTGGGCTATGGAGTCACATAGCTGGGTGGTAGCATCAATCTTATAGAGCGTTTACAGGGCAAGCTAATTGTTCCTACTAGATCTTTAGAGCAGAGTGATAAATGGAATGACAGAAAAATGATATCAGTCAGGATTAAAAAGCATTTAAGTATTTTTTAATCATACTTCAGAGGAAAACATATAGATTGTAAACAAAGATAGCAGTAAGGTGCTCCAACAACATATCTTAAACTATAATTTCTGCTTTACAATAAGAATTAAAGATGCATGGATGGATAAACAGAAATACATTAAACATAGAAATAAAAACATCACCAGGTCAAAACAGATCAAGTATCTTGTAAACTGTCCTTTTTATTGATGCTCCAGCTCAAAATTACAATGCTCCAAATAGAAAAATAATTCCAATGACTAGGGTCCCCCCTATAATACTCCCAATGCATGGAGTATTTAAATAAAAACTACAACGATTTTCCTTGTACACTTCAAAATCTATTATTTATTACAATGAAGGGAAAAATTGACTAATGTTGCCAAGGAGTGGCCACGCTGAGAAAACTGGGACAGGTGTCCCCCTTTTCTGGGATGTTGTTACCTGAAGTATTAATTTGACTGGAGTGGTTTTGTTGATGTGGCTAGTGCTGACTCATGCCTGTATGGTCACTCTAGTCATCCTTGTATCGTTCTTCCTGGTAGTCACATAAGTCACTCCACGCTTCCCACTCTGGGATCTTGATCTTGGTTAATCTTCGATAAACCTCATCAGCATCAATGTATTTGGCAAATGATGGCTTGACTAAAAACACATGCTTCAACTCATGTTCAATGTAAATTTGATTGATGATTGCTTCTAGTAAAGCCTTTCCTGTTATGTTGCCTTTGATGTTGGACAGATTTGCAGCATCTGTGGCTATGCCCTGTAATTTCTTGAAATAATCCCCTTTGTCCATGAATTTGTCATTTATAAAAAATAGAGAGGGAAGGCCTTTTTGATGTAGAGGTTGCATTCTGTTGAAAAACCTGTTGACTATGAGCTCTAAAACTTGGCATTTTTCTTGAAGCTGCACATTTAAAGTCTTCTTTGTCAGCGCATTTTTGACTTGTAATATGGTCTTTGTCCTGTCTGCTACTCCCAAGTCTTCTAGCTCATATTTGTTTCTTGCATTGAGAAATTTGATAATTTTGTTTGTTGTTGCTGGCATATCTCCCAACTCTGTATTGGTGGCTGAAATGGCTCTTTGGTTTTCTCTACTAACTTTTTCTACTAAAAAATAATTTGGATGCTAGGAAAAATTTCATTCATACGATCTATTATATTGTGCCAAATGATCTCCTTAACCCTCCCTAGAGTATTTCCAATGGAGGATACTTTTTCTAACTTTTGAAGCTTCTCTGTCAATGCCTTTGCTCTCTGCATCTCTACCAAGGGATTGTTTTCAGCTCTTTTAATCTGATCTTGTAGCACACCAACTTGGGATTCCAGCCTCTTGATTTCTTCATTTTGCAGATTCATTCCTTCCATAGATCTTGCCAACTGTTCTGCACTGCTTCCTGCTCCTGTGGCTGCACCTGTTGGAGTAGTTATGGGTAGGGTTGTTAGAGGAAGGGTCTCCACTGTTGTGCTAGCCATCTGTGCTGCTTTTTCTTTCTCCTGCACCATCTTTTCCATCTCTGTCTCCATCTATTTGATTTGGATGGACTGCTCCACTATTAGTTTCATCATGTTAGCCTTTATGCTCTCTGTTTCCTCTATTTCCTTGGTCAGTGGGTCATGTGTAGTAGGCAACTTGAGCTGCTTCTTCAGAGCTGCAATGTCTAACTCTTTCTTCTTTATTACTTCTTCAACTGCTTTTGTATCTGAGGGATCATATCCAATTTTTATTACTAAGTCTTCCAAAGACTTAATCCTGGTGTCCTTTGACAATGATGAAATCCTCTCCATCTTCAACTGAGACTGAGCGTTTGAGAGGGCCACCTGCATTTTGAACAAATTCATGGAAGTGTTGGTTAAAGTAGATGAAATCATTTCCCCTATTTTCTTGTGCATCTCTAGCTGATCAATTGGATGGAAATTCTTGACATCAAACTCAAAGGAAGTCTTCTTGTAGTCTGCTGGAGTTTTGGGCTCTGATGTTTGTGCCTCCAAAAATGCCATATGCATTTTTCCCTTCTCTGAGTCAAAGGCAGAGAGAAGTCTGGCTTGTGCACTTGCATTCTGCTTCGAAAACTGAGCATAGGTGCTCTTCTTTAGTATTTCATTTCTGATTTTGATTTATCTGAAGGTATCAAAAATTGTTTCTTCTTTCTCTTCAGTCACCTTTGAAGATGAGGACACTTGAAGAGATTGTAGTCTTTCTGAAATCAGAGTAGAAGGAAATGATTATCCACCAGCTGGGGAGGAATATATAATATCAATTATATTTATCACCGTCTGTTGTGGTGACCCTTTATCTATGTCCATGTGTTTTCTAGCTTTCTTCCTGTACTTCAACCTGAATTCTTTCATGGAAATATCAGTTCTTGGTGACTGATATTCTCTGGACCTCTTCCCTGTTATCCCTTGCTCTTATTCTTTTCCATTTTCAGACCTTTCTTCAGTAATTTGTTTCTCGTGTTGTCGTGGAGTTTGTGCACTGGAAGAGGAAATTACTTGCTCCTCGGCCTCTTGGATTGTATCTGGCCTCCAGTCTGTTTGATTCATATATTTTTCGATTTCGGGCCTTTGAGTGTGGATGTAGGCAGTGGACTTTTTTTCCACCCTCTTCTTAGAAATAATTCCACGTGGGTCATAAGACCATGTGAAGCTATGGGTGAAATTCATCTCTCTTAATCTCTTGTCTGCCTCCTCTCCTGCAGCTCTGTTGTTGCATATGAAGGGACCAATTTGGGACTTGATCCTGAATTGGGATTTCTTCTTGGTTGATACAAAATGCATCTCATTTGCATTAATCATATGTCTAATGTATTCCAATGCAAAGATCCTCATGGGGAGGAACTTTGGCAGCTTGTAGGGGGCCAACTCATAGCCATACACTCTTATTTCAGTGTAGTTTTGGTACAAGTACAGATCACCAGTTCTAGCTTGATCAAACAGTTGCATAATTCTCTTTATATCTTCATTTATCCTTGGTTTTGCAGTCCCATTGAGGAGTCTCATTGCTGGGTGGACAAACATTTCCACAAACGTCTTGTAGCTGAAGTATTTTGATCTTTCATTACCAATATTGTCCAAAATATCACTGATTGAGGTTCACCTTCCTCATTCATTTTTCTTAATGAAAACTGTAACTTATCTTCCTGAAAATACAAAAACATGTAAACCAACACTAAGGAGTAATGAAAAAATTCATCTGTGAAAAATTTGACGAGCTGTTCATGGATTTGCATCTGCTAGAAACTGGCTAAAGTTGAAAAGGATAGAAGACTTGGATTCAGTTGAGAGGATAGATAGGAAAGCTATAATAGCTTCATGAAGCCATTGGTCAGAATAATAGCCAAGTAAATAGGAAATAACTGTGGCAATATGTCTGGTTCTATCAGGGAAAATAGAGGGGGAATAAGGAGGGTTTTTGCTTGGCAAAGGTGTGTTCTTAGCCATGAAAAGTTCTAATGTTTTAGCTCTCTTGGAAAATCAAGTTTTTGGTACATTTCAATCAGAAATTCATGTGAAAAAGGAACAACTCCTTCAATAACCGTGGCTTGCATCATTTGCATGATGGATTGAGCATCAATTGTGAATAAAATATGTCCTGTTGGGGCCATCACTGCCCTTTGCTGTGGATTGTAACATGAATGACACTTCTTGATCAGTTCTGGGAAACTATGTGTTTTAGGGAAGATATAAAAAGGTAGGTTGGTGTCCCAAAGGCCTATGTCATCCATTTCCTCCATGAATTTGTCCTCCC